>CAMGYJ010000003.1:26361683-26982351 GCA_946122785.1 Linum tenue
ATAGCATCCAAACTTCATACAAGAAAGATCCTAACACATGGAACTAGGGTTCCTCAAGACCTAAGTAAAGTGAGACAAATACTTAGGTTTAGGGATAATTATTCTTCTCTTAACTACATCCAAACCACAATTACAAAATATATAGCCCAATAAATTCCTTTAAATCCATAATTAATCTCTATTACAAGTATATCAAATGGCAGCAAAATCCAACAAAACACCCTAAAAAGTACTGAAATATTTCAATAATCTCAAAACTACCACAAAACATAAATAATTTTTCAAATATAAAAACGAGAAGGAAACTAGGTTTGTACATGTTCTTATAAAAAATTAATTTCTACATGGTGACAAACTGGCAACGATTTGTAAACCAACATAAAATATTTGTAAATATTTACATGTAAGATTTGAAATTGTAATTTGGTGTTATAAATTAGAATTTTCGGTTACAAATTATTTTTTTAACCATAGTAGTGTACTGTATGCAATAAGAAATTAGTGTGTATATTAAAATCGCACATCATATTTATATTTGAACTGCTATCAACCACTCAAATTATTGAAATCACCCGTTCTTAACGTGACATGAAAGTGTGGTTTGGTGGAGATTTCCTGTATTAAATCTCCATCATCCTAATATTAATAGTTGGTTTAAATATAAATACAAAGTTTATGGGGCAGTGCAAATTCGAGCTACACTACAAATTGAAAATAGACAACTGTAAATTTTAAACCAAGTAATGTCACAAAGACTCTCTTTGGGAATACTTATTGAGTTGAATCAAATCAAATTTGAGATGAGTTGAGCCGAGCCAAATTTGATCTTTCATAATTTGTGTTGGGTTCCAACCCGATAAAAACTGGACTCCCCTTAACTCTTTTGCAACCCGATAGATGATCTATGTGCTTGACTAAAACTTGTATTTTTTATACCTTTTTGCCCTAGTATCCAATGGTAGGACCTTAGGATATTAAGAATGAAAATGTTTCTTGTCATGGGTGACAAAACACCTAATTCCAAAGAAATTTACGTATTTTTGTGTTCATTCACGCCATTTAGTGCTTATTCACGTAGTAGTATGGTTATTCACGTAAGAGTGTAAGTTATTCACGTAAATGGAAAATCACACTCCCCCCTAACTATTGGCTATATTTTATGAAATTAAATTTAGATTCTCAATTGATCTGTAAAAATGTGTTGCATAAATCATATTCTACAGAATGACATCCATTTTGATATATTTCAAAGCTTAAAATTTTATTTTACAACGGCGTGAATAAACATCAGTTTGCGTGAACTAACATATCCAATGAGCAGTAGCTTTGATTTCCAATGACCCTAGGATCATTATAGATTTTCAAAATTTAATAAAGCAAGTTCTCTACCATATCCAAAACCAAACATTAAGGCTAAACAAACCTAGTAGGGGTTCTAACAAATTTTATTTTCATAACACCAAAGAGGCAAAGAGATTTATAAACAATCATGGCCACGATAACCAAACCATCCACTTTAGGTTTAGAAAAGGTATCACCTAGTTTCTTCAAACTGTAGAGATCTGCAAAAATCAAGAAGATCAAGAGTTAGAATCCCAAATAATGATAATAAACTAAAAAACCCAGAATAGCAAAAAATCAAAACAAAAGAACCTCCAACAACTTTTGCCTCACCCTTCCTTTTCTCGGCGGAGATCCGATAAAAAAAAAAAAACTGAAACAAGTTAAATCTCGATCTAATGCATAAATCGAACAAAACTGAGCATGCATGGGAGAAGGAGATTACTAAAGGGTGAGATCTCCCATTTTCGCCTCTGTTCCAAATAGAAGAAGAGATCGAGGTCGGGGCTAAACAGATCTAGTATTCCCCCTCGGTTTTGGGCCAATTTCCGGAAAATAAACAATGAAAATTATTAGAATGGCAAAATCCATAAAAATCGGACCTAAAGATAGTAGAGAATCACAAAAAAGGGGGAAGGCAAACCAACCATTGATTTTAGCCTCGTCTTCCCTTTTCGTATTCAGAAGCAATGAGAAGGGGAGAATGTGGGGATGAGTAGAGGAGAAGTTCGCGCCGCCATCCCTCTCCGTTTAGAGAGACGGCAAGAACACAAAGAGAAGGAAGAAGGAGAGGGCGGCGCTTTGCGGCTAGGGTTTCGTTGTGTTGAAGGGAAGGAGAGAGGTGAGGCAGAGGGCGACGCGGGTCTGCTAGGGTTCCGTTTTGCTTCTGGAAGAGAGACGAGAGATGGAGAGGAGAGAGGAGTGAGACATGGAGATGAGAGAATGAGTGAGGTGGTCGTTTGATTAGGGTTAAAATTATGGTTTGATTTTGGTCTCAAGAGATCAATTTATATCCACCTGCAAAAGACCAAATTTCCCCTAGGGTTTCTAAACATTTACGTGGCCCTGCCACCGTCATTTTGAGCAATTACGAAATTACCCCTCCCCTTTCTCTGAAACGAAAAAAAGCGACGATAAAAATGGGGTGTGCGGGTGTTTCAAACCCTTGTTTAGTGGAACGAGTGCATTTAGTGACTGGCAATTTAACCAGTTGGACTATTGGCCTATCATGCATAATTATAATCATCCCACTTAGTTTTATTTGTTTAAAGTCCTTAATACGAAATGTTAAATGCAGATTAAGTTAGTTTTGCTTATTTCTGATACATCGAATTTCTTCTTAATAATTAAAATTCTATTAACGAAATTATAATGCAAGGATAACGTTCAGTGGGGCGTGATAAAAGTTAGGATTAAAACTATCAAAGTTAACAAAAATCCTTAATACGAGAACCATTATAGGTGTAACGTGACAAAATTC
Organism: Linum tenue; assembly: GCA_946122785.1. Lineage (NCBI taxonomy): Eukaryota > Viridiplantae > Streptophyta > Magnoliopsida > Malpighiales > Linaceae > Linum > Linum tenue. The sequence continues at coordinate 26,364,505 of CAMGYJ010000003.1, forward strand.
ATACAATTAAATTATCAAAGATATAACGAACTACATGGACTTTGATCCCGTATTACGGGTACGTAGGCAACCGATAAGGTTCGAGTCCAACTAACCAATTAACTTTATCTTTTAATTTTTATGTCAGTGGGCGTTTAATTAAATTACAATTAATACAATTTAATTTCTTTAGTGGTCCAGTAAGGCCCTAAAAATATCTAAAATATCTAATCATGAACTAAACGTCCATTGACGTATTATTTTATTATTAGGCAATATATTAATCCAGTGGGATTTTAAAAATACAAAATTATTACCAAAATAACACCCAACACACATAAAACTTATCAACTTAAGTAGTACCGATTTAGGGCGTTGTGGGGTGTGATTTCACTTTCCCACACGCAACCGTACTCCCGAACCTGAATCTCTTAACCGCAGACCATATCTCGGTTCTGACCCTAAGGTTAGAGCCGATTCGAAGAGTGTTCGATCCACTCCAGGTAAGATCGATGGCGACTCCCAAAAAGCGAACGCGACGACCTCGACCCCCCCGGAGGGACGATTGCGACAATTGGCGACTCCGTTGGGGATATTCGAGAGTCAAGCTACATAATTAAGTTCGATAAGTTTTTCTAAGTTTCTTTTACGTGTTGGTGTATACTACTAATTTGCGCAATTATATTTTCACAATTTAAATTTTGCATTCATGCACAAAAGCTATATGCCCGAGCTATCCCTTTAGAAAATCGAAAGGAGCACCGTGACATCCACAGTAGTAGTAGTCACGCAAAACTTTCCAACCAAGTTGAACTCGGATCGGAGGATTATCTCGAGGTATCCAGCCAGTTCGAAACAAGGACCAGGAAACCGTACCGGACCGGCCGGTCGGACCGGGAAAACCGGAAACCGGTGGTAAAACGGCACAATAGGGGCTGTGTACCCTTCAAAATCCTGCCGGGCGGTATTTGCGGTAGGACCGCAATGGGCCGAAATTTCGGCCGGTTTTAATAAAACCGGCGGTCCCTTCATTTTACTCAAACAACGCCGGATCAAGATCTGGTCCTCCGGCGTCGACCCCATCAGCTTCGCCTCCGTCTCGGCCCCATGGGTGAAGGTGTAAATCTCCCTCAGGCTGAACACCATCAGGGTCCCGCTCGTGATCGCGATTGCGGAGTGGAGCAGGCAGATCAGCCTGAACGCCAGCAGCGGCGGCGGCTGCGGTGATGGCGACATTCGAAGGAGAAGAAGAAGAAAGAAGAAGAAAAGATGAAACGTTTCTTTTTCTTGCGATTCCGATTACAACTCCTCCTTTTTTTCTGCGAGAAGATTGCGAGCGGAGATTTCGGGAGGGAGGGATTGTGATTGGGTTTTTCTTTGATGGGTTGGTGTGAGCTGGTAATGGTAGGGGTGAAGAGATGAAGAGAATTGAAAACGGTGCGGGCGAGTCGAGTTAAGGAGGGGAGCGGGGCTGAGCGAGTTAGAGAAGGAAGTGGACTCGGGGGGATTCCATTTTGCCTCATGATTCGTCTTACGGGGGGTTAATTACAGGAATGGTCATTAAGATTTGGATTCACTAACGATTTGGTCACACACATTTTGATTCTAAATAAATTGGCGTTAGAGATTCTTTCTTCCTGCAATTAAACGTTTTGAGCTTATATTACGAATAAGTAGTTTCTAACAAAAGATCCAATTAGTAGTTTCTACTTTCTAGTTTGAGACATTGAACTTGTGGTTTGTGAACATTAAAGTTTAAACTTGTGGTTTGTGGAACATTAAGCTTGTGGTTTGTGAACATTAAGCTTGTGGTTTTGTACTAGTTTCTAAAAATGTATTTGGATGATTATGAGGTTTATTAGGTATTGAAATCTTACACTTTTGTTGAATGTTACCTAAGCTTATTTACTCTTTTACAGTTTCTTAGGCGGTATAATCCGGTTTTATTCCGGTATTTTCCCGGTATGGTACCCTAATTTTGTCGGTACGGTTTTTTAACAAAAAAATATTTTTTTATTCTAAAACGGTATTTACCGGTAGGAAACGGTTGAACCATGGTTGTACCACGATTTACCATGCCAAAAACGATTCCGGTTTGATGTCCGGTACGGTTTCGTAATCCTTGGTTCGAAAGGGCTACTACAGGATACAACTTGAGAGCCAAATCGCTAGAAATTCCTCTACCAGCATATAGTAAGCATAGAAGCTTCCCTAAACCGTCCAAAACAATCCCAAAACCCACCCTAAAACCATGTCATTACGCCGCCCGAAGCCATAGGTGTACCTAAATAGGCGACATTCTTTCTATAATATAAATGTATGTTTTTTATTAATATGATATGTTGTGTTCTGTCTATTACTTAATTGACGTGATTGTTTGGATGAAAGCTATTTTTAAAACCCATAATCTTTATGTTTTCCTAAAAACTTTCATTCGTTAATTTGAAATTGGTCATACAAATATTTTACAAAGCATATGCATCCCTAAAAATCATTCTTGCATTCATGCATCATTGCATTTTTGCATAAGCATCATGCATACATATTAAGAACATAATTAGTTTAACAATGTTAAGACAAAACTAGGTTTTCTTAAAATTGCTCTCCCACAAGGAAAAAGTCAAATCCTCAAGTACTCGACAAGATCTAAGGCTCAGCTCGTCATGAAGGCATTTCAGAAGGGTTTAAATGACATCAAGAGAAGAGTGATTGGGCTTGAATAAATGAAAGAGGATGTTAGCACAATTTTGAGACTTTTGTCAAAAATTGAGAGGAAAATGGAAGCGAAAGTTGGAGATGCGCCATTTGACCAGGAAATTTTATACCAAACGCACGACAAAGTAAAATCAAGTGATAAGACTCAACTCCTGCTCTCAAATAACGTGCATGATGTAGAACAATCAAAATGTGACAATCCGCGAAGATCAGAAAGGCTTGAAGAGCGTGTGATCCGCATCGGACAAGGGAAGTTAGAGAATCACGAAATGGATGAGAGGGCAATCCAAAGGGTAAGAAATAAAAGAAAACTACAGTCAACCCAGGGGGAAGCAGAGAATATTTGGAAGTGTCACTTTCAAAAGAATCAAGCTCTTTCTTATGTTGCAACAACCACACCAATATTGCGACCTCTGAACTTCATGACACCAGAAAATCAAATCCCATTATCGGTACCAAAACAAGGTGTTAATCGAGATGTCACTATCCCAAGGAAAGCAAAAAGGGTATTTGATCCAATACCAATCACGTTTACCGAACTCTTCCATCAGTTACTCCATGAACGACTAATTGCTCCTATTTCGGGTGAGACTCTACGACCTCCATATCCAAGACGGTATAGGTTCAATAAGCAATGCGATTACCATTCCGGAGTCCAAGGGCACTCAGTGGAAAATTGTAACGCTATGAAGATAAGGATTCAAGAGATGGTAAAAGCTGGTTGGTTGAAGTTCGAAGAAGAGCCGAAACGCCCAGACGTCAACATGAATTCACTGCCAACGCATGAGAATTAGTGGGCATACTACAAGGCAAAACTCGATTCAAGGATGGTATCGAGCCTATCTAAGTAAATAAAATATCGAGATCATTTGCCATAACAAAATATGTATCACTTTTGCTTTCTTCATCATGAATAAAAGATCTTTCACGTTTCGACCTTTTCGGAGCATTGCGAGACCATTATCAATCTTAATTTAAGAGTTCGCATCAATGGTTTTTTTATCAAAATAACGAATGCCACTACAGATCCTTTTTTTGAAATGGATTTATCTGCTATAAAAATGAAAGCCATCCAAATCCAACTTTATTTTCGAAGTTAAGCCATGAGACTGCCATGATAAGCAATTATGAGCACCCCACTAGTGCTGAGATTTGGGACACCCCACTGGTGTTGAGTGATTATAAACACCCTGCTACAATCAATATTTGAGCACCCACTGGTGTTGAGAGTGTGCATGTTCCACTAAAATCAAGAGACAAACACCCTACTGGTGTTCATAAATTACGTGAGCTAATAGTAAAAAGGTGTAATGAGCATACGACATCATGCTACTTGTAGAATCTCGTCACCACTACACTCGACTTTTGCCAACAAATTGAGACTCAGTTTACATGAACTCAAATATCCAAATCTCAACGCACAAGGGACACAACATTATGGATAGGAAGCTCTCACAACGTCTCATGACAAGAAGACCGGGAAGTTCAAAGATCCAATTTATCAAAACCCAAGAACCACACGAGTGAAGCACTCATCTATACAAACAAGCACATGGCATCAAAATCCTCATTTCTACAAAAAGAATAGCCAATACAACATAGCTAACGAGAAGTGACACCCACACGATCAATCACCAAAACAGACTCTCGATCTTTTCAATACTCGTCCCACCAAAGACAAACTCCAGATTAAGAAAGAAAAAGCATAGTCAGGGGCATAAAAAAAGTCAAGTAAGTCCCACACACAAAAAAAATGTTGTAGGACTTACAAATTAGGTGCCCATATTTAGCATTTGAAGTACCAACTGTCTGCACCAAGCCAAGGTCTTTGCGATTAATCTCAAGATACAAAAAGAACTTCAAGCAAGAAACTTTCATGATATGAAAGGCATTATAGCCAAAATCACATCATCCTACTCATCATTTTGGGAGACAGCCAGAAGCTGAAAATCCATTGCAGTCAACATTTAGAGGTCAAACAAGAATCTCGATAGGTCCCTAGCCAGATTGCACTCACAAAAACCTCAAACCACGACTCATGAAACCATAATCTCAAAGTCAGGGGCAAAGCCAGCTGAACATACATTCCCCCAAATAAGCCCAAGACTACCAACATTTTCAAACAAATCTTCGTCGAAAAAGATCGAGATAATGGTGGTTCTCAACCCATCATGTCAATCTCATACTTCAGGGGCAAGCAGAAATCCCTCAACGAGAAGCCTTATATGGGTAAGGTCGAGATTTTGCATCTTTGTCACCCATCTGAACAAACTACATTTCAAGAACAAGAAGATTCCTGCAATCACAGTCATATGGGACAAAAGCCCCTTTCTTGGGAAACCGACGTCCACAACGAAACCATATGAAGGTCTCCTAAATCAATCACACCAAGGTCTTCCATGTTGCTGCACAAGGAAAACAGTTGGCACATAGTTGGCCACCAACATAAAAGGAGACATCTCAAGGTGACCAGAATCATAATAGTAGCTGAAGTGTCGTACACTCAAATCACCTATAGGAATGAGTGGTGAGCAAAATCAAAAGTGGGAGTGAAAGCGAGCAAAATCAAAAGTGATAGTGAAAGCGAGGGCTTACTGATATTCTCATGGCTTGGCTTACAGTTCTCTTAAAAAAACCAAATTTGGCAACATGGCAACTACCACGCAAAAACGGTTTTATCCAGGTTGCACATACTTCTCGAAAGCAAATTCTTGATATGGCTTTCCGTTTTACTTCTCTAATAAATGTTTTCAAACATTTTTGCATTTATCTTAAATCAAGATTGATAAAGTCACTCTTTGTTTCAGAGAATAGAAAGTGAGTAACAGATCTACGGGGGGCAAAAATGGTGCACCATGGGAGAAGGGAAAGTTTGAGTACCCAAGAATCGGATTAATCAACTTTTCACTCATGAGTTGATGAAGAAATCTCAAGGAATTTGAGAACATTCAAATCTCATTAAACCATCCAAGTTATTATCCTTCAACTTCATGTTCAGAAGGAGAAGGAACCAATATACTGCACATACCAGATGCACAACTCTGAAATATGTGGGTCCAAACTTGACCGACAAAAAGAACAGAGATAAACACATCATCACCTTACCTCACAAAGTATATATTCGCGCAACTACCACCAAGAAGATATACCTCAAGATAACAAGTTCAAAGTCGCTTCAGGATAAGCATGAACTATGTATCGAGTTGATCAAAAGGGATTGACAATCTTGGAAGATGAGCAATTTAAAGGAAACCCGGGCAAAAAAATTTGCATAGAAATTATAAAAATGCATCACGTCCTCTTTTTCACTGAACACTCACGACTTCATCAACATGATTCATCACACAACCAATTTCAAAAATCATTTTGAAACTCCTTAAACAACATCATCATATGTTAAAATGGATCATGCATTCCTTGCTAACAATTCCCAAAATAACTCATACATTTAGTTGGATTTCCAATGTCTGTTTAAAGAAATCATTGCAGGATGCAACACTGCATTCACATGAATTCTTCAAGTCTCACGTTTAGCTTTCACGTGCATTTATGACAAGCCATAACAATCGGTTTAGGTACATCCTAAACAAATACCAGGAACATACGATATCGGTGCTGGTGAACAATCACGAGCCTTCTAATGGATTTGTTTCGTCTCCTATCAACGATATTATAAAAACCCTAGTCAATTTGCTTTGTCGACTATCACGAGCAAATCAGACAATCTTTGCGACTTGATCCGTCGGCTATGATGGACAAATAAAAAATTACCTGATAAGTTTGTTTCGTCGACTATCACGAGCAAATTAAAAATCTCCTTCTAAACTTGTTCTGTCGACTATCACCGGCAATTTAGAAATTAACTAGTCAATTTGTTTCGTCGTCTATCACAAGCAAATTAGACCCTGCTAAACTTGTTTCGTCGACTATCACAGACAATTCAAAAAACTACTTAGTCAATTTTTTTCGTCGACTATCACGAGAAAATTAACTTCTAAAGTTGTTCCGTCGATTATCACGGACAGTTTAGAAAACCAAGTCAATTTGCTTCATCGGCTTTCACGAGCAAATGAAATCCCTCCTTCTAAAGTTGTTCCGTCGATTATCACGGGCAACCTAGAAGTTACCTAGTCAATTTACTTTGTCAATTATCACGAGCAAATTAGACTCCCTACTAAACTTGTTCCGTACTATCACGGACAATTTAGAGAACCTTGTCAATTTGCTTCGTCGACTATCACGAGAAAATTACACCCTCTACGAAACATGTTCCGTCAACTATCACCAGCAGTTTAGAAAACGTAGTCAATTTGCTTCGTTGACTATCACTGGCAATCTAGAAAACCTTTACCCGTTGTGCACACTGCAAGGGGGGTAACCAAATTCCTGAGTCTGGATACCACAACCGAAAAAACCTTTACCCACTCTGCATCATCGCAAGGGGGAAACCAAATTCCCGAGTCTGCTTACTGCAATCGAAAAAAAACCCTTTACCCACTTTGCATACCACAAGCAGAGAACCGAATTCCCAAATATGCTTACCGCAACGGAAAAACCTTCACCCACTCTGCATACCACACGAGCCAACCAAATTCCAAAGTCTTCCCTACAACCACGGGAGCAAGTCAATACCTCACGGGAGCTGAGGAGCGCCCCAACCATTCAAAACCTCACAGGAGCTGGCGAGCCCCTCTATCATTCAACAATGCACGGGAGTTGAGGAGCACCTCGACCATTCAAAACCTCACAGGAGCTGACGAGCCCCTCTACCACTCAATAACGCACGGGAGTTGAGGAGCACCCCTATCAAATTAATACCTCACAGGATCTGGCGAGCCCCTCTACCAATCAATATCTCACGGGAGCTGAGGAGCGCCCCTACCATTCAATACCTCACAGGAGCTGGCGAGCCCCTCTATCATTCAACAACGCACGGGAGCTGAGGAGCACCCCTACCAATCAATACCTCACGGGATCTGAGGAGCGCCCCAACCATTCAAAACCTCACAGGAGCTGGCGAGCCCCTCTATCAGTCAACAAATCTTGGGAGCTGAGGAGCGCCCCGACCATTCAAAACCTCACAGAAGCTGACGAGCCCCTCTACCACTCAATAATGCACAGGAGCTGAGGAGCATCCCTACCAAATTAATACCTCACAGCAGCTGGTGAGCCCTTCTATCATTCAACAACGCACGGGAGATGAAGAGCGCCCAACCATTCAAAACCTCATAAGAGCTGGCGAGCCCCTCTATCATTCAACAACGCACGAGAGCTGAGGAGCACCCCTACCAATCAATACCTCATGGGAGCTGAGGAGCGCCTCAACCATTCAAAACCTCACAGGAGCTGGTGAGCCCCTCTATCATTCAACAACGCTTGGGAGCTGAGGAGCGCCCCGACCATTCAAAACCTCACAGGAGCTGACGAGCCCCTCTACCACTCAATAACGCAAGGGAGCTGAGGAGCATCCCTACCAAATTAATACCTCACAAGAGCTGGCTGGCGAGCCCCTCTACCATTCAACAACGCACGAGAGATGAGGAGCACCCCTACCAAATTAATACCTCATAGGAGCTGGCGAGCCCCTTTACCAATCAATATCTCACGGGAGCTGAGAATGCCCCTACCATTCAATACCTCACAGGATCTGGCGAGCCCCTCTATCATTCAACAACGCACGAGAGATAAAGAGAGTCTCCACCATTAAATACCTAACTGGAATTGGCAAGCATTAAAGAAATAAAGCATATGATGATTAACAAGCATAAGAAAATCTGTCAACGTTGTCGAGCGTCAAAAAATTACACTAGAGTGAATACCAGAAAATTCGTAAATTTCCCTTCATTGACGGAGGCTATCAAGAAATTTTAAGTCTTCGCAATCCATGATCTCACAAAAGCCCACAAAATTACTCACAGTCCTCGCATCGCCCTCAAATCACATCCTATCTCAAGGACCCTAACACAACCATCATGCTACCTTTTGAAAATGTGGTGTCTTTATAGGAACTTTGTATAACTCTTTATACAAAGAGATATACAAAGAGAGACAACTGTAGACACCAAATTTTGTCCGGAGCAACCATTCTACTCAAAACTCAGAAGAATATCCAACTTAAAAAGAAAACTCAAGTGAAAGTTTGCACGAGGTTAGTTGAGATTAGCAGTGGCGAATCAAAAAGTACCAACTATTCCCAAGTTCACTTTTTATTTAGTTCGAATATTTGTACTAGGTAGGATTAGCAGTAGCTAATGGCTACCAAATTCTCTTTATTTAGAATAGCAATAGTATGTCGTCCCGACCTATACTAATATCATTGTATGCGGTTAATGATTGGTGGCATAGGTTTGAAATTGGTCGAATGGGATAGGAGGACAATGATAATCTTACTAATATTGATCGAAATTCGTAGTTACCAACTATTTATTTAGAAGTCGGGATTTGGGTTACGATTGGGGAAAGCAAGCGAATTGGGTTGGAGAGAATCATTGAAATGTTTGGAGCCATGCATTTCAATAATTATATCAACTTTCTAATGATAAGTCAAAAAATAATTACATGCCTAATTACAAATTATACACTTAATAATTATTACATTTAGATGAACAAATAAAAACATTAAGTATAAAAAAAAGAGAAGACTTCTTCAATATTTGGCACCAATCAGAATTTGTTGTGTATTGTTCAACTATGCACAGATCCAAATTCAAAGAAGATAGAGATTTCTATTAACATTGTCTTTCAAATTAACATGCTCTTTAGTGCATACTTGCAGTCGGATCTTATTTTAGTGCTTCCTAGTAAATTTTGAGTTGTTACTCGATCTAGAGCCCTAACTATTCAAGCTAATATGTTCGCAAGTCACAAACACGATTGTCAAAACTTTGTTACTTTGGTGGGAATAGCTATCTTTAAATGATCATAAACCCTTTTTACTCGATTGATAGATAACTATAAATTCAAAACAACAAAAAGAATTCAAATTATACCCTTGGGAGAGTATTTTAAAATACCTCTTTTTGTGTTTAAGGGCACCCGCTTTTACCCAATTACCAAAATTTGGTAATTACAAAGTCCTCATTTAGTTATTATTTTATGCCAAACACAATAAAAGCCCTAATGTCATTGAGAATTTCATCTGTTACCAATTCGTATAAGCCTTTTTAATCAATCGTTTAACCAAATCCCAACTCTAGAGAGATTCCTACCAAATTGATGGTCATAACTCATAATCAGTAGATGTGATTTCCAATTACCCTAGGATCATTATAGATTTTCAAAATTTAATAAAAATTTAATAAAGCAAGTTCTCTACCTTATCGAAAACCAAACATTAAAGCTAAACAAACCTAACAGGAGCTCTAACAAAATTTACTTTCATAACACCAAAGAGATTTATAAACAATCATGGCCACGATAACCAAACCATCCACTTTAGGTTTAGAAAAGGTATCATCTAGTATCTTCAAACTGTAGAGATCTGCAAAAATCAAGGAGGTCAAGAGTTAGAATCCCAAATAATGATAATAAACCAAAAACCCAGAATAGCAAAAAATCAAAACAAAAGAATCTACCAAAGCCAAACCCTCGCCGTCGGTTCTGGGGCCGGCCGCGCCGCCAACGACTTCCGCCTCTCCCTTCCTTCTCTTGGCGGAGATCCGAAACAAAAACAAAAAAGAAGACAAAAACTTAAACAAGTTAAGATCTCGATCGAATGCAAAAATCGAACAAAAAACGAGCATGCATGTGAGAAGGAGCTTACCAGAGGGTGAGATCTCCCCGTTGTCGCCTATGTTCCAAATAGAAGGAGTAGATCGAGGTCGGAGCTAAATAGATCTAGTATTCCCCCTCAATTTTGGGCCGATTTCCGGAAAATAAACAATGAAAATGATTAGAATCTCGAAATCCCTAAAAATCAGACCTAAAGATAATAGAGAATCATAAAAAGGGGGGAAGGTAAACCAACCTTCGATTTTAGCCTCGTCACCGTTGCTGGCGGTGCATGCCTCCAGATTGCCGTCGGCGACACCCTTCCTCGTCTTCCCTTTTCGTATCCAGAAGCAAGGAGAAGGGGAGAATGTGGGGAGGAGTAGAGGAGAAGGTTCGCGTCGCCATCCCTTTCGGTTTAGAGAGACGACAAGAACGCGAAGAGAACGAAGAAGGAGAGGGCGGCACTTTGGCGGCTAGGGTTTCGTTGTGTGGAAGGGAAGAAGAGAGGGAGAGAGGTGAGGCAAAGGCGGCGCGGGTCTGCTAAAGTTCCGTTTTTGCTCCTCGAAGAGAGACGTGAGAGGGAGAGGGAGAGAGGAGCGAGAGATGGAGATGAGAGAATGAGTGAGGCGACCGTTTGATTAGGGTTAAAATTAGGGTGTAATTTTGGTCTCAACAGATCAATTTATACCCACATGCAAAAGACCAAATTGCCCCTAGGTTTTCTAAACATTTACGTGGTCCTGCCACCGTCCTTTTGAGCAATTACGAAATTACCCCTCCCCTTTCTCTGAAACAAAAAAAAAAAGCCACGATAAAACTGGGGTGAGCGAGTGCGTTTAGTGACTGGCAATTTAACCAGTTGGGATACTCGCCCATCATGCGTAATTATAATAATCCCGCTTAGTTTTATTTGTTTAAAGTCCTTAATACGATATGTTAAATGCGGATTAAGTTAGTTTTGCTTCTTTTCTGATACATCATCAATTCTTAATAATTAAAATTCTTGCATTCATTTTAGTAACATCATAATAATCTAATTAAAATTCTATGAACCAAATTATAATGCAACGATAATGTTCAGTGGGCCGTGATAAAAGTTAGGATTAAAACTATCAAAGTTAACAAAAACCCTTAATACGAGAACCATTATAGGTGTAACGTGACAAAAGTCATACAATCAAATTATCAAAGTTATAACGAACTACGTGGACTTTGATCCCGTATTACGGGTACGTAGGCAATTGATAAGGTTCGAGTCCAACTAACCAATTAATTTTATCTTTTAATTTTTTCGTCAGTGAGCGTATAATTAAATTAAAATTAACACGATTAATTTCTTTAGTGGTCCAGTAAGGCCCTAAAAATATCTAATCATGAACTAAACGTCCATTGTCGTATTAGTTTATTATTAGGCAATATATTAATAATCCAGTGGGATTTTAAAAATACAAAATTATTACCAAAATAACACCCAACACACATTCAACTTATCAACTTAAGTAGTACCGATTTAGGGCGTTGTGGGGTGTGATTTCACTTCCCCACACGTAACCGTACTCTCGAACCTGAATCTTTTAACCGCATACCATATCTCGGTTCTGACCCTAAGGTTAGAGCCGATTCGAGTGTTCGATGCACTCCAAGTAAGATCGATGGCAACTCCCAAAAAGCGAAAGCGACGACCTCGACCCCGGAGGGACGGTTGCGACATCATGATCAATAAACCAGACAAAGTAGCGATAGCCCAGACGAGAAATAACAGCAGATGGTTCCCACAAATCTGTATGAACTAGGTCGAATGGAGACTCATAGATCATAGTACTCGAAGAGGACTGAGAAGTCTTAGCTTCAATACAGCTAACACAAGCAGAAGGATGCATAGATACCGATGAATCCATATGTCCTGCTAATAAATTATTCCAGAACATACTGTATAATCGAGCAGTATGACGATGACCCAACCGACAATGCCATAAATCTCAAATAGTACCCTTAACAGAAAAGTTCAACGGTTTAAATGAATATCCCATGATCCAGTACAACTACTCCACAACCTTTCTCCAGCACCCTCTTCTCGCGTCAAATCCTGCGACAGCCCCACACCATAACTCCCAGCTGACTTCTGATATTGATTCAGCACGAAAAGTCGACCTTGCTTACTTCCCGTCCCTATTACCTTCCCTATCATCTGATCATGCACAACACATCCACCTGAATTAAAAGTAACCTTACACCCTCTTCAGCCAACTGCCCAACTGAGACCAAATTAGGCACCAACTTTGGTACATAGAGAGTATTAGGAAGAGTAAATAATCAATCCGCTCGTCATGACGTGTGAACATAACTCATCTATATTCCATTCTCTTTGGAGGCTGCATCTAAAACCTCTTCGTTCTCCTTGCCTCAGTTTCGACATGACATGTAAAAATAACTCGTACATGCAATTTTTTTGTAGGAAGACAAACACCATAGGCGTGCCAATTCGTATAAGTAAAAGCCGTTCTTGGATGATTCCAATTACGTAAAAAAAGACAGTGATGAAACCCCATATAAAACATCGATTAGGTGGGTACCAAAAGGAAGGTTGTGTCCTTTGTTAGCTATATAGTCAGCACTAAGAAGCGCAGTTACATTATCTCAATCGTTCATCATGCCATCAAAACTACTCATAGCAAACAATAGGGAATGAAGAGAATGCTTGATTCGGGCCTCATTTTATCCCCGTTTCCCTTGGGCATTTGTGGAATTTGTGCTCCTAAAAGGGTGGTTTTATGCTAGGTTTTGTGTGTTTCAGTGTGTTTGAGGATCTAACAGGTGAAACCAACCCGAAGTCGAAAGTTGGAAGAAAAGGAGCAAAGACCGGGCAAAGGGAGTGATAGGCCATGTTCACGGTTTCCCATTGGAGTTCACAGTCTCCTAAGGCCGTGAACCGCAAAGCGCCCAGGGCGAATTCAGAGGTTATTGACGCCGAGTGAGTTCACCGTCACCAAGACCTTGAACTTTGAGTGCAAACCGTGAACTTAAGTGAGTGAAGCGGTGCGTTTCGACACAGCACTCCGAGTTCACGGACGCGTTGAAGAGTTCACGGCTGTGAACTGAGCCCGATCTCAGTATAAAATGTGTGCTGAAAGGAAGAAGAGGGGAGCTCCATTTTTAGGTTAGGTTTTCATTTTCAGGATAAAGAGGATTCTAGTGAGAGGTTAGGGTTACTTCTAGAGTGAGAAAGTGCAAATCAAAGGAGGAAGAAGGAGCTTTGGGCTTGTTCCTCGCTAGAGGATTGAAGATTTCTTCATCTCAAGGGTGTATCAAGCAACAAAGAGAAGGATTGGCATCACTTCATGGTTGTTTCTTCCCCTTTTGTTGTTTCCCTTTGTCTAGCTATGGAATAGCCTACCTACTCACTTGGGTATTGTGAACCCTAGTCTATCTATGTGTTAGGATGTAAGAACATGAACCTATGGTGCTGTTTGAGTGTTTTCTATGATATTTGAGGTATTATTCATGAATGATTGAGTGTGCTAACTCTAACTCAATATTAAAATTGACCTAGAGGGTGGAAATCCCCTTTTGGTCCAATAGGAAGCTAGACTTCTTAGCCACTTGGGTAACCTCCTTTAGGTCGATTTAAGACCAAAATCTCAAATATCGGAGTAGGGCCGTGATTCCACCGGGATAGGTCTCTCCGCCGACCGGATTAAGTTCCGAGGGTTTGGTTTGCAATCCTTAGTCGGCTAGTTGAGAGGGTTAGGTTTCCTAGCATATCGTTGTCACCCTTAGCCAAAATTTTAAGTGATTTAGCTTTCTAATTGTTGTAATGATTCTCAATTAGCTGACAAAAAGAGATAGAGATCTCCTTGGTTGATCGGTAATGAGGGCTAGGTTCCCTAGCTATGAATCATAATCTTTCACCTAACGGTTAATAGAGCTAGTTCCCCTAGCTTATAATTGTTGATTTCCCCTCATTGATCGACTAAGGGAGTTTGTTTCTAGCTAGTGGCGCCCACCTTGCGGTGTATGAACACTTTCTTCACACTAGAGCTTTGTTTGTCCCTTCCTAGGGGGAGCAATACCCAGGTGAAGTCCCCTCAAGTAGAATTCTCCTCCATTTACTTTCCTTGTCTGTTCATTTTGTAGTTTTCTTAGCTTTAAACCCAAAAACGTTTGCTAGATAACAATCTAAGCGATTGAAGTAGGGATATATGGACTGGTCCGGGTCGACATTCTAAATACTTTCCCTATACTGCACCCGAATAGAGTTTAAAAACTTGGGCTCTAGTCGGGATTAATTTGTGGTGTAGTTTCGTGCGAGTCAATGCTTACCAAGGTTGTCATACCCTTATCCGACCGACCGGTCTGACCGGGTCCGACCAGAACTGGGCATGCAAACGGCTCCAACCAACCATATTTTGGACTAGCCAGTAACCGGTCAAAATCACTCAAAATCGTGAAAACCCGGGTCTGACCAGTTGTCGCGGCTTTCGGTTATTGACTAAATCTAACTTCTAAAACCTAACTCTCATTTCCCTTCTGCCTAGCGAGCTAGCAGCCAACAGTTGCTCTCATCTCTCCAAAATCCAACTCCGTCCTTTCGCCTGCATTTGCTCCTCAACCCCCGACTCGCCGTTTGCTCCCATCTTCGACGATGGCTCCCCGCGCGTCGCTTGATGCCGCCCACGCGATGCCAAATCTAACATCTCTCTTTTCTTTCTTGTCCATTGATCATGGGCTCTCTATAAGTTTTCCTTGGTGCTCTCATCGGATTGTCAGGTTGAGGTCATCCTTTGGATTGGATTTTGCAGGTTTCTTCTTGTGGCTTCTTTCTGTCCGGCGGGTTCTGAGTCATCAGAATCCTTCTCCACTAGCGACTACTCCATTTAGGTGGCGGTTGTGCCCCTCTAGGTGGCGACTGCTCCATCTCTAGGGAGATGGAATTCGGTTGGGTTCTTAAGGTTTGTTCGGGCCCAAAAAGTAATGAGGGGTTTTGCTTTATTTATGGGCTGATGTAATGAATTTTTCTATGTTATTAATTTCTTTTCATGAGTCGCCCTAAAATCTGTGACAAAAATGGTTCCCCAATATCCATTATCCATCTTTCCTATCAAAATCGGTTTAAACCAACTGAACCCAGATCTAACCATTAAACCTCAAACCCCTTGCCAAACCGACTTGATAACTTAACCCAGTTTGACAACCTTGATGCTTACCTTTGTGATCAACTGGTTGCCCCCGAATTCAGGAATCCATCTGTCCAAACTAAATCCAAGACGTTGATGCTGCATAACCAGCTCTCTCTCTCTCTCTCTCTCTCTCTCTCTCTCTCGCGCGGTGGCTTCGATACGTGGTGCGGCGACGTTCCTTTTCTGCACTCCTCTTAATGGGGAAAGTAGATCTCGTCAGTAAACTATAGGTGAATAACTATGCATAATATTTTCCCATTTAATCTTTAACCGACGATTTCTCTCTTGTTTTAAGTCAAAATTTAAATTTTTTGTACGGATAAATCATATTAATTGCGCTCTTCAAAATGATATTCACTTTATATTTTTTAAACAAAACAAATTAAGGCATTTTTTACCAGTCCATACCATGGTGGTATTGATTGGTATTAAAATAAGAGTATACAATATGGTAAGAAAGTGTACCACAAGATACCACCCATAATTTTTTCGATCCAAATAGATCATGATTAACTCGTTCCGTCTGTGCAAATATATTCAAAAACGACTTCAAAACAAAGGAGATGCCATATGTAAGGAGTTGGTAACGAGAGGTATGAAAAAAAACTCTCAAACAATATTGAAAATAGATATCATTTTGTAGAGCACAACGAACTTGTTCTATCTGTGCAAAAAAAAAAAATATTAAAATCCAAGTTGGAACAAAGAAGATAAGAGCCGATTAAGAAAAATAGAGAAAATAAAAATGTCTTTAATTCTCCACTCTTAGATCTGGATTTTCTGAGCCCGCTTAGAAAGTAAGGTCCAAATTTAGTTATGCACCCTAACAACCCTTATAACGAAATTCGTAGCTTCTATGGAACTCGATAGCGTTTTGAAATATAATCCTCAAACCTCAATCAGTTTAACATAGAACCAATCGATCTATTAATTAATTTTTAAAAATGAATTTACTAGTCGGCTCCAGCACCCATTAACTTATTCTTGCGCAAACCAACGGTAATATTATCATCAAGGATTATACGGGTACAAATGTGAAGCATGAGTTTCGCAAGGAAATTGAATCAAACCAGACATGAGGGATATGTGGTTTGGTTATGGTCCAACCAATATTGGTTACTCAATTATCGGTTAACTAGTTTGACTTATCAATAATAGAATCGATTACTGACGAGAACTAACGGGTAAATGAGTAATCGATTATTGCTTACCTGACCGGTTAATCAGATTATCGACACTAAAATCCCCAAATGTCAAAATTGAGTAAAATACCCTTGAAACCTTTTAAATTTTGAAATACGCCATCATACTTAAATGTTTCTTATTTTTCTCAAAATTGCTACATCAACCAAACGAACACCACTGCCCAGACTAATTTATGACTAATAGACTACTAGTATGAGTAGACGACTTTGGAACCTTGTTAACACTCGCGGAGCTATTACCTCCGCGCTGCTATCCCATTGTTCTTTCTTCGAGATTTCCTCTTCCTCTTCCATGTCGTCTTCTTCTTCTTCATTTGTCTCTCCCTTATGAGCTAATCTCCTTTGTTGTTTGGATGAGATGAACTCTAGCCATGTTTCTTTGAATTGATTGAATCAATATAAATGTAGATGTTTGTTTTCCTTTGATCGACCATTAACTTATCTTTTGCGTACCAATAATATGATACTAATAGAGAATATAAATATGTGATCAATTAATAATGAACAGACAACTATTATTCTTTCTTTTTCATTATAAATTACTTTTGAGTTTAGTTTAGGTGTTCGAATAGTTAGAATGATAAATGAGTTGAGCTGGACGAAACCAAGAAATAACCCCTCACGAGCTCGAGCTGAACTTATAAGCTAATTAATGAGCGGAACTCGAGTAGAGCTCGTGAGGTCAAGTCAAATTAGAGTAAAACATTATCCAAGGTTCGACCAAACTTATTTCAGCTCGTCTCATTCACAATCATATCCCGAAGCAATCTTTGAAGTGAGGAGTTAAGGTTCTATCCAACACTCTAATAATCTTCATGGGCTAAATTACACGTTTGGTCACTCAAATTATACAAATCTTTCACGTTTTCCACCCAAATTACTTTTCTTTCTTATTTGCCACTAACTTTACGAATCGTTTCATGGTTGGTCACCGGCCGTTACACTCCGTTAAGTTTGTCCTACGTGGCAGTCAACTATAAAGTTTGACCGTTAACTAGATGACGTGGAAATAAAATAAAATAAAATAAAATTTTCTTTCCACCTCATCATTGCACTCATTTTGTCTATATAATTTATCATATTAATAATTTAATAAATTACAAAAATGGACAAATCCAAATGCTCATCATCCTCACCTTCACCATCCACTCCATCGTTCAAATGGGCAAATCCAAATGGGCAAATCCAAATGCTCTTCAGAACCCTATTACTATTGATATGGCCAGTGAAGAGATGCGGATTCGATGCAATCTAACAACGGCGGGGAATTCAGCTTCGCGTCCTCTCCGAGGACGACGTGGAACCGCGCCGGTGCTGGTCGCAACGGGCTGCCGAAGATCCAGACGCAGGACAACGACAAGAAGCTGAGCAGCGGCGCCGGCGCCAGAGGAGCGGCGGCGGGAGCAGAGGATTTATGTTACGACGACAGTGCGTCCCCGGTGAAAGCTCAGACGCTGGATGAGCTCCATTCGCTCCAGAAGAAGAGATCCACTCCGTCTACCCCAATCACCGCCGACACCACCCCAGCCGGCGCTGCCGCAAGTCAGGGCGCCTTCTTCACCGCCGTGTCGGAGGAGGACCGCCAGCGCCAGCAGCTGCAGTCCAATAGGTCCAAAATGATTAAACATTTAGTTAACTAATTAGCAAATTGATTTGTTATGAATGTTGATGTGACTTGAATCGGACTATCAGCCGCTACGACTGGTAATCGGGGGCGGTGGGGTGCGGGGGCAACGCCCCCGGCCCATGGTGTATGGGCTCAATGTTATTTGGGTTCGGGTTCTGGGCCTGGTCTGTAACCATTTCCTTTGCTAGATTGGATTAGGTTTAGACCCACATGGAGAAGTACTATAAATACTTCTCATACTCCTCTGTAATCTGTAATCTCCTTGATATAGTGAAATGGCTCTCTCTCGCCCGTGGACGTAGCTAACACACATCGTGTTAGTGAACCACGTAAATCGTGTGTCTGTTTTCGATTCTCGCTTTCGTATTCTTGCTTTGTCGATTCCGGCGATTTCCCGATCCGTAGCAGCGCGTTTATAACAAGTGGTATCAGAGCCGCTGGAAATCAGGCTAGGGTTTTTGATTCAGAAGAATGACGTCGGTGAACATGAAGATCGAAAAGTTCACGGGGAAGAACAGCTTCGCTATATGGCAGATCAAGATGCAGGCTTTATTAAAACAGCAAGGGCTGTGGGGGCCGCTGTCTGCGAAACAGAAGAAGGCAGCGGTCGATGACGATGAGTGGAATACCCTGGAGGAGAAGGCCCACTCGACCATCATGCTATCGTTGTCTGATGACGTCATCATTGAAGTCGCTGCTGAGAAGACTGCCGCGGGCTTGTGGTTGAAACTAGAGTCTGTATATGACGAAGTCTAACCAACAAGCTGCATCTCAAGCAACGGTTGTTCAGCTTGAGGATGCAAGAAGGTACGCCTTTGAGGGAACATCTCGAACAGCTTAACTCTATTTTGCTGGATCTGCGTAATATAGATGTTCAAGTTGATGACGAGGATGCTGCCCTAATCCTGCTGGTTTCTTTGCCGAGTTCATATGAGAATTTCGTTGATTCTTTTATTGCTGGTAAAGAAAGCGTGTCGTTGGAGGATGTCAGGTCTGCTCTTCATACGAGAGAGATCAGACATAAGGCGTCCGGATCTGGTACAGGTGGTGAGGCATCGGGTTTGGCTGTTACAGGTGGAAAGGGAAAGAAGAAATCTGGTAAAGGGAATTCGAGCAAGAATTCCAAGGGTCCCGGTCCACAGCCAGGTGATGCTTGTCACAACTGTAAGGAAGTGGGGCATTGGAAGTACAACTGTCCCAAGAGAAGAGGGCAACAGAAGAAACAAGGTTCAGTTGCCGTGGCAGAAGTGGACAACAGTTCTGAAGACGATCTCGCCTTGGCTGTAGATGAGAAGGCACATCGTGGGATGTGTGGTTTCTGGATACTGCAGCCTCATACCATATGTCTCCGAACAGGGATTGCTTCACAACCTACGAGCAGATAGATGGTGGTAACGTGGTCATGGCTAATGGAGCTGTCTGCAAGGTTGTTGGAATCGGGTCCATAAAGGTTCGGACACATGATGGTTCGTTCTGTACCGTGAATGATGTCAGGCATGTTCCACGAATGACAAAGAACCTGATCTCCTTGAGTCTACTCGACAGCAAGGGTTTCAGCTTCAAAGGAAAAGGTGGAGTTGTGTATGTCTGCAAGGTTCAGGAAGGTACTGAAGGGCGTGAAGCGTGGGACCTTGTATGCATTACAAGGGTCTGTGTTGTCTGGTTCTGCTGCAGTTGCATCGTCTCAGGTTCAACAGGAAGATATGACCACTCTCTGGCACATGAGACTGGGGCATATGAGTGAACGGGGATGCAAGTTCTATCGAAGAGGGATCTTCTTTGCGGGCACAAGGTGCAGAATTTGGAATTCTGTGAGCATTGTGTGTTTGGGAAGCTACATCGCAGCAAGTTTCCCAAGAAGGGTATCCACCGGACGAAGGGGATACTGGATTACCTCCACTCCGACTGTTGGGGTCCTTCACGAGTTGAATCCATTGGAGGCAGCAGGTATTTTCTGTCTATTATTGATGATTATTCGAGATTTACTTGGATTTTCATGATGAAGCAGAAAAGTGAGGCTTTCACGAAGTTCAAGCAGTGGAAGACATTGGTGGAGAATCAGACCGGTAAGAAGATCAAGAAGCTGCGAACGGACAATGGTCTGGAGTTCTGCAGTTCTGAGTTCAACGAATTCTGCAAGGATGAAGGGATTGCCCGTCATCGGACTGTTAGAGATACACCCCAGCAGAATGGCGTTGCAGAAAGGATGAACCAGACATTGTTGGAGAGAGCACGGTGCATGCTCTCTAATGCTGGACTAGAGAGAAGATTCTGGGCAGAAGCAGTAAACATGGCGTGCTTCCTGATCAACCGTGGACCTCACACAGGTATCGAGTGTAAGACTCCTTATGAGTGTGGTATGGTAAGCCTGCTGATTACTCTTCACTGAAAGTTTTTGGGTGTCCTGTTTATTATCATGTGGATGAGGGTAAACTGAACCCAAGGGCAAAGAAGGGTGTATTTGTGGGTTACGGAGATGGAGTTAAGGGATTTCGAGTCTGGTCACCTTCTGAGCATCGAGTTATACTTAGTAGAAATGTGATATTTGATGAGAAGTCTATGTTTAACCCCATGTTGAAGGTTACTGTTGTTGAAGGTAGCAGGAATGTTGATAAGCAGGTGGAGCTGCAAACTCTCAATGAGAGTGAGTTTGAGCACCAAGGTGGAGAAGATCAACATGATGAGGATGTCTCTGCAGAGCCAGAAACTTCAGAGTCCAGTGCACGAGCTAACAGTCTATTGCTTCCGGTAGACCGAAGAGAGCGACTGCAGGAGTACCTCCACAGAGGTATGGCTTCGAGGACATGGCGTATTCATTTCAGGTTGCTGAGGAAGTGGATGCAGGAGAGCCACAGTCCTATAGAGAAGCAGTTTCGGGTGGTGAAGCTGATCAGTGGCTTGCCGCAATGGGAGATGAGATGGAATCCCATGACAGGAATCAGACTTGGGAGCTAGTCAAACGACCACAGGGAAGGAAGATTGTTACAAACAAGTGGATCTACAAGAAGAAGGAAGGAATCACTTCTAAAGAGGGCATGAAATTTAAAGCTCGGGTGGTTGCACGAGGCTTCTCGCAGAGGGAAGGAGTTGACTACAATGAGATTTTCTCACCAGTGGTCAGACATACTTCGATCAGAGTGCTACTAGCAATAGTGGCACATTATGACTTGGAGCTCGAGCAGCTAGACGTGAAGACAGCTTTCCTACATGGAGAGTTGGAGGAAGAAATTTACATGACTCAGCCAGAAGGATTCGAGGTTCCGGGAAAAGAAGACTATGTTTGTAAGCTGAAGAAGTCCTTGTATGGACTTAAGCAATCTCCGAGGCAGTGGTACAAGAGATTTGACAGCTACATGCTTGAGCTGGGCTACAACAGAAGTTGTTGTGTATATCACAGCAAGGCAGAGATGGTTCGATGATATATCTAGTTCTGTATGTGGATGATATGCTCATAGCTGCGAGGTCAAAGTCTGATATCCAGAAGTTAAAGGGGCTTCTCAGTGCTGAGTTTGAGATGAAGGATTTGGGAGCTGCTCAGAAGATCTTGGGTATGGAGATTTACAGGGACAGGTCGAAGAAGAAGCTTTTCTTGTCACAGAAGAGCTACATCCAGAAGATATTGTCGAGGTTTGGCATGTCTTCAGCAAAGCCCTTAAATACTCCTAGTGCTTCAAATGTTCATCTATCCTCAGCTTATACACCGCAGTCAGAGTCTGAGAAGGAGTACATGTCGAGAGTCCCATATGCTAGTGCAGTAGGTAGCTTGATGTACGCTATGGTATGCACTAGACCTGATCTTGCACATATGTTAGTGTTGTCAGCAGGTTTATGATACAACCTGGGAAGGAGCATTGGCAGGCTGTGAAGAGGATCTTCCGGTACCTTAAGGGTACACCTGATGTGGGGATTAGCTTCGGAAGTGATACAGAGTGCTTGGTGTCTGGGTATTCTGACTCGGACTATGCTGGAGATGTTGACACGAGGAGATCGATGACCGGTTATGTATTCACTCTTGGGAGTTCTGTAGTGAGCTGGAAGGCAACTTGCAGTCGGCGGTGACATTGTCTACTACTGAGGCAGAGTATATGGCGTTGACAGAAGCTGCTAAGGAGGGAATATGGTTGAAGGGACTTGGTGATCTGGGTCTACATCATGATCAGGCAGTTGTATTGCGACAGTTTGAGTGCAATATGCTTGGCCAAGGATCAAGTCCACCATGAGAGGAGCACATCGACGTGAGGTATCATTTCTTGAGGACAGAGAAGAGGATTAAGGTGAAGAAGGTTGGCACCGCGGATAATCCTGCTGATATGTTCACGAAGCCGGTTCCACATGGCAAGTTCCAACACTGCTTGGACTTGCTGAATGTCTTGAGTGGGTGACTCCACCCTACGGGGCATTGATGGCGGGAGAGGGAGAAGGAGCAGAGTACATCAGAGATTTCAGAGGAAGAAGATTCAAGTCAAGGTGGAGATTTGTTGATGTGACTTGAATCGGACTATCAGCCGCTACGACTGGTAATCGGGGGTCTCGCTGCCCGGTCACCGAGTGGGGTCCAGGGGCAATGCCCCGGTGGGGGTGCGGGGCAACGCCCCCGGCCCACGGTGTATGGGTTCAATGTTATTTGGGTTCGGGTTCTGAGCCTGGTCTGTAACCGTTTTCTTTGCTAGATTGGATTAGGTTTAGACCCACATGGAGAAGTACTATAAATACTTCTCATACTCCTCTGTAATCTGTAATCTCCTTGATATAGTGAAATCGGCTCTCTCTCGCCCGTGGACGTAGCTAACACACATCGTATTAGTGAACCACGTAAATCGTGTGTCGTGTTTTTGATTCTCGCTTTCGTGTTCTTGCTTTGTCAATTCCGGCGATTTCCCGATCCGTAGCAGCGCGTTTATAACAATGAAAAAGAGTCAATTGATTAACGAAAAAAATGAGAAGTGCAGTGCCGTCGCTGACTCGATAGACGGGGCCGAAGGTGGTGAAGGGCGATTCGGCGAAGAGGTGGAAAGAAAATTTTATTTTTTTTTAATTTCCACGTCATCTAGTTAACGGTCAAACTTTATAGTTGACTGCCACGTAGGACAAACTAACGGCCGGTGACCAACCGTGAAAAGATTTGTAAAGTTAGTGGCGAATAAGAATGAAAAGTAATTCGGGTGACAAATGTGAAAGATTTGTATAATTTGAGTGACCAAACGTGTAATTTAGCCGATCTTCATGGTTTAGGAATTTACCCGTTAAAATGAATAACACAACTCAACAAAGAAAATCAGGAGATTAAAAAAAATTTAATCTCAGACTATTATGTTGATCCAAAGGCTTAACATTTTGTCAAATGAAACTATGTATAATTTTAAGGCTATGCATTGCATCCGTCACCATTTAAGAACCTGTGGAATTTTTTTATGGTACACCAAATTCAGAGCCCCCGCGGCAACCGTGTTAGTACTTAGTAATCGTCGGTAGGTTGAAGCGTTGAACGGCGGTGGAGGAATACACATTTGACATTACACACTGTCGTGGCGGAGCCGTCGAAACTTGGATTTTGTTGCGTCATAAACGTGGCAGAAAAGCTAAAAATAAACTTCTCGTCGGAGGTCGAATAAACAAACACATAAATTAATTTTACGCCAATTTCGTAGAAAAGAAAGAAACGAACCTAAAATACACCAAAACCAATTGTTTCCTTGTAGTTGTAGGTTCCTCTTCTTCTCCTCATCTCTTATACACAAAAGAGATCAAACCAAACCCAAAATAAGCCTTTGATTGCAGACAATTCAGAAAGCAGACGAAGAAAAGTTAGAAGCTTCCTTCTCTTCCTCAATCTCTCTTTCTCTCTCTCTCTCTCTCTCTCTCTCTCTCTCTCTCTCACGCTGTTTGTTGGTCGCCCAGGCCGCGTTCAACTCATCAACGCCGGCCACCCTCGCCAGCGAATTTATCTGTGATCTTTTGTTTTATTTGATAACAGCAATTCCTTTGATCAATCGACATCTTTCCGGCTCGATTCGCGAGTAACCCACCACCACTTAGTACTCATGGCCACCACCGGGAACAAGAACATCAACGCTAAATTGGTGAGTCCTGATTCCTTATCATCCGTGTTTCAATTGTGGGTTTTGTTAGGTGGGGGTTTTCTCCTTCGCTTTACTACCGATTCAGGGCCGCCGCCGCCCCGATCGTTTGCTGTGACTGATACAATAGCTTTTTGAGAGGTCTTTCTCTGCTTTTTGGGGGTAATACTGAATTCGGATGTGGGTTTATGTTTTACTCTTCTCGATCTCGTCCGTGTCGCCCAATTTTACATTTCAATTTTGGAGGTCCATTCTGTTGATGATCGACTTTGCTAGCTAGCGCCTTATACATCTCTGATCAGAGCTCATACAGCTGTCTCTTTCTCCCAGTTTCTGACTGGCGATTCTTTCAGTACTGCATGTCGTTGTCGGTCTGAACTTTCTGGGCCGTTCCCTTCCGTTGTCGAGGGCTCTTTAAGCGGCGGATGACTTGCTTATGCTTTCCTTGAGCTTGCTTGTTAATGTCCACCACGATGGGTTTAGAAGCATGGTTCTCTTTTTTGGCTAAACTTGAATTAACTACGGCGAATTCAGTTCATTGGACTGTTCGCTGCTACTGCATGTGCACAGCTTATTGAAAGTACCCTTCTTACCTGCCACTTTCATAACTGAGTATATGGGTAGTTCCCGAACAAATCTATCTCTAACAGGGTCATCCTGTAATCTGATTTGCCTGGAAAGGTAGCAAGAACAGTGGAATTTCTTCTGCAGCTCTCTGGTTTTTGTTCTTTTTACTCAATTGATTGGAAGTTCACTATTCTTAAGTCTAGTTTCAATTGGCACTATAGTTGCTTAACTCTACCCATTAAGAAAGTTTGTTGTTCAAACATATGTTTTGTTGTTCACCTTTCTTTGTTTGATTTGAGTTTGTCCAGCTAATCTCAATGCGGCTTCTTAAGTAGGTTTCATATAGCTGCATTTGAAATTAAAGTGGTATTCCGTTGATCGATTGAAAATATGTATCCTAACCAAACTTTAATATGATCCAGGTTCTCCTTGGCGACCCTGGTGCTGGAAAATCTAGTCTCGTTCTGCGATTTGTCAAAGGGCAGTTTGTTGAGTTTCAGGTTGGTCCAAGGAATAATTTGGAGATTTATAACATAGTCATTGCATCTTTCATGGTTGGTCTTTAAACTTGAATTTTGTTGTGTTTATTTAGGAATCAACAATTGGTGCTGCCTTCTTTTCACAAACATTGGTTGTGAATGATGCTACTGTGAAGTTTGAGATATGGGACACAGCAGGTCAAGAGAGATACCACAGCCTTGCACCCATGTACTATCGGGGAGCTGCAGCAGCAATTATTGTGTATGACATTACGAATCCGGTGAGTAGCAGTCTATTGTTCCTGACAGTGTCAACTGGAATTGGATTGTTTTTTATTCGTTATGTTCATTGGATATACTTTGTTATTAAAAAGTTGTTGGATGTTAGCTAAATAGTCATGGTAAGGTTTTGCTTGCTAGTGTATGCATCTTTTCTTTTCCTCGGTTGCTCCAAGCTATTCGTTTATTTATGTTCCGAGTTTGCAATTGTGTGTGTCTATTTTTAGGCTGTTATCAAGGCTTCACCTCTGTTGTTTCTTGTAGGCCTCATTTGATCGGGCAAAGAAATGGGTGCTAGAACTTCAAGCACAAGGTAACTTTTGCTCGTTAAATCTATTAGGAATTGTTCTATTCCCTTAACAGTATATTTCTTTTTGTTGTTTTGTTTAATTCATTATGAACCCCCTTTTAGAATTATTGCTTGAATGTAAAACTCATTCGGATTGAGAAGAAGCTTTGTTTTTAAGCATTCCCTGACGGTCTACATTTGTTCTTGTACATTGTACTGATTTGCTGTGTGTTAATCCAGTTTCTTGTCCAACCTGTTCACATTATATATCTTATCATTGTCATGAAGGTAATCCAAATATGGTTATGGCTCTGGCTGGGAACAAGGCTGATTTGCTTGATGATAGGAAGGTGGCAGCTGAGGCAAGTGTCTAGACCTGTTGAACTCCTGCACTATTTCTCTCTCTTTCTTACTTCGTCTGTATGTTTCTTGCCCCTGCCCTGATTTCCATGGCTTTAGGGAAGCAGCGGCAGTAGCTTAAATTTAATACTGGATCATCTTGTTATTAACATGGTGCGGATTTTTCAGGAGGCACAAGTCTACGCTCAGGAGAATGGCCTTTTCTTTATGGAAACCTCAGCAAAATCTGCAACGAATGTCAACGACATTTTCCATGAAATAGGTACCTTGCTTCCGGGATCGAATTTGTTAAATAGAGTTAAAAATGACCATGCACCTTGTTCCGGTGACTGCATATCTGTTTGTTGCCATGTTTTTCTATTGATTGTTTTGACACTGTATCTTCTTGCTTGCAGCGAAAAGACTACCACGAGTTCAGCCTTCACAGAACCCCGCTGGGATGGTTCTCACGGATAGACCCGCTGAAAGGGCAGCTAGTGCGACCTGCTGTTCATAAAATGCTGATGTTTCAGTTTCTCCAATATGTACCTTCTGAGTGGCTAATCTTCTGGTAGTGAATGCTGAATCGTATTGTAATCCCATTGATTGATCGGTTGGATGGCGTGTGCTAAGACGTGTACATGAATGCTTGATTTGGAAACTCGGTGAAAGAACAGAATCAGAGTGATTCTGGTGTTTGCTTTATCTGTGTAGTATCCTTTAAAGTACACATGGGTATCCCGGACAAAATGCGAAGACCATTGTAATTCCCCCCTTTTTCTTTTTGTTATATACTTCTATTACCTGGGTTGCTGATTGTGAGTCTCCGACGACGTCCGTGCTCGTCCTGTTTACGCTGTTATATCATAAATAATAATGTGAGCCGGATGCAAATATTCAATAGCCCCGTTGTGGTCTCAACAGGAAGATAGCTCATTGTTATCTCCACTATGACGATTTAGCAGTAATATTCTATCTTGGCCTGCAATTAAGTGTAAATGACACATTTGTCATGAATTTTCAAATAATGTAGGTGAGGAGTTACGTAGTCAAACTTCCTTAGAGTTCCTTTGACTAGCAACCTTGATCCTCAACATATGAGCTACTGGAGCATTGCTAGGTTGATTCATACCATGTGTCTTGGCATTTATCAGGACTAATATGCAACAACATGGATCCCACAAATATGTCCTTTAAGTAAGTCGATGCTGATTGATTGATTGATTGATTGATTGAGAATCAATCGTGAGGAACTATCGTGTCCAGTCTCATCAACCCACGAAGCCAGATTTAAGGATATATCGTTTGAAGATATTCCTCATATTACGTATGCAATCACATCAACAACAAACCAAACAAAGAAATGAAAGAGAAAAGATGGGTAATTAGCATAAATGGTCACAAATCTTTGCACTTAGTACAAAACAGTCACAAACCTTTAATTTGTAACCTTTTGATAACAAAACTTTTTATTTAGAACAGAACGGTCACAAATTAAACAGTGTGACCATTTCATATCAGTTCGAACTTTTGTTACCGTGTCGTTGCAAATTAGACTTTTGGTGACCGTTTTGTACACATTAAGTTCAAAAGTTTGAACGATCAATCACCGTTACAATTTGCTCTAGTTGTATGGTGGTTTTGTTAATGTATGTGAATGATATGATCGTCATAAATGATGACAATGAGAGAATTCAATGGCTCACAAACGGGTTCCAGACTGCTTTTTAGTTGAAAAAACTATGTCTACTTTTAACTTTCTTACTTTCTTGGTATCGAAATTGAAAGGTCAACTGAGGGCATTCTTTTTCGGCAAAGCAAATATGCCGATGAACACATGACCTGACATCTTATATGTTGTTCAAGTGGTTAGTGTCATATACTTAACGAACAAACAACCCGACCTCAAAACATGACAAACATTTAATTTGTAACGATTCGGTAACAAACCTTTGCACATAAAACAAAACGGCCACAAATTAAATAGCAGTGACCATTTTATACAATTTCAAAGTTTTGTTACCGTATTGTTACAAATTAAAGGTTTGTGACCGTTTTGTACTAAGTGCAAAGGTTTGATACCATTTATGCTAATTATCCGAGAAAGGATAGATAAAATCGTACTCATATATATCAAAACCAAGAGTTACATAATCAATGAACTTCTAGGGTTTGGAAACCTACACAACTAAGAAACTAGCCTCTCATGGGCACGAGATTCTAGGAGAACATCAGTCAAAACAAGACCCTCAAATTGTCCTCTACATAGGCGGCCAGAACAATGAATCAGCGGCAAGACCACCTTTTGCCACTGATTCAACTTCTGAGTTCGGCTTCACTAACGACCCTCTAATGCCTCCTACCACATACCCCTTAATTTCTATGCCTAGGGGTCTATCTATAGGCCTATGCATCAATTTTTTTTTTGGAGGAAAGGTCAGCCTAGAACACGTTTTTCGAGCTTGTTTGGGTCTCTTCCATCTTGGCCACCACAATTGGCATATTTGTTGAGATTCTAGGCTCAATCTAGAGACCCCCCTAAAATGGCGAACAAGGCGCCATTTTGGGCTTTGGTCCACTGAATCCCATGACGGTTCTTGGGCTTGATCCATTCTTGCATTATGATTTCCAGTAGTTGGGTCTTGATGTTCACTTACTCGTACAAGATGTTCCACTAGGATGCTTTGACCTGAAAGCACAAGAAACACTAGCAAAAGTGCATCACAATAGTAAAAACAATACTAGAGCTACAAAAGCACACCTTAAGTGATTATTAAGCAAATGCAAGTGATTATGGCACTTAAAATGTGAAACTTATTCAATTCTAGCCATAATAAAGGGTATAAATAGTCTTTCTATGTGTTATCAAGTAACCTCACACTTGAACTTTGCTTCTCCCCAAGCAAACCACACTCATAATTATAGGTGTCAAAATATGACCCGACCCGAGTAACCCGCCCAACCAACCCGATCCGCAACCCGCCCGCAATCCGAATGGACTAAAAGTCACCGACCCGCAACCCGAATGACCCGTAACCCGATTAACCCGCAACCCGATTAACCCACAACCCGCTTGACCCGAACCCAATTGACCCGCTTAACCCGCAACCCGCTTGACCCGCAACCCGACTAACCCGAACCCGATTAACCCAACCCGAACCCAGCCGATTAGAACGAATAATACTACTTAATATATTTTAGTGCATAAATATTATATGTAGATAATATATATATAAAGTTTACCTGACTTTGCCCTGTTATTTTTTCATCTTTCCCACCAAGAATAAAGCTCTACTTTGTATTGCCAATTGCCATTAAATTGAACCACATAATACTATAATAGTCTCATTGTCTGTCTTAGTAGATAAATAAAAATCCTAGAAGGGTTATAAACATTTCACTACAAGAAAAACAATGTTTTGCACCGGTTGCTTTGTGTTGGTTAACTTAAACGACACAAATTTTAGAATTTTTGTCGGTTATTTGAGTCGGGTAAGTGCCCGATGCCATTCTTTTGCTATTTATGTCGGTTAAATCTGCAACCGACACAATTCTCTAATATTTGTGTCGGTTAACATTTGAGTCTGCCAAAACCAACACAATTATTCGAATTGAGTCGTTTCTTAACTGGCACAAAGTTCAATTTCAATTTTTTGGGGTTATTGACTCTAAAATATTTTCACATACCCGCCCAAATACCCCCTTCCCACCCAAATTGGCTCTCAATATTTCAATCATGGCCAAAATTTCCCAAGCGGGAGATTTCCCTCCCAATGTGCCTTGTTTAGATTTTTATCCGTCTCTCTTTTTCCCTAATCTGATTAGTCGCTTCCCTCTTCACTGTTCTTCTTTTCTCCACAAATTTCCCCTCTACTCTATCTATGGTGACGACCAGTACCACCTCAACCTAAAAATCTCCCATCGCAGGCTTCTTAGTCTCCACCAGTGTCCCGATTTGGCGATTCGTCTCCTTCTTCTCCACAAAATGAAGGCCAAGCATGTGTTGGGTCCAGTTTTAATTGATTTCATATGGTGGTAAAGCCACACTAGAAGCCACAGCGGCGCAACTCAGGGGGTTGTGGAGGCGGTGGCAAAGTGGCTGGGAGGAGGAAAAATGAAGGGCTTGAGCGAGGGTGAGCTGGGTTTGGGATGCTGTTTTCTATGTGCCTGGGTTTGTGGGTGCCCTTGTGTTCTTTGGATCTGGTGGTTCCTTTTCTGTAACCATGTTGGGATTCATAGAAAGAGGGGAGGAAAGCAGGGGAGGGCCGCTGGCGAATTGAGAGAAGTTGGAGATTCTGGGTCCAATGGCTTGCAAAGACAGCAGGAGATTCTGGGTTTCCGAACAATATAGAAAGATGATTGCTTCTGGAGAAGCAAGCTTGAGATTCTGGGTTTCCGACATGCTCTACAGAAGAACGGTCAGAGGCAGCTTGTAAGATCCGTTGGAGATCCAGAGCCAGGCGGCGAAGATCCAGCGGAGAGCCAGATTTATTTGGCGTGAGACGCAAAATGGCCGGTGGGGAGGATTTGAGACCCAAAGTGGGTGATTTGCGTGAGGTGAACGACGAGGAGGGTGGATGCAGATTCGTCGTGGTGGCTGGATTTTCGTGAGAAAGAAACAAGCCTGGCGGGTGGATAGATTAACGGAGATTGAAACAGGCCGGCGACTAGATGCGTCTGGCCCGGACAATTTTTTTTATAAAAAAAGTGGTGATTTGAGTTGGTTAGTCAACCGAGACAAATGTTACAATTAAAATAAAAAATGTGTTTTTTTTTCTTTAATGAATTGACTCGATTTTGAATCGACATAAATATGATTTATGACGGTTATTTCAGCGGTTGTCCAAAACCGACACAAATTCGTTTAGTGTTTGGTTGGTGTGTATAAATAATATATATAGATAACACACATACATATGAAAAACATGATTGACTTAATTAAACCAATCATATATCATTACCTAATAATTACATCATTTTTCTTCCACACATAATATAACTAGTCACTTAACATTGTCAAAATATTAACCTAACATAAGAAGTTTCGTAATAGTACATCAGTCATAACTCATAACCTAACTCCAATCATAAGAAGACACATAACAATTTGCTTACTAAGTTCTACCATATCGAAAATAGTAGGATTAGGACGTATGTTCTTCTCAATAATCGAATATAAAATTGACGTAACTTACATTCTTCACATAACATAGGTTATAGTTTATACCAACAATTTCATAACATATAACTATAGTTCATGGTTTAAGGTTAGTGCATAGGGTATACGGTCATGTACTCGTGGTTTAGAGTTAGGAGGATTAGGACGTATGTTCTTCTCAATAACCGAATCTAAATTGACTTATCTTACATTCTTCACATAACATACGTTATAGTTTATACGAATAATTTCATAACATATAACTATAGTTCATCGTTTATGGTTAGTGTATAGGGTATAAGGTCATGGTTTAGAGTTTAGTGTTTGGGTTATGGTAAAGGGTTGAGGTTAGTTTTAGGGTAATGTATGGTTGATGGTGTTATAGGATAAGGGTTTAGGATTTCTTCATGGTTATGCTTTTGATAGATATTTTGGTTTATATATTTTATTATTTAATCTGTTTTAACAATTAATTTAGCTATTTAGTAAAAAACGCATTTAAAACATTTTGAAAACTTGTGAATGTACATCGTACATATATCATATTCAAATGACATCCCGACCAACGTATCGAACAACAAACTTGTTAATCGGTATACAATTTATCATTTATAATAATAAATATCAAAGGAAGAACAAAATGTTCACCAAAAAATTAAGGGAAATTTTTTGAATAAAAATTCAACAATTCAATCCCCAAATATCTGTCCCAAAATTCCCTCCCCATACCCACAAAAGAACTTTTAAAACCCCGCCCAAGATTTGGTCCAAAATTCCCTCCCAAACCCGCAAAACACTTTTAAATCCCTCGCACTATATTTTGTCCAAAGGCAAAAATTCCCTCCCAACCTCCTTTTTTGTAACAAAAAATATATATAATATTAATAATATCTTTTTTTAATTCTTTAATGAATTGACATTAGTTAAGAAGGGAAAATACAAAATGGTTGCGTGAACCCAGGCCCAGCCTCATTGCAAAATGGTGACTGGTGAGTTTGTTTTAAATTAGTGTAATAACTAATTAAAAAAAACTTGATGGTTTGGACCGAACAACCCGCAACCCGACCTGTTGTAACCCGCAATCCGATCAATCCGAACCCGATCGACCCGAACCCGATTTTCCCGCAACCCGATCGACCCGCAACCCGATCGACCCGAACCCGATTTTCCCGCAACCCGATCAATCCGCAACCCAATCAACCCGAACCCGCTTGACCCGCGACCCGATTAACCCGCGACCCGACTGAACCCGACCCGAACCCGCCCGATTGACACCTAGACTCATAATCGTACATCTCACTATACGTCTAAGATGACACATGATTTTATATCATAGATAGTGAATCATAAGCAACTTACATGGTCAACCCTCGCACTTAAAAAATTAGACCAGATCAATGAGGTGCATATCTCATAATGACAATCTGGCCAATCTCTATCAATCATAAGCTCTTAACTCAACTCGAGAGTCAAAAAACATTTGGGTGAAGCTTTTTGCAAGCTTTATTTGAAAGTTTAAGCACATCTTTTCCTTTATTTGACAATGAGATTTTTATGTCCTCTCTTTACGAGTAGCATGTCGATTTTTATGCTTTTTGTAGCTGAAGTGGGTTTACATGGGTACATCGTAGGCTTGATCAAGTAAGATCAATTTCCGCACCTTAGCACTACATAAGGGCTTTGTTTAACTCTTTTTTTTTCCTCTATTGTGTGGAGAGGCAATGTTATAGATGGTTGTTGGAAGCCCTATCTGTGCCCTATAAGCATATTTCTCAAACTACATTTTATTCGGCGAGAGATTGCATTAGATAAGCAACATCGTATGACTGCGAACCGATGCTCAATTGAATCGTTCCTATTCTCTCTTTGCAATAAGTGATTGGCTCACATGTGGTATACTTTACCCCAACCTTTATTTGTAAAGTTAGAATCTTTTATACGACTTTGTCGAGTAGAATTTTTGGATGTATATAAAGATACCGTTCGACCCCAATAAAGGTTTTAAAGCATGAGACCCGTTGGAAGAGTATAAGAACTCACAAAGGTTAGTGATAGTTATTGTATCCAAACATTTCGAATAGTCTTTAGTCTCATGATGAGGACAACTTTCATAGCCCCTATACTAGCCTCCATAGATCACGTATTAATGTAGATACTAGCAATTCAAAGTAAGATAAGTTTTGGAATTGCTTTGGGGAGTGTGACATTATTTCGAACAATTTTAAATTCTTATGATGCGCAATAATGCACACACAATTGTAACCCATATGTCGAGGTGGATCCATGAAGTGCAATCTACTAAACTCACCCCACACTTTAAAGGGGCCAATTTTCCCATTGGCCTAACAAGGAAGAGTAGAACGAATACACCTCGATCGTTGGAATGATCCATGCACAGTTGGCTAGTTCCTCTTGGTTCATGGTACTTAACGGAAAAGAAAGGAGAAGGAAAACAGAGAGAGCAAGCGTGCCATCTCATCAACCTAAGGCAAGCACCTTCGAAAGGTATGCCTAACGGTTCTCTTGAATGCAAAACCAAGTCGTTTAAGCTGCAACAGAAGAGGTTGCAGCTCATAGCAAAGATTCTCCTAACTCAAACAACGGAGAGCAAAACAACTAATGCTAGGTGACATGCACATTGCAAGACCATGTTTGCATAGAATATGTGTGTTCTCATAAGCGATGAGCCTTATCTTCGGCCAATCATTGGATTCCTTGTATTTTTGCTTATGAACGAGCCGTACACAACAATTGGAGGCTGATTATCCAAAAGTAGGACGATTGGAAGTGGCAACACCCTCACTTCCCAAGGGGAGAGTGTCACTCTTAAGGTGCGCCAAAATCATGTATTTTGTTTCATTGTTGAACATATTGTTGCTAAAAATGTAATTTAATCCTACATTGTAGTGCTTATAATTATCTTAAATAAAAATGTGTGGTGACATTTATATATATATATATATATATATATATATATATATATATGGGGAGTTCTACGGTACCCAGGGTGAAATCCGGGGTACCGTATACCTTGAGTAAGAAAACGCTATCCAGAACTTGAATTGACTGATCTTTCGGACATTAACTATACTCTAACCCTTAAAGATCAACACCTAGGTCTTAATTCTCTAAATCTTATACCCCAAGATCAATTTAATTAGAAACAATAATCGACGGTTATGATTCGTCCAAATATAGGCAAAAAAATCAATGCACCATCTTAGGGTTTATAGTTTATGATCTGGATAATTAGGACCTAGGGTTCACTCATTAAGGGTTAGGGTATAGTATCATGCCCAAAAATCCTGCTAATTCGAGGTCTATATAGCGTTTTCATACTCAAGGTATGCGGTACCCCGGATTTCACCCGGGGTACCATAGAAGGCACCATATATATATATATATATATATATATATATATATATATATATATATATATATATATATATATATATATTTTTACGATAATATGTAGTAAAAAATTTCAGTCCCCTCCTGAACTTCAAATCCTGACTCCGTATCTAATCCCAATATGTGAATTTTCTTAACTTTTGTTATTAATATGCTTCAAACATATTGTGGATATTGCTGACACATGTTGTGATTTGTAAATATCCTCATAGAACACGTGGTGTGAACACTCTAATTGAACACATACCGTAAATAATTTTAGCGCATGTCGTGAATGCGATGCATGTAGTACCCCTGAAAAGAACATCTCAAATTATATGGCAAAATATATGGATATTGGTCTTATTAGGGGGAAAACAGTTTCTTGCTAAAATGATAATTTTTAACTAAAAATTAAAGAAAATAAAACCGTCAGAATGCGCTGACAGGGAATGAGTTCACAAGAGGACTGTCTTTTGTTCAAATCATGGCCAAGTCGGTTGTAAAATCAAATGACGGTAAGGATAGTGCTTATGCAGTTGAGCTACCATTGCATTTGCAGCCGGCTGGTCGTAGCAGCTCTATGGTAGATTCAGTTCCCCCATTCGGGACTGTCAGTCAATGAGTAGGTTTCAGTTTTGCCAGTTAATAGTTAATACCAGTTTTCGGTTGCATTACAGTATGCCTGCATCAGAAGTTGGGCTTGTTCCTTAGCTAGATCTGTAGGTGCTGTAGCAAAACTTATTGCAAAAGAGGGGAAATCGACAACATTAAAATTATCTTATGGGGAGGTGCGTTTAATATCCAAAAACTGCTCAGCAACAGTCGGACAAGTAGGAAATGTTGGGGTGAACCAGAAAAGTTTGGGTAGAGCCGGATCTAAATGTTGGCTAGACAAGCGTCCTGTAGTAAAAGGAGTAGTTACGAATCCTATAGACCATCCCCATGGGGCCATGAGGGTGGTGAAGGGAGGGCCCCAATTGGTAGAAAAAAACCTGCAACCCTTTGGGATTATCCTACACTTGGAAGAAGAAGTAGAAAAAGGAATAAATATGGATAAATTGCAAGATTGGTCACTGGGATTACAAAAAACGTTCATGTTTGATCACTGTAAATATTTAATTTCATTCATGGTCACTAGATTTAGTTTAACCATCCAAGTTTGGTCACTCTCCGTTAGTCTCCGTCCACTTCTGTTAACGGCGTCAATGTTGTGCTGACGTGGCTAACAGACATGCTGAGTCATAATTTGATTCTACGTCATCGTAGTAAATAGGAGAGAAAATCGAATTTGTTTCTTCCTCGTTTTAAAAAAAAAAGGAGAAATTCACTGTGACACGTTCATTAGAAAAAAATCATTTTGTAGCAAATCATTTATTAATAAAAATAAATAAGCTTAATATAAAGGCAGAAAAAGAAATCATAGTAACATGGTCCCCGGCATCTACTATTATACCCACAATGATTGGTATCCATAATGGAAAAAAGCAGTTACATGTTTATATAAGTTACATGTTTATATAACAGACCGTATGGTAGGCTATAACTTGGGAGAATTTTCACCGACTCGAAATTTTCGGGGAAACATCGTTAGCGTACTTAAGTGATTTTACACCAACATTCATCGTCAAAAAACGTTTTGTTTTGTGATGATGCGTCACCTTAACGAACACGTCCAAAACTACGCCGTCCTACGAACATTCGACAAACTCTTGAGCTCGGATCATCAGAAAGGTTAGAAACCATGTAACAACGTTGCGGCAAACCCCAACAAATTTGCGCCATTTTCCCCCTCTCAACTCAAAACTCCAGAATACAGATTGGGGTAGAAGGAAACGTCGCGTGTGCAACTGTGTAAAGGGTGATTAGCCCAAGAAGAGGTAGGAAGGAAGGAACAAAGGAAAAAAGACATTTGTTGAATCATACATCATATACAACCACCCATTTCCAATCCCCACCCCGTTTCTAATTTGATGTAAACCTAATTACCGCCAATAACCATCGTTTATACCCTCTGTAAAATACCTCTAGTCTGTGCCTGCACACATACAAATGACTATGACCACGACGACGATGATGATGGAACTATATACCGTCTCTGTCTCTGTGTATGTCTCACTGCCTCTTGGCTACAGTTTTCATCAAGCCCTTGATGATCTTGGAAAACCACATCAAGTTCATTATAAACAATGTTGATGGCACCATCACAACCACCAGGCATCCAAACCATCTCATCTGGAGAACCTGCCAATTCCCGTGGGGGAAATGTAAAAATAAACAAATGAGAAGCAGCTTCAGGTATTAGAATAATGTCTTTCTCGCTTTAGCACCAACAACGCGGCAGAAAGTAAGATAATGGATCCCCGCACCTGATCGAAGTGCATGTTGATGTGGTAGAAGATGTAAAAGAAGAGCAGCACTCTGGCAATCTGCAGGTGCCAGACAAAGTTCAGATAGAAACCCAAATCAACGCCTTCGATTCGTTCGAAAAACACATCCCTCTTGCACAGCAAACTTGAAAAAGGGTTTTTTACTCACCAACCAAAAGAGGAAGATCAGAACACCATTTACAAGATAAGCAGTTGACCGCTTCATACCTGATATGTCCAGATACCTATAAAAAGAGTTCACATGATTGAAGTCCTAAAATGTTCACTGCTTTTTGCCATTTCGGAAGTCTGGGAGTCAGAAAGGACTTATCAAAAGAGCTACTTACCATCTCATGTTTATTTCTGGCGTGGTCACTTCAGAGATGAGGCACATATATGTATACAGCTGCCCTTCTCCGGATAACATAGAATATGCAACCGCTATTGCAGAAAGACAGTGATGAACAACCTGAAACCAGATGCCATTATTCAAAGAGTTATAACTTCTATCGATCATCGTATTATCAGGAGCCATGCTTTTCATTTCAATAGATGTTCTCTCTTACTCTTTTAGACTTACATAAACACCAACAATGTTCACAAGTTTAATGAGCGAGCTAGCTCTCCCTCAACAATAGATTTACGAACCAGCACGTCAAAAGTTCATTTGCAGAGTTGAAGAGTCTTGTCTTGGACTTTAATATTTACAAGTGATGAGAATTGTACAGAAAACAGAGCGATCAATATAATTAGTACATCATATTGCACAACGCAACCTCATTCTGATGGGAAACCATTGATACCAGTATTGGACAAAACATGAATACGTGATGTATATATACTTCTAAACGGAAGGAAAACATTCATTAATATATCAGAGAATTGCAGGGAGCAATGGGACATTACCACCAAGCAAAAACTTTGACTTTAGTGCATTGAATTTGTCAAATTCAAACAAATTCAGTGGAAGAAGAGACAGAAAGAATTTCCTTACATATTCCATTCCACCTAAAGAAGGATAAAGCCAAATAATCATCCCAAGATCTGCAAGGAAGTATCCAACAGAAACCTGTCAAATGAAGAGAAAGTCAATAACATGCCAGAGTTAGTTTTTCTACAGAATACATGACACCAATGACAAGAAACTAGCTAAACAGGTACATCAGTCACTCTTTCTGTCCTAACTTTGTTTTTTCCATTTATCAAAGGAAAGGAAATGCCCTAACAGGTAAGCAAAAAAGATCCAACCCTCAGCAGATATGACATGAGAAACATTGACTAAACCCGAAATCTAGAAGTCATAGCAGAGATCAGCCTTACATACAAATACCACTATCGAAGAGCATTTCCAGAAAACATTTTGATCAGCATATTAGAAAAACTAAGCTACGTGATAATAAATTGTCAATGCATAAGAACTTTGAATAAACTGCTTCATTATACTTCCAAACAGGATAGACAACAATATCATTCGGTGCAGAAAATAAAGATACCAGATGAATCATTGAAAAGTTTTCGAAGACAGAAGAACAACCATATGTGAAGCCACTCACAAACTATTACCAAAAAGGTACAAACTAATAATAAAAAGTCATTTCCAGAAAGATCAGCACTGTGATGCCCAAGCACAAACAACTGATAGACGTCAAAGATCAATGTCAGGGTTAAAAAGAGGAGAAAGGCCACTTACTGCCAGTCCAAATATGGATAAAGGTGAGCTTCGTAGAGTGACATAACCAGTATGCACTTTGTCTGAAAAAAGATCAGACCAGAATACAAAGTACAACGACAAAGCTGTTATAAAGATGGCGTGCAATGAAGACATCCCCCTGCAAAAATTGGGTCACTGATAGGTAAGGACTAACCAACGATATTGACAGGATAATGGAAAGCCAGAATTAGATATGCCCTGACCGATTGTTCCATTCAATTCTTTGTATTTTCGTAAGCCCAGTGTACGCCTTGATGTAAAACGTGCTAATTAACTGAGTTAGATCATAGACCTGTTAGAAGGAAAGTCATCAAATTCAACATCCAAATCGAATCTCAGCATAAGCACAGGCCACATAATCAATAAACAATAACATTCAAAGATTAAAACAGGACGGGGGCATCTATTATGAAGTAAGGATGACATACCACTTTGCAAGCAATTACTCCGCCAAGGACAGAGGTGTATGGAACAAAAGGATCTGCAAATAAGTAACTCTTAACCAGCACCTTAGCCTGACTACGGTAGGCCTCAATCGCCATAACAGTCTCCTTTGGAACGGTCACCATTGCCAGTTAAATCAGATACGTTGTTGTATCTCAATTGATATTACTTGTTGTAACTGTATCCTAACTTATCACTGTTATCCTTCAGATGCTTTCCTGACAGACATGAAATCAATGGCCAAGTCAAATTGAATGGAATGCCATAGACTAAACCAGCAGTAATGTAACACAAGATGAATGTAAAGAGCATTGGGAAGGTGCATCTGTAACAGTTTGAACAGCCTGAAAGCAACAGATGTCGATTGCAATGAAACAGAAACTGGAGAAAATTACAGCAGACAGGAAAACCACCTATTGCTATGGGCACCAAGACGATCGTAATGAAACTGAACAAACCTTGCAACAATTTTGATTTTTTTTTCCTATTCAATTGAGAACTTTGGAACAATGGCAATAAATAAACAAAGCTCAAGATACAGATGAACAAGAAGTCCACAGAGATTTCTCTTGGAAAAGCTGAAAACATATAAACAAAAACAAAGGAAAAAGACGAGACAGCAATCAAATGAAATTCATCAACGTGGTCCACCATCCGCAGAGCTTGCAAGTCTCCATCAAAATAAAAAGAACCCAGAAAGCTCTTCAAAGGCTTAGAGCCAAATCAATTAGATTCATCCCAAACTCAATCTATACACATGCCATAGAATCAAATTGTAACCACATTCCGCATCCAATCCCCAAATGAAATCACGAAAGCGATCAACCCCTCCCCCACATCCCACAAGCAATTAGATTCATCCCAACTGCGATTTGCAACTAGAAGGCGACGTTGCATTACAGAGAGGGGAACATTCACAGGTTATTACCCAGGACAAAATACAGACTTTCTCAACGCCATCAAAGATGAAAGGAAGAAGCTCCTATTGAAGGAGATTGTGGGGAGGAAGGGAACTCACAAATAAGCATCAGCTTTCGCGTATCGCCCAAGAAAACTTACGGCCCGCCCGATAGATCCGAGGGAGTAAATTGGGGCAGGTGGGATATTAAAGACACAAAACGGAAACCCCTCTCCCAGAATCGGGATAAAAGGCAATCAATAGGGGCGAAAAGCTTGAGATGAAGGAAATAGAGTGCTAAACCCAGAAAAAGAGAGAACAGAACGCAAACGCAGGAGACCGCCGAGTAAATGCCAGGTGAAGGAAAGGTTGGGGGACTAGAGACTTCTGATTTCTGATGGGCGAAGAGAGAGATAGAGAGAGCGAAGGCGATGGAATAAGGAAGGAATCGCCAACGCTGGACATAGAATTAGTAAAATATGATAAGGGGAAGTTACCAACAAAATATATATATAGTATTTAAAATCTTGATTTTATTTATCTATTTCAGTTTTGATCTCATTATAAAATCAATAGATCGTAAAATATTGTACTATTCATGATACAAATTTTTAAAATCTTACGATTTGACGATTCAAATTTTTGGGTCAATTTTACTTATTTATTCCAAAATTTGTAAAATTATTGCCCTTTTACTTCTCCTCCACCAACATTATCTAGTTTTCTCACACTAACCATTATCGACCATTATCATTCCGATCAACGTATTAATCAACATCGATTCACCACTTTTCAAAATTAACCATGATAAATTGGAACATTAACTTTGAGAAATTATCATTGTAAGCAGTGGAGG
Source organism: Linum tenue (assembly GCA_946122785.1). Taxonomy (NCBI): domain Eukaryota; kingdom Viridiplantae; phylum Streptophyta; class Magnoliopsida; order Malpighiales; family Linaceae; genus Linum; species Linum tenue. The sequence continues at coordinate 26,405,774 of CAMGYJ010000003.1, forward strand.
AGCCACTTGAGGCCAAAGTGGGTCATTTGCACCACCTTGGCCCAAAAAATATGGGATGAATTTGTTTATATGATTATGGATTGCGTTTAAGACCTTCGTAGATAATTTAAAAAAAATAATGCTTAGTTATCTCTATTTAACTTTTAATTCATATATTATGTGAGTGAGTTTAATATAAATAAAAACTCAAAATTCAGGGGTGTTTGTTACTATCGGAAGTGTTGAAAAAGCATTTACTGCAACAAACAAAGTAAAAAAACACTTCAGAATAAGGAGTTGTGGAATCATGAATGATTTAGTGTTGTTGTATCTTAAGTCTTAACAATATCTCTAATAATTTGCATGATGAATGTATTTACAAAATAAATTCAGAATATGAACACATGCTAAAACTTACATATTATTCATAATTTTTCTTATTAATATTATTCCATCTTCGTTCTTATATGAACCTTAAAATCCCGATTTTCGATTTTACGTAAAATCTCGATTTTGACTGCTATGAAAATATGTACGAGTATTTTACTTCGTCTCTAAGCGAATTTTATGTTTAATAGTACGTTAGTAGTCATAAATATATAAAATTAATTATTTTAAATATAAATATATAAATAATAGTAAAGTTAATAATTTAATTAATTAAATACGAATATTAAACATGTTATATGGATTTTATAAGTGTTTAGTACGGGAGTCATTAAATGAACGGAAAAATATGAAACAATATAAAAATAATACAACAGATAAAATACGTACGGATATATATACGTGTATTAAGCAGAGTTTTACTAACTATCGATTCCATTGATAAGAGATGGGTCAGGAATTGGTTCCAACTTCCAACAAAATGTGCTTAATGAATAACTAGATATGAGCTTTGGTCTTAATTGTTGGCAGATGTAAAAGATGATAACTAAGTGTTTTTATTTTCGTAAGATATTATCCTCTTTATTTTTTTATTTTTGGTAAGAACAGGGCGCTAAGGGCGCCCTAACCTTTATTAAGCACGAACAAAGCGGGGAGTTTCACCCCCCACACGATCAAACAACAGCCAGTACAGAAATTTAGTGTCAGGCCTGTCCAAAATATGCACCCCAATCGAACGGGAGTGACCCACAGAAGCCAAATAATCTGCGTCGAAATTTGCTTCGCGGAATACATGATCAATCCTAACGGTCCAGTTGCGGTTAAGTCTCTGTCTGATCTCTGCGACCTGAGTGAAGTGGGTGTGTCTCGGGGTCGCCTTATCTATCAGGTTCTTTGCAGTGGACGAGTCAGTCTGTAGAATCACCTTCCTGACTCCCTGTTCCCAGGCGAGGTCCAACCCATACACAATACCAGCCAGCTCTGCACGAGTGATTGAACCCCCTCCAAGGTTCGCAGTGAATGCTTTGAGAAAACGGCCATCACTCCCCCGCATGATGCCGCCGCAGCTCGTGCTCTCAGGAGAGAAGGTGACTGAGCCATCTGTATTGACACAGACCCAGTCCTGCGCCGGTGGTTGCCAGCCAATTTGGCGCTGCTCTCGGAGTTTCCCTCCTCCGAAAACAATATCCTCCTTCTCGAGTGCTTGAATGGTCTGGTCTCGGAGCTGTTTTGCGTGAAACTAGATTTGTGTATGAGTCTTCAACTCCCCTCGGAACACGTAGCCATTCCGATTCTTCCACAGTAGCCAACATGTCTCTGCAAAAAGAGTGCTGTCGACGGTATCACTCTTATCAGAAATGTAATACAGAGACCACCTGTGTATATATGGTTCGAAGAAGCGTGAATCAGGCTCCTCTCCTAGTAACTCCGCCCAGGTCGCGCGGGCGTAGGGGCAATCCCGGAGAACATGCAGCGTCGTTTCCGGGCCTCCTCCACAGATTTTGCAGCTGGTGTTGGTCGTTAGGTGCCTCCTTCCTCTCTCCGCGTTCGTCAGCAGCCGGTTATGGTTCAGCAGCCAAAGGAACACTCGGATTCTCTGCAAAGTCGGCGTTCTCCACATCGATCGCCAGATTGGTTGGCCAAGAGTTTGGTTCGCGGTGTCCGTCAAATCATACGCCGTGCGCAAGGTGAATTCGCCATTTGGGGTAAATCGCCATACCCGCACGTCGTCTTCCGCTTCCGTCGGGATAGGATGGAGCAAAACCTGCAAAACAAGTGGCTGGGGTAAGTAGTATTGAAGAAACTCCGTGTTCCACTTACCATTGAGCACAAAGTCGGCGACATGCATGTTGAGCAGCGCCGGGGGAAGGTTCTGCACGTGGTCTTTGAGGGTGGTGGTATCGTCCAACCACCGATCGCTCCAAAACTTGGCCGTGAGGCCATTCCTCACGTTCCACGCTGTCGCCTCCTCCGTTAAATGTGCAACCCGCAACACTCCTCTCCAGAGGTTCGAGAGCCGCCCAGTGGTGATAAAGTGCCTGCCATCTGTTGTATTCCTCGAGTACTTCGAGAGGATGACCCTGGCCCACAACTCGTCTGGTTTAGTGAGCATCCTCCAGGCAATTTTCAACATGTAGGCTTCATTGGTTCTTGTAGATTCCCTCAGCCCCAGACCCCCTTCATCTTTCGGTCCGCAAAGAGTTTCCCAGTCGACGAGGTGAATTTTGCGGCCCTGGTCGGTGCTACCCCAGATAAAAGCTCTTATCTTCCTATCAATATACTCCCTCACACTAGCAGGGAGGAAGGTTTTCTGCATTGTATAAGCCGGAAGAGAAGCCAACACTGACTGAGCTAGAGTGATCCGTCCTGCTAAAGATAGCGTGTACGCTTTCCATCCTGCTAGGCGGGTGTCTATCCTGTCAATCAGTTGCTGGAAAGTGGCCTTCGAAACCCGATCATAATGACCGGGACACCCAGATATCTTCCCAAATTCTGAGTGACCGGGATCTGAAGCTCATCACTCAAACTGTTCCGACATTCTGTAGTGGTGGTGTTAGCTGAGAAAAACACTCGAGACTTAGGCCTACTGACTTGCTGTCCCGAGGAGGCCCCGAACTGCTCGAAACAGTCATTAACCACCTGCACCTAAGCTCTGGTCGCCTCCCCAAACAGGATAAGATCATCCGCAAAAAAAGAGATGAGAGAGTGCTGGTCCGGCTTGCGAAAGCTGAATCGGTTTCCATCCCCCCCCCCTGGTACAGCTTCATCAATGATGTGCCCCAGTCTTTCCATGCAAAGCGTGAACAGGTAGGGGGACAGAGGGCACCCCTGTCGAAGACCTCTAGAAGGCTGAAAGTGCTCCGTAAGCCCCCCGTTCCATTGGATTTGCATGGCAGCCGATGATATGCACGCCATGGTCAGGTCAACGAAATTACTGGGGGCCCCTACAGCAATTAAGGTGTCTTTGACAAAGCCCCATCTTATCCGGTCATAGGCCTTCGCTAAATCCACCTTCAATACCATCCAACCTCTCCTTCCCCTTCGAGCCCTCATCGAATGTATCACTTCCTGCAAGATGCAAATGTTATCGGTGATATGTCGGCCAGGGACAAAGCTAGTTTGGGTTTCATGGACCAGGGAGGGCATTAAATTCTTTAGGCGTTATGCCAGGCACTTAGTAACCGCTTTATAGGCCACATTACATAAACTGATGGGCCCGAATTGATCGATGGTGGTTGGTTGCTTCACCTTCGGGATAAGGACCAGAATTGTGGAGTTCACTTCCTTGATCTTCTCCGGGTTATCCCAGCATGCGAGGGCAAATTGCGTAAGCGACTGACCGACCGTCTCCCAGCATTTTTGGCAGAAGATTGGGTTGAGACCATCCTTCCCCGGTGCCTTGAGAGCGCCCATTGCCTGAATAGCACCGCGAATTTCCTCCATATTCGGCGTGGCCGCGAGCGGTTGCCACCTTGCGGGCTCGAGGGCTGGAAAATTCCCCTGGAGGGCAGGTAGATCCCCCCCTCATCCATGTATAGCTGGCTGAAAAAGACCCGTGCCATTTCTAGGAGCAGAGCCTGATCTTCGATCCAATTACCCGCATCATCCTTCAGCATAGCCACCCGATTCCTGCTCCTTCTCCTGAGGGTCCTGGCGTGGAAATAGGCCGTGTTCTTGTCTCCCGAGCTAATCCACTCGACTCTGGATTTTTGGCACCAGAGAAGTTCTTCTTGAAAGAGTACTAATTCGAGCTTCTCCTGAGCTTGATGGAGTTGAGCGGAGTTCCCTGTCCCATTACCATTCTGCTCTAGCTCTTCAATACGACGAAGTAGATTGTCCTTCCTCCTAGTAACATGGCCAAAAACATTTATGTTCCACACTCTAGCATCTCGGGCGAAAGCCTCTGCCGAGGACGTGAAGGAGTGGCCCTTTGCCCAAGCTTCATCCATCATTTCCCAGAAGTCGTCATGTGTAAGCCAGGCTGCCAAGAACCGGAAAGGCTTGGGTCCGGCGGGAGCGTGGAACTCTCTTAATGAAACTAGAAGCGGCCTGTGATCCGACTTGTTCATGCGCGGCAGGTGCTTAACCACTGTTTCTGGGAAAGCTGAGATCCAAGCATTATTTGCCATGCCCCCATCAAGCCTTTCTCGGAGACCCGTTTTGAACCATGTATAAGCCGGGCCAACGAACCCCAAATCTATCAGCTCGGTATCTTGAACTACATCCTGGAAGTCGTGAATACGGGATGCATCAAACGGGGCACCCCCTAGCTTTTCAGATGGGCTGATGATGGAGTTGAAATCACCCACCAAAAGCCAGGGCTGGGTCATCCCATCAGCAATAGACCGTAAAAAATCCCATAACTCACGCCGTTGTACCGGTGCAGGGCAACCATAAATTGCCGATAGCTGCCATGCAATATCCTGCTGCATCCGCCCCTGTACCTGCATATGGAGACACTGTTGGTGAGTGTGAATTCTGGTGATGGTAAGGTCATTCGAATTCCAACTAATCCAAATTCCCCCAGAAAAACCAATTGCATCAACTACAAGTTCGTTATCGTAGCCCATTTCTCGAATGACTTTCAAAGCACGGTCCCCACTAATTCTAGGTTCCAAGATAATCACAATTTGGGGTTTAAATTTCCTACGATCCTCACGAAAAGCACGTAAAAAACCCTTGCCCCCTGCTCCCCTACAATTCCATGAAAATATTTTATAATCCATAAAAAGGAGGGTTGGAAAGAGACTCCCTTAAGTTACGCGTTCGACGGGTGGATCCCGTCGCTCTGTTTCCCCGAAAATTGTGTCTTCATGCTCTCTTCCGGAGACCCGGAACTCATGGGGTGGATGTTCGAGCCAGTGTCGGGTGGGCGGCCATTCATACCGGTGGTGATCGATGAAAGGACTTGAGGTTCCAGTGACTCCCCACCACTTTGCATGGGAAGCTTCTCCAAGACCACGTCCTCCATGCGAGTGTGGGTTTCCTGCATTGCCTGGTCGGTCTCAATGTGCTTGGACAACCTTGAGTGACTCCCATTTCCCACAACTTGTAGGCTTCGGGTTTGGCTCGTAGGTGTCACTAGTTGGACCGCTCTCCTTTGAAGCACGTGTTCCTTGTTCATGCACCTTGGTGTGTTTATTCCGGCTTTGGTTACGCTGCTGCTTGGACTTATTCGGCTCACGGGTATCATTCTCGGCCTCGGATGGCGCCATGTGCGAGTCGGACTCCTCGTCCAAAGCCGCAAACCGCGATCCCCCTGCCCTCTTTTGCACTTTGTCGACGGTCGATCCTCCCCGGTTTGAATTTTTCCCCACCTCTTTCTTGGAAGGACGGGGTTTACGTTTAGCTATCATCCACTCCCCATAGAGATTCTCTGGTTGCGAGGGCGGGGGGGGGGGGGGGGTTCAGTTTCAACAGCTTCGGCTTCCATTGGCACTTGCGTTCGGCTACAGTAGCATGCACCTCGCTCGGCGTATGTCCCGCAGTGCAGGCATATTTTCTCCAAACCTTCATATTGGATAAAGTACCTCTTGCCCTTAATGTAAAACTTCGAGAGCAGGGGTTTCGTGAGATCCACCTGCACACAAACTCGGGCGTAGTCACTACGTGCTGCTGTACGTGTGGCCTCGTCAATTCGAATCGGTCTTCCGATGCGACGACCAATTTTCATCACAGCATCCTCATGAAAATACTGAATGGGTATTTCAAGCAACCGGGCCCAAACTAGGGTCGAGGAGACTTCATGGTTGTACTGGTCGAAATCGCGGTCCCACATATGCACTGAGAGATAGTTCTGTCCGATCATCCATGGACCATTCATGAACGCCCGGTCGTAGTCAAGGCCACTAGTAAAGCGGAACAGGAAATAGTTGTTCTTCATGGACGTGACTTGGATCCCGCCTGCCTTGGCCCATATCGTGTTCAACCGGAGTGAAACTGCCGTGTAAGACACTGACCGACCTAACGCTTTAACGACGAGAGCAGACCGGAAGTTGCGACAGTACGTACGCTCTTCCGCCGCCGTGAAGTATATTGTCGAACACATGGGGTCCTCCTCTCCAACGAAGCCCTCGTCCAGGCCGTCCTGCGGTGTCCTCGCTGTCGGATTCGGCAGTGTACCACTCGTCCATGCGGCCCTCGTGCCAAAATGTCTACGAGCCGCCCCCGTCCCCTGCGACCAGACGTTTGGTCTCGGGCTAAGTGGTGGTGATCTCCGGTCGGCTACTTCCTCCCGGCTGTGCACGCCCTCTGTTTCCACATGGCTGTTCGGGGCCGTCGGTTTCGCCCGCTTCTTGGTGTGTTGTGCCTCCCGGTCCCCTTTAAGGTTCGGAGATGAAGATTCCAGAGGCGGCCTACGCTGGCCGGCAACCGCCTCGGGCGGTGGGGGAGACGAAAGCTTCCCCCCGGCCGGCGGCACAACGTCCGCCGACATCCGTTAGAAACCCTAGCCGCAGATCGCCTTACAGTTGCCCTCTGAGAAAAAAGGAGCTCTCTCAGAATCATTATCCTCTTTATTTTAATTTGGATTTAAAAAAAATTAACTTATCTCTGTTTTTAATATATTTTGAGTAAAAAATTTCATATCACCCATACCACACATTACCACCCTTACACCACCTGATATCACTTGATATCACATTCGTTTTATTTTGAATTTTGAAAAAATTTGTGGAGAAAGAATGGTTTCATTGTTTCTATTATATCTATAAATTTCTAGAAAAAAAATTCAAAACCAAATATATCATCCTATACCAAGATGGTAACTCGTAGTATACGATAATAAAAAAATGACGGTTAACATATTCATATTATCGTGTATGCAACTATTCTATAGTACGCTAATGGATTATTATATTTCATCGTCATTATCATATCTGGCTGTTTCCGATTTTGAGTTTTTTTATCCTTTCCAGCTCCTGCAATCCTATTCTTTTATCTTTGGCAATCGGCACGACAGCTGGCCTCCTGCCCGCGGACATAACCGGTCGGTTACTGGGTGCCACGGCGGAAAAAACTGCAGAATTATGTTTTTTCTTTCCTTTCACATTTTAATCAAATTATTATGATGATAATGATAAAAATACTAATGATTAAACCATGGAAAGAGATCAGATGCATAATTTGATTCTACATAAAAGGTGAGTTGAATTGTTTAAATCTAGGATACTACTTTACTAGTCTTATCTTTGCACATTTGGTGGTTGATCATTTTTAAAGATCTACAATCTAAGCCAATTGAGTTACCATTCAAAAGAGTATTTATATAAAAAAAATTAGTTGGTGAATCTATAATCAATCGATATTGTTGTCAAAAATTACATGAACACGAGCAAGAGTGATCATAATGATTTTAGATCTACAACATCAGACAATCCATGGGTCATTCATAATCAAAGATTTCTTAACCTTATTCAGAGATTGATTTGATTTGTTACTGTTGGGGTGTTACTAAGTACTCCACGCGCGGACTAAATAAGGGGCGCTCAAACGCCACTACGAGTATATAAAGGCATGAAACTCTCCATTGAAGGGAACTTCTCCTCTCCCCTCACTTTCCATTTTCCACTATCTCTCTACACTTTATCTCTCTATCTATTCTCTCAACTTATTCTACACAATATACTGACTTGATCGTTGGAGCTTAATCCGGGGGACATCCCCGACTTTTCATAAGTTCTCTCCCTCCCGGCGAGATCAGACGAACGGATGACGAGTCCCACACAACAATCATTATTGTTCATACCTCGAGCTAGTAGGTACAAACAGTTACTTTTGCTTCAGTTTTTTTCGGTCATTTGGCTATGGGTAACAAAATTGGTTAATGAATGAATCTTAAGTTGTCTACCTGTGTTTAATGTGATATGTCGAGTGATTCATTCTAAAAAAAAGGTTATGGGATAGAAGAGCGGGTGGAGATTATAAATTTATAATGGGGTTTAAAGAGCCCGCAAATATGGCTAATGTTTGCAATAATCCAATCATAATTTGCGGGCTCTTTAGGAAGAACACACTAGCTAGGGTCACATCGCTTAGTGCAATGACTGCTAACCTTAGGCTTTTTTAGTGCGGTTTTGTTGTATTAGATGCATATCATTGTGACAATAGAGGTGCAACCACAACACCATAAAACTGAAAAACACACACTTGTTTGGGTTGCGAATTCTGAGAAATCATGGAAGTTGACAATTTTTTGTGTAGTTACTTCGTTAGACCTTATTTAGTATTAATGTTGAAACTAAGATGAAAGTAGGGAAAAAATTAGAGGAATAATGTGGTATAACGAGTTATGAGAAATTAAGAGAAAAAAATATATGAAAAAAATATTGCCATTAAGATTTCAGGATGAGTTATGAAAAAATAAAGCGGGAAAATATGTAAAAAAGTGAGTTTAGTGAGATTTGATCATAGACTATTTTGAATGAAATTATTACAACAATTGATATGATTCCACGGGAAGCATTTTTTGAAAACAAAGAAAGCTATCCAATCTTGTTTCACTATTTTTTAACAATAATTTCTGTTGTATTTCCAACTTATGTTGCCACAACTACATTAAAAATAGAGGTGGCTATTTGGTTCGGACTTTTTGGTTTTACCCGAAACCGGACCGTATAACGCGGACCGAGACCGGATAGCAAACAATCCAATCAAATCTTTGAGCCTAGATTTGAGGTAAAAAACCGTTTGGGACCGGACTGAAAACCGGATAAAGACAGGATAAGAGAGCCCAACACCCAAACTCTACCTCCTCACCCTTTCTTGTGCGATAGATCCCTCTTCCATGAAATGTAGCATTCACGTTGTCACTAGCTAAGATGATGGAGGCATAGGATTAGCCCACGGCCAAACTGACTGTCATGATGTGTCATATCCCCTAGTCAGCGCCTTAGTCCACTCAAATCCCCCCTCGGGCCACTCAAATCCCTACAAATTCAATCTAAAATCAAGACCGAATTGGGATCAGACCGGTTCAAGACCGGACCGGATCAAGACCGGACTGTATCCAATCCAATCTTTGGTCCTTATATTCTCGAAAAGATCGGACCGTAACCAGATCAATTCCGACCAATTTAACCGGACCGGACCGTATACCCACCTCTTAAACGTGCTTTCAATTTATGTGTCGACAATACATATATGAAAACAGAAAAAAAAAAGATATATTAAAAAGTGACATAACTAGAGTTCTCATTATTGGAAACCACGAAAGTTATAGGGATATAGCCAAGACGAAGTTTGAGTTTATGTCCATTGAAAAACCAAATGGTTTATCCTTTGAGTTCAAGAGCTATATCAAAAGCCTGGAACACTCGATAAATAGACATCTAACTATCTAAGATCAATGTCAAGGATGATTAATTAATGAATTAAAGGTTTTGGGCCATACCTTGAACAATGAGAAGCAAATGCCTCATATTAAAGTCTCTTTTCCCACTCACGAGTGTAAACATCAACTTTTTCAATCATAGAAATGTAATTTGACATTTTGTGGGTGTGTGATCAATATGGCAACATTTTGGTCTAATTGAGCCAAATTTAACTCATTCCATTCTTAAACTTAATTGTGGATATCAAATTAAAGTTTTCCATCTTAATTTACACCATACAATTTTTCTTTCCCTTTCTTCCTCCCCACAAACAAATATTTGTTTTATAAAATTGGAGGATTGAATAAACCAATCACAATAGCCATTTGAAATTTTTCTCTTGCTCTGTAGTTGCTGATCCTCTTGTAAAATTATTTATAGAGTTAGAAATGGGGGCTTCGACTGCGAATTTCGGTCGAAAAATTGAGTTATGCTCTGGAAGTCTTTCTTTAGTGTAACACCAATAACAAAGCTATGATAAAACTTCAACTGGAATTCCCTCATTACTCTACTCTCTTTATTACTTGATTTAACTGCTTAAGACTCGTTTCTTTATTATTATCTGCTTTCATCTTTTCGAAGGTCGACTTACATATACGCAAGAAGGTGACAGAAGCACCCGTGCGGGACCAGATAAGCCGATGGCGTGGAAGGCTAGCGAGCACAATTCTCTAAGAGGTTTCTTTCCTGAGGCCGACTCGTAGCACAGAAAAGGAAGGAAGCGTTCCTATCCCTATCGGTCGAGCTCTTTCCTCTCCTTTCTTCCTTTCGTTCCTACCCGTCGTGCACCTAACCTCTGTGCTTTTCTCTCCCCATCCTTCTTGCACCCACTCTCGCTCCTTCCGTTCATGCATCACACCCGTGATGCACTCACTCTACCTCTGCGCTTTTCTCCACTCATCCCGTTTAAAGCACCCCTTTATATTTAATCTCAATATGTTTCTTTATTTTTTATCTAATCGTCACCTGAAGTTCAGGTGTGCAGAACTTAGCTAAAGAAAAACTCTTTACGTCGGAGCTTCTTTCAGCTCAAATATCAATGACAACAATGATATGTACAAATTCATTAATAAAAGATGAATTTAAACAATCTACAAGAGGGGCACCGAAAAAACTTTCCTCCGAAAGAATAGCCTATACTAAAGTGCCAATTATGCAAAACATTTTATTAACGAAAAACAGAGAATAAGAATTGCATTTCACATTCCACATAAGTTTAAAAAGTGTACTTTATTTGGAAAGAAGCCAAAGTTTATTTCAATTAGACCCAAAAAATTTATAAAAACAAGAAACAATTGAAAATTTTGAAGAAAATAATAAAGTATAAGATAATTAAAGAGAGCTAGTAATACTGAAATTAAGATGGAAAATGTGAGGGAAAATGGAACTGTGTAAATTGATGCGGAAAATTTTAATTTGATACCTGCCAATAAATTTAAGGATGGAAAAAATAAGGGTGCAATCAGAAGTTAACTTATGTGGTTTAGTTGCAACTAAAAAAACTTAAAGGATTAATATACAACGAAATCATTACTTACATGGTATCCGGTGCAACCCGGTTCTTTAACAAAGGAAATAGCTGATCATATTGAGATTAGACCAGCCCATATCCATTATGACCAAGTCCAACTCGCTAGTAATCGGTCCCTTGTTATTTGTTTGTCCACACAATCGAACTAGAAACTCTACGATCAACCAATTCCATCGTATGCACCCAATCTTAAAAGTCCTAAATACTTTATCTTATTATAAAACTAATATGGTGTCCGACACGTTGGGTCAAATGTTATTTGAACACAACTTATTTATATTGTATATTCTAATTTTTTCAAATTATTTGAAATGGTTATTTTTGTATGAAATTAATGGGTTTCATTAATAAACCTTATTTTTATGACATTAATGTGATTTCGATTTTTTATTTTTATTTTTTGAAATCATAATAACCTTCACATTATATACTTAATAATAATAACACTTGTGAATAATCATTCGTGATCTATCATTTTAACGATGCAATCACTTAGTTCTCTATGATTGAAAAAAATGACATAAAAAAGTTTGAATAACAAAACGTAGCATAAATTAAAAAAAAAACATAACCATGACCATTAGCAAAAAAAAAATCCTCTTGACTTGAGATACAATGTGTATATGTATATCAAACTCTAAAATTTAAAGTATTATAAATAATGCAATAACAAAATCGATAGGAAAATACCATTCTCCATCCTTACTCTGAAGGTCCCTTAGTTAGTCATTGTTTAATGACGACTTTATGACGACTTTATGATGGCTTCCCCTTACTTAGTCATTGTTTAATGGACCAATATTCTCCTTTATTCTTAATAATTAATTCCTTATGATCCTCCAATTTGATCCTTTCATCGATTCAAGTCCTTCTACAATGTGTTTGACATATGGAAACTGTTGGGTAAGTAGAGAAGGACCTGATTTAGAAGTTGGGCCTAAGCCCAAGCCCAATAGAGAACTAGGGCCTGCAAGAATAAAGATGAGCCCATGGAGGGGCAGATAGGCGCTTAAGGACAAAACTAGGGTGGGGACCGGGCATCTCCAACGGCTGGAAGCTGAGGGCATGCCAGCTGGCAGGTGGTCCCCGTAGGCGCCCAGGCTAAGGAGCCCAGGAGCCGCCACGTGGAAGCGCCCGACCGTTGGGCCGTACGGCGCATTTAATGGTGTGCTGACGTGGGGCTGAATTCCAGGAGCCTGGTCGATACCTCGCATAGTATAAATAGTACGCGGTAGGTGGCATTAACGCAGGTTGGCTTCTCTCACTAAAAACTTCTTTCGGCACTTATCTCTCTAGATTGGTGACTGACTTGAGCGTTGGAGTGCTAACGGGCTACTCTGAGCCCCTAGGCGCCTGTGGTGCAGGATTTGGGCGCCTTGAAGGAGTCCAAAGGAGGGAATCCAGGTGAAGAAGGAGGAGCAGTTACGTGGCACAAACAATTGGCGCGCCAGGAAGGGGGCGCATGGAGGACATGAACGGAGGCGTCGAGGGAGAGGATGATTCAAGGTCAAGGAATTCGAGCCAGGAGGAAGGCGGGCGCCAAAGGAGTCCAGAGTTGAGCATGGAGGTGGAAGGACAAGGAAGCCCTGGGCGCCTGTCGACTGAGAACGGGGACTCCTTGACAAAGAGAGAACTGTTCCGAATCATAGCTGATCAAGACCGGGCCATAGCGGCACTCAGGAGGGAGTTAGAAGGAGATCGGAGTGAGGACGCGTTGATGTACAGCCCCGGAGCGAGGAAGCGAGAAAGGGCGGGGGACGATTCAGAATCTCTGCAGTTCGGGTTACCACATCCCGTGAATCAGGGTCCCGACGCGCCCGGGCGCCCAAGAACATGGCGACTGCCCGCTGAACATGCCCAGGATGATGCATGGGCGCCCCAGAGGATGACCAAACGGTTTGGTGTACGACAGCCCCTGGCGCGAAGCATTCTTTTGGAGCCCGCTGGAACCACGATTCCCCCGTTGCCTAGTTACGATGGAGTGGCTGACCCCGAAGATCATCTGAACAGCTACTTCACGAAGATGCAACTTTACAACAGCTCCGACGCCACCTTGTGCAAGGTGTTCCCATCCACCTTCGCGGGCGTTGTATTGGACTGGTATCATCAAATTGAAGAGGGGCGCATAGAGTGCTTCGAGCAGTTTGCGGAGCTGTTCCTGTCCAAGTTTGCGAGTCGGAAGCGCCGAACACTGACCATAGGCGCCCAAGAAGCCTCTCAAGGAATAGGTATCTCCAGGGGAAGGAATGTCCCTCGATACGCTCGAGAAGAGGATCAAAGGGGCCGTGCTCGCAAGCATAGGGTTCACAACATCGACATCCGCCCTGAGGAGGCGCCTAGGGCGGAGGCGTGGGACGAAGAGCTGACGGTGGCTTTGGATGAGGGGCGCCCAGAGAGGCAAGTGCGAATATCGGCACAGGCGCCGGAAGTGATGAGAGCCCCGCTGGTTGAATTGCTGAAGGAGTTTGGGGAACTGTTCGCTTGGAGCGCCCAGGATATGCCCGGCGTGTCTCCCGACGTGGCGGTGCACAGGCTTGCCGTGGAAGAAGGAAAGAGGCCCGTTCAGCAAAAACGTCGAAACTTACCCCAAGAAAAGGAGGAGGCACTCCGCCGGGAAGTCGATAAGTTATTGGAGGCGGGGTTCGTGGAGGAAGCAAGGTACATTACATGGCTTTCCAATGTGGTGTTTGTCCCAAAACCGTCGGGAGATTGGAGGATGTGCGTGGATTTTACCAACCTCAACCGAGCTTGCCCGACAGACGCGTACCCCATGCCGCGCATCGACCTGCTTGTGGACGCCACGGCTTACCATGAGGCGCTTAGCTTCCTCGACATGTTTTCGGGGTATCACCAGATCCCTATGGCGGAGGAGGACATGGCAAAAACGGCTTTCATGACGCCCTTCGGAAACTTTTGTTACAGAGTGATGGCGTTTGGGTTGAAGAATGCCGGAGCAACCTACCAGCGCATGGTCAACCAAATTTTCCGCAAGCAGTTGGGAAGGAATGTGGAAGCATATGTTGATGATTTGATTGTAAAGAGTAAGAGGCGCCAGGACCACATAATGGACTTGCGGGAAACTTTCGAGACGATGCGTCATTTCAAGCTCCGACTTAATCCCAAGAAGTGCGTCTTCTTAGCTGAGGCAGGGAAGTTCTTGGGGTTCATGATAACAAGGCGGGGAATTGAGGCCAACCCCAAGCAAGTCGAGGCAATAATGAGTTTGGGCCCCCCCCCGGACGCCAAAGGAGGTACAGGTACTAACGGGGAGATTGGCAGCGCTTGGGCGCTTCATACCAAGGGCCTCAGATCGGGGCGCCCCCTTTTTCAAAGTGCTTAAAAAGGCTACCAAATTCAAGTGGACCCAGGAGTGTGACGACGCGTTCGAAGATTTGAAGAAGTTGCTCACGGCACCTACGGTGATGACGGCGCCTAGGACTAAGGAGGTACTATACCTGTACATAGCCATATCTCGCATTGCCGTGAGTGCGGTCCTCATATCCAAGGACCCGATGTCAAACGAGGAAAGGCCGGTGTATTATGTGAGCAGAACTATGGTCGGGCATGAAACGAGGTATGCGCCTATCGAGAAGGCAGCGCTTGCGGTGGTGATGGCGGCCAACAAGCTTCGACCCTACTTCCAGGCTCATCGTATCGTGGTACTCACGAACCTCCCCCTCAAAACAGTGTTGGGGTCTATGGATGTGTCCGGGCGCCTGGTGAAGTGGGCAGTGCAACTCAGTGAGTTCGACGTGACCTATGCGCCCAGACCTGCCATCAAGGCTCAGGTGTTGGCGGATTTTATGGCCGAGGGGATAACGGATGGGGGCGCCAACGTTGAAGAGAGTTGGCAGGTGCATGTTGACGGGGCGGCCAGCAGGGCAGGAGCAGGAGCTGGGGTCGTCCTCATCAGCCCGCTGGGCGCATTGCATGAGGTAGCATTGCGATTTGCAACCCTTAAGACGAACAACGCCGCCGAGTATGAAGCCGTTCTGGCCGGGCTACACATTGCAAGGGAGCTGGGCGCCCAGAAGGTGAATGTTAAAACTGACTCGGCGTTGGTAGTCAACCAGCTGAATGAGGTGTATGAAGTGAAAGAGGAGACGCTAGGAGAATATGTGCAGGCGGTTCGAAAGAAGAGTGCATGGTTCCGGGATGTGACGTTCACACACGTTCCAAGGGAGGAGAATGCCCACGCCGATGCCTTGTCCAAGTTAGCAACGGCTTTGGACTTTGAAGAAAGCCGAACAGTGATTGTAACGAAGGAGGTACCTCATGAGGAAATGGTAATGGCATCGCTTACGACAGATGAGGGGGACGGATGGATGGCTCCAATACGTCTCTTCCTTACTCAAGGAGTGGTGCCTGAGGATCCGAAAGCAGCTTGGCGCCTGAGACGAAAGGCGGCCCGATGTGCCATAGTCGATGGATTATTGTACAAGAGATCACACTCAGGCGCCTACCTACGATGTCTTACGGAGGATGAAGGCTTGGAGGCAATCAAAGAAGTACATCAGGGGACTTGTGGCATGCACGCAGGCGCCCGGAGCCTTGAGAAAATTATTCTCCGACAGGGATACTATTGGCCAACGATAAGGGCGGACGCAAGGAAGCACGTGGCGGCTTGCCATCAATGTCAGATTCACGCTAATGATGTGCACCTACCGGCCGCACCCATGCAGGGGAACGTGGGCGCCTGGCCCTTTGCCCAGTGGGGCATGGACCTCTTGGGTCCCTTCCCGAAGGCGCCTGGGCAATTCAAATACTTGATAGTGGCGGTGGATTACTTTACCAAATGGGTTGAGGCAGAACCACTAGCGTCGATCACGGAGGCACAAGTAAGGAAGTTTACCAAGAAGAACATCTTTGCAAGGTTTGGACTCCCGGAGTCCATCATCACAGACCATGGAAAGCAGTTCGATTGCAAAAATTTCATCGAGTTTTGTGACGAGAATGGGGTGATACTGAGATTTTCTTCTGTTGCCTACCCGCAAGCCAATGGACAAGCCGAGGCGGCCAACAAGAGCATACTGCATGGGTTGCATACCAGGTTGTCGGCAGCCAAGGGCAAATGGGTGGAGGAACTGCCTAGTGTGTTATGGGCGCATAGGACCACCTTTAAGGTGGCGACGGGCGAAACACCCTTCGCTTTGACCTACGGAAGCGAGGCGGTTTTGCCGGTGGAGATGCGAGTCCCAACGTTCAGGATGGCATGCCGAGATGAGGCGATGGGCGCCCAGGAGCGCGTTGATGAATTGGACCTACTGGACGAGCGCCGAGAAATGGCAGCTATACGTTTGGCAGCGATGAAGAGTCAGGTTGCAAGATATTACAACAAAAAGATGAGGGCGCATAACCTTGCTAAGGGCGACCTGGTGTTGAAGCGAGATTTTCGCCCTAATGCTGTGGAGGGAAAACTGGCACCAAAGTGGAAAGGCCCGTATCGCGTCCAGGAAGTCATAGGCCCAAATACGTTCAAGCTAGAACACATGTCAGGCAAAAGAGTGAAGAGGACGTGGAATGCCCAAAATTTACGCAAGTACGAGTCCGATGACACAGCCAGCAACTTGGCCGGGACAGCTGTCCTGGCGCCCACTCACGAGTAAAGGCAGAATGCAGGGCAATTCTGGGGAGGGCTTATTTTTCTTTAAGTAGGTTATGGCCGAGGTTTTCAAAAGCGCCCTCTGTGCGCCTGTCATTTTGTAAAGCGCCCCGTTTTGCGCCCGCTCCATGTAAGGCGCCCAAGTTTTGCGCCCATTTTTCGGAATCGGATTAATTATTATATACCAAGCTATAGCGCCCGTTATTGCGCCTATCACCAGCGCCCAACACTTTGCGCCCAATAAAGCGCCCTCCTTATCGCGCCCGTACCATTACTAAACGTATCAATACCATAAGAAAGGGAGAAACCACCGAAGAAAGGCAATAGAAAGACAGGCGCCTCAATACCATAAGAGAGTGAATAAACTAGGCGGGCGCCTAACAAAAGAAAATGTGCCCCGCAAATAGATAACTGTTCCAAAAGGTAGATATCAACTAAGGCTAAAATACGAATAAGGCAAACAAGCGCCTAACAAAGTGACATGGTCTTATGAAAAGTCTACACAATCCGCTTATCAGCATGAAACAAGCGCCTATCAGCATGAAACCTTTATTACTCCACCGCTTCATCCTCCGAATCCGATGAAGAAGAGCCACCATCACTCCCGTCTTCATCTCCACCATCATCAGCTGGCGCCTCATCCACAATAGGGCGCCCAGACTCCATGAACGAGATGACAAAGCTCACCATGGCCTGAACGTCCCAAGAAATGTCGGGGTGATCGGCGGCGAGTTTCTTATGCAGAATCAGAATGCTGTTCAAAGCAGCATCGGCCTTAAGCGCCTTTCCCGCGCTCGATGAAGCCAGATCCGACGACTGAGATACAAGTTGTTCCTTCTCTGCCGCGAGCGCCTGCTTCTCCTCCTTATACTTATTGTTTTCTCTCTTCAGAACCTTGTTCTCCTTCTTGAGGGCGCCCCGCTCCTCCTTCAGAATGTCGATCTCACTTCGGTAGGCGCCTGACTCCCGCTCCACATCCAATTTTTCCTTCTCCAGCCGTACTCTGGTCTCGGCATGCGCCCTCTTCTCCTCTTCGATCTGCGCCTCATAGTATTCACTCAGCCGCTTCTTCTCTTCATCGATCTTCACTTGCACAAGTGAGGCGCTGGTCGCAGCCTCCAGTTGCGCATCATTGCACAGTTGGACAAGTTCTTCCTGCCTTTTTTGGGATGTGGCGAGGTTGTCCTTTGCTACGCCAAGAGAGAGGGCGGCTTCGTGGGCCTGGGCGCGTAGCGCCTCGCGCTCCATGATGCCCTTCTTCGCCGCCAACATCATCTACATAAGGGAGAGAAGGACAGGAGTGAGGCGCCTGAAAACACAATTTCTCACACTAGTAAAATTAGTATAGGCAAAATAAGTATAAGGCAGAGAACTTACACGGGCGTTCATCTGCGCAACTACCGCCCACGGATCTCCATCCTCCACCTCTTGAGGCGTCCGAAGGGCATCCCCGGCGGACAGGACCATATGGATGGCGGCGCCTCGTTCCAATGCTGCCCTATCCGAACAGACAATACTCACCTTGTGCTTAGGAGGTTGAAGCCACTTTTTCACACCCTCCGGCACATCATCGTCGGTCGAGGCGCGCAGGCGCTTGTCCTGTCCACCTTGGGCATCCTCAACCTTCCTTTTCAGTCGAGCGGTTAAGGGCTCGTCATCCTCCGGAAAGTCGGGCGCACCCGAGTCCAAGTCAGGCGCCTGCTCGTTGGTAACGGCTGCATCTCCCGCGTCGAGCAAGTCAACTAGGTCTTCAGGCGCCTGATGGCTGGTGACCTTTTTGGGTTGGGACCTTTTCGGGCGCCCCTGGCCTTTGCTCGTCAGGGGGACAACCGCCTCAGTCTTGTCGGAAACAATTTGGGCGGTAGGCGCCTTCTGGGAGCTGGAAGTAGGCGCCTTCTTGGTTTTGTTGCTGGACGCCTTCTTCTGTCCGCCCTTCTTAGCAGTGGGCGCCTTCTTCGCGGTCAATCCGAGCTGAACAAAGCGCGACTTCATCAACTCCGCGATTGAGGCGTAGTTTGCGCCTGCACCAAAAACAAAAACCAAGAATGTTAATCAAAATATGACAAGGCATGTATCCACAGGCAAAGCTACGTCAGAGACAGGCGCCCACCATCACGGTAGTAGGCCTCCAACACAGGCGCCCGAGCCGAGGTAGGGCGTAGGTTAACTGGATGCAATGAAATGAGCCGGGCGCCCTCAATTTCCGCGGCGGTAGATAGGGTCACGTCAGTGTTGAAATATTGGTGATTACCCATCACCCAACCCCTGGCAAATGAGGCGCCACTCTCATAGAAGGAGTCCTTATGCGCCTTCACAAAGAAGAAACCCCTAAACCACTCTCTTCCCAACTTGGGACAATCTTGTAAAAAGTGCCCGGTGGGTAGACCTAGGCGCCTTTGTAATGATAGGCAGTTATCGGTATAAATCATGTTAAAAAAATAGTGAAAAAGGTTGAAGGTAGGCTCGACATTATGTTCACGACACTTCAACTTGAAAAGGATATGGACAAGGAAAACGGAGGGGGACAGGCGCCCAATCGAGCACCGACAAGTAGTTAAGATGCCTTCAAGGATGGAGTCAAGGGGAAAGCGAAGACCAAAGCGGAAATATTCCCGATAGAGGCCTAACCATCGAGGTCCGACTACCCCCACCCGTGCCGTACCCGGAGCAGACGCATAAGACCAGGAGCGTGGCAACTCCAATGACGTAACGATATTTTCTAACTCAATCTCCTTTATGGTGGAAATTTTATTAGGCCCTG
This sequence comes from Linum tenue, assembly GCA_946122785.1. NCBI lineage: Eukaryota > Viridiplantae > Streptophyta > Magnoliopsida > Malpighiales > Linaceae > Linum > Linum tenue. Next base: position 26,425,405 of record CAMGYJ010000003.1, read on the forward strand.
CTTCATCAAGGGATAGGTGGTCGGTCTCCATAGGCGCCTGACCCGAGGGCCAAGTATCTTCCCATCTCCGAAGTTTAATGAGTTCGCCCCCCTGGGCGCTTGCAATGGAGGAAGGCGGAGAGATCGATGGGGCGGAGGAGTGTGAGGATCCAGGGGAGGCGCCTAGAAGGGTTGATATAAATGGCCAGATCAATGCTAAGTCCTAGGCAGCTAAAAAAAAAAAAAAAAAAAAAAAAAAAAACTTACTCGGATCGGGTTGCGTGATAAGAGGAGCCGCCCCTCCACTCGCTTGCTCGCCCGTCGAAGAGGGCGCATCGCTGGTAACGGGCGCCTGGTTACGTGCGCCGGGAGTCCATGCGCCTTTTTCGCGTAGTGGGTCGGGCGAGAAGTGACCCTCCAAGGTAGATATCACGTCGGGAGCCAGATTTGCGCGGCATCGTCAGGAAAGCTAGGCGCACAGGGGAGGGAATTTTAGAGAGATAAAGTTAGAGAGAGGATGGAGTGGCGCAAATGAGGATGGAGAAGGGCGGACCTCAATATTTATATGAGGAGGGAGGCCAACGGACCTATATGGAGATGCGCGCCCGGCCCTCAGATCTAATCCCCACCGTTCGTTTGAAATTTGAATTTCAAATTTGAATTTCAAATTTCGAAATTCAAATTCCAACACGCACGGAGGGGGGGACATATGGGGGCGCGGGCGCTTCATGAAACCCGAGGCTGGGCGCCTTGCCGACAGAAAGAATAAGCTGATGGAAATGCTAGGCGCCCGCATGTAGGCGAGGGTCTAGGCACCTGGTGTTAACAAAAGGCCGATGAAAGTATAGTTGATCATGGGTAAGGAAAGCAGCGTTGAAAAGGAAGCAAGCGCCTGAAACGAAGCCTGGTCTGGGCGCCCGAAATGGACTTCATTGGGCAATAAAAATTTGTGTTATGGGGAGTCCGGCGCCGGTCATGGGAGCACGATGGGCGGGTTAACCGCCCGTGAGCAAACCGGGTCTGTTGGGCGTTTTATATAGTTAGACGCTCATCGCGGGCCATGAGCGCCTAACTGGGGGACAATTGTTGGGTAAGTAGAGAAGGACCTGATTTAGAAGTTGGGCCTAAGCCCAAGCCCAATAGAGAACTAGGGCCTGCAAGAATAAAGATGAGCCCATGGAGGGGCAGATAGGCGCTTAAGGACAAAACTAGGGTGGGGACCGGGCATCTCCAACGGCTGGAAGCTGAGGGCATGCCAGCTGGCAGGTGGTCCCCGTAGGCGCCCAGGCTAAGGAGCCCAGGAGCCGCCACGTGGAAGCGCCCGACCGTTGGGCCGTACGGCGCATTTAATGGTGTGCTGACGTGGGGCTGAATTCCAGGAGCCTGGTCGATACCTCGCATAGTATAAATAGTACGCGGTAGGTGGCATTAACGCAGGTTGGCTTCTCTCACTAAAAACTTCTTTCGGCACTTATCTCTCTAGATTGGTGACTGACTTGAGCGTTGGAGTGCTAACGGGCTACTCTGAGCCCCTAGGCGCCTGTGGTGCAGGATTTGGGCGCCTTGAAGGAGTCCAAAGGAGGGAATCCAGGTGAAGAAGGAGGAGCAGTTACGTGGCACAAACAGAAACTTTATTCTGTCTTTTTAGCATTTCGTCCTAGTTTTGTTGAGGGTCTAAACAGTAAAATTTCAAATAGAATTTCTTCCTGTAACGGATGTAGTGACTAGTGAGTATTTAGTTAAAAGGCTGCTGTTAATTTAAAGTTCCTTTTAATATTTTGTCACTTTAGCCATGACGGTTACGAAAAGACATATATGATGGATCACGTGTATTATAAATGCATGGGTGAAATATATCGTGAACTATTGATCATAGCTTCTCGAACGAACACCTTGATCCACAATTTATTTGGTTGGTTGTGAAAACAAGCTCGCCCTGTTAGATGAAGAAGCTAAGTTTGTTTCTTCAATTTCTTCCACTCTTTTTGAGATTGAGGTAGCTAGGACGAATTTAACGCTTTGATGTGGTGGAATCAGAAATATGAGAGAATGAATTACGCTTTGCTTTTATCACCCCAATAACTAAACAACTAATATAAGTGAACTCCCAACATGATGTGCATATGCAACTTTCAAGACTCATAGGTTAGCTTGTTACATGACAATATTAAGATTCATACTATGATTTCTCTTATTAGGATAATAAATTGGCGGTATTAACGATATTAAGGCGACATGTTGGTTATCTTTACCAACAACAACAAAAGCTAGGTTGGTTATGATCGATGAAATATTTCACAGATTTTAATCTAAGGTGAATGATAAACCTTTCATCGTTAACCTTTGCTAATCATATAAAACATTTGACAACCAACATATATATGTGTCATCTTACGGATCACCATGTTCATGTAAGGATGAAAAAATAACCCATCACCGTGTATATCCAGCCGAATTCGAATCGATTTTTTTGGGGGGAAATTTGACCAATATTACTTTCGGGTGGATTTCTCCCGAACACGACTAAGGAGGGTAATGGGTTTAGTGAAATTTTGATACTTTAAGTATCCGCACCAAACCCACCCGAATATGTGTTATAACTATGTTATACACTCACTCACTTAAACACACTGTGATCATCCATATCCCTCAAACATTTCATTATCTCTTGGACCTCAATTCTTTCTCATTTTCTCTCACTTTTACAACCAATGCGACAAATAACTTCAATTGTCATTGACATTCTAAGGAAAAAAAAGTTAGATTATATATAAAGAGTTTCATAATTGATTGTTCGAGAATAGTGCGTGTGGGTTTTTCTCGAACCACATACTGATTGATTTTGGTATGTCATGACGGAACTGACCATTATTACTTAAATGAAAGAAAAGACGAAAAGAACAGTTTTGTATTATTGACGAGAGCCAAGATAATCAATCAGTGGTCTCTCTTTCTTTGTTTTTTTATTTGTCGTTGGGGCAAATCAGCAATCATATCTACAAGAACAGACGTTGGGATCCTCGCAGGTTCCGACGCCATGATAAGTAGTTTGGCACTTGCTGTTGCAATTATCCTTCCCGTCGTCGCAGCTCCATGTTGCTATGCACTGCTGTGCTTCCGCCACCATCTTCTCGCCCTCTTGCATGTGACACAACGAAAGAAAGAAAGACACATTTTTAGCAACCAATAAACCAACACACTTTCTGGTCGCTAAAACATCTCATATGATCAAAGGAATTGAAAAGAGGAGAGTAAAGTAAGCTCGATCTATTTATTTATTTTTTTACCTAAGGAGGCGAAGAGTAGAACGGCAAGCATGAAGCATACAACTGCGGCAGAAGACCTCGCCATATATATATAGCTGCTTTCAAATTGTTTCAGGAAATAATAAAATTGCAATGAAAATAAATACAGAGTCTGCCTGGATTTTAGTCTGTAAAAATGTGGTCTCCTTTGGTGGTGTTTGGGTTTGGTATTTATAATACGAATGAGCTCGTTGAAGGCGTGGCCGGCAGAAACAAACAAGGCAAGTTATCTGGTAAAAAGGTATCATAATAATTACGTCAAAGTGACTGTGAAAATTAGTCTGATTAATTAATATACCAAAATCATTAACAAATATTAATAATATCAAAAAGATACTTAAAAAAATAAGGCAACAAATTGAACACACTAATTCAGTTATTCGTAGTTTTGGGCTTTCAAGTTGACTGTACTCAAGGAAAGATAAACAAACAGGGACAGGACTCAAACACTTCCAAATCAGCATTGTTGCAGCAAAAAATTCCTTTGATCCAGGCTTAACTTCCCATGGGTTGTTGTCCACTCGGCGATTGCACTTCTTATTTTCTTTATGATCACCAATTGGGGGCAAGAAATTTGCTGGAATATTCTTTGATTCCTGCAGCATGCATGAATGACACAACGTAAGAACCATCCCTCCACACCATCTGGATCCCTCGTATCGCTTTGGTTAATGACTTCAGTGATGTCTGGGGAAGAGAAAACCGTTCTGGAGATACCAACCAGCTGCCCCTCCTGCACACTTTTAGCAAACGAACAGCTAGTGAATATGTGATTAACTGATTCCTCTTCCTTGAAGCAGAGTTCACAGCGGTTTGCCAATTTAAAACCCCTCTTCTTAAGGTTGTCTATGGTGAGAATCTTCTTGTGCCAAACCATCCATAGGAAACCACAAATCTTTGTAAGAATTATGTTCCACAAATTGCTTTAGACGGAAAGCCTTCCATCCCCTTGAAGCGATCTTCAACCTGCATTTTATACATAGAGCTCACAGAGAAAGTTTTATCATAACCAGGACTCCATTCCATACAGCATGGTCCGATCGATATACGATGAGAATTCTCCCAAACTTTTTCCAAAAGATTTTTTCTCTCCCTCGCAGCCCCACCCCGAAGATTAATTAATAAAGGAATTTCTCACACTTTATTCACACCTGACCAAGGTACATAGTCTGAGTGACTTGCATTGGGCCTCGCAGCAGCAGCAACACGCGGAAAAGAAACGACCAACAACTCACCTGGGATCCAAGAATCATGCCACAAGGATATATCGGTACCCGCTCCTGGGTTTATACTGGCCCCTTTCCAAAAAAATGTCACTAACCTTGCATATGTTCGCCCAAACTGAGCTACTGAAGCCTTCGTCAATTCTTCTTGGTTTCCATTCAGAAATGGAATGATGGTATTTAATTTCAATGAATTTTCTCCACCAATTATCCCTTTCTGTAGCGTATTTCCATAACCATTTTCCTAGCAGTGCATTGTTAAAACTTTGTAGATCAACCGCCCCTAAGCCTCCCCTGTGCTTTGGAGCTTTGCACATATCCCAACTGACCAGATGAAACTTGATGCCGCTGCTAGTTCCGTTCCATAGGCATCTTCGTTGAATATTTTCTAGTCTATTTATGATATTCTTTGGCGCTTTGTAGAGCGTGAAGTTGTACACAGATAGGCTGTTGAGAGTAGAACAGTTTAAGGTCATCCTAGCCCCAAAAGAAAGATATCTATTCTTCCAACCTTGAAGCCGCCTATGGTACTTATCAACAATAGAGTTCCAGGCTGTACTTACGTTCGGCTTGTCACCCAATGGTAGCCTGGGATATTTTGATGGTTCATTATTCCATTTACACCCAAGGATTGCTGCAAAAAACTCAGGTTCGGGTATATCTCCAATTGTGAACATAGTAGACTTGCCCAGGTTTATCTTTAAACCAGTGATAGATTGGAAACAAACGAGCAAGACAAGGATGTTTATCACCTGATCCACAGAGGCATCACAGAAGATGAGGGAGTCGTCCGCGAATAAGAGGTGCGTGACTTCTCCAAGGCCCCTAACCTCGTCCATATAAAACCCAGAAAGTACATTGGCTTCACGAAGTTTAGTGATAAGGAAGGAGAGCACATCCACAACGAGAACAAATAGCCCTGAGGAAAGGGGGCCCCCTGCCTGACTCCCTTACCCGAACGGAAATACCCATAAGCCTCTCCATTGACCAATATAGAAGTTTTCGAATAACACATGTCCCCTTTAATCCATTGCTGCCACTTCTTAGGAAACCCAACACTATCCATAATTCTGAAAAGACATTCCCAACTTACATTATCGAAAGACTTTTCAATATCAAGCTTGAAAATAAGACCCAGTTTTCTGCTCTTCTTCCTGCTGTCAATGAGTTCATTTGCTATCAGAGTTGCTTCTGAGATGTGTCTTCCAATAACTGAGGCATGCTGGTTGCGGGAAACAAGAATAGGGAGGACTGTACTCATTCATTTCATGAGCACTTTGCTGACTATCTTGTGGAAGCTACTAATCAAACAGATTGGGCGGAGGTCTTTGACAGTTTCCACAACATCGACTTTAGGAGTAAGACAAATGAAGGCATGTGTGACGCTATCCGGTAGGAAACCATCTTTGTGGAAGTCTTCGAAAGCCAATAGGATTTCCTTTTTGCAAAGGGGCCAGCATTTTTTGTAGAAGTCTAGGGAGAATCCATCTGCCTTAAAACTGTCGCAGTCTCTAATAGCCTCCCAGATTTCTCTTTTTGTGAATTGACTGATAAGATTGCTACATATTTCTTCACTGAAGGTTTTGTTCGAGTAGTACTTGAGAAAGGGTCTTCCATTGATGTCTTCTTGAAACAAAGCTTCAAATTTGATGGCGATCCCATTCCCCAGGGCTTGTTTCCCTTCCACATACTGTCCATCAATCTGAATGCGGTTTATGAAATTCAGTTTTCTTTTCTAGTTCGCCATCCTGTGGAAATATTTGGTATTTCTTTCTTCCTTCTCATGCCATGTTTCCCTAGACTTTTGTCTCCACGATACTTCTTGAAGATTTAGGGTGTTCTTTAGCTCAAGCCTTGCTTCTTCTCTTTCTGCAATTTCTTCATTCTTTAGGTTCCTCTGTTCCTCCTTTTCATCAAGCTCTTTTATTCTACTGAGGAGGTTGTCAGTTCTTGCTGTTAGGTTGCCGAAAGTCTCCTTATTCCAAATCTTTATATTGCGCTTCAAAAACACCAGCCTTCTAGTCCACCTAGATACTGATCACTTGCCAAAAATCGGAGCTTTGAACCATTCTTCAGCACTTTTAAGGAATCTCACATCCTCCAACCACATGTTCTCGAACTTCCACGGTCTTTTTATATTCCCGAAACCACCCCAGGTGATGAACATAGGGTTGTGGTCGGATTCAACCCTTTCAAGTGCAGACAAACTACAGTCAGGGAAAAGACTATCAAAACCAATCGAGATAAACACCCTGTCGATGCGAGAAAAGGAGGCGTTAATCCATCCATTACTCCATGTAAAATGGCTTTCATTCAAGGGGAGTTCAAGAACTGCCAGGTCATCAATTGTTTCATTGAACTCATTCAAGAACTGCCAGGTCATCTATCCTAAGGTCCATACACCACCACTAGAGTCCACGTACGAGAGCTAATCGTATCCTCCAAGTCAACTGCTATAAAATAAGAGCCAATGAACTTTGAGACCTCCTTGTACGACAGCTTGTCCCGGTAAATTGTAATACCACTCGAACTACCAATCGCATTTTTTGACGTCCAACCATTGTCTTTTGATCCACTAATACTTGAAATCAGATCAGCACTACAATTGCTCCATTTGGTTTCAATAAGAGCAACAATTTTCGGCTTTCTTCTGCCCACGATTTGCTTGATTCTACCCCTCTTCTCTTCATTTCCCAGACCTCTAACATTCCACACCAGAATAGATGAACCCATTAAAGAACGAAAGAAGTACTATCCCAACCTTTGCTTTTGCTCCGTCGAGGGCCTTGAGGCGAGGGCGCCTTGGGTCCGAGTATGAAATTTTCCATCTCTAGTTTGGAGCGGGTGGAGCGAATCTTTCTCTTGTGCGTGGTTTTTGCAGCTTCAAGTAAGACATTTTCATCCTGCTCTTGGGTTTCTTCAGAGATCAAATTGAAACTCCTGCCGAGGGCTAGACTTCTACTCACTTGTTCATTATTGAAGAAGGGTTTTTCTCACCCAGCATCAGACTACTCTATGTTCATAAAGAAGGGTACGAGGAAGAACTGTTGTTCTATTGGTTTATGTTGATGAAATTATACTAGAATGAGAAAAAATTGATGATCTAGAACTAGTAAAGCTATATTTGAAAAGAAGTTTCAAAATTAAGCACCTAGGTGTCTAAAATACTTTCTGGGTTTTAAGATTGCGAGAAATGCATATGGAATTGTGGTGAATCAAAGAAAATAGTGCACAGAACTACTTAGAAAAATATATAAACAAAGTTGTTAATGCAGTTCAATCTTGTGTATTTAAATTATTCTTAAAATTGAAGAACTTAAGTGCTCTAATTTGAAATTAAGGAATTGGGAATTCAAAATATGGAAGTTAAAAACTTACCAAAAAGTAGGAAAACTATACAAAATTGAAAATTGCATACCATAAAAAAGATGAAAAACCGATATAAGTATCATTAATCTCGAACCCATGAAAATGAAACCAGCTATAAAATAAAAATATGTTTTTCTCGGACCAAGACAATTGGGTGGTGTAACAAAATCCTCAAATTCCACTACTTCAACTTTTTATTTCTTTTTGTGTCATTTTGGCTTAACCAGCTAATTGACGGATACTTTCTGCTATTTGGAAGATAAGCTTTTGAATAAACTTCAGGGATGGAAACAACGACATTTATCCTATCAGCAAAGGAAAGACTCCTAAAACCAGTTGCATCGGTATTGCCTATACATGTCATGTCATGTTTTTTGTTACCTCTTACTCTTTGTCATAAGCTGAATAGGCACATGCACTACAAAACTGGGAAGCATAGGGGACAAACTTTGGGGGACGCTATTGTAGTTTGTCTCAGCAAATATGAGTTTAAGTGGTATAAGGGACAAATATGTAAAGTTGTCCCCAAAAAATAAGAAAATCATTTAAAGTTATTTTCAAGAAATTTTAGCTGTCCCCTAAAACAAGTTGGGAATAACTAGCACGGCGCCCAATGGACAAAATAGAAAATTATATTTTTGAAACTAAATTTTTTAGACTACTTTTGGAATTTCATCATAGAATTTGTTAAAGAGGTTAACTCTCATCTTCGTAAACACAAATTAAGGGGGTCATTAATCATGACTAAAAGTTACATGGATGACAATTTCTCATCTTCCACTTTACCAAATAAAGACAATTGGTCATGTCTAAAAGTAGTATAGGTGACTATAGGTGACTAGGGTTGGAAGTTTAGTATTGGTATTTGGGATATACCGAATACCGTACCGAATTTGTCTATATTTGGTATTATCGAATACACGTATTATTTCTTAGGATTGAGATTGAATTTCAATTGTATTCGGTATTAGGGATTACGGGATTGAGATCGGTATCTACCGAAATACCGATGAATACCGAAATATAAGCTAGTGTATATTTTATCCTCTCAACTAGACTTTCTCATTCACTACTACACGACCCTCAACCACCAAGAGTGTCATTTAATTATACGCAGATCATTCCATCTTTGTTTTACAACTCAGAAGTCCCCATCCAACTCAATTATGACTTTCCAATTTAAATCACTCTCATCTCTCACCTAATCACTTGTTATTTTCATAACCCCAAAAAGCAAACACTAGTATTAGTCGTCTCTCAGTCTCCAATTCATCAAATTAAAGATTACCAATGCCAAGAACTTGAGATGTCACCTCTCCTTCATTCTTCTTATCCATATCCTAGCTATAGGCAAACTCAAGACTCTTAGCTTAGTCTATTTGCTCTAAATTAAACAATCAAATCTAATTTATATATTTAATTATTTGATTCAAATATAATTAATTTGGTATTTGATAATACCGATTGGGATACCGAAGTACCGATTGAGATACCAGAATATTTAGGGATTGGGATTGGGATACCGAAATTATTTAGGGATTGACTTTCGAGTGTAATTCGGTATTCAGGATTTCGGTATTTGGTATTGGGATACAGATACCGTACCGATTTCTACCCTATAGGTGACAACTAGATATCCAAATAATATAGTAGGAAAGATAATTTATTGTCCTCAAATCCAACTTTTGAAGACAATTTGTTGATTTCAAGTCAATATTTTATAGGGACGACATGTTAGAACTATAAAAATATCAATATATTGTTCCCTACAATATTATTGTGAAATGGACTATAGGAACACATAAAATGTCATTTACAAGTGGACTAATAACTCATCCAATGAATTACTCACCAAACTTAAGTATAAATTAATGGAGTATTTTAATTAGGCACCCTTGATTAAAATAGTAGTGAAATTAAAAAAAAATATATAACTATTAATATATTTCCATTCCTGGGATTAGTTCAACACACAGAAGAACACGCAAAGAGGGTTATAGTTAAAAAAAAAAAACAAAGTAACGGAGATCCAGAACTCTCCATTTAATCTCAGCCTTTTGATTTATACATATCTTAATCTCAAACGTCCATTCAGCTTTAAGTACCAACAAAAACCCTAGTTCAATAATCCACTCTTCACCTTCTCTCGGCCTAATGGTCTTCTTTTGATTCTCTATCTTTTTCACTTAGCGGCGGCACTTCCCTCTCCATCGTCTTGGTCTAGCAACACTTCCTCCTCGTCTTCCGTAGAGACCGGCTATGATGGGATTCATATCAGTTCCATTTTTGTTGGTTTTCAATCATCTATTCATTATCGGTTTTAGATTTATCTTTCTTTGACATTGTCTTTTCGTTTTCTTCTCCAATCGACAACGCGATGATTTCGGCGGCAATGATTTTTTTAGAGAACAGGTCGGGGGCAACGTTGCAGACACTGCGTGGCTCATGTTACATTGGGGCGGTATCTCTGGCGGAAGTGGTTAGGTGGAACGCGAGGCTTGAGAAGTGATCCCTATTCCCTACAGAATAACGATGAATGACACCGCAAATACGCAATGCACAGCCACAACACGTTTCTATTGGTCGTTTATTCTTTTTCTTAATGTATTTGTATATAAAAGGTACAAACTATTAATTATTTCATGGTATGGGAACAACACATTGTATTATTGTATGTTTATTATAATGAATCCATTGCTGCTCCACTTCAAGTTGGTATTGAATTCGCTCAGCCTGAGCTTTTGTTCGGTTTATTCAGTAGATCTTCTAAAATCGGATGTTTGCATAATCTGGTCACAAGAAACTATCTTCAAAAGAAGACAATTTGTTGACATAGATACGAGGACGACAAATTGACCCTGTAAAGGAAAATAGGGGGACAATCTATTATCCCTAAACAACCACAATATTATTCCGGAATGTATTATTGGGAACAATATTTTGTCCCTAAAAAAATGTATAGGAGACGACTTTTTGTCGCCAACATCAGGCTATTGGGACGACACATTGTCTTTCATGAAAAAAAGATGACACGAGAACTTGTGAGTATTGGGGACGACTGTCGTCCCTAATAATGGGGACGACTAACTTTTAGTCGTCCCCAAAATAATAGAGGACAAGAGTATAGGGAACCACACATTGGAGACGACTAAGTTGTCCCCAAAAATTATTGGTACGATTTTTCCTATTTCCGGGGACGACTTTTGTCGTCTCCAAACCTCATCTTTTTTGTAGTGATGGCTCGCTTTTGGTGGTGGTTTTTCAGCTGAAGGGGATAAGGCTCATTGGATATCTTAGAGTAATTTATGTTGCAGAAAGTTCAATGGGGGGTTTGGCATTTAGACGATTTGAGGAGTTTAATCAAGCATCGCTTGCAAAGCTAGCTTATCGTGTAATGGAAGAACCGAAATTGTTATTGGCTCGAGTATTGAAGGGATAGACTTCCCTCGATCCCATATTTTTCAAGCTAAAAGTGGGGATTTCATATCACGCCGAACCTTAACTTCTTCCTCTATTAATTGATCCTAAGGGTACTACCAACAATGGAAACTCTTAGGGAGAAAGGATGTGTGTGCCTAACGAGATGTCGAGTTTGTTGGGTGTCCGTGGAGTCGCCAGAACATTTGTTTTTACTTGCAGAGGGGCGGTGAGTCTATGGAATCGTAGTGGCTACTAGTGTCATGGGAGGAGCTGGAGGGACTGATTATGGCACTCGTCTTTCGCCGGATGGTGGAGCGTGATGTTTCGCCAGATCGTATTATGCGTTTGGGAGGCGAATATGGAAATCTATAAACTAAGTAGTGTTTGTTCATATTCAATATAGTATCCCTGTTTTGATTAGGCAGTACCAGGTTCAAGTAGAGGAATGGCTTTCCATTCCAACCAATGTGGAGCAACATTAGTCGTGGCACTTGTACCAGAGGGGGTAGCAGCGAGGGATATAGTAGTTAAAATCGAGATTTTACGTAAAATTGAAAATGAGGGTAAAATCATAATCATTAAATCAAATCGTAAATTTTAGGATTTTAATGTCCATATAAAAACAAACACGAAATAAAAAATCATGAATATACAAAAATACATAACACTTACAATAATAATGATAATTTCTCAAGTTTAATGTTTCAATTTATCAAGGTTAATGTTGGAAAGTGGTGAATGGATGATGATCGTTGATGTAAATAGATGATGGTCGATGATGGTTAGTATGAGAGAACTAGATGATGTTGGTGGAGGAGAAGGAAAAGAGGCGTAATTTTGCAAATTTTGGGAAAAATAAGTAAAATTGACCCAAAGATTTGAATCGTAAGATTTTAAAGATTTAAATCATAAATAGTGTAGGATTTTAAAGTCCATAAATTTTATAGTGAAATCGGGATCAGAATAGGTAAGTACAATGGTAAGATTTTAGAATTTAAATCAAGATTTTGACCACTTCGACGAGGGAAAAGGCTGAACTTGACTTACTTTATTGATGGAGCAGTAAGGGCGGGCTCTCATGCGGTGGGAGAATTAGTGGTTAAGGATCGGGAGGGAAGTGTGGTTTTTGTGCAAGGGTTTCAGTATGCAGATATTGTAGATCCGTTCCTGGTCGAGTTGATCGGGTTCTAGGATGCCATCCAGTGGTGCTCTTTGAAGGGCCTTTCTGAGGTGGCACTCTGTGGTGATACGAAATCATTATTATTAAGATTAGGACAAGGGATATCGAGGATGTGCGCGGTGGAGTGATTATGGAAGAAATTGGGGTTCTTCAACAACAATTTTGATGGATGACAGTGAATTTTATTGACAGACAAACCAATCGAGTGGCCCATTTGATGGCTAGGAAGACTTTTTATTTATTTCCCGCCCCTTGTGATAGTTTTGATTGTAGACGATGGTTATTATTGTTTGGTTTGTAGATTGTTGTTATCTGTGAGTTCTTTGTAATACAAGCCATTGGAAAGGTGGGGAAACTGATCTAAGAACCTGCGGATACTTGCTTCTTTTTTTTTGTTTTGTTTTTTCGTTGCTTAGAAATTAGAACTCATGTAACACTTTAAGCAAATCCCATATCGACAAAGCACGGGGGAGATCCATGGTTCATAAGTAAGAAACCGACCATAACTGACAAGATGCGTTTTGGGGTCAAATGGAGGAGTTCTTGTGATAACTCCGAAGTTAAACGTGCTCAGTGTGGAGTACAACAAGGATGGGTGACCTTATAAGAATTCACCTTGAATTGCACCCCAAGTCGAAAACCGTGAGAATCGTGGCCCAAAGCGGACAATACCTTCGCCCGAAAAAGGTTCGGCATGTTACAACTCAGCTCACGAAATGAGTCGGCTCATAACAGCATGAAAATTGAAAAGTCTTGACTTTAGGCCCAGTCATGTGCTTTGTAGTTTCAGAACTTCACAGTGCTCTTTGTTCGAAGGGTTTGGACGGGCTGGCCTAATCATCATCCAAGCAACGAACACAAGGCCCACCGGCCCATGGTAGTCAGGCCCAGAGGGATAACCGAAAACATTACGCTCTCTCGTCTCATCTCTTTTCCGTCTTTGTTTCTGTCTCAGTCTACATTCAAATACGATTCTCGGTCACACACACCCGCCTGACCCGGCGGACAGCAGCCAGCCATTGTTAAGGGTTTTAGAAAAGAGCCGTCACCCCAGAGCCAATCTCTCTCAGCAACGCCATCTCCTTTTCAGATGAAGCTTCCAATCCCGCCATGAGGACCAGATCGTCCCTCCGCCACCCAAAAACCCCCTCCGCCCCCGCCGCTGCTGCTCTGCCTCCACCTACTCCCGAGAGCAATCCCTCGGACTGCGCAAACGGGATCGCCAGAATCGCAGTCGCGCAGGTCTGCCAATCGGTCGGTTTCAAGTCGGCGGAGGGCCCGGCCCTCGAAACCCTAACCCGCGTGGCGGGTCTTTACCTCAAAACCCTAGCCAAGGCGGCGGCGTCCTACTCCGGCGACAGCAATCGCACCGAATCGAATGCCTTCGACGTCGTCAACGCCCTCCACGAGCTCGAATCGGCGCGGGGATTCGCCGGGGCGTCCGATCCCCGCGGCTGCTGTCTGGTGAGATCGAGCGTGGTGAAAGACGCGCAGCGTTTCTTGAATACTATCGACGAGATCCCCTTTGCGAAGCCGATTCCGAGGGCGGACGGTTCGGGATCGTCTCCGGCGCCGCCGTGCTCGGGTGCCCGGCTGAGGGGGAAGCACATTCCGGACTGGTTGCCGGATTTCCCCGAGGAGAGCACGTATAGGGAGGAGGGATGTGAGGGAATCGTAGAGGGTAGGGATGTGGAGTTGGCGTTGTGGGAGAGAACAATTTCCTGCGGAGGAGAAGGAGTGGGAGGTGGTGGGAAAACTGGAGAAGGGAGTGGAGGGGAGTTGAGAAGGGAGAGGGAAAGAGTGAAGTTCCAGATGTGCAAAAGGGAAGAAGCTACCCTCATCGCGAAGAAGAGAAGAACAATGGGACGGTGACGACAGAGAAACGGGTTCAGAATGAGGGAGGAGGCAGGATTCGAACCATGGATGTCACATGTGACATGCAGCTCCTACACCACTGTGCTAGTGCCAAAATATCCATATAATTTTCCTCAGTTTTCTATATCTAGCAGAAAGCCTAGCTGTGTCTTTCTCCCTCAACCTCAAAAAGTTGGCAGTCGGACCGTGCTCTTGTTTCTCTTGACTGTTTTTTATTCGCTGGTTGTTAGTCTTAAGTTTTGATGAATGTTTCATCCCCAGAAGCCACAATACCACCAGATCAACTCCTTAGAAGTTACGTGCTTTATATGTAAATGAATTTTTTGATAAAAATTTTTTTTGCGCTTCTAAAATCATACCAGAAACTGTATCGAAAAAGTTACGAAAAATCGTTATTTAACTGTTACCCTGAAATTTTCGCGATCGAATCTTCGATACGGTTTTACAAACACTAGCTAACCCTACCATTTCCGGGTTTCCTTTTAATACAACCATTTCAGGCAAACAAGTGAAGTATCGACACTTCTTACCCTATCAATTATACAATCTCAAGCACATGAGCAACTGACAGTTGCTTCACCAGCACTGCTACCAGATTTACTGCAGATCATACTAGTTCGGCCGAAGCTCGTCGGCACATATTCACAGCACATGAAAAGCGGGCCAAATATTATACTTACCGCCAAAAAACCATTGTAGCAATCAATACGTAGAGGATAGACAAAGTAGATTACACAGATTTCATTCACAGGCACAACGTTCATCCATCCTCCTATGCAGCAATATCACAAAAAAAAAAACTTCTAAAACTCTTACTAGACAAAAGGTGGCAACAATATATTTCGTAGCAGAAGTCTTTAATAATAGCTCACCACCCAAGCAAGGATGACAACGGATGAAAAATGGTTCTCCGAATCGAACAACTCCACACATTTATTTTTTCCCACAGCTGAAACCTTTGCATACTGAGAGTACGATGATGAGGATCAACGCGATGAGGATTCCCAGAACAATGAGCTTGATCTTCATATTCTGCAGCCACATCTTCCTCCGGATTTTTGTTCCAGTAGATCGGAAGTCTTGTGCCTGTAAGTACCAATTTCGTCACATATTATTATTAAAACCGAGAGAAAACACTGGGGTGATTATGTCCTTGCAAACAATTGCACACACCCCACTCTGTCAAGAACTATGCAAGCGGGATAACTTGAGAAATTCAGATCCCAGTGCCAGTCTATGTATTATGCAGGCCCGATAAGTCGCATATATTGCCAGCATTAAGTCTCATGACATACAAAGCTAGCATTTCTTCTTTTGTAAAATTACAGTATAAGCCTTAGGAACAAAATGCTATGTAGAATTAGAGGATCACTGACCTGCTGATGGAGATTCTCAGTTTTGTCCACCAGAAGTTCTATCTTCTCTCCCCTGTCCAAAACCTATATAAGACGGACATGAGAGAATTTCAGCTACTTGTGTTGATATCCTATTAGACAAAATAAAAGCATGCATGTTGGCAGAACACAACCCCAATGGGAAGTCAGCCTGGCTGCTTCACAATTCGTACCAAAACTCTATTAAAGTACAGTGGCACAGTGTGCTCTCTTGATCATTCATGTATGCAAACAAGCTCACAAGAGCTATGAGTTGAGCAAGAAGTACTATAATTTGGAAAATTTCTCATAAGACCACATACGAAAAATATTCAACTTTGCTTGTCCGAGGAGGAAAGACAACTAGTTTCCCGAAACAATCACATCCAGAAATTCATCAAGCAAAAAAGAAAAAAAAAACAGGAACAACACTAGAAATATGAAAAATGTCAGCATTAGTGAACAAGAAGTTTATGATGAAACGGCTTAAGCAAACAAAAGCATCTTCCGAATAGAACAGCCATAACATCGAGAGGCAGGAAGTTCTGATACCACTCAGCTGGGGTCATTAACAACAATGATATTGATAGGGTGGTGTTACAAAACACATAACATTTACTCAACCTATACATATGGCAACATCAGCATTGATCTCATTATAATGCACACAATGAGAAATTGGTGCATCTGGTAAACAACTGACAGTTCATTGACCATGTAACAGTCACTTCACTACACAAGACCAACTGACAAAGGAGCACAGAACATGGTATATTCACGATCATGAAGACACAGAAGTATTGACAATTTAAATCCACATTTGCTCTGGTATTCTGGTAATATTTAAGGAAACAATGTGATCTTTGTCATTCCACCAAGACCAGAGAGATGATGCACCCTACCTTTTCGATGTTCTCCATCATAACTCCTTTCACTTCTGAAACCTGAGCTTTAACCTTTGCAAGCTTGCTTATCTCTTCAGGGTGATCCACACAGTACTGCATATGCTCTTTCAGTTTTGGCCTACAAACAGGCAAGGGTTTATGTTACAGCCAAAGAAAAGTCATAAGAACAAACTGATCATGTATCACAATTCACCAATCAGATTACCCAAATTCCTTGTTTAGGCTATTGGCAGCAGCTGTTGTAGCCTTTCCACTACCGTATTTCGCCATGAAATCTTCCTTGATACGTTCCAGGAAAGCCATGGGCACCTGTCTTCCAGCTGATTCATCGGCAACGACGCAGTACGCTGCAAAGTAGAATAAGGAAAGTCAGTCCGCCGCCACGGCATAGAGGATTTACATACAAATCGAAAATGAAAAAGCACGGCCTAAGATCCGTGATCCAGTTCAAGATATTCATCATCTCCCTACTGGCTACCGATTCTAGTCAATCAACAACAATACGGCCAAGCAGATCCCTCGATCAACAACAAAAAAAAAAAAACTTTCTAATCAGACTTAGAGTGGACCAGAAACTCAGCCGCCATGAATCGGAATCAGTTCTAGTCAAAAATCGGCCTCGCCTAACTCCATTTCAGAAAGGAATGAACGAAAACGAGAACAGAAGGAGGAGAAGACAAGGAACTCACTGTAGCCATTATCAACGAGATAATTGAAAGTGTGGCCGTCGCAGTTGTAGGTAAACTTGTTGTTGGTTGCGGGGAGTTTCTGGAGGCACTGGAAGGCTATGGAATTGAAATTGCCGCTGAATTCGGTGTACTCGGCGAGAAGCACAGTGCCGCGGGAGACGAAGGAGTAGATCAGAGTTTTCTGCGCCATTTCCGGCGAGTCAGGGAGGCGGATTCGGCGAAGGCAGAGAGAGATCTGAGATTTCTAAGGAGGGAGCTTCGTCCGTGTCGTTGTTGCTGTTACGTTTGCTGGAAAAGCCACTCTCTATCTATATCCCCGTCTCTTTCTAAATCAAATTACACGGCGACTAAACAACGCACCACACACAAAACTGGAGCGGCCTCTCTCTTCTTTTCTCCGGTGGGAAGAGGCAGGAGGTGAGAGAAGACCTTTTGGAAGGGAGGTGGGGGAAAGGGAAAGGGAAGGAAGGAGAACAACGGGGTGGGAGGTTTAAACGGGGAAAAAGAGAGAGAGACGAAAGAAAGCGGAGGAGTAGAACAAAAGAAAAGCGTGAGGTTTATTGATGATTTGTATTTTTTTGATTGCTGACTAAGGAAGCTCTAGAAGAGAACGCCAAAAATAAAAACAGTTGCCAAATGAAAATGAAAGTTAATAATAATACTTAAAAGAAATTACAAATATACCTTTTTTTTTTAAACAGAAATCTGCGCTCAGTTTTATTAGGTAGATGTCAAGCGTACATCATCCAGTTTTAACAGGTCAAGAATACTAATTGGCGGTCTATCAAACCATACCTCTGTCTCATCCCATCGAGTGTCCATATGCGCCATTATATGTGCTGCCTTGTTCGCATTTCTTCTGGTATGTTGGACTCTGCCCGCCTCTTCTCCCTGTAACAATTTCCTGATATTCAACACAATAGTGCCCAGCTCGGTGTAGTTCACACGAGCTTCCCTAATCCTGTTGACTACTGTCAAGCAGTCTGATTCCACTTCCACCAACGGTGTTCCTAGCTGATGTCGTCGAACTAGCTGTAATCCGAGTTCCATAGCCAGTGCTTCACCCATCGATTGGTCATGCTTCCCACGTACCCTCCTTGCCGCTGCCATTATAAACCTTCCATCATGATCTCTGATAACCACTCCCAGTCCAGTGCTCTCCTCACTAAATCCAACATCTGTATTGACATTGATCATACCCCAAGGTGGCCTCTGCCAAGTGTATATAGCTCCTGGGGAGGGAACCTGTTGGTCATAGCGTTGATGTTGACGATATTCATCAAGGTATGCAATTGCTCGTGGGACAATATCGCTTTCTTTCATCTTCTTAACATTGAATAGATGGGCATTGTGTTCCTTCCATAATGACCATAAGTCAACATACTCCAGTCTTCCGTCATCTCTTTTGGCACAGATGCAATCACCTTCGCCACCCACTCCTTACAACTTCCATCTCCTCGCAATTCGAAACACTGCTCCACCTGAGAAGTGTGCCGCAATCTCGAAGCCCAAGCACACTCACTGAAGAGGTGAACCTGTGTTTCCTTAAGGTTACAGAACGGGCATGCATCCCCTCTTCGAGAACTACGTATACTCACTCGATCCCCTGTAGCAAGAGATTCTCTGTGAACCTCCAAAGAAACACTCTGACTTTAGGAGGTATATTAAGAGACCAAATGCCTTTCCACAAGGGTAGGTCACTCGTCGCCGCGTCACCATTATACTCTCGATCATCTTCCAACCACTTTCGGTACCCGTATCTTGCTGCATAATTTCCGTCTTTACTATTCGCCCATATCAGCCTGTCAGGAACTGAAGAGTCTCATAATGGGATTTGACGAATGGCCACCGACATCGTTGTTGGGAAACAACTTTCAAGAAGCGTCTCGTCACATTGATTTAACTCTTCGTCAATCAGGTCTCTAACAGGCACATCGACCGACAGCCCCATCGGTGGCGATTGCACATAGTACCATGGTACTGTTG
Source organism: Linum tenue (assembly GCA_946122785.1). Classification (NCBI taxonomy): domain Eukaryota; kingdom Viridiplantae; phylum Streptophyta; class Magnoliopsida; order Malpighiales; family Linaceae; genus Linum; species Linum tenue. The sequence goes on from CAMGYJ010000003.1 coordinate 26,444,709, forward strand.
GAATCCAACGGTCCCCCCATATCTTCGCAGTTGATCCGTTTCCGATCCTCCATCTGAGTCCACTCATTAGAAAATCTTGTGCCCCCATCAAACTCTTCCATACGTAACTAGGCCGATATCCAATACTTTCATCCAAAATATTATCATTCTTATGATACTTTGCTTTCAAAATCTTTGATATGAGTGAGTCTAGGCATTGGTAAAGGCCCCAGAGCTGACGTGCTAAAAGGGAAAGATTGAAGCCCCACAAATCCCGAAAGCCCATACCCCCTTCTGACTTCGATCTGACTAGGGATGCCCTTGTAATCCAAGAATTCTTCGTTCATCGCCTTGTTGCCCCCACCAAAATCGCATAATCATACTATGAATTTCATCAATGATACCATCAGGGACCTTAAAAACAGCCATCGTATACGTTAGTTGGGCCTGCGCAACTGATTTAATCAATACCTCCCTTGCCGCTGCTGACATCGTTCTTTTTTTACAGCCAGATAACTTTTTCCTCACACGTTCCTTTAGATAAACAAAAAGAGCTTTCTTTGATCTTCCCACCCGTGTCACTAATCCCAGGTATTTATCATGTTTATCGACAGCTCGCATCCCCAAGGTCGAACGGACCAACAACTTCTAATGTGGCTTCACGTTTTCACCAAAACTGACTTCCGATTTCTCAAAACTCACAAGTTGGCCAGACTCTAGTTGATAGTCCCCCAAAATTCTCCTCAACTCCTTACTCCCCTGGACAGTGGCCCTGGCAAAAAAGATAGAGTCATCAACAAAAAATAGGTGAGAGATCACCGGAGCTCCTCTCGCAACAGACAACCCATGGATCTGTTTCTCGCGAACTGCCTTAGATGTGCAAGATGACAGCCTCTCCGCCACAAGCAAGAATAAGTACGGGGAGAGCGGGTCTCCTTGTCGGAGGCCTCTCGTTGGAATCAGCTATTGTGAACGATGTCCATTCACCAAGATGGAGTATGTAACACACGTAACGCACATCATAACAAGGTGCGTCCATCTATCCGAGAACCCCAATCTCTGCATTATCCCTTCCAAAAACCACCACTCCACTCTGTCGTAGGCTTTAGCCATGTCCGTCTTTGTCGCAAAAACAAAAAAATAAAAAAAAAATGGTGTTGTTCTTCGTTTTCTTTTTCATAGTATGGAAACACTCGAAAGCTACCATAACGTTATCCGCAATAAATCTGTCGGGCACAAAAGCTGACTGCTCCGGGGATATAATCCTGTCCAAGAGGCCTTTGAGACGATTGGCCATCACCTTAGCAAGTAGTTTATACAGAACGTTGCATATAGCAATTGGGAGAAACTCTTTCGGCATCTTCGGATCCTTTACCGTGGGTATTAAAGCGATTAGGGTATGATTCATGGACTCTGGCATTACCCCCGTCTCAAACACTGTCGTAATTAACTCTGTTACGTCATCAGCAACAATATGCCAAAATTTTAGGGTTGGGAATTCGGTTGCGGTGTTGCGGTTAAATTGCTAACCGCACCGAAACCGCGAGGTTAGTGGTTAACCGCAAACCGCAAAAATAGCCTCTTTTGCGGTCGCGGTTGGAGATATTGAGTGTTTTGCGGTTTAACCCCAACCGAAACCGTAAACACATCTAACCGCATGCTAACCACAACCCAGCCCATCAATTTCATTTTCCAGACCAGCCAGCCCAACAAAATACCATACCCTAGGCCCAAACCCACTCCCAACCCAGGCACCCAGCCCCTTCTGGCCTTCCCAACCGACCACCCTACTCCCCCCTCCCCCCAACTGCGAATCGCTTTCCCTTTCCGCCTTTTCCAAATCGAACGAAAACCCTAGTTCCTCCCTACCACCGCGACTCCGACGGCGCGACTGTTCCAAACCAGCGTCATTGTCCGGAAACCTCTCTGCCACCGTCCCTTCTCGGCTTCTCTTCCGACGTCCAACAAATCTCAGTGACCATAAAGTCCATTCCAACATCGTCCCTTCTCTTCCAGCAACAAGCAATTCCCAGAGCCAAGAGAGCAGAGAGCAAAAAATCCGTCCGCTGACCGCCATCCTCTCCTCATCTTCTCTCGGTTGGTGATGCGAGTAACCACGGTGCACCGTTAACCATATTTTGCGGTTAGCAGTTAACCGCTAACCGTGGCAAGTGCGGTCGCGGTTGGCTAATATAGGCACTTTGTGGTTGCAGTTAATCGCAAATTGCGGTGCAGTTAACCGCAACCGTACCGTTTCCCACCCCTATAAAATTTTGTAAAGAAGAGGACCGAGAGCCCGTCTGGCCCTGACGCTTTCCTTTTACCCATGTTTCGGAGCACATTATATATCTCTTCTCGAGTGACAAGCCGATTCAACTCCATGTTCTCTTCCTCTCCTATCCGACGAGTCACAGAGTCCAAAACCGGGGTGAGAAGGGGTCGAGACCCAGCTTTAAAAAGCTGGCTAAAGTATTCCCAGAGACACTGTGAAACTTGATCAGTACCCTTCCACCACAGTCCTGTCTCATCTTTGAGCTTTTTAATGGTATTCCGTCTTCGCCGAGCTGAGGCTTTTTTGTGGAAGAAATTGGTATTCTTGTCACCTTCGTGTATTCCAAAAAATTTCTTCATCATTTTACACCTCCTCTAACTCTTTTCGCAAGGCAGCGCGCTGAGCCAGAACCTCCCCAGTAGCCTACTTCCATTTCAAAGCCTTCATTGCCTTCTAATTTTTGCTTTTTGCTTCTAGAAATTAGGGAAGGAAACTCTATTCCAACCGTCTAGCTGCTCTTGAACCCGAGAGATTTTATCAAACACATTCCCACCTCCCGCATCCCAAGCTCCAGCCACTTGATCCATACATTCCGCGTGCTTGATCCAGTGTTGTTCAAAACGAAAGAATCATCCCCATTTTACTTCCTCATCTTCTTCCTCTGTTGTCTAGTATAGAATCGGGCGATGGTCCGATCGATTACTATCTAAGTGATACTCATGCTTGAGGCCAGATGTCTCTCCATTCCTCATTGGCTATAAACCGGTCCAGTCTCTCTTCAATATATCCTCCCACCATCCTCTGGTTCTCCCAGATGTACGGGTACCCCTGAAAACCCATGTCCTCCAACCCGACTTCGGTAAGTCAGTCAACAAAGGCGACCATCTCATTCTCGTCAGCTAAATTCCTCCCTTCTTCTCGTGAGCCGATAGATATGGGATGAAATCTCCTCATATCCAAGGGCCAGACCACCGTCCTGCAAGATTATGGATCAAATCCCACGTTCGGTATTTTTCTCTTCCTTCCGACCAACCATAAATGCTCGTGAAACGCCATGTCAAATTCAGCGGTTCCTCTATCTTAACATCCAAATGATTATTAGAGTCAGACATCACCGTAAGCGACACTTCCTCCATCCGCCAGATGCTAATACTCCCAGCCCTGCCTCCACGTGAAAATCACATGGAGAAATATACCTTTTAATTATGACATGTAACCAATAATATTTTTTTGTTAGTATTTCCGTCATTTAAGTGAGAATACCGGAAAAAACTATCTTACTCTCACTTATCATTAGAATATTATTTACCCAAAAATTATACTTACCTTTCTCTAGTGAAGTTGAAAGCTCCTCGTTACTTTTCTTTCCCCATAAATTAGGGGCTAGGATCAGGTGACTAAGAAGGGTCCCCTATAAGCGAATCTCAGCCCTTCAAGCTCATTTAAATTTGATGGTTGATATTAATCTACTTTAATGAAGGGTAATGTAGTAATTGCATCACTTTTTAAATTTTTAATTATTAAATGATTTAATAAATTCCTTTACAGCTTTACTCCCACCTTCATCGACAATAAATTTCCGGCGTCCAGTTTCTCCACCAACAACCTGAATTTCCGGCATCCCATTTGAGCGGACCGCCAATGGACCTGACATGGGGGATTTCTTTTGACTTGAGAGAGAGATTTTTCGTCAGCAGTGAATTTTTCTCTTTACATTTGTAATGTTTATATGACTATTTTGTATATATTGTAATTTTTAATGTTTGTTTGTCTAGTTTGTATACTTTTGTGTTATGATTTGTATATTTTGTATTCATTGGTTTGTAATACAAGTTTACCTATTTGTATTGTAAGTAGTGATATTCTATACGTTTAGTATACTTTGTACTGTTTGTCGGATTCTTTTGTAATGTTTGTAAGCTTTGTTATTTTTGTCCATCATGTTTGTCATTTTTGTCAACCATGTTTGTAATGTTTGTTCATCTGGTTTGTAATGGTTGATATTATAGTTTGTAATGGTTATCAATTTGCTTCATAATATTTATAGGGTTGATTTGTAAACATCATAATTTGTAATAAAAGATAGTGACAAAGTACCCAAAACATACTAAGAGTACAAATTTATTAGTACTTACAATACAAACCGACATGACTTGCATCACAAATCAATACTTATAAAGTATACAAATTAATATTACAAAACATACAAACTATACAAATCATACTCATTATGTAAAAAAATAAAATTTCATGCAATATCTTCAAATGGATCGAATAATGGTTAGGAAAAAAATAGACGATATTATTATTATTATTATTATTATTATTATTTGACTGTAATTCCTACGCAACCAATTACCCAAAAACAAAGCAAGTGCCAACTATTGGATACATTTTTGTGTTAACGAGAAAAAAGGAAGAAATAGAAACTTAGATTCTTCTTCCCTACTCTCAGACGACGACGATGTGGAGAGATGTGTCCCCGCCACCGACTCTTTCCACCGCCGCTGCCACCGACTCTCTCTACTGCCGCCGACACCCCTCTCTCTCCGTCGCTGCCTCTCTCTTCTCCATCATCGTCTCTCTCTCTCCTTTGTTTTCGCGACGACGACGACGGCCAGATGTGCTTTCTCTCTCTCCAACGTTGTCGCCTCTGCCGCGATCTCCTTTCCCTCTCTCCACCGTCGCCATCATCGTCGAGGTCTCCTTTCTCTCTCTCCATCGTCGTCGGCGTTCTCTCACCCGCCACAACTTTTCTCTCTCTCATGTGGGCGATGCTAGCAACGCAGAAGAACAAGTTGGAGGAAATAAAAAACTTAAATGAACTTTTTCATAATTCCAAAATTGCCCCTCCCATTATTTAATCATTCATTCCCTTATTTCCACCATTAGATCGATTAATAAGGATCCAACGGCTAGGAGGGGCTTAACTAAGTGACTAAGCACCCCCTCCCCCTTAGTCACCAGATCCTCTCTCATAAATTAGTCTACTAGAGGGACTGTACAATAGCACCCCTCCGGTGGCACTTCAACTCCCTTAGATGCATTTTTAACATTTCATAGATACCTAAAACTCAATCTCTTTCCAAATTTACTCTTTCCCTCTCATCTCTTATTTACGGGAGCGGTTATGGTGATTACTATTCCATAGTAATCACCATGGCTACTAAGGGAAAATTGAGTATGGAAAAGTCTAGAGGGCGTGAACATCACCTTAAAAACATAAAACTCACACATGTCCCACAACAACACTCCTTTCGCAGGCTGAGCATTGTTCACAGTCAGGAGGGTTGAAAATCTCATGTAAACTGCAAACTCTGCAGTTCACTGCTTGAGGTGAAAAACAGGGCATGAAAATAACCTCCAAACACCCTATTGCGGGAATAAAATAGTACCTGTGAGTTTTGAGAGCGGAGAGTTGGGGTTTTCACCCAAAAACACCCAAGGGCGATTCTAGAGAGAGTGATCTAGGAGGCTTCTTGGAGCTATTTTGGAGATACCCAACCCCATTGGAGCCATAAGATCCTCCCTAAAAGATGAAGATTGAAGATCTTGGACCCTATTGTATTCTCTTTCTTATCAAGATAGGAGTTATTCGTTTTGGTCTCCTTTTTTAAACTTTACTGCACTTGGCACAAAAAAATTTCAATTTTGCAAATTGACATGTCTCCCTCATGACCCAGAGTGAAATGAACATTTCCTTCCTTATCAAGGTCCCATGTGATGAACTTCAAGGTAGGATTCATTGCCAGAGCACCAGTTCCCGGCCTACAATCCACGTCTCAACGACAGACGCGTTACCACACATGTCGGGTTCAAACGAGAGAAGAGGGCTCATGGCTACTAAAAGGTGATATGTACCTTGTCATACGAGCCCTTGCGGAGGAGAGGTATTTTAGAGGTGATAGCCAGAAGGTAGTAAAAGATGAACGAGACGCTGTAAAGCTATCCGAACCCCAAGCACATCCTCAATCGACTCCGGACCAAAGAGAAGGGCCCTTCGATGGCTCAACTCAAACACTATGCCCAGTTACCCTCTCATGAAAACCTCATTTTTTTCAAAAGTGAGCACATTTACACACGTTTTTATGTCCAAAAAGTAGAAAGTCTTGCACACAGGTCTTACCTAATCAGCAAACATTATCAACTCACCAAAGAGGAAGATAAGGATTAAATCCCTCATACACCAACAAACTCTTGTAAATGCAAATTACTCTCTATAAAACATGCCATATCAATTATCTAGCATATCATCAAGGTTTCAAACACAAAATCTAAGCGATTCAATACACCAAAATACAAGTAATCGATAGCAAACACCCCCTACACATCGATCATCAATGTCTTACATTCATGATTAAGGGAGGCTACTACCAACTATGGAAAAACCATTCATGAATCATTCAAACATGCATACAATCCCCCCCCCCCCCCCAACACAAACACACTTTAGAGACACATTGTTCTCAATGTGAGAATTCAAAGATAGGTTCATGAATTGTTACCATAGGGTGTTTTGGTGGGTTGGTGTAGGTGTACAAGTGTAAGTCTTTGTCTTTCAGGTTGGTATAGGATGATAAAGCCCATAAGTAGAGAGAAGAGAAGGGGCATGGACGCGAGACAAGAGGGCCTAGGCATGATTGAAAAATGCTAAGTTTGAGAAGACTATGTTGTGTCACGGAAAGGGTCACGAACATGTTTGAGAAGTGCATGATCGCAAATGAAGAGGCCATGCCACCTCATGACCAAGATCGAATGACCCAAAATATTCTAAGTTTGAGAATGCCATGCCGCCTCACGAGAAGGGTCATGTGCATGATTAAGAGGTTCATGGTCTTGTCATGTGATGGCCATGGACTCGAACCAAGAAGCATTAGACACGATTGAAAATACTATGTTTGGGAAGGCCATGTCGTCTCATGAGAGGGGCCATGTGCATGATTGAGAGGTCCATGCGACCTCACAAGAGTGGCCATAGACACAAATGAGAAGGGCGTGGTGGTGGAGCATTATATCAATAGTGACTAAGTCCCAAGAGGGCCATGGACATGAGTAGAAGTCCATGGTCTTCTGGCAAGAGGACCACGACCCCCTTTGTGAGACACCACATGCTTATCAAAAGACTAGCATGGCATGAGATTCAGAACAAGACCATGCGAGACAAGCTACTCTCCAAGACCCACGACGGTTCCAAGAGAGGCACCTAGGCGGTTGAAGGATTAACCACCACTCCAGGGAAGCGGGGAGCTATTCTTTTTGGGAGTTATCCAAGAGGCGGTTTTCTACCGAAGAAGGGGGAGCGGTTCTTTGTAGCAGTTATCCAACAAGCGGTTTTCTATGGCCGTCACCTCCTCGTGGCCATAAATAGGATGAGGGGTCGACAGAGACAAATGTTTCCAAACCCAACACTCTGACACACATGTCAAGTTTATCCTTTTTATTTTCTCTATCAAGTAGCCGTAGACGTACTTTTTAGTTTGGAGCTCTCATCAAACCTCCATAGGATTAGAAGTAACTTAATTTAGATTTTCATTCTCACAAACCATCAATCAAACACCCTCGTTCGAACTTTGTTTGAAGAGGTGTGAGCCGTGTTTTAATAATCGTCGTCCAAAGAAGTCAAAGATGAAATTTTTTTACAATAACATAGATAAATAGTTATTTAAGTGTACTACTACTAGGTAATTAAAAAATTACGAGGTATACGAAAACAAAAAGCATAGAAAAATTAGACATTGTTTAAAGTAGAAAAGCAAATAAATAAAAGAGAGAAAAAATAGGCCCTGGATTGCCTAGTACTTATTAATCCTCCTCGGAGGATTCTTCTTCAAATTCGACTTCAAATTGTTTGGGGGAAGGTGAGCGAACAAAAGGTAGGGAGATATCCGCTAAGGAGATCTCCATCTTCTCCATAATTGCATGTATGCACGCAATAAGGTGTTGCCTCTTGCTTCCTTCTCCCTTCTTTGGCTGTTGAGGATTGTCGCTATCAACGCTTGGGTATGGTAATCACTAACTCGCATGGTAGGTTGGTAGATGAGTCACCCCTCCTCTCGCACGCCTGCTTCTTGTCCCTTCTCGACTTCCACGTCCATTGCATATCCTGATACATGCTGGTTGGTTGGCACCGAGAGACGGAACACCGTGCATTTCATATCCAATGTATTCGTGATTAGGAAGTGAAATTCTTGGAGTCCCCATATACCATCCTCGCTCGGAATCAAATCCTTGCTCCTTGACTTTAGGATTTCGAAGGAAATAAGAGTGGTACCTAGAGTCCATTCGAAACATAACCGCCCAGAAGTCCACTCAAAAGTAACGAGTCGTTTTCATATCTCATTAGTAGTACTTAATCAATAGAACATATGAGCTTCCTTCAACAAAATAAAAAAAAAAATTCTATACGTTCATTCGATTTTCTTTTCTTACATATTTATATATGAAATATTGGAAAACAAAGGTTTATAAATATTTCTACCAAAGATAAAAGATATAGAAATATAAAATCATACCTAATTATAAATTTAAAATTATTGTGAATTTGACTCATATTAATATAATAAAATAATTATATAATCATAAAAATATTATATATGATAAATAGGTAATAGGATGAGAAGTAAATGAAATTTTACTTCAGAAATCGACCATGGGGTGAAAATTTGAGAGAAAAGTTTCATTTTTGGCAGTGCCTATTTTGAGTCTCCTTTCTTATTTCAATAAGAATAAGATTACAAATAAAACATATATGTTACTTCCACCATAACCAATTATATAATGTTACAAAATTAAGTTAAGGTCTCCAAGTTGCCCGTGGGAACATTCTCATTCAATTCTCTATCAATTTTAGGGCAAGCATTCAAAAGAAGGCAAAATGACATATTTGTATTAACATTCTAAATCACAACTCCAACAACCACACCTAGTGTTGATACTTGATAGGATAGTATGAGCATATCTTTTTTTTCGTGACCCATCGATCACAATATAATCAATCTCGCCCAATTAGCAAACCATATAGAGTAAGTGGACAAAGATCCCGTCTTAATAATCCTTCCTTTATAAGAAACCCCAAATCACAATTAGCCCATGATTCAAGGTACATAAATTATGTACAAATATGGTCGTAAAATATTACTCTACCTTAATTCACGATTTTCGAAATGTTACTATATTTATGCACCCACACACCGTCGCATTATATAAGTCGCACATATGCTAGCTACTGCCGGCCGCACAACAAACCAACCAACCCTCACTCTCTCTCTCTCTCTAGCTAGCTCCCACTCCATTCACGAAAAAAAAAAAAACACTCGGAGTCCTTTCTACACAACAACAATGGAAGGTCGCCTGCCACTAGTTCTCGTCTTGTTCCTCGTCGCCGTTCAATCTTCCGCCGGCTACCGTCCCCTAGAGCAATACTATTCCGACGGCCGGTATTCATCGAGGGAAGGCGCCGGCAGAAGATACGTCGACCATTTCCTCGACTACGCAGAAGCTGCTACCGATCACGAAACTAGCGATCTCGCCTACTACGAGCCTCAGCGCTTTGGGAAGTCCACGTTCGACGTGACGGAATATGGAGCTGTCGGCGACGGCAGGACCGACTCCTCCAATGTGCGTTTTTTGTCTCATTCATTATCGTCGAGTATTTTCAACTGTTTATTTTTTTTATATCCATGCATGCACGTACGTAACATCTTTTGTGATTACTGTGAAGGCTTTCCTGAGGGCATGGGACGATCTGTGTGGAGCAACGGGAGGGCGGCCGACTCTCGTCATACCTCACGGGAAGGAGTTCCTTCTTAGCCCTCTTTCTTTCAAGGGTCCATGCAAGTCCAAAAACCTTTGGATTCAGGTAACCCTAATAGAACCCAACTCCGACCCAACCCAAAATCAAAATCATTAAAAATGCGTATGAGTCATGGCAATTGAATCAAATTATTCAATTAGCCTACCCACTTTCATGTCTCTACATAGTGACTCGTTTTTGGTTGCTTCAGCTGCAAGGCACACTCGTGGCACCCGGGAGCATGAACGCCTGGGACGACAACAACAAGGAGAAATGGATTCAGTTCATGCAAGTAAACGGCCTAACCATTTACGGAGGCGGGCAGATCGACGGCCAGGGCAAGATCTGGTGGGACTATTGCCAGGAAGACAAGAGCTGCCCACGACCATCCGTAACACCACAAATCCAATATCCCTAAACTATACGTACCTTCATTTTGTGTTTTTCTGAACTGCATTATATATATGCAATCCAGGCGCTGAGTTTCCACTCGTGCAACAACCTGCGGGTGAGCGGATTACAGCACGTGAACAGCCAGAAGAACCACATCAGCATCAACGGCTGCAACGATGTGGACATCTCCCACCTGAAGATCACGGCGCCGGAGGAGAGCCCCAACACCGACGGGATCGACATCTCCGCCTCGAACCACCTCCAAATCCACGACAGCTTCATCGGGACAGGCGACGACTGCGTGGCCATCAACGGCTTCTCTTCCTACATCAACATCTCCCGCGTCCTCTGCGGGCCCGGCCACGGCATCAGCATCGGCAGCCTCGGCAAAGGCGGCGCGTACGAGACCGTGGAAGAAGTCCACGTGGAGGACTGCACGTTCAAGGGCACGATGAACGGCGCGAGGATCAAGACCTGGAAGGGAGGGAGAGGGTATGCTCGGAAGATAAGCTTCGAGAGGATAAGGATGATCAACGCGGGGAACCCGATCATCATAGACCAGACGTACGTGAACCGGATGGCGGCGGCGTCGACTGATGAGGAATATGATGCTTGGTCGTCGTCGTCGTCAGGGGACGTGGAGATAAGCGACGTGTCGTACAAGGGAGTGATAGGGTCGTCTACCGACGCCAGGGCGGTGTACTTCAACTGCGGGGATGGAGCGGGTTGCAGGAACATTGTGGTGGAGGATGTGGAGATGACGTCTGCGGTTGCTGGGAAGCAGTTGTTTGCGGTGTGCAATAACGCTCATGGGACTTCCAGCGCGGATCGATCGCCGAGGGTTCCTTGCCTTCTGCCATGATAGTCGATAGATGAAAATAGTGAAGTAGGCTAGCTAGCTAGGATGGTAGTATCGTTTTGCTGCATTAATTTAGAGGAGAAAGATTAATAAAATAGTATCGTTTTGTTGCAAAGTGAAGGGTATATCAGCAATTGTTCTAGTTTTCTTACTCATAATTGCTCGGACTACTACTCCATCATCTCCTCGCAGATTACCGCAGCAGCACCTTTCTTTCGAAGTGCTTAACTATGGAGCTCTTCGAGGCGGTCCTGTTAGATGCACGTGGCTAATTCTGAATGAACAATCCCTTGTGTCTCACGCTTCTGCACGCCCTGCTTAACATTCCTCTGCCTCTGCCTCTGCCAGTCTGTCTAGCTAGCTAGCGCTTGAAATGGTTACTGCCTTTGCACTTTTTGTACATTTTTCTGCAGGCAGTTAGTTTCAACAAACAGTCTTCACTGGTACTTCTTCCGATGTTCAGATCCTCGACTTCACTGGCACTTCTTCCAACGTTCAGATCCTCGACTTCACTGGCACAGGTACGAGTCCATTTTGAGACTTGTTGGGTACATGCCATTCTCAGTTCTGGAAATAATGAGCCAGCTAGACTCCCTGCTTACTTAAAGGGGATGATTGCATTTGCATCAATGGCTTTTCACCTTAGATCAACATTTCCGACATCGCCATGGCATTTAGTGTTGGAAGCCTGAGAAAGAATGGAGCCTATGAGACGGTGGAAGAAGTCCATGCTCAGGACTCCCAAGTTCACTAGAACTAGCATGGTGCTAGTATCAAGAAGTGGAAGGTAGAAAATATCCATACCACTCACTCCATTCAATCCCCAACCGAACAATTCATATATTTGTTCAATCCTGTATTTCCTAACCCAAATCGTTTCCTCAGAATTGCTAATTTGCAACACTGATAATGTCTTCTGTGGCACTCATCATTGACCAAGAATACACCTATATGGCGCTTGTTCCTCCTCATGACTTCTCATCAGATGTGGAGATCAGTAACATTCTGTACCGTGATGTGCGAGGAGCCACCGTTGGTGACAAGGCTATAGTCTTGAATTTGTGGGCAGCTACAAGGATGCATCAACATTCAGCTGCCTTGTCACCGTAGCGTAGATCACCCAATCACAACCCTTAATCCTCTTTACTATTACTGCGAGATGAAACTGGTAGCACATAAATAAACATTCATGTAATACTCAATTTTCAGCCCTTATAAAGCAGGATCAAAATACAAAGAATATGTGAAGTTACAATGATACACTGGTACCAAAAAGTTGCAGAACCCAAGAGCTCCGGCTGCCTAATTCCTCAGGCCGACGAGCTCGATGTCGAAGATGAGTGTTCCCAATGTGGACCCTTCTCCATTGGCAAGCCGCGTTGGGTTGAAAATTGTGGTGAACAGCCTCTGCCTGTCAAAGAACTACTCCCAAAACAGAAGCAGGCTACACTTAGAGAAACATGGCAGTTTAATTTCAGCAGATTCAAGGAAAGAAAGGAGGGTAATTATCAATTATGTATAATCTCTAGGAGAAATTGATGCATACATTAGGAGGCAAAGGTTCTTGCGAAGTGTTCTGATAGCCTTGGGAGGGGGGAATCACCACCCGACGAATGCCGCCCACTTTCATCGACTTAACGGCTGATTCAATCCCTGCAATCACTTTTCCAGAGCCGAGAATGAATACAAAAGGAATCGCCTCCCCACTGGCATCTTTATGATCGTAAGTCGAATCAAACCGCCATCCTTGTTTGGCTCCCAACCTTCCATAGTAATGGATTGACACCTTTTTCCAAGCACAGAATTGAAATTCGAAGGAAAAATGAAGAACCCAAATCAGGGAAAAGTGTATTGGGTCAGTGTAAGAGAGAGCGAGACAGAGACGGAGAGGGAGGAAGGACCTGGTCGCCGTCGGCGGGGACTGCGCCGGAACCGACGCGGAGGTCCAACGCCCTGACGCCGCCGGAATTCGGAAGCTCGAGGAAATCGGTGATCGAAGAAGAATAGGCAGGATTGGCGGCGGAGAATGGCAAGGTGGATAGGATTAAGGATGCTGCTGCCGATAAAGCTTTTCGTCTGGTCGTCGTAATTGCCTTGGGCAGGGGAGAAGTTGCGGCGGCGACTTGGGTGGCAGCTGAAGTTGATTCAGCGGAAATGGTAGATGAAGCAAAGCGGACAGAGTAAGCGTATGGTTGGGAAGATAGATTGGGCGCCAAACATTTCATCGCCATTCCAAGTTCGTTGCCTGCTCTTTCTTCGAGTGGAGCTTCCAATTCGCCGAATAGGAAAAAAACAGCAGGCAACAGCCGACGGCCAAAGAATGGATAAGGTGATTAAAGGGCGGACAAAGTTGGGAGTTGGAAATAAAAAGAAATTTTACATCAGTAACGCCGTCTGTGGGAATCGAACCCACGACCACGTGGTTAAAAGCCACGCGCTCTACCGGCTGAGCTAAGACGGCCAGACGGTCTAGGATCGGAAACAAAATATTCAACTTAGCGAACGAGTCCAACTCCGAGCAACAGTGCTTCTCGAAAACTTTCCTTTATGCTCTTTCTATGCTCCAGCTGCCCTTCTGTTCCGGCAAGTGTCGCTGACTGAAGTTGAGGAACGGAGGAGCTGTGGACTCGCGGAGTAAGTGCGGTAGAGCAGAACGTGAGGAAGAGGAGAAAATGGAGAGCAGCGAAGAAGAAGATGACTTCCCATCCATAGAAACCATCACTCCTCAGTCCAAGATCGACTCCCTCTATCAATCCCACACTGAAAAGGTTCGTCCTTTTGTTCATCAGCTACTTCCCGGGTCTCTGCTTGTTTCCTTGAGTTGGATTTCTTTGGATTCGATTCTTGCACCCAACAATGCTTCTATGTTCGGTTTGCTTGTGATCTTCGTATCTGGGCTCTCTTTCTGGGAGTTCAGACGGTGAGCTAGAACTGTGTTTCTTGTCTTCTCTTGGTGTGCTTGAATCATAGAATCTCGGCCCTTGCCACGGCATTGTGAAGATTGGTTGTGGGAAGCTGTTTTCATATGCCTTAATTGAGTAAGCTTGGTCCCATTTCCTCTCTAATTAGAAGGAATTCTTTTTCTGTGTGGTTATAAGCATTAAGAGAAGAGCGAGCGCAGGTTCATTGATCTGTGCATTTTAAACTGTATTCGAGGTAGTTGCATCACAGGCCACTAAAATGTTTGAATACTGTTGGCGTTAAATGTTTGAAGATGGGGTTGGGAAGGGCATTTTCAAATCAGTTTTGATTTGGGTTTTCTGTACTGAAACACCTGGTTTTATGAATACTTGCAGGGTATCCGAAAACTTTGCTGCGAGCTCTTGGATTTGAAGGATGCAGTGGAAAATCTGTGTGGCAATATGCAAACGAAGTACTTGGCTTTCATGAGGTAAATAAGTCGGATTTGGCTGCTCAAAATGTTGAGGAAGCAGATCTGTATATCATGGCCCATACAAATATGTGATGAGATGTCTCTTAAATGACTGCTTTTATTGATTTCTTCTTCATTTTTGCGTCATCCTAGCAATTGAACTGGTTTTTTACAATTTTGTCTCATTTGTTAAAAACCATGATCTAAGTTCTTTTCATGTCACAGAATGTCAGATGAAGTAGTGGAAATGGAGCATGAATTGGTTGAACTGCAGAAGCATATTTCAGGCCAGGGGATTCTTGTGCAAGATTTGATGACAGGTGTATGCCGTGAAATAGAAGACTGGAATGCTATTGACGGTAACAATGTCGCCTCCCAGCAAGATGATGAACTTGAAGACGTGTTATGGAGTGAAGCAGACAATCCTCAGGTGCTTTTTCTGGACAATGTTGATATTCTTTTAGCTGAACATAAGGTGGATGAAGCACTCGAGGCTCTAATGGCTGAGGAGAAAAGTTCTCCAGAACTGAAGGGCTTAACAGATACTTCGTCATCTGAAGAATCAACTTATCGATCAGCTTTTCTGAAGAGAAAGTCAACTCTTGTGGAACAGCTAACTGAGATTGTTCAACATCCATCTGCTAAAACTGTGGAAATGAAGAAAGCCTTGGCTTCTTTAATCAAACTTGGGAAAGGCCCTTTTGCTCATCAAATCCTTCTTGAATTGTATCGATCACGCCTCCGCAAGAACATTGAGGTGTTCTTACCTTCATGCTCATTGTGCCCCAAGACCTTCCCCGGGACACTTTGTAAACTTGTTTTCTCTTCTATCTCAACAGCTACAAAAGAATCCATCCTCATATTTGGAGATGATCCTGTATATACTAGCAGAGTTGTACAATGGGCTGAGTGGGAAATTGAATCTTTTGTGCGGTTGGTCAAGGATAATGCACCTTCCCCAGACACAGTTTCAGCTTTAGATGCTGCTAGTAACTATATTCAGGCTAGTCTTGCATTTTGTTCAATGTTGGAGCCACAGGGTCTAAAACTATCAAAGCTTCTTCTGGTTCTCTTGCGTCCATACATTGAGGAAGTCTTGGAGTTGAATTTTAGACGTGCAAGAAGGCTAATTCTTGATGTGACACAACCTGATGAGAGCTCTGAACTATCGACACACCTTGTGTCACCATTATCTGCTTTTGTAGCATCCTCAGATATTGTTCTTGTTGACAGTGGGATAAGATTTATGGACATAATTGAGGTAAGTTGATGATCTTTCATGGTTTTGTTGCTGTTTGTGATTGTTGGCCTTGACACATAATTGATTGGCATTTGTTATTAACATTGTTCTTAATATGTATGTTTCAAGCTTGATTTTCACTTCTGATGATGTTACCTCCCTAAATTTTATGCTTGTATCATGCATATATGATAGTAGTCTCCACTTACGAATTCCTAGTTGACTTGATCTTCTTTCTCTTATATGCTGTTGACCAATTTATGGAATATAACTTTCTAGAAAAATGATTTCTACAGGACATACTTGTTCAGTTGACTCCTCCAGCTGTCATGCATTTTGGAGGAAGTGTGCTGATGAGAATAGCACAGCTATTTGATAAATACATGGGTGTGCTCATCAAATCTCTACCAGGACCCTCCGATGATGACAATCTTACAGAGCTGAAGGAAGTCATACCATTCAGAGCAGAGACAGATGCAGAACAACTTGCATTGTTGGGAATGGCATTCACTATTCTTGATGAACTCTTACCTCATGCTGTGAAGATGGTTTGGAGTCTGAAGAAAGAAGGGAAGGAATCTAATGATGACATTGCTGCTTCAGCTGCTACTTCGAGCATTTCCGGGGAGTTGAAGGACTGGAAGCGACAATTGCAGCATTCATTTGACAAGCTTAAGGATCATTTCTGCCGCCAGTATGTACTGAGTTTTATCTATTCAAGAGAAGGAAAGACACGACTTAATGCACAAATCTACTTCGATGGCGACGGAGAGGATTTAATACGAAGCTCGGAACCTCTGCCTTCATTGCCATTTCAGGTTTTACCTTGGTCGATCCTTTTCTGAATGTTACATGGATTTACTTGTTATAGACATTCATTTTTATGTATTAGGCACCCTGTCGGTTTTGGATGATGAGAACGAGTGCATACAGTAATTAACTTTCACTTAGGTGGATTATAATGTGGGACACTCTTTTCGGTTTGGAATTTTGTTCTGACAAGATCTTTGAACTTCGCATTTCAGGCACTGTTTGCAAAGCTGCAGCAGTTTGCAACTGTGGCAGGAGATGTATTACTCGGGAAAGAGAAATTACAGAAACTCTTGCTTGCTCGGCTCACTGAAACAGTAGTCATGTGGCTTTCTGATGAACAGGAATTTTGGGGTGTATTTGAGGATTCTGCTATTCCAATTAAGGCACTAGGGTTGCAGCAGGTAATTGTGATATGCAGTCGTTTACACTTGCACCTAGCAATCATCATTTGTTCCAAAGTATTGAATGTTTACTCGATATGGTCCTGTCTGGCAGCTACTTCTTGATATGCATTTCACAGTGGAACTTGCCCGTTTCGCTGGTTACCCATCCAGGCAAGTGCACCAAATCGCCTCAGCCATAATTGCTCGAGCAATCAGGACTTTCTCAGCAAGAGGAATCGACCCACAAAGGTACTACTAATCCCCAGATCACTTGGCATTTCTTCTTTTATATCCTTCAATACCACTACTCTTAAATTAAATCTGTCTACCCTTCAGCGATTAGACCACTGAGTTTGTTGCTTGAACTATTTGTGAGAACAGTGCCCTACCAGAAGACGAATGGTTTGTTGAGACTGCAAAGTCGGCCATCAACAAGCTTCTGGCTGGGTCGGAATCCGAGGTTGACGATGACGACGATGGGCACATAATTTCTCATGGGAATAGCATCTCAGACTCCGACGATACAGCATCTTCCCTCTCATCGGTAGAATCCACCGAGTCATTTGTATCAGCAAGTATGGGTGAAATTGAGAGTGCTGGGGATCTGACTGATCCTGAAGCTTGAAGAGTGATCAACACACCGCCAAGGCTTCCCGTTGCTGTGCGCCTCTCTCCCTGCAACTAGAAATCTGAAATATGCAGTGTTCAGATGGCAGCTTCCCTTATGGTTATCAATCAATGTAGCAGTTTCTATGTATTGAGAATAGATTAGACATTAATTAATAGTGTATACTTGTGATTAGAATTATGGTGCTAACTATTGATCGCTTAGTTCTTATTTCGGCCAGTTAATTGATTACTGTTTACACCATAAAAGTTGGCTTGTACCACATTGGTGAATTACAAGATAATTAATAAGCTTATAAGGCCACCCCCATTATAACAATTAATGTTGTTTAAGTTGGGCCTTATGGATATTGATTTTAAGCCCAAGCCACTAAGTCTAAAGAGGGACATGCCGCATCATCAAACCGAGTCGCGTCCGTATTAAATCTAGAGGCCATGCCGCCTCACCAATAAGACCGAAGGAGGGAAAATTTAACTAAGTCCGGAAGAGGCCATGCCGCCTCAACGAAGAGGCCATGCCGCCTCATCAAAGAAGAACACGTCCATCTAGAATAAAGAAACACATGCTATCTCAAGGAAGGCCCGGTAGGACAAAAATATTCTAAGTATGAGAATATAAGGCCATGTGGATGATTAAGACGTCCATGGCCGTGTCATACGTGACGGCCATGGACGCGAGACAAGAGGACACGTGAAAAATACTAAGTATGAGGAGGGCCAATGCCGTCCAAGAGAAAGGGCCACGGACATGAATGAGAAGTCCATGGCCGCGAATAAAGAGGCAATGCCGCCTCATGATCTAAACAAAACAACCGAAAATATTCTAAGTATAGGGAAGGACTTGCTGCTTCATGAGGGAGGCCATGTCCATGATTGAGAGGTCCATGGGAGCAAACAAGAGGCCATGCCGCCTCACGAGAGGGGCCATGGACACGAAGGAGAATGACATGGGGATGAAATATTATATCACTAGAGACTAAGTCCCAAGAGGGCCATGGACATGAATAAAGAAGTCCATGACCGTGATATATGAGGCATGCTACAAGCTCCTACGACGGTTTCAAGAGAGGCACATGGGCGGTTGAGAGATAACTGCTACTCATCCCACGTTCAAAGGACACGTCAGCCACGTTCCGAAGAAGCAGGGAGCAGTTCCTTTTGGAGGTTATCCGAGGCAGTTTTTCTACGACAGTTACCCACTCAAGGCTATAAATAAGAGGATAGAGCGACAGAGAAAAGCCCGCAAAAATCACCACTCGACACTACTTGTCAAGTTTTATCAATCTTATCTTTCCTCTGCAACTTTTTATCAGTAGTCGTAGATTTGGAGCTCTCTCAGAACCTCCATAGGAGTAGGAGTAACTTAATGTAGATCTGTTTCGAGAGTCGTGTAAACATCGAACACCCTCGTTCGAACTGTGTTTGAAGAGGTGTGAACCGTGTTTAGTGATCGTTGTCCAAAGAAGTCAAAGGTGCAATTAATTCATTTCAACGCAAGTTTTCTCGCCGGAGAACAATTACTAACCCTGACTTTGTTTGTCTGGAGTCTGGCATCTCTCTCTCTCTCCCCCCGAAAAAGCAGATAATACTCTTATCCGTAAAATTCTTCAGAAACACATTGATTTCCCAGTTTTATTATCCAAGTTACCACACTACACCAGAAACAAATACAATACACAAAGCCAGCCCAAACGGGGATTTCACTCCCAACTCCGCAACTTGTTCCACTCTGGCACCATGGATTAGAAGCATGGTCCATGAAACCGTACCAGAAAAGTTAGCGGTAGGGTATTTTATGACAAAACCGTAGTTTCACCGTAGTTCAACCGTCCATACCGTTAAATATCGCCTACTGGTTTAGCCTCCGATACTGATATTTTGTGGTTGAACCGTCGGTACGATACGGTTTCATGGACCGTGATTAGAAGGCTACCCTTCTATCTGCCTGTCCAGACTTCATACGACCCAAAATAAAGCTTCATATCAGTAGCATCAGTTGCGACGGTGACCTCCAGCCTCTCTGTCTCGAACTCTTTATCGATCTCTGCTTGATCTGACAGCTTTATCTTTTTAGCTGTGTACTTCCCTGCCTGCCCTATCTTACCCATCAAGTAAACAGAGCAACCATTCCAACCGAATGCCCCTGGCTTCATCTGCAGCCTGAAGGAAATTGCATACTTCTTCCCAGCCTCTATGCTGTCTTTCAATGAGGTGATGGTGCCTTACTTCAAGCCAACTCACCTGTAACAGCTCAGCCGTCCTTCCATCCCTGTTATTCAGACACCATACACAGAACCAATCACTGTCGGTGGAGTGAAGTTAAGATGCATAGTGGTGGGAGAAGCCATGATTTTTAAAACTTACGTGGGAACATGCCAGTAGCGACCATCCTTTCCCCATACGATACTGAATGCTCTAGGTTTAAACCAAGATGATTTAGCAGCCTGCAAATCCATTTATATTTCCCTCCAGTTAGAAGGCATAGTTATTCTTGTCTTGATATGGGGAGAGGCAGTTCAAAAAGATACTTATCTGCAGTGCTCCATTTCAACATCAAGGAAAGAATTGATCTATCAACCCCACACAGTTCCTCAAATCTTCTCCATATCATGGATTCATATGTTACGACCTCTGTAAAGCATAAAATTTGTGCCTTGGAACTGCCCACCAGATTCTGCAAATTGAATTCAGTGAACAGCTAATAGTAGTCGGCTAGTCGCCATCAGGGATTGGTCGCTGCATATTTGGAACTCATCTATTCCCACATCAGGTCTCTAGATACTTTCAAGAGTATCAACATTAAGTACCTTTCAAGAACTCAAACTGAAAAACAGTCATAAAAGTGACAGCTAACTTCATTTCATTTACAGTTGTAACTTCCACAGCCTCTGACTTATTTATCTACCTTGCCTTCACCTTGATTCTTCACTTCGCTGTGTACTGACTTCTGCTTTGGCGACAGCCTTAAACATCACTTTACTTTCCGCTTTTCAAAACAAATATTCTAGAAACATAGACAGAGCCTAAATCAATTAAAATCTCCAATTGGTTGGCTAGAAAAGCATCCTGCATGAGTTCCTGTCAAGAGAAGATTCCCAATTACTTCATTAGAGATTGGAATTCCACTCACGTGGATGAATAATTGTATTGTTTTCCACTTCTGTGATTCTTCTCACAAAGACTACTGAAGAATGGAAAAGGAATCTGCATTTCTCGGGTCTTTGTTCCATCCATCTAACAATTTTCCAACCCGCAATAAGGAGTCCAGTTCATATCAAAATATCCATTGAAAAGATTATTACATCACTGAAGTGGTTCATCGCACCCTTCCTAAAATATCAGTGCTGTTCATCAAACATTAACTACCAAGCAATGCAGATAGAAGTAGAGTAACAAATGTGTCCCCCAAATTTGTAAATCAACCCTCACGAATTTTACTCCTTGGGAATGGGTGTGGAAGCCAAGTCTTCCATCGTCACCGGCTTGTGTAGCTACAGTCAGAACAAAATTTCCATGGATATGAAATCAAAACAGGAAAAATGAGACGGGGAAGGGAGGAATAAAAGAAGAAACTAAAAAGGGGAAAGAACAGTGTTTGTCCATCAACAAGCAGAATGCAACTTTTTTCTGCCCAACGGTTACCACAGACAAAAGATCCATAACACTTAAGCAGCTAATTTGCTAGACCTATGCACATTGATTCTCTTCGGTTTCTAGAAGTGTACTTCACCGTAATAGCTTCATCTACAATTGGTATTGCTGATGCAAGATGTTATAAAGATCCACTTTACAAGGAAATTAAAAGGGTAACTAAAGAAATCACGATAGGGGTAGCACCAAATTGAAGCAAACACGTAAAGATTAACACTCTAGAGTCCAAGTTCAAACCGAAACGATGATTGGCTTAATACTAGTGTCATGGTATGATTAAACCACAGATGATCCATTCCAATGTTATCTTTATTCTTAGAGAAGCTCATGATGTCACAGAAAGAAAACTTACAGCTTCTGCAACAGATAACCAATGGAGAGACCGAATGAACGTATCATCTTGTGAAGGTATAGTGTCGTGATTCCAGTAAGTTATATTCTCAAACTTTGCACTCGGTTCCCAACAGTTAGAGTTGACATCAGAAACTTTCCTCTTGCCAATACTTTTCTTCCCCAAGACAAATCCTGCAAAGCACCAAGACCCAAAACAAGGAATCATTTACTTGCTAGCAACAAACTCAAAAGTCACTTGGGCAAAGCCAAAAATTTAACGCGGGAGATAAAAGAAGATAGATACAGGAGAGGCAAATTCGGGTACCAGAATAGCCAGATGGGATGGGAATCGCTACACCATGTAGCTTTCTGCCCCTGAAATACGCTTGCTGCTCTGCCAGTCCATCAACTTCTAACCCTAATTCGGTAAATCCCAGAATGACGATAAATATGCATATTCCGAGGAGAAAAAGAGAGAGAGAGAGAGAGAAACATAAGAGCTAAGTGGGGGTGAAGGCGGGCGGAAGAATACCAGTGGATTTAGGCTTGAAGTAGTCCGAAACGTCGGAAGGGCCGTCGTACTTGATACAGCAGGGCAGGTGGTGGACCTCGCCGGTGAGGTCCGGAACTCCGGAATTCGTGCCTTGATTTTTGTTCAGAGTTATGATCCCGGCGGTTCCCATCTTCAGATTACTGTCTTTATCCATTGATTTTCGCTTGCCTTTCCCCAGCTCCCAACCTATCTATTCCCTCTGCCGGCTAGTTCCTCGACTTGGGTTTTCTGTTTTTTTTGCTCAATTCAATTGATAAGCCGTAACCTTACTATTTTCCCGCCCTTTTCAGCCTCCGATTCCCTATCCCGCTTTCCTTTTTTCGACAAAAATAATTTTGTATTGATTAAAAAAGACATCAAACATTGGCATATAATCAGACAAGGAAATCAAAATACCAACACGTAGTCGAGTACAAAGAAATGTCTTTTCTAGCCACCAAGTGTACTATCCTATTACTATTCCGACCTACAAATCGTACATTAAGACCATTATGATATGCCAGCAAACAACAAACTTAATCAAGAATCGCACCAGAGAGATTATCTTGCTTATCTGGTTGGTTGACCTTATCAATGAGCACCTTCGTGTCCCCTTCCAACCGAACCTGCGAGAGTCCACAATCCAGACACCACTGGATTGCCTCGCGGAAGACTAATAGTTCCACTATTGGTGGATCATCAATATAATTGATATGGACACCCCGAGTCAAGACAATCAAACCACTCTTGTCCTTTATAATCATCCCCCCCCCCCCCCCGAGTGTGATCCATTCCTTGTTGCACCATCCCACATGCAAGTAACCGAGCCTAAGATTGAAGCAGCCGCACTCTCAATCTGGGGAGTGTCGTTGAAGTCACTCTGTCAGCTAGTAAATCGAACCATTCCTTGACTTGTTGATGATACTGTCGCATCAACGCTATACCTCAAAATTGTTTTTCTTCAAAGAACCGCCAGAGAGCCACAACAATAAGCATACTCTAATGGAGTTGATTAAGCAGAAACATCAACTTCTTAAGAAAAGATGGAAGTTTTGGCGAGGGAGCCCTTGGCCTAGAGATTCTAGGGCAATGTGATCCCAAAATTTCCCTTGCCAACATATAGTAAAAAAATACATGCTCCATAGTCTCCGATTCAGCCCAGCAAACCGGGCATCGGGGTAACACTTGAGCCTACCTCTCGAGCAGAGCTTCCGTGGTAGGAAGGATGCGAATGAGAATTTTCCAGAGAAAAATATTAAGCTTAAGAGGAATAGAGAGGTCCAATATCCAAATCCAGCTTGAACGATCTATCCAAGTGACCGTCTTTCATCTTCTTATATATTGTTTTGTTGGCAATTCCACAAATGAAGTCTAAAACCTTCATGAATGAAGTACATAATGATAATAGGAAGAGTATCAAGCTACTTTCGGGGAAATGCGGTTGGGATGGTAATCAAAGTGATTGTGGGTATCAGACTGTTTAAGATCAAGTCAGTGCGGGACAATAACGTTATGGTGCACCAAGCACATTTTGTGTGAATGTGTTCAAAGTCTTCCCATTGATTCACATCACCCAAACTAAAAATGAGTGGTCAGAAATTGTTGGTTTAAAGTAGGGATTAGAAATAGGTTTTTCCAAGACTCGAGGGAGCCAAGTCAAGCCAAACCTTTTCCTTTCCATCTCTGACACTTTTACTTTCTCATCCACTCTCTTTCACTTCAGCTTTCTCATATCCCTTTCTCTCTTTCATTTTCCTCTTTCATAATAAAATTGTTCTTCGTTCTCTCTTCTATTCTGACGAAGAAGCTGACAACCAATCCTTCCCAAATCTGTCGTCCTCTTTGAGGCTTGGAGGCGAGCAACAAGGGCATTGGAGCTAAACCAGGGAGTAGTGCAGAGATCCGGGAGATCTTCAAAACTGGGACAACCCACATTCAGTATTAGAGAAATATTAAATTATTTGATAAACTCACATTTAGTACTAGAGAAACTCATATTCCACGATTTGATACTCATGTTCAGTACCAAGTCACAAATATTAAGTCAAATAAACCAATCATCTACGGTACTCGTTCGACTAATATTCAACATGACACCACGTAAACTTATATTCAATACCAATTTAAATGATATTCAGTGTTTGATAAACACATATTCAGTATTGATATGTTTTTTAATAATGGTTAATGTGATTAGGAATACTGGTTCAACACATAATGAATATTTGTTCATTTTGTGGATACTTGTTGGTCTTGAAAACCTCGACAATATGTCTGGATCGCTTGAGACCT
The DNA here is from genome assembly GCA_946122785.1 of Linum tenue. Taxonomy (NCBI): domain Eukaryota; kingdom Viridiplantae; phylum Streptophyta; class Magnoliopsida; order Malpighiales; family Linaceae; genus Linum; species Linum tenue. The sequence goes on from CAMGYJ010000003.1 coordinate 26,469,248, forward strand.
CATCAAATATTTGTTGAACTAGTCAATTGAAAATGTGGGACAGGGCAACAGTTAACATATGAATGTAAACCAATTAGTATACATTATTGAAAATGAATAGAAAATATATTTTGGTACATAAGAAACTAGTATTATGTACAGTTGAACTAGTATCCAAACATTACAAAATATATTTTGAATACCAGTTGGCTTCATAATGAATACTACTTGCAATGAGTTAGAATACTAGTTTATTACTAATAATTAAATATTATTTGGTGCATGATGAATACTAGTTGTTATCATTTGTATAATACTTGGCCGAATAATAAAAACTACTTCAAACATATTTCGCTTGTTATGATTACTTTTGTCTGTTAGTAATATTGATTTGTGTCTAGAGTATTTGTTCGTCTATGTGTCGAATATTTGTTTATATGTTTTAACAATAGTATAATTCGGAATAAAGATGAACGTACCAGTAATCAGTGAGAGCTCAAAGAGAGCGGCAACGGCAGGGGAAAAATTTGACGATGGGAAGAGAGGATAAGCGACAGCGATAGACGGAGTCGGCAACACCTCTCATCTTTAAATAACACTTTCAAAGAGAAAAGAGGAAGAGATAAACTGGAAAAAAGGGGAAAGAAGTTTGAGAGAGAATGGACACTTTCAGAGAAAAAAGATAAAGAGAGAAGGTGGAAAAAGAAAGAGAGAAATGAGAAGGAAGAAGCCTTTCTCTCTCACCTAGTGGTCCCTATCTCTTTCCCTCGGGTGTACATGGGCATTGGGCTGTGCTTGGGCCAACACGGCCCGGACACGCTTCGAGCCCATTTATTTTGTGTCGTGTTTGGCACGACCGTCAGTTTTCGTGTCATGTCGTGTTAGCCCATTTGTTAATTTTGCTAGACCTAGACCTGGGCACGATTTGAATCATGACGTGCTTATCCGTGCTCGTGTCATGCTTATATTCGTGTTTAATGAAAAGGAAGAAAATAAAAGTGGGAATGAAAAAGAAGGAACAAATTGGGCGGAGAATGAAACTATTAACCGAGAATGTTTAATAAATGTAACAAATGGGGGGGGGGGGAGAAAATTGGAAGTATAGCAGGTGTGATTTGACTTTGTTTAATACTTCGTCTATTTTTACTTATGATAATAATTATGTATTTATCTTTATGATCACTTTTAACAATAGTAAAATAATATTTATTCTACTTGTATTTTTTAAGATTTGAACTTATAATCCTTTTTATATTTATCTTTTCTCAAATAAATATTCTTTTCATGTCATGTTCTTTCTTATACTCAATAGGGTCTCGAAAATATTAGGTCGGCACGGCCCACTTAAATAACGTGTCGTGCCCGTGCTTGTGCGCGTGCCTATGAAGTTTAGGCCCGGCACGACCCATAATTTATGCATGCTCGTGTCGGGCTAACCCATATATTTTGTGCTCGTGCTCTATCCATGTCGTGTCATGCTAGCCCGTGGGTTGCCTGGCCCAAATGCCCACGTACATCCTCAGCTAAGCTCAGTCGACTTCAATTCACAGCTTCTCTCTAACCCGAGCCTGCCCTCCAGCCAACAATTCCTAACAACTCGTTTTGCTTTTAGTGATGTGGACCAATGGATACTCTTTGAACACATGCACGTAAAATGTGTCTTGTACACTATAGCGAGATTGAGTGCGGGAAATCTTTGCATTGATTGAGTACTGGCTTGGAACAAGTAAAATCCGTAAAGAGTTTGATAATGAGGGACTGATATGATTTTATATATTTTTTTGGCTCATATCAATACTCATACACGCTTCATCAAAAGTATTTCTTTATATATAAAAAAATATAGGGATCATACTGTAATATGTCAAAATATAAACGATAAATTAAAAATATAAAGAGTTTAAATGTAATTGAGTAGCCACTCGTTTTATCCTCTAATTTATTTCCCTCAATCACACTTTGTCCTTCATAGGTCAGGTTTCCCCGTCCCCGTCCCCGGCCACTCAACGGGGAGAAAACTGTTTCCGTCACCGTCAAGCAACGGATTCAGGGAAACCACGGGTCCCCGTTACCCGGCAGAAACAATTGTATAATTAACATATTCAAAAAAGAAAGTAACTGGAAAAACATGTAATTCAATTGAAATCCAAAGTCATGTGAAACAAAAGCAACTAACATCAAGCCTACAAGGCTGCAACCCTCCCACCACCCAAAACTCTGAATTTTCAGTAGTTCTTCAATTGTTCGACATCAACTGTCTCATAAGTAAAGTAACAAAGAAAAAACAACTCAAACTCTCAAAGGCAATAAGCCACACACCATTGTTCAAATTTGGAACAAAACTACTGAACCATAACTAATGATCCGAACATACTAAATACTACTAAAACATAAGCATCTATAGATACTAGCATTCCAATATCCACTATCCAGCACCAGCAAGGCAGCAACCAGATTTGAAGAGAAGAGAAGAGAGAGCGGCGAGTTTCCAATTAGGGATTAGGGTTTACCTCGAGCCCGACTGAAGGCTATGTATATGGTTATAATACGGCGTCGTTTTCTGGACCGGGCGAACTCGAGGCGGATAGCATGGACTCCGTCACCGCTCGCCATCCGTTACCTACGGATAACGGGTTTCCCCAAATCCGTCAACGCCGGGTTGGAACTGTTCCGCCCAGTCGGGTTTCGGGCGGGTACCGCCCGCGCGGTTTGAAATGCCAACCCTAGTCCTTCGCTCTTTGCAAACCCATGATTTTAAGTTATTCAATATGCTCTCCCATGCATAAATTTTTTTGATTCCACTAATTTGTCAGATGGATTCATGAATATTTTAGAATTGAATGCTTTATATTCATATTACAAATTGTTGTATCTTTGTTGATTTGATAATTTCATACTTTGAATTCATATTTATCATTCCCATCTCCGCAATTATTTGGCCTCTTCTATGCAATTACTTAACTCTATCTTCCACGTATAATTGCATAGTTGTCAAAGAGAGGGTCTAGATCTGGTCAATTGGTTTTGAGTGGAGCTAGATCTAACGAGTGAGATCAGAATGCTTTTAATTTTTCCTACTTTGTTAATTGACTTGTATCTTATTTATTTTCACTTGGATTTCAAAAAAATTAGACAAGTGAAACGAGTATTTGTGATCTACAAAACGATATCCATTTTCAATATTAATTCAATTTTTTTGTACAACTTGTTATCCCCCTGTTGCCACCTGGTATTCCATACCACCTTCGTTTTCACTCAAATTTTGAAAACTTTGTGAATTCGTTTACGAGCCTTGTACACACTTCCCGTCACAATATGGGAGATGGCCATGCCCGAAGTCATTACCTTAACTGCAAAGAGGGGGATGTCCAAGGCAGGGCTAGTGACTAGAGTGAAGTTGTAACAAGCTAGTAGTACTGGAAGGTACAACTGGATCACCTCCTTTTCAGGGAGAGGTAATGTGTGTTGGGTATTTTGGTTTGACACTGCTCCACTAAAGAAACAAGCTCATCATGATCTATTGGATCTACAAATTTCCAGTAAACAATTTTCCAGGACCGAATATACCACCCTCTACCACCAGGGTATAGGGTGCTAAATAGTGTTAGATGATGATGAAAGGTAGTAAATGACAGTTAGTATATTCCTACTATCATATATACGACCATTGTATATCCACATCACCAAGGTACATTCTATTCCATTGTCTTCACTTCTACTTGCCATATGCATGGAAGGTTTTTTAGGGATGATATATCATGCCATCAATATGAAGAGTTTGGAGGGGAATCAAATAAGACGAGCATGACCTATTGTTGGGGTATATTAATTTTTCTAATACGACAACGAATAAGTCATCAATGGATCCAAACTCACTGCAAGGTGTCTCACCATGTGGTCTAGCCCACTGGAAGCCCAAACTCTTATATAAGGAGGCTCAAGCCCTCCAAGCAAGGGAACTTTCTTCCTCCATCTATTTTATCACACAAGGTCCCTCTCTCTCTAAACCTTCTTTACTTGCCATTACAACAACATACATATCTCGTACTTACATGGGCATTGGAGCATAGATCACAGGGGTTATCTCCTCCTCTCCGCAGATCTTACACCCCGATGAGATTAGGTGAAGGAGTCCAAATCACAGCTCCTAATTACCGTTATCATCCGGATCACACGATCTAGGATGAAACGTTTGGTGCCCACCGTAGGGCCTTATGATTTGGATATTCTATTTGATTTATGAAGGAGGAAGAAATATGGGAAGGAGTCAAAGTCCTATCACATCGATAAGAGAAGCCCAAACTGAGGCTAAGTTGGACAGAAAAGAATATTTGAAATTCCAACTCCGGTCGACTTGCAGTTTTTGTTTGATTAAAACAGAGAAGCAGATAATTGGACACTTTGAGAAGAAAATCCTATCCTGCTCACACAACTACAAGCAACCAGACAATTAGTTTGGGATACTCATTTTGCTTGATTTTTGGGGAGGGAAATGTGGAGATTCAAAAAATTACAATTCTGAAGGGGACAAAAGAAAAGAAAAGAAACCAGAGTCGCATACAACTATAAGAAACTCAGGAAAGACAAGAAATAGGCAGCGATTCACTCTCACCGAACGATAGATTTTGAGAAAGTTTCTCTCTAAGAAGAAGAAGAAGGAACATGCCAGTGGGTTCTACCCCATGGGAACCTTCCCTCTCTTTATCAACAACAAAATTATAGCATCTCAAACTGAGGCACTCGGTGGAAAAAAGATCCAACAAAAAGAAAATAATTTCAGCACTCGGTTTAAATAGCCTGACGCCCTCCAAGAAGGGGCCACTCTCCAATGCGGCCAACTGCTCCGCCAGCTGCGGCTCCTGCAATGCCTGCTCACCTAGCAAAATACAACGCTCAAGAGCATCATCAGTACCCGCACTCGTTATGGCGAGTGCGGTCTCAAAATCAGTAAGCACATCACAGTAGTCTATGTCATCATGCAAATGAGAGTGCTTCCCATTCTCAGACACAGAAAAAGTAGCCTGCTCATCACCAGCACGCAGAATCAATTTACCACTATGCACATCAATAAGCGCCTTGGCGGTGGCGAGAAACGGTCTACCCAAAATCAACGGCACATCCACATCCTCATTTATATCCAAAATAACAAAATCAACAGGATATGTGAATGCACCAACATTAACAAGCAAGTCCTCAATGATACCCCTAGGATGCACGATAGAACGATCAGCTAACTGAATGCTCATCCTAGTAGCTCTAGGTTCACCTAGGTCTAGCTTCTTAAACAATTTATAGGGCATGACGTTAATGCTAGCGCCTAGGTCCGCCAAGGACTTTCCTACATGCATGCTGCCAATAACAAGAGGGATAGTGAAACTCCCTGGGTCTTTGCGTTTCTTGGGCAGCTTGTTCTGCAAGATAGCAGAACACTCCTCATTGAGCATCACTGTCGAAAGATCCCCAAGTTTCTTCTTGTTGGTGAGGAGGTCCTTCATGAACTTGGCATACTTGGGCATCTTCGACAGTGCCTCCACGAACGGCATGCTGATGTTGACCTGCTTCAACATTGCCATGAACTTGGCAAACTCTGTCTCCAGCTTGTCTTTATGAAGTCGAGTGGGGAAGGGCAGCTGGGGTGTATGCTCCTTAACCACAGGTTGCGGCTTTGGAGCAGGTGCTGTGCTGCCTTCCCCCACCTCTGCAGTATCAGCTGGAGGTGTTGAAGCAGGTAGTGGTTCGTATCGCCTGGGCTGAGCAGGAGCAGCAGATGTAGTCTTGCCACTCCTGGTGGTGATGGCGTGTGCGGTCTCATGCGAGTCCCGTGGATTGGGAATGGTGGTGGCAGGCAGAGTCCCCGGTGCCCTGGTAGTGTTTTGGCGAGCTAGGCTCCCAATCTGATTCTGTAGATCCTGCAGAATGGCACCTTGGTTCCTCTGGCCTGCCTCCAGTGAGGCGATGTTCTGATCCATCCTCGTGAAGTTCGCCTGACTGGTGGTCATGAAAGCCTGCAAAATATTCTTCAGATCAGATATCTGAGGATCAGGAGCTGCGGCTGTGGGAGGCTGAGCAAACTGGCGCTGGGGCTGCTGGAATGGCTGCCCTTGCCTCGACTGGTAGGGCTGCTGCTGTGGTGGTGGCCCCTGCCTAGCCTGGAAGGGCTGCCTCTGCTGGAAACCACCTGCTTGCGCTGGGAAACCAGGTGGTTTGTTGGTGTTGCTGCTCCAGGCAAAGTTGGGATGCTGGCGCCATCCCTCATTGTAGGTGTTGCTGTATGGGTCCAGGCGCCGAGCATTTGCTATGAAGTCCACCTGCTCTTGGGGAGTGGAAGACTCCCTCATAGACTGACGATCCTCCACTAGGTGATTCGGGCTCTCACACCACTGACACTGAGCTACTGGAGGCGTAGCTACACCTCGGCCCGGAAGGAGACTGTTAGGCTGCTTCAGTGTCTGCACCAACTCAGCCACCTGCTGCTCTAACCCGGATCTGGCCTCCATGGCATGCACACCACGGTCCCGGGAATGCCTGCCTCTGCCGCTCTGCCCCCAGGAATGATCGCAGGCAGCCAAGGTACTGATCATCTGGTTCAGCTCGGGTGGAGTCTTGGTAAGGATATCCCCTCCTGGGCATAGAGACTCGATCACCCTCTGGCTGTCTGGGGTGAGGGCACTGTAGAAGTTCCCCACTGTGAAAGCATCGCTGAAGCCATGATGGGGACACTGCCAGAAGTATCCCATGTACCGCTCCCATGCATCACGAATGGACTCATCTGGCTCATGGCGGAAGTGAGTGATCTCCCGCTGAATCTCAGTAGTCTTCGATGCCGGATAATATTTGTGCACGAACTTATCCACCAGGTCGTCCCAAGAAGTGATGGATAGTGGGGGCTGGGTCTCCAACCACCTCTTAGCATTCCCCGCCAGAGAATGGGGGAAAAGGTGAAGGTGGATTGCATCATCCGGAACACCATTCAGCTTGAACCCGTTCGTCAGCTGCAGAAAACGGGAAAGGTGTGCCCGGGCTTCCTCATCCTTCAAACCATGGAACTGGATAGATGATGTGATGAGCTGAATCCAGCATGGCTTGATCTCAAAGTTGTTTGCAGGAATGGACGGATAGAGGATGACCGGGCGGATGTCAGCAATCCGTGGAGTATAGTAGTACTCCAAGGTGGGACCCGGTGGTGGTGGATGATGATGGCCAGCTCCCTGGGGGTTTGGGTCGTTCCATCTCGTGCTCGTCCTCGGAGTCACTGGTCAATTGGCCGTCTCGGCGCTCCACCGTAGCCAGTCTAGCTTGCTGTTGTCTCCGAAGTTGTTTGCAGGTGCGCTCAATCTCAGGATTCAACGGCAGTAAACCTCCCGACTAGCTACGGGTCATGCACTATCTGCACACAATCAAGCAATGCAAACCCCGTGAAGGCACAAGTGGGAAAAACAAAAACTCAATGCAAAAATGAAAATGCTAAAGTAACAGAAATCACTTTTCTTCAACAACCTAGCCGTCCCCGGCAACGGCGCCAAAAACTTGACTCGCTGTTACTGTCACTCTAGAAATTGGCCAAGTGTAACCACTTCCTAAAGCGTAGTATAGCGGGTTTGGGTTTTAATGTCAACCCGGGTCCTAGATGTGATGACTACTCAGTGAATTCGTATTATCTAGCAATGAAACTTTAGTGAAGGTCTAAACTAACAAGCAAGCAAAGCAGCTAAACGGTTGTTTTCAGGTTAAGAGAGGTCACCCGGATATGGTTCCCCCTAGTCTGCAGTTAAGCCGGATTGTAATTACCAAGTTCAATTTCTATGAAAGTTATACTGCGGAAGGTTCTCAAACAGTCTGAAGTCTCGACTAAAGGTCTTCAGACCCTCTCAATCTGAGTCTCTAGCGGGCGACTAACCTCCACCGGAGTAAACAGATTGAGGCCCTATGAACAAAACCTCCACTACCGAATTGAATTCGGTACAGAATAGTGAATTGGCTCCTCGACTAAAGTCACCAATTCACTACCTTCGATTAAGGATACTCTATCAACCTAGGCAGATATTATCATTCTAGGTTAAAGCAGAAACAACAGGAATTTGATCAGGATTCAAGTCATTCAATCATACAAACCTCAATCGAATATAATCAATTTATAGAAACAGTACTTGCGTTCATACAATCAATCTCAACATACAGAACTAGGGTTTCCCACACCCAGATGAATGGGAGAACTACTCCATGGAGAGAGAAGCAAAAGCAGAATCAGATGCGGAAATCATACTGTGAAGATGGATTTCTGCTCCTGGACGTTGAATCGGCACTTCTCCAAGCTCAAACCAAGCTCCAATGGTGTTGAAGATCGATCTAGGGCACTTGGAGGCTCTTGTTCGTCGCTTTCTCTCTCTAGGAATCGCTCTGTCTCTCTAAAACTCGAATCCCCTCTCAATTTGGCTGAAATCTGCCTAAAAGGGCATCATTGGCCAAAGCACGGTCGAGGGCACGACCGTGCTTTGCCTCAGACCGCCCGTGTTTTGAATCTGGCTTAAAAGCACGGCCACGGGCATCATGAAAACACGGGCGTGTTCAGTGCAAAACACGGCCGTGTTTTTCCTCAGGCCTGCCCGTGTTTTTTAGGTGGTTCAAGCCACCCTTGGGAAGTCTCGGCCATAAAAGCACGGTCAGGAACACGGCCGTGTTCTGAGGGCCTCCTGCCCGTGTTTTGGCCCTGGCTCGTCCAAACGACTTCCAAACGATCCAAAACTCGTGCTTGGCCTTCCCTTCGACGCCTGGGACCTGAAATAGGACAAAGTAGCACAACCCGGCGTAAAATAGGCCAAAACACACAACCATGCTCCGCAAATGGATAAGAAATAGGGGTATAAAATCATGCAATTACATCGTTATCAGCCTACCAATTAAAGTTCCTTGCAATCGTAAGCAAAGATATCAAAAATAGAAAGCGCGAGAAGAAAATAGAAGAGGGAAAAGAAAGGAGCCCCTAAAATATAAAGTTGAAAGGAGCGGTGGAAACAACGATGAAATTTACAGTCACGCCCAACAAAGCATCTCTGTCAGGCCTATACAGCTCAAGCTCTATCTCGTTTAGCATCTGCAAATGTCCGTCTTCTATCCGTAAGGCCCATACAACCTAAGCCCACGAGTATCTTCACAAAGCATCCCAAGACCACATCATCAAGGCCTACAAATCTCACGCTCGATCAAACTCCCATCTTCTACCCCTGATAAGTTTTCTAGCCCTTTCACCATGGGAAAGCTTGAAAGACCATCAACATGTGAAACTTAAAGCCATCAAAACAGACTTTATCACCCGCACCACGTTCAATTTTCCCTCATCGCCCTATGTACATATCCCAATCCCATGAAGCTTCTCAAGCTTGTGAGATCAAGCCCATATGACCCGCCTTCCAATCACAACACAACCTCGTCTTTAGCAAAGCCCATCCAGCCTACTACGCTTCCCTTACATAAAGTAAGAAGAAACACCTCCAACATTATCCGAGTCCGCCACCTCTTCATCTCAGAAGGATTGCTCCAATACTAGGCTACACACCAACTACCTTCTCACAGAGCAAAAAGTTAATATTTTACCTAATCAAACCAACCCTACTCCCCGTTGGTAACCATCAAAAAGATCTAGGCCATTTGTTGGAAAGCTCATCACGCCTCCAATGATTCGCTCAGCCTCCAGAAGCCGACCAAGATCTAGTCCACCTCCAATGGCCCGCCCCACTTCCAACAAAACCACCAATACTCATCTCAACCCTAAACAACGACCCACACGCTCGAGTGGGACCACTATCACCTCCATATTCACAATGTAGGTATGGTCTCTTCATAAAAAGGGTTATGCCTCCAACACACAACACAAAGCCCGAAAACCGTCCAAGGCCCATCACCATTCGGCCTCCCTGATGACCCCACTCGGCTCGCGCACACAACATGACATGTCTTCATAAAGCCCAACTATCTTTGGAAGCATCAGGCTCTTGGCCCATCTTACCTCCCATCAAGTTTCAACAGCTTCTTAAAATAAAAAAGCCTCTATTAAGGCTTGAACCCGCGTGCATCCTTCTTCTCACAAGCATGCCTAGCATCAACTACAAACCACCTTTTGCCTCATTTTTGTAATGCCCAAGATTTAATTATCTCTTTGCTCCCTCTCTTACAACTCACTCTCAAACTAAGTATTTTCTTCAAGAATATATCTCAAACATCATTCCATGTAGAAGATCATCACTGGTCATGCTATGCTCATATATACACTCTAAATACATTGGGTACTAGCCGCTCACATCTTTCATACAAGGTCTCTCTCTAAAATATCTACTATCCATTACAATAAAATACATATCTTGTACTAACTTGGGCATCACAACGTTGATTATGGGGGTTATCCCCTCCTCTCCACATATCTTCCACTCTCGAGGAGATCAGACGAAGGATTCCGAATCAGAGCTCCTAATTATTGTTATTAATAGGATCGCAAGATCTAGGTCGAAACATATGGTGTCTCATATGTTTTTCCTAGATGTTTAGTCTTGCCCAATGCATGTGTGATACTCCTATCACTATTCCATAATTACATGGGCGTAAGTGGTCAAAAGGTTAATTTGGCCAAATAAGTTGTTATGTTTTGGAGGTTGGGATTTCAAGCGATGTATTTAGTCAATGCATGTAATGTCAAGATTTAGTTTTTTTTTGTTAATTTTGTGACAAAATACATGTATTAAATTTTTCTGGACCCACCTACAATCACTCAAAATGAGTTATTATCAATCTCTACCAAAAGGTGAGATTGTGACCAAGGGATTGTCTACCCTCTATTATTTTTTCTTTATAACAAAGCACAATCTAAACCTCCAAACATGATATTTTATTTCAAATTCATACATTTCATCAATACATCAAATTACAATACACATATTGATTAAATACTTCAATTAGGAGAATACCAACCTCCAAATAACCCCTTAGTCTTAATACATCCCAAATAGAAGGTCAAGCCATGGCTAAGTATCTAGGTGTTAGAACAATGTAAGAGCACGATCGTTATTTCGGACTCCCATCGATTATAACTCGATCAAAGAAGGAAAGTTTTTAATGAATTGAAGAGAAATTTATCAAGAAAGATTAAGGATGTAAGCAACACACTTTATCAAGAGAAGCTGAGGATCTCTCATTTCTACATTGGCCTCCAACCTTTCGATACATTTGATGTCTTGTTATAAACTTCCGCTTAACCTATGTCACAACTTCAATAGTCATATGGATAAAGTTTGTTGGAGTTCTCTGACTTCCTCTTAGAATCGTATTCCTTGGGTTCTTAGAAGCTTTTGACTCAAAGTAATTCCATGAGGGGCTTGGGTTTTGAGAGTTTGGAGCCTTTAATCAGGAATTCTTTGCTAAACACTATTAGCACATTCTACTTCAACACGATTCAATAGTGGCTAAAATCTACAAGGTTCGGTACTTTAATCAATGCTCATTACTAGAAGCACCATTGGGCCATAACACGTCATGGGGGTGGAGAGGCTTATTTACATGGTAGAGATTTCCTTTTACAAGGTATGAGATGTCAAATTGAAGACATAACAAACCCCATGGCTTTCTTTGACAAATGGGTTCCAACAAATTCCTCTTCAACCCCAAGACTAACATTTCCCACCCCGTCTTCTTCTCCCAAAGTAGATTTTTTTTCATAAAAAAAGGATTAGGTTGTGGAACCGATCTTGAATGTTGTTCTTTTTTGAAACTCAATCAGTGGAATTGATATGGTATCTTCCCCTCCCTCGATATCCCCAAAAAGATGAGCGAATATGAAACTTCTCAAAGAGTGGAGTATGCAATGTTAAGTATTGATATCATTTAGCATTAGACATATCTCTAGCAAGCCATCGTAAGCTATTGGTCCAAGTGATGGATGCCTCATTGTGACGAAGGACTTGGAATCTTGAATTGCCTCCTAGGTGGTCCTTAGGACAGTTCATGCTCTACGAGCCCAGAAAATCGCATGTAAAGTTTGATGCCCCATCTGTTGGGAGCATTGAGAAATGATAGAATATCTTTTCTTCAACTGTCCCTTAGCTATCTCTCTATTGGTGGTGGTGGGATCGGGAAATTTTATTCTTATGGCCCAAGTTCCGTCTTAGATGGCGTCACTTTCCAGGATCTTATCTCTCCCAACTTCAAATCTTCCAAAGTGTTTGTCTTTTATGGAGGATTTGGAATTCTCTCAATAACATGGTTTTTTAGCTTACTCTACCACGCATATGCTATTTAGCCTACCAGTTTGATTTCCAAGTTAATGAGTTCACCAATGTTATTTCTATCAATCTCTCTCCTCCCCCTGCTCGATCATTACCCTATCATGTTTAATGGTTCGTTGATGACACATAGAATTGTCTATTCTAAACCTCCATATTATGATCCAAAGTTGCATTTTCGGGTCAAAGTAGACTAGTGGACCACTTGGCAGTCATAGGGGACATCGGGGACCTCTTTGGTGGTACCGATTCTTGTGGACTTCTAAGGTCTTCATTTCAATCAATAAACACCATGAACCCATCCTCATGATTGGCTAGTTCCTTTGTTGCGTAGATATGTGAACCCTAGGGGTTCTAACCATGTAAAACACGATGTTTGATTTAATACGATTGTTTTTATTCATATATGTTGATGTTTAATGTCCTTTATTTTATTATTTGTCAATTCGAATGAGAGCTTAGTCGACCTTGCACTCCTTCGAGGTGCAAGGATCGAAATCCAAGCTGCTTAGGATTATGACTAAAAATGGCGGTCCCATTCTATCGAATGGTGTGACACCTATAGGGAGAAATTCAAGGGTCTTTGTTGCCCATTAGTTCGGGTAAATGCTTCATCACAAGCTGGGAATTAACAAAATAAGAAACCGCCAGCTCGTATGACACCGATCATCGAGGGATGCAAGGTTAGAAGACATAGGGGGAGCTTGCCTATGAAACGCCTTCCTTCTCTGATCTCTCACTCGTCTAGTAATGTAGGTTTACTTTTCTGAATCGGGTTCTCCGTTTAATCTTATGTTCTGCCAAACTAGATGCACTTCTACCTCCTAAATTGCTCTTTTCTTCAATAGCACCGTACCTCGCTTCCGAAGTAAGGATTCTGCGAGAGACCCTAGGGAAATACAATTCGGCCTAATGACCAGGTAAGTTTTACTATGTTCTATAATTGATCATGACTCAATCATATGGATATGTAAAATACAGGATTTCCAATCCTAGCAGGAAAAGGAGGGAAACAGATACTCAATTTGAAAGATAAAATTACATCGAACCCATATGAAGTTTTACCATTAGCATATTGAATCCATTGGGAAAATATAGGTTCAATCAAGATTTATTTTTTCAGAGTCCCGAAAGCAAGCATGACATCATTATGAACATAAAGTCCCAAAGTATTGAATCCCAGAAAGAGGCTGGCCCAACTTAAATGGGATATTATAGCTTCTTTATGTTCTAACATTCTTGCATTCCCGAAGGCACCCCTCTCTTTCAAGAGGATTCGCGGCATGTCAAGCCCGGATAAGGTTCTTCGCTTTGCATCGAATTAAACCACATGCTCCACCACTTGTGCGGCCCCCGTCAATTCTTTTGAGTTTCATTCTTGCAAACGTACTCCCTAGGCAGGATACTTAAAACATGAGCTACAGCACTGCTTTGAGGTCACTATTCTTCAAGACGTATGTTGCTCGATCTTCGAACGATCATATTTGTCTGCCTTCTGATTTGCAGCAACCGGTTATTTTGGATCTTTAATTTTATGAGCATCTAGCAACCCACCATGCTCTCACTCTAGCAATCAATCGCCAAGTGTCCAATGTGATTGTCGAGGAGACTCTCAAGTCGTCATCCGCCAGCTCTAACAAAGGGTGAAGATGGATAAATTGGATGGGTCGATTCTTCATGATTGTATTGAGTTTTCTTCCTCTCTTTTTTGGTTTCTTAAGAGTCCATAGGTCAGATCTTGTAGTATCACTCCTTTTCTTTGTAGATGACTCGTATATTCTTGAGAGCATCTCGACCTGAGTGCAATAATTTTCTAAACGCACTCCAGACTTATGAAGTGCATAGTGGTTAACAAGTCCATCTTAAAAAATCTACAATGTCTTTTAGCTCAAATGTCTTGGACCTAGAAGCTTCAGAACTTGCAAGTTACTTACGAGTAACAATTATCGAAACCCATGATATATATCTTGGCCTCCCTTCCCAGGGGCATTATTCTAAAAATATTGCATTTTGATACATTGAGAAATCGTTGGCGGTCAACATCCAAAGTTGGAAACAAATAAATAAATAAAAACATGTCCATAGCAGCAAAAGAGGTGGTCATTAAATTCATAGGTATCACCATTCCAGTCATTGCATTGTCTTACTTCATACTCACATCTCCAATATGCCATAGTATGAATGGTTAACTATCTCACTTTTGGTGGGATGATCAAGATAAAGATTATGGTATGCACTAGATACCTTGTCCATAATTGTGTACTAGTAAATCCGAAGATGATTTAGGTTTATGTGATTTTGATATGTTTAACATAGCTATCAGTCCCTCACTTAGTGGATTAGGTTTACATCCTCAAACCCGACTTCGTGGGTGGATGAGACTGGACACATCAGTCATTCACGATCGATCTTCAATTGATCAAACTATATCGACTTCCTCAAATAAGAAAGCCATAGGGTCCATATAATTTCCTATAGTCTTGGAACATGCCGTGACACATGGTAGAAATAAACCTGGTAAGGATCAAGCAGTTCATATGTTGTCAGGATCAAGGTTGTGAGTCAAATGAACTATATAGGGAGCTTGTCTATGCAACACATCACCCTCATGTTTTTTTTTTTTTTGATGGGTAATCAAAATTTCATTAAGCACTAGAGGTTGCAACGGCAAACCTCCTTCTCAAAGTACCAAACAGAAATCTGGAAAAACTGGAGAAAACAGGCAGCTAAGTATGCAAAAGAAAAAACTTATCTATGCTTCAGCTTCATCACTTCAGCGTTGCCAAGCAGCAAGTATCCACTTCACCTCCTCCTCAATCCGACCAGCTAGTTTACTTGGGGAGCAAATCACACTGTCATGAGCACGACAGCAACGTTCACGCCATACATAACTCACACACAACGACCATCTCAATCGACCTTCACTTTTGACTCCAGTTCCATTCGTCCACTGTCTGACTGCCCATTGCAGATGATCCTGCCAAGTACTGAACTCTGGAAACCTGCAAATTCTAGATAAAACAGCACAAAATACACTTATGCTGTAAGAACAAGATGAAAAAAGGTGATCCCTCGTCTCGTTACCGCCTGGACATAAGCCACATGTAGTGTCATCAATCAGCCCCCAACTCTTCATTTTATCTTTTGTAGTAATTCTATTGAGGATCACAAGCCAAAGCAGTAAACTATGCTTCGGACTATATGGTTTGCCCCAGACAGCTTTGTGCCAATCAACTACACTCTGGGGATCTCGTATTGTCTTCCATACAAGTTTAACAGAATATTTCGGCAAGATCTTACCATCCCAAGCAAGCTCCCCTTCACTTCCAGTCATATGATCCCTCGCCCTCACCCTGCACTTCAGAATCCTCCTCCAAATCCAGGTACCTGCTGACTGTTCTGCTAGTGGTACAGTTTTTCCTTTCTCGCATTGCTTTTTTCTTTCGTTTTCTAAAACCAAGGGGAACTTCAACCCCGAAAACACCTCATTCTCCACAGTTGTTTTAAACCTCATAAAACTCATTCCTCACCACTAGGGTGAGTTGTTTTGAGAGACCCTAGGGAATACGATCTTGGTCTTCGATCTAGGTAAATTTGGATATACCTACTACAAGCGATCAATACTCTTTATCTCTCTCACAACTACTCCGAGTAATGACAAACTTATTTGGCACTATGACAAATATGAAAAATACACGATGAAATCAGGTCATCATTTAACCCATTTTACAGCCCCATCTCAGATTACTTGGACACCAAATTTTAGAAAAATTTGTGAAATGATCCAATCCCACAAAACTAACAAAAATTCTTTGGAGACTGGTTCGTGGCTTACATTATGAGGGATTATCTTCAATAAACACATTTCCAGTATAAGCATATACCATCGCTGTTGGGATCCTGTAGAAGATATGACCCACTGTTTCTTTGATTGTAGGATTACTAAGGAATTATGGCATATAGTAGGATGGGAACAACGAAGAACAACCATTGGAATGCTCCAAATGGACCTAGCATGGAGAGAACTTTTGTTTTGCCTCAGATCTCAAAGATTATTGTAGCTTACACGATTTTCCAATTCTGGCATATATGAAAAGGTCGATGCAAACCACCGTCATTAGTTTTACATCATTCCAAGCCCCACTGTTATTTCGTCAAATGACCGTTTAGGTAGAGGAATGGAGGATGGCATAGGGACATAAGTTTTTGAAGAAGGAAGACAATCCATACCAAGCAATGTACCCACTGGCCACTAGTCAAGGTTCCCAGAGAAACAATCAAGACATCACATACCCCATTGGGGGATCATAGTTCGCTTTGATGGGGCTATGAAGACCAATGAAGGAAGTGCCTCAGGCTTCTTAGGTCTATCAGGTGACGGAACCATACTATTTGCTTTCGGTAAATTATGATGGTATCTCAGATGCTTGTTGCAAATTATTTGCTCTTCGAGATGCTATGCCATGGTGTCTAATACATAACGTTTTGGTTGTTGCATTTTGTGGTGATTCGAAATTGGCCATCCGACATGTATCGTCCAAGAAGGCTTCTCAGTCGATAGGCAGTGTCATCTTGGAGGAAGTCTGTCTTTTTTTTTCATTCTTTCTTCACTTGAATATGTATCATATCATTTTGCTCCTCAGAGCTTTAACATAATTGCCCATGTAGTGGCACCACTTCTTTCTATGAGTAGGACGTTTGCTTACGGACTATCAATTGTGGTAAGAGTCGATCTTGTATTTACCACCTTCTAGGGTCCCTCTAGGCCTCAAGAACTTGAAAAGCTTTTGGCCCAACAAGTTGGACATTCCGTTAAACCGTATCAAGAGTGCCCATTTTATCAGATTTGATCGATTAGGCGTGTCTATCAACTATCGCTAAGAACCTGTCAAGCTGAATTTAGAACGCATAATGAATCACATAATGCAGATATGCAACATGGTTGATTCAACATTAGACCATTCCGATTTACAGGCAGTACGAAAGCCACAGGTCACATTCTTCCTTGCGTTGATTGTCATCCGACGCTGCTATTTACATGCTGCACAGAAACAGGTCTTCACCTTCCATGATAGTTGGTACATCACTAGAGATATATACACACATAGCCATGAATTTTTCTCTTCACAACAATTCTAGGCATCAACAGATACACTCAAAGCATTGAGCTCCACAAGTTGCTTGCCCTCGCTCTGTGGATGAACAACTAGGGTTGCACAAGCTTCAGCTGCTGAAGATTGATCATCTCCTGGACGGGACACAGTAATTGAACTGACTAGAGGTTCTTTTGGCTCATCACCTGCCGCATCTTCTTCATGCTCACACCCTGAGGCTACTATTTCCCATTCCTCTTTCAGGGAGGTGAACTGCAAACCCTTCTCTTTACGCATATCCATCTCAAATGCAGTGGGTAGGATAACATAGTCGTTGATTGGGTTGTAGAAAGGATCAGGTGCCCCTGCCTTTATCCAGTGCCTCACCACCCTAAACAAATGATGCTCACAAAGAATCCCCCTGTGCTCACCAGGTATTGCAACCCTTGCTTCTGCATTCAGACCATCCGCCTGTAAAGATAATTAAAGAGGGTCCAAGAGAGATAGATGTATGAGTCCTAACTTCTAACATAACTGGTAGTTTTGCCATTTAAAGCTGGAAATAATCCATTCAGTTGATAAAAGAGGAAGTCAAATTAACCTTAGCGGACTCAACAGGAACTGTCCCATCTCCATCCACGCATACATATTTAGGCTGGAAACATAGAGAAAGAAATGTCAGCTAACAGCAAACATTTTGACTTCTTACAACAATGTGCCCATGTGGTTGACAAAGAAGGAAAAGCTTGATGAAATAAGTTCATAGAAAAAATTAAGTCGAGTGTAGTAGAAAATAACCTGGTAATATCGCAGGTCTCCCAGATCACTGACAGGCGTCTTCTCATCCCCATAGCTGAATAGCAATTTTAAGTAATTAACAATGTCATATGACATTGCAATAAAAATTAATATAAAAAATACAAAACTCACACGTGAATTATCAAATCAACAGGGAGTGATGAGCATTACCAAACACTATGAGGTGTCGCCAGGCTCGTCCCATATATATTATAGAATTTAACTTTAGATGGAACCTTCGCCCGTGACAGAATTTGGAATGTCTCTCCAGCCCATTCCATGATGTCCTCATTGAAAGGCAATGGCAAATCTGTACCACCATAGCTAACCTGGGTGGAGTGAAGCTTAGATGTTAACACAGAACAAAAACTCTATTCAAGTACAGATCCCATTAACAACTATCATCACTGTGGCAGCATCTGCATCACCTTAACCTAATTATTAAGGCTAACAGATGCATTTCTCACTGTCCATAATAGGCAAAAGCAACCCCACGTCTCTCACTAATTCAAAAAAGACCAATGCTAATATGTTATATTTCCTGGGAACATGTCTGATTAAGTATATGTCGTGCCTTTTTCTCAGGAAAAACCCAAGAATCACAAAAGTCATCGTGTCCCGTAGAGCTAATATGGCATTCAGCTGCCTGACAAATCAGAATGCTTTCTGTAAGCTATAACATAAGAGATCCCTTGGAAGTTCAGAGCTCACCTTGTTACTCGAAAGAGCCCCTTTATAAATTCCTATCGTCTCTCTAGGGGTGTATTTCTCAAGCATTATTTGAGACTTCCCATTACTATCTTGTTTGTTTCTCCAGAACTCCAGAAAAGGAATGTGTTCCCAATCAAAAGTTGGATGGGCCATCAACTCATAAATAGATGGACATTCAATGAGCTGAAACATCATCACATAACGAATGTTAGCAACAAATACAAACAGGCCTTCAGTATGGTAAGCAGGATCAGAATAACAGAAATCAACTTGCTATACCATTATAGTAACATCATATGGTAAAACAAGGATTAAAACAATAGCAGAAGATTTAAGTTGGGATAGGGTCCCACCATCTGGTGCATGCTCCACTTCGATATGAAAAAGTTCTGCTGCCACCCTTCGACAAACGACATCCCATTCAGAAAGGTTGACATGACATACCCTGGAGCACCTGTTGGAGAAAATTCAATGAGACAGAAGCTAATTAAAAATGATTCCCAAGGAAACGACTAAGCAACCAAAGATGCCAACAATAATCAACGCTTAAAAAATAGAGCAATTTCTTAAAAAATATTCTCATATAGCGATCTGGACGACACAGAGCAGTACAGACAGCTTGGGATTTGCTAATTTCACAATCACTTACCTTGGAATGGTGAAGCAATTGCAATCCAGTTCTTCACATATTTCTCAAACACCTACGAAAGGGTATAAGAAGCAGGAGAGTTAATTTCAAGTTTTCCAATCTTGGAATATAAAATATTAGAGCATTCAACTTGAGGGGACTGAAAAAATTATCTTACATCACTGTGCAGGGACATAAAACATTTAACCAAAATGCCACCCATGGAGTGACTTATAACATTTATCTTCTTCCCTCCTGAAGCATTGTACACAGACTCTAACTTCTTAGCAAAACGGTCCATTGTGTCAGGTAACCTGATGAATGAATAAAATATGAATGTTATTTGTCATCAATAAACAATCACAAGGAAAACAACTGTAATCGGCATGAGAAATAAATAAAAAATGCCACATCCGAAGAAGCATTTCCATAGACAAAGGAGACTTGAAAGTGATGATAGTTCTACGATCATTGAAAACCATGATGGAAACCAACCAATTGTTGATAATTAGTGCTACTTATTCAGTTATCCGTCACATTGCTGGGTTCCGCATTAGGTGGCTGACTAAAATTTACATCCACTAGACATTAGTGACGCAATCATAAAATCCAAACCTCACCTGTTGCTTTGTCGGAAATCATACCCAAAACCAAACAGAGTTTTCCCCTCTTGAAAGCCCCATTTCAGCATCTCAGTGATCATGTCATGAAAATAATAGACACATTCACGTCCTATGATCTGCACAGCACAGAACATTGCTTTGGATTTAGATCAAACTAATAATGGTAAGTCAAAATTGCTTGTTGCGCCTACTATTTAATATCAGAATATCTGAAAAGACCGGAAAAGAAACAAGATGTACCAGGTCAGGATCCAGGACATCAATTGCATACAATCCATATCTGTCTTCAGGAACCACAATGTTTACTTTTTGATTTAAAGATACAGTTTCACCTGTTTGACAAAAAGAGACTTCAGATTAGTAGAGTCCATAAAATAAAGGATAACAGCATCTATGAAGTTTGATCGCGAAAGTATATCGCATGTCTGGTAAAGAGATGAATGGTGACTGAAGTACGGAAAATCATCAACAGATTATACGAAAATAAAATACAAACAACCATTAGTCCATCTAAAATCTGTCCTGTTAACAAGATATCAGAGGCAAGGTTATAATCCCCATGAACAACACCAACCCAAACTTATTACAGTAAATTGCTCCGCAGAGAGAACCTTGAGGGAATCAAACAACTAGGGCAGCCAAAACTGAACTGAAGCAATAAACTTTCAACAATGAAGCAAGAACTAGCCGGTTTACAGAACCTCAAGCCAAATTAGGTCATGCTCCATGTTACTTATCAGCATAAATGCATCAGGAGAGTTTTAGCTCCACTACAGTTTCTAGATTCCCCCAATCAAGAAATAGAAAGTGCGACCCTCACACACAGATTTTGTCTTTCAACATATATTCCTAGGTAGTTGACGTCATTTCCCTTGCAGGAAACTCCAATAAAGAAATAAGGTAAAGCTGAGAAACCATGGACATCCAAAATATCATCCCAATAAACAAGCAAATGCAAAGTAAGAAACTTAATCCAAGCCGTACCAGTAGAGGGATCGTAGCGAGACCAGAGCTTGGCGCATAACTCATGATCAGCAGCAAGGATTCGAACCCAAACCCGCTCCACCTTTCCGGCGTCATCCTTATCAACCGCGTGCAGAATACTACCAGCTACGCCCGGCACCAGGAGGACCGGGTCGAGAGTCGGATCGACGAAGGATTGGGGTTCTTTCTTCAGGAATTTCAGCCATAGCTCCACAGACTTTACTATGTCCTCAAGCAACACAGCCATTCCTTCCTTAGCTGATCTCGACCGAATTCCCGCACCAGGTTGCTCCAATCACAGGCAGACCAAAGTTAAGAACCGATTTCGCCTCAATTAGGAATCACACGATTGGCAGGCGAACTTAGGGTTCGGGGTTTGGGCGAATGATTGGGGAAGGTTTCCTTAGCGATGACAAAGCCGTGGGGAGAACGACAAACTATGCTTTGACGAGACTGTGATTTCCGTTTTACATTTTTCACTCTTCCTTTGTTTATTCTTTATTTTTATGGCTTACAGATCCGGATTTGGATAGATACGCTGATCTCAGTGATCTGCGCCACGACGAGCCCGTCTGTATTCCGTACTCTACGGGCTAATTAGATCTATTCGGTACAAAACTATCACAATTCTTTTAACATGCGATACGGGCTAATTAGATCTATTCGGTACAAAACTATCACAATTCTTTTAACATGCGATTTGATATAAATGAATTCCATAAGTTTAAGGAATTTATTTTTGAAATGAAACATTTTTGTATTCCGTATTCAAAAGAATTCATTTTCAATTCTAAATTTTAAATTTTATGAAATTGAAACTAGTTAAAGCAATTCCGAAGAATTGAGATGGAATTTCCAAATGAAATTCCACAAATATTTACTAATTATAATAGAATGACATAATTATCCTTGTTTATCAACTAAATTACTTATATATATGACATATCAAACACATTTGAAATGAATTCTACATGGCAATTCAATTTACAATGAAATGAATTCTCGATTCATTTGATACCAAACTGTCTATAAGGGTAAATACAATTTAATAGCCAAATTATTTTGAATTTAAACAAAATAATAGTCAAACTTTTTTGGTTTACCCTAAACAAAATAATAGACAAACCTTTTTTAAAATAATTTAATAGCCAAACCGTTAACTTTTCATCTGGTCAAAAGTTAGTAGACTATGATGTGGCAAATTTTTTGCTGAGGTGGAATGAATTTGATGATGTGGCACAAAATCAAACATTTGACTTTGCCACATGGATATTTATAATTTTAACTAATGCTTGTATTCTTATGAAAAAGTTAAAAAAAGAAGAAGATTATCTTGTATCTTCTTCCCCTCCCTCCCTTCTCTCTCACTCCAGAAACTCCTCCGCCGCAGCTGAAGACAACCCCTCTTCGACTTGAGAGGACTGAGGACGACGACGAGAGTTTCGAGTGGAGTCCGCCGCCGACAACCTCCGATGACCTCCGGAGATGGGTTCTTCTAGATTCTGTTTCCCTTTATGTTCTTATGTTTCCGAGAAACCCTGGAGGAGCGTGTTTTATCCTTGAATTCTGTATTGGTTTTGCTAGGCTGCTAGCTACATTATGGATGTGGAACCCAACTTGTGAGTGTACTGCATTTCATTCTCTTTTCTTACCTTAGTTGTTTTTTTTTTAATTTAGAAATTCTAAATCTTGCAAATTACAACCCGACCCGTTGACCCGATCCGAAACCGCCCGAAAACTAGAAGTTTTTGTAACCCGAAATCCGAA
Organism: Linum tenue; assembly: GCA_946122785.1. NCBI lineage: Eukaryota > Viridiplantae > Streptophyta > Magnoliopsida > Malpighiales > Linaceae > Linum > Linum tenue. Next base: position 26,492,097 of record CAMGYJ010000003.1, read on the forward strand.
TGACCCGAACCCGATAACCCGTGATTTTTTGGTTCGGGTTGGGTAGGTTAGCGGGTCGACCCGTTAGACCCGTTCCATTTAATATTACTCCCAAAATATGATAAAATCACTCATAAATTGATGAGATGTTTTAAAAAAAATCACAAATATTTGAATGACATGTTTGGAGTTTAAGGATAATCAAATATCATGTGTTTCTTGTAGTAGTATTACTCTTGTGATTGTTTTTTGACGATTTGCGCAATTTATATTCATTTCATTAGCATGGGAGGATTTGAGAATATGTTAATTGACAGGTGTTACGTAAACTATTGTCATGCATATGTGAAAATTTATGTTCTTTAAGAAAATATGAAGCATGTTTGATATTGTTTCTGAGAACGCTCATAACCCGAAATGACGTGTAACCTGACCTGGAGCCGAATGGGTTGGGTCAATATTTGACCCGAAATAAGCCAACCAATTATGACCAGACCCGTAACCGAAGTTCCCAACCCGAAATTACCCAACTCGACCCAATTGCCAGGTCTAAGAAATTCCCTTTTCTTTAGTGGCGAATTGTTGGATTTTCTGTCGTAGTTCCAGTGAAGTATAGAGAATTTGTTGAGTAAACAATTGTTACCGTTGTAGTGTGCTACAGTTGTTGTTCCAGTGAAAAACTGAAAAGATTAGGGTCCTAGATGTCATTTTTGTTCAACGCACTAAAGTAGTCTCTCTTAAATTGTCCATTGCAGTGTGGTTTGAATTGTTCTCTCATCAACTTTTATTACAAGAGCCTCCAACAATGGCTTTGGGTGAATGGCTGCATTTCTCAACTGCATTGAGTTTACTTCATTGAAGCTTGGTAGCTGATAGACTAAATCTCATTTTCTGGGTTATTCCTAACTCTACATAGTATCCCATGGCGAAGTCACATCAGCATTTCTCGTTCCGTGATTCGTCGCTATCACCCACTGCTGACAGATCTAAGGACTGGGAGGGTCTAGCTAGATGGACAAAGTACTTAGGTCCTGACATGACATCTCCAGTGGCGTCCAGGTCCTCTAGGTTTAAGGGTTCATATGGACATCTTCAGGGTTCGGGTGCCTCACAGAAGGGTCTGAACTTGCAGTGGGTTGTCCAACTGACTGAAGTTGCTGAAGGCCTGATGTCCAAAATGTATAGGCTAAATCAAATATTGGACTATCCAGATCCGATAGCTCATTCGTTTTCTGAAGGTTTTTGGAAGGCATGCATTTTCCCAAACTATCCCAGGATTTGTACATTGCTATCGAAAAAGTTCCCTGATCATTTTAGCAAGATGCAATTTGAACGGGTAAGAATAGTGCCATTGCATGCATTTGAAGTGGTCCTCGGGCACATTCTTTGGGCACTTTTATCGTCCTTCACAAGGGAATCAGGAATACTCTAAGTTACATGAGTACTGCAGGTTGATAAGCCTGCATTGGATTCTTTACATGACAGTGTAGAAGTTCATTTGCAGAGCTTGGACCCATGGATTCATGTACAACTTCTATCCTCTTTTAAGGTCTTAGAGGCACTCCAGTGTTGGTCATATGCTTTGGCCTAATGTCTGCAGTCTGCAAGTTAGAATTGCATGCTCATATGCTTTGGCCTAATGTCTGCGGACTGACAGTCTCTATCCAATAATGGCCATCCATCTGAGCATTTGGATCATGAAATACAGAGTAATTTGTCAGCTGAAGCAAGCATAAAGTCCGCAATGCAGCTTTTTGTCAAATTCACAGCAGGAATCATACTAGATTCATGCGGCGATGTCAACAAGTAAAGAAATTTACTGCATTTTTTGCACATAGCGAATGCAATGGGCTGGCACACAGATATTTGTTTTAGCATCACACTTATTTTCCCTGTTTCTTTGTGCAAACATGTCTCATCTTGTGGCAAAGCTTATTTTCTTGGACCATCTTTGCGAGATATCTCCATACCTTCCAAGTGAAGACTCAAAGCTTAAGTTTCTATTATTGATTCAACATATTTATAGTACACAGCAACAGAGTGCAACGAATGAATAGCAACAGAAGGAGTGAAATAAGGAACAGAAAGAAGTGGCCAACGTTCCACTACTAACAGCTAACAGCAAAGGAGAAACTTAGGGACCAAGTCCCTTATCACGCCCCCCGAGTTGAGGCTCGGTGAGGCGAAACTTGGAACAGAACTTGGAGAAGGACAGTCGTGGTAATGGCTTGGTCAACACATCAGCGAGCTGATCAGGAGCAGGTAAGTAGTGGATGTGTAGTTGACCTTTGCTGACTTGATCACGAACAAAGTGAAACTCTATCTCCATATGCTTTGACCGATTGTGAAACACAGGATTATGCGCAAGGAACGTCGCGCCAAGATTGTCAAACCAAAGAGCTGAAGTTGAAGGAATCATCTGGCCCAACTCATAAGGCAAAGTCTTTAACCAAAGAACCTCAGAGGCAAGGGTGGCAAGAGCACGATACTCACACTCGGTGGAGGAGCGGGCGGCAGATTTTTGTTTCCTAGTGGACCAGGACACCAAGTTCGAACCACAGAAAACCGCAAACCCTGTTATGGATTTGCGATCTTTCGGACAAGAAGCCCAGGAAGCATCCGAATAGCCGTGAACATGAAGAGAGGTTGATTTGGAAAATTCAAGCCCTCGAGCAATAGTACCACGAAGATAGCGTAAAATCCCAATGGTTGTCGGTGGGAGAGTGCTGAAACTGAGAAACATGTTTGAGAGCAAAAGATATATCCGGCCGAGTGAAGCTGAGATATTGCAACCCGCCAACAATGCTGCGATACATAGCTGGATCAGAAAATAGTGGAGAAGAGTCCATGGCCGACTGATGGATGATATCAATTGTTGACGGAGTAGAGATGGTATTGGCAGCAGACATGTGAGCACGGTCGAGCAGATCCTGAATGAACTTGCGCTAACAGAGGATAAGGCCAGTAGAGGATCGGTGTTACCTCAATGCCGAGAAAGTATGATAAGGAAATTTTTTTTGATTGCATTAATTCATAAATTATGACACGAGTTTGATCTCTATCAATATAAATAAGCTAAGCTAACAAAGAAGATATAAGATATAGAGAAGAAGAAAAAAATCTCTTTTTTCCTTCCTATTCTTCTTTCTGGAAAAAAAAGAAAGGATTATTTCGTTCCTGACGCAAAACTCCTATTTGGGAACTTGTTCAAGCAAATGTTCATTCTCCTCTTTTTTTGGACAGAATAGACAAATCATTTTTTTTTTCTTTTGATATCCCCGAACTGATGAAAAGAGACCCCAATTCCCTTAGAGCAAAATTATCATGAAGGAAGGCAAACAGCCGCTGAATGAGAGCAGAATCATTTCCTGTGATGACGATGTCATCAACATATACCAGCATATACAATCGAGTGACACCATCTTGTAAATAAACAAAGATGGATCAGTGTGTGAAATAGAGAAGCCAAACGGAGAGAGAGCAGCGGCAAGACATTGGAACCACCTTCTGGGCGCCTGTCAAAGTCCATATATCGACTTCCGATGTCGACAAACATGATCCGGATTGTCGGGATCAACGAAACCAGGCGGCTGCTGCATATAAACAGGTTCTTGTAATTCACCATGAAGAAAGGCGTTAGCAATATCAATTTGATGGAGAGGCCAATCCTGGGTAACGGCAAGACCGTGAATCAGACGAAGAGTAGCCGGCTTCAGACGGGGTTGTAAGTCAGCTGAAAATCGAGACCCAGAATTTGTTCAAAGCCACGCGAGACGAGACGAGCCCGTCGTCCATCGAGTTTACCGTCTGGATGAAGCTTGGTTCGATAGACCCATTTGTTGGAGAGAATATTGCAGTTGGGTGGAGGAGGGACCAAGTCCCAGGTATGATTCCGTAGCTGGGCAGTAACCTCGTCGGCCATGGCCGAGCGCCAGTGGGGATGTTTGAGGGCCTGTGTCACAGTATTGGGCGTGTCATCAAGATGCAGGTGAGAGAGAAGGCTACGAGGTTTGAGATTTCCCGTTTTTATGCGGGTGGCCATAGGGTGAGCAGAGGTAGTGGGATTGGTAATGGGAATCGGGCGAGGGGAAGTGGTGAACGGAGGACGATTGGGAATGGGTCGGCGAGGAGGCATGGGAGTGGAAGGACGAGGGACAGGAGAAGATTGGGGTTGAGGAAAAGTGGGGATGGGGATAGTGGGCGATGACGGGATGTTGGAGGAAGGGACAGGTCGTCGACAGTGATATTGAAGAAGAGGGCGAGGAGGATTTGGGAGCGGCGAAGGAATGGTTGGGGAAGAGGACGATGGCAAAGGGGAGCTGGATGTGGGAGCACGAGGGGGGCCAGGTGAAGGGGATTCAGTGGGCTGGGGAATGGTATCGGGCTGGGAAATGGTAGCAGGCTGGGAGGAAGGTGGGCCTGGAGTGGTGGAGTTAGGAGGATGTGGGAGAATTGGATCGGGCTGGAGAGCTAAAGTGGGCCGAGGGTAATGGGATGGCGGGGGTGAGGGTAATAAAATGGGCTTGGTTGTTAGGGGCATAGGAGAAACAGATGGTGGAGAGGAGAGTAGGTCGAAAAAGGGGAAACGATCATCATCAAACAAAACATGGCGGCTCACATATAGTCGACCAGTGGGAATGTGAAGCCAACGGTAACCTTTGTGAAGCTTGTTGTAACCAAGAAAAACACATGGGAAAGAACGGGGAGCAAGTTTGTTTGGTGCGAGTGGGTGAAACCATGGATAACAAAGACAACCAAAAACACGAAGATTGGAGAGATCAGGAGCACGGTTAAAAAGAAAATGAAAAGGAGAATCAGTGTGAAGATGAGGTGTAGGTGTGAGATTAATGAGATAAAATACAGTATCAAAAGCAAGGGTCCAATATTTTTGTGGGACGTTAGAGTGATGAAGAAGAGCAAGACCGTTGTTGACTATGTGCCGATGTTTGCGTGCAGCACAGTCATTCTGTTCAGGAGTGTATGGACATGAGGAGCGATGAGCAATACCATGTTTAGAGAGATAGGTAGACAGAGCTTGATATTCTCCACCCCAGTCAGATTGAAAAGTTTTAATGGGGAGGCCAAAATATTTTTCTACCAATTGACGAAATTGAATGAAAACATTAAGCAACTGAGATTTATAACGAATGAAATAAATCCATGAGAATTTTTTTTTGGTAGAAATCCATGAGAATTTGCTATAATGATCATAGAACAAAATGTAATAGGATTGCTCATCGTAAGACAAAATAGGAGCAGGGCCCCATACATCACTACAGACAAGTTCAAGGGGAGCAGTTGCTTGAAAAGTGGAGGAAGAAAGTGGAAGCTTGTGGATTTTACTAACGGCACAACCATGACACAAAGAGGAAAGAGAAGAAATAAACTTTATTTGATGCTGATGAAGAGCGTGCTTGACGGACCTCTCATTAGCGTGACCAAGACGATGATACCAAACGTCAAAAGAAGCCGCACAAGCAATGGGAGGAAGATGACGGGAAATATGCAGTGGAAGGGAGTACATACCATCCACCGCATAACCTCGATGAAGTTCATACCCCGTGCGTCGATCCTTGATGAGAAAAAGAGAATCCAAAAATTCAATGGAGATAGGATTAGATCGAGTGAGAGAGCTGATAGAGAGCAAATTATACAGAGCATGACGGACATGAAGAATGTTATCCAAAGAAATGGAAGTGTTTGACAATGAAGTGGAGGAGGAACCAAAACTAGAGATGGGAAGAGAGTTACCGTTGCCGAAGGTGACCTGATCAGTGCCATTATATTCAGAATGATGAGCAAGGTTGTCTAAATCCGAGGTAAGATGATGGTTGGTGCCAGAATCGAGGAGCCACTGCTGCAGATTAAAGGGCTGGGCAGGAGAGGAGGAGAATAGGGTATGTGGGCTGTAGGGAGGGGCCGAATTATATTGTGGGGCGGACTGGGCATATTTGTTGGGTTGTTGCTGAAATGGGCTTGGGCAATGGGACTTAACGTGGCCACCCCCACCACAGTTGTGACACACAACAGGACTAGTGGCCCGAGGCCCAAGAACTCCATCACCCGCGTTACTCGACCTGCCAACAGAAGAAACAAACATATTTGGGTTAGAATAAAAATGCATGCCGCCGCGAGAAAAACCCCGACCACGCCCACGTCCGCCTCTGCCGCGAAATCCACCGGCGCTGGAATAGAAAGCAGCAGGGGAAGGAGAATCCGAACGAGAAGAGAATCGCTGGATCTGAAGCTCTTTGCTGAGGAGCAAGGATTGGAGATCTTCGAAACTGATTGAGGCCATCCGTGCTTCAATATGACGGACGAACGGTCGATAATCCTCACCAAATCCGTAAGAATCCAGCCGGTAAGATCATCGTTGGAGACGGGAGAGCCCAGGGCAGCTAACTGATAAGCTTTGGCTTTGGCATCCTGTAGGTAATCATGAATTGTGGCATCACCACGGCGGATATGCTGAAGTGTCTTGGTGAGCTGCCGAATATGGATGTGAGAACCAGAAGCGTAGATGGTAGCCAGCGCCGTCCATGCCTGAAGAGCCGGTGTCTTGTTGATGACGTTCGGGAGTACAACTTCAGAAAGGGATAAATTAATCCAAGTAAGCACATACTGGTCACGATCATACCAAGTCCAGTACACCGGATTGAGTTGGCCATCGACAATTTGCGGAGGAGCAGGGAGAGTGCCGTCAACATGACCCATCAAACGATAACATCGTAGAAGAGGGGTTATTTGAGTGTGCCATAGCAGGTAATTGGTCGGCGTAAGTTTGACAGTCAGTTGTGGGTTGATAGGGAGAGACAACGTAGACACCGGAATGGAAGTAGATCCAGCAGAGGGAGCAGTGGAAGAAACAGAGGAAGACTCTGTTGCCATTTTTTTGTTGGTAGAGAAAGAAGAAGAAGGGAAGAAGAAAGAGACAGAAAAGAAGAGAGAATTTGACTCGTTAGAGTGCTAATGGCTCTGATACCATGAAGACTCAAAGCTTAAGTTTCTATTATTGATTAAACATATTTATAGTACACAGCAACAGAGTGCAACGAATGAATAGCAACAGAAGGAGTGAAATAAGGAACAGAAAGAAGTGGCCAACGTTCCACTACTAACAGCTAACAGCAAAGGAGAAACTTAGGGACTAAGTCCCTTATCACCAAGGATCTCCCTTGAAGCCTATGTACCGTATGAAATTCTGCGGTCAATCTACAGCCAATACTATTCGAGTTCTCCATCTATGCCACTAGCAACGCTCAACGTGGCTTCTCCTCGCCAGTCCCCTGTTGTGCCCTTAGGACACGTTTCCCCTGGTATGCGCCAGCTTCGTGGGGACTCAACACCTCAGTATTGGGCTAATGATTCTTCTTCGAGCTACTTCAAGGGCTCATATATCCAGGAGCACCCTTACGATACTGATGGTGGTGGGAGTGCGAGGAGCAGAAATAGTGACAACAACAACAACAACAAATCCAGGAATGTTAGACGGTCTGGTCCGCTGGATTACAGCTCAGGCAGGAAAGCTGAACACACGGAAGGGTCGTCTAGCACGGGGATAAGCCCACTGCCGAGGTTCGCAGTGTCGCGGTCTGGTCCTTTGATGCATAAGTAAGCTACAGAAAGGAGGTGGCCATGGTAGTATGTTTTTCTATATGATCTTTCTGTTTCTTATTTTGATGATAGTTGTGTATATGTATCCTGTATCTACCAGACGTCCAGACCCCATGTTACACTGTCGAATCCCAGTTTGGTTTTAGTCATGAATCAGACACTTATAATGGGAGATGAAGAACCCAAAGCTGCTTCATTTGACAAGAGTAAATTCGCCGAGTTTACAAGGTTGCAGAGGTAAACACCATCTATCTCAAGCACATCAATCCGCAACCACATATCAGAAGACAGAATAACAAAAAAAATGAACACTTCTGAGAGATGGATCGTTTCTAGTATTGGTCCACTGGACATAACGATAAGCAAGAACTAAGAAGGATAGCAATAAACAGCAAGAAAAAGGAAGGAGAAAGGTTGGTGGGGGACTTAATAGGTACTTCGAGGCTGATCTATGACAGAACTATGGATCTAGGTGTGTGATTTAGGGATTGCAATGGATTATGGATTGTGAATTTAGGTGAGAAAGAATTGGGAATTGGATGAGAGAGAAGGCAGAGTTGGGTTCCCGGGAAGGGGAGGCGCCGACGGTGAAGAGAGGGGAAAGGGGATTCGGCCAAGGTGAGATAGATAGAGAAAGAGTTTGGGAACAATTTTGTGTTATTGCTTGCCCTTGACCTAACATAACATGACATATATATATAAATCGACTATTTCCTGTTTGCTACCCGAATAATTAACCTAACCAAATAAACCCCCATAATTCCTGCCCTAGCACAATATCTGAATAATACGCAAATAACAAATAAACCCCAGTAATTATGTTTCTCACAATCCATCCCCCTTGAAACCCACCTTGCCCTCAAGGTGGGCCATCTTTCTTGTCCTCCTCCTTCATCTAGCCCACTTCCGCTCCCAGCTCCAATTCCTCGCCTTCATCTTCCCAATTCCCGACCAGCAGCATTAAATGTCCCTTGGCGCATTGGTGTCCCACGGTATACCTCTCATCACAATTGAAACAGCGGCCGTCCCTGCGCTTCTGATCCATTTCCACTTGGGTCAATCTCACGAACCCGCGGGGTGGCACCCTAGCTGGAAATCGAACTCCTGAAGCAGCCCCAGCGGCTGGCGGGCTCGAAGTCGCAGCCGACGGTGCGGGTAACACCGCCCCAGCCCCAGCGCCACTACTCGCTCCTCCGTTGGCCTTCTGTATCCTTCACACGGAGGACCTCTAGCTGGCTAGCTCCTCCTCCTTGCGACCTGCAAGTCTAAAAGCCACTCGAAGAGAATCAGGTTCAAAGACCTTGACCGTTGTGGCCAATTCCGATCGTAGTCCTGCCATGCACAGCCCCACCAATGTCTCCTCAGTCATCTCCTTACATTGATTCCCGTGCTTCAGGAACTCGGCCCGATATTCGGCCACGCACCCTGTCTGCTTCAGCTTGGCTAGCTGCTCTGGTGCCCATCCCTCCGCTCTTCCGAACTGGTAACGGAGCTCCTCCTGAAACCTAGGCCATGAGATGTCTGCGCCTGTTGCCGCGTACGCCCGCTCAGTCCATTCCTACCACTGGAGGGCATCCCCTTCCAAATAGAAGGACGCCAGATGCGCCTTCCTCTCCACCCTGATTGGGTGGTTCTTGAACCACCGCTCCGCCGCATATAGCCACAATCCAACATCATCCGTTCCGTCAAATTTTGGAAATTCAATAACCGGGGGTTTAGCTCTGAACACCAACTCATCATCATGATCATACAGAGGGTTGCTGTACCCATACCTGCCGCCGTCCGATGGTTGTGATGGGCGACCCGGCCCGGCTTATAATGTCGATAGTCGGGATCCGCATTCCGCCTCCCCGAGTAGGCCCATTCGGCCATCTCCCGCTGATAATCTTCCTCGCGCCCCGGCTTGGTTCCAGAGCCCTGCCCCACTTCCATCCTGCGCCCTTGATCAGCTCGCAGAGTCCCCCATGCTGGGGACCTGGTCGATCGCGCCCGGACCCGCCACCGGCTCCGCTCCAGCCGCTGCCCCGTGGAAGTTGCCCCTGTTCGGGTCGGTGTGGCCCCGGTTCGCCTAGTCTCGGTCCAACCGATTCCGGTTCTACCGGTGCTGGTCCAGCCAGTCATTGACCCGAACGGTCGCCCGATCTAGTCCTCCATTGGGTCAGCCACCCAATTCTGGTCAGGCCCGTCGGCCCCAGGGTCCACCCACCATCCTTCTTGGTCCGCGAAGCTTAGCTCATCATCTTCCGGGCCCAACCCATCGAACTCGACCACCTTCTTCTTCCCGCGGGCTTCAGTGATCTCTTGGGCCGTTGGAACGGGCAGCAGACCCGGCCCACTAAACACCGGCGCGGCCCACTCCTCCCCGTCGTCGCCTGCTTCCCCGGCCGACCTCGGCCCTGTGGCCTGGACCTCCCTGCCCATCGCGGGCCCTGACGGATTGGTGATCGCCGCCACGGCCATGCCGCCTGCCGCGCTCCCCTCCTGCCGCAGCCTCCCTGCCGACAGCAGCCCTCGGCGGCCTGGTCACCGCCGCTGCGGAGGCCCCGCTCGCGCCGCCTGCCGCGCTCCCCACCTGCGCCGCGTTCTCCCGGGCGACAGCAGCCCCCGGCGACTTGGATACCGCCATCGCGGAGGCCCTGCTCGGCGCGCTTCCTTCAGCCGCGCCCGCCTCCTTCGTGAGAGCGGCTGATCCTCCGGCGCCTCCCTCATAATCTCTGTTAGGGCTCGACACAGATTCTCCGTCACTATCTTACTCATCTCCTCAATGAGATGGCGATTTGGCCTCCCAGCGCCTCCATGGCCCTAGTCGAGTCCCGCGAGGCAGCAGCTGCCTTTTCTGTGGACTCTGTTAGGCTTTCCAGCGTCGTGACGATCACGTCATACTTGTTCGTTGTTATGTCCTTCACGATCACGATCTCCTTGCCCTGCTTCTGCTGTTGCGGCTTGTCTGTGTTCGTCATCTTCAACTTCTGAGGTTTTCAATAAATCAGCACAGCAACTAGGCTCTGATACCACTGACAGAACTATGGATCTAGGTGTGTGATTTAGGGATTGTAATGGATTAGGGATTGGGAATTTAAGTGAGAAAGAATTGGGAATTGGATGAGAGAGAAGGCAGAGTCGGGTTCCCGGGAAGGGAGGCGCCGACGGTGAAGATAGGGGAGAGGGGATTCGGCCAAGGTGAGATAGAGAGATAGAGTTTGGGAACAATTCTGTGTTATTGCTTGCCTTTGACCTAATATAACCTTACATATATATAAATCGACTATTTTCTGTTTGCTACCCGAATCAACACACATATATATACAACAGTGCAAGTATGGAGTTTGCCACATCAGCCATTCGGAAGCCGTCCTTAATTTGAGGAAGGGTTTTAACGTTAATGAACACATTAATGTAGCCGCAGCAACAAAATAAATGGGCCGCTCAATTTGGGCTGTGTGAATGAAAATTTGACACAAACTTATGTTCATTTTAGTTTATTTAGGCTGGATATATGTGTTGTGGGTTATAAATAAATTTATAACTTGATTTGTACGGTAAAAGTTATATCTTTTAAGGCTGTGTGACTCCCGTTTTTCTCACCGAATCAACGTCAAACCAGTAAACCCGATGTGAACATAAGTATTACATACCATTGAATTTTTTATTAAGTTCCTTAAAAATGTGTACTAAATGTAATATATGAAGCATCATACAAACTGAAAAAATGAGACAACTCAACAATAATATATGTTTGTCAAGTGCAGCAAATGCATAGCTTATCGGTCTCAATGCTGACATTTTGATGCATTAAATATATGACAATCTGTCACTTAAATGTCCTTGCTATACCACATAATTATTATTAAAAGAAAAAACATATATTGGGATACGGGTAGGGCCTAAACCTATTAATCGTTTGGGGAACTCAGAGATCAATTATTCTACGATGGTTGAGCCTTGAGGTGGGACCTAGCTAGACCTTAATACCACTCTATTGATTAGTTGCATTTCTCAATAAAATTGCAGCAAACTAAGTATGTGTTTGCTTCTTAGATTTTCACTTCGCTTACCAATTCAACGTGAAATTATCGATGTTCAACATAGTTGTTGTTATATGCATGGTTGTGTTATATGCTTTCAAACAGCGGAGATATATCTTAACCAATACTACTATGAAAACTACAAAACATCACCATAATAGCAACTTATAAGTAATAACTTAGGTTCTATAATTATCTTTACATAAACTCAACTTGATATCAATTTTTTTATGATTTAACATTGCATGAAGTGAAGGGTTATCCCATCACTAATCCTTAAATTAATTATGCAGGTATATAGTTGATAAGCCACCCATGAATTTATGTTCAATATTAGAGAATTAAATAACTTTTGAGTTGTTAATTGACTAAAATGAAGAGTCGAGATTACTATATTAGAGTTCACAATCATAAGGCACATGCGCATATTGACGCTTCCATTCATGATTGTCAAACAACGATCATGATTGAGAAATAGAGGTGGAGAGGGTTTGAGAGAGGGGGGGGGGGGGGGGAGAAAAATGGAGTGTTGGTAAAAAGTATAAGATCGATAATTGTACATCTCCCAATAATTTAATATTATTGATAAGCCAACCATCAATTTATGTTCACCATTAGAGCGTTAAATAACTTTTTGAGTGGTAGAGTAAATGAAGGGAATTTTGAATACAATCCTATAGTAAACTTAAGAGTTGAGATTACAATATTAGAGTTTGCCATGGGCGCACACGCATACTGACGATACGTCCAGGGTTGTCAAACGACAATCATGAATGAGAAAGAGAGGTGAATAGGGCTTGAGAGAGAGAAGGGAGAAGAATAGTGTGTTGGTAAATGATATAAGATCGATAATTGAACAACTCTAAATAACTCAACTTATTGAGGCTAATTGGTTCTAGACATGGAGAAGAGGAAGAGAGATATGGACATGGAGAGGAGGAACCGGAAGGGCGTCAAAGAGAGAAATGGAAAGAGTGAATTGAGGGACGGGATCAGGTGGTTGTGAAAATTAGATAGAAAATTAGATAGAACTTTGAACTTGATTATATGTTGAATGAGAACATACAAATTATGCTTAGAAATATAAAATTATACTCCAAATATAAAAATCTTAAATTTCTATCTTACAATATTATTAGAGATGGAAAGTCAACCCTATCGATCAATAGTGATATCTACACTGTCGAATTCTCTATCCTTCTCCCATGCGAAAGGGAGCCGCCTAATTGTGCAAGCCATGAGGTTTTCAGCAATGGTCATGCTAACTAGGGATGTCAATGGGTCGGATTTTGCCAAACTCAAACCCAAACTCATGGGTTTATCCGTCAAAAAATCAGGGGTACAACCCAATGGGTTTGAAAAACTCAAACTCAACCCAATCCGCTGGGTATCCACGGGTTCATGGGTACCCATGGATTTTTGTGGTAAAAAATTTACAATGACAAATTCATATCAAAATAAAAGTCAAACACTAATTTCTCTAAACAAATTGTAAATTAGATTGGGGAAATTAGAATTAGGGTAGACTTTGAAAAGAGTAGGAGAAGAAATAAGTGTGGGCGGGTATCCATGAGTCGGGTATCTCTAAACCCAAACACAACCCAACCCGATGAAAGTATAACGAGTTTAAACCCAAACCAAACCCAAAACCCGTCAACATGGATTTTACCCACACTGATCGGATTGGGTTAGGTAAGATACCCATGGGTTCGGGTTTTGTTGTAATCCCTAATCACACTAATGCTTCCACTACTACTGCAAATTTTAAAAATATCCAACAATACAATTAAGAATTCACTTTTAATCTCTTTAGATAATAAAATATGGAAAAGTAACTCATGAATTGAATTGATGTCTAATTGAATAATCAAACCCGACCAACGGGTCGGGCAAAGCTGCTAGTAATTAATCTAAACGAATAAACCCCATAATTCCCGCCCTAGCACAATATCCGAATAATACGCAAATAACAAATAAATCCCAATAATTATGTTTCTCACAATCTCGGCATGAGCTCCTGGACCTTGCTGGGATCATTTGCTCTGGTTCGCATCAATGGCCGACTAATCTGATCCAGAGGAAACTCCCTCTATGATTGGCCCTCCCGTCCCTCCCTGCTGTGCATCCTCTTAAAACAAACAAACAAAAACTACGAATCAAATACAACGATGACAACCTTCTTCATTGTCACCACTGAGAAGAAGAATCTCAATTACCATTACACGAGGAAGCAGCTGCTGCTGCCACAGAGAAGCCTCTGAGGTTAGCAGTTGGTACTCGCAGGGTGAAGTCACGCCAATTATCATGATCAATGTTAATGGTCATTTCTGTGCAGATTAATTACTAGGTCTAGGCTGCTACACCTTCGTGTCCTTCATCCTGTAAATTGTTACCTTGAATGTATGCTAGAATAGGAAGAGGTTATCGTTTGATGGCGTGGTTGAGATCATCATGATTCATGAGTTGGTTTTGTGGTCTACCATTCCTCCCTTATTGGTCGAATCGTGGTTTTCTTCAGCATTGGTTTTGCTTGATGTACTGCTTTGATGAATAGGCTGACGCGAAAGCAGCAGCTGCTACTCTTGATGAAGGAGCTCCCACTATGTATGTACTCTTCATATTCTGTAAACCGGGTTCCAAGAGCTGACACTTGATGAGTTTCTTTGTTTTGCATCTGGCGGTCATGTTTGGGATGCAGGGTTGTATTTAAATTAGGATTATATCATATATAGAAGATTTGATGATGCATCAACACATGTAATATTTGTCCGAGTCATATCGACATTTTGTTCCTCATCTGTATATGTTGTTTTTCCCCCTTCATTCGTCAGTTTTGACAAGATCATAGCCAAGGAAATCCCTTCATTCATAGTGTATGTAGACGAAAAGGTCCTGGCATTCCGGGACATCAGTCCTCAAGCTCTTGTTCATGTCCTAATTATTCCAAAGATAGGGGATGGGCTGACAGAGCTTGGCACAGTAAGCTTTCATCCATGTTTTCATTATGTAGACTAAAAACAAAGCACATACACGTCAATCGCTTGTGTAGTTGTAGCTCTGCAGTACATTTCCCCCCCTTTCATAGATAGAAAGCATTTGCATGCTTGAGATGAACTGGAGCTTACATGTTTTGCAGCACTGTCTTGAAGGAAGTCACTTTCAGGCTGATGTGCGTCTTATTAGGCAAATCATTCTTTCACGATGTCACTATGCATTTACTCCCTTTTCTCTTGTTTTAATTGTTCCCAGAGTTTATTCGCTTATTCCTTCCTTGGATGCCAAAACGCACTCTGCCAACTTCTCTCTATTCTGCCAAAAATAGTTGCAGAGAAAAAAGGTATAGTTGATGAGTTTCGGGTGGTTATCGACAGTGGCCCTACTGCCTGTAAGCACCAATCTTTCATCTGTTAGTCTGGAGTAAGTGCTCCTTCATTCATTGTTTCCCACTGCCAGAGTTCGTGTGATGATCTCTGCGGGTTGCTTATCCCGGATTCCCGGTCAATCTGTTTAATCTCCACCTGCATGTCCTGGGAGGAAGACAGATGAAGTGGCCTCCTGGTTAGCTAGCTAAAGCGAATTCCTCTCCATCGTTGTGTCTGCTGCAACTTCTACTACCCCAGCTGGAACTTCACTTGGAAACTGAGTGGCTAGAGAGCGCTAGTCGGCCTGCAGGTCTTCGCTCATGGCCATCGGAGCAAATTCCATCCCTCATTTCAGCCTCTTTCTATTGCTTCCATTAGTTGTTGCATGACTAAAGAAGACGACCAATCAAACAGGCGAATTCCATGAAATCAACCTGTCCTCAACTTCACGGTTCCATGTCCTTTGCACATTAGACACAGGGAACCTGTGAACGAAAAGACGAACCAAAGGTTCCTAACAGAAGCATTTGAAAAAACGTAACCCATGATTTTGATGAGGGAAACTCTTTTAATTAGAACATTGTGATCAACTTATCATTTGCCTAGATGTATAAAATCAATGAATCGCAGTTCTCTGTGAGGATACAAGGTAAATAGAGGGAGAAAAATAAATTTACAAACTATGCTTGCTGTCGAAAGTAAGCCTTTGACAAAATCATCTATCGCTGGTAACCTTCCCTGTTGAAGGAGCAGGCAAGACCTGGAAGTATAGGGCACAAACTGACCTCATTCTGCAGAAGTTCATCAGCGTCCATTCATCTTCTGATTTCCAGGATTTCGATTACGATGTGCCTAGATGAGTCCCTTACGGATCATTGTGTACCACTAGTTCACAGACACAGAAAGACAAAATCCTACTCATCATCATATGGAGGTTAGGAAGCCAGTCTTGTTTGTACACAGGCAAGAACAATCTGGCTCACTCAAGTCCCTCTTGATGAGCCTTTTATCACGATTTATCATCAGCTTTATCAATGGTAGCTTCTGTGACACTTGACGCCATATTTCATTCACTGCTCCATTTGGTTCCCCATACTCAAAATAGTGGCTTACCTGAAATCAGTAGCCAGTCACAGTTACATCATCTTAAACTCAGGTATAAGCTACAGGGATCATAAAGACAATCAAAAAAACTGTGATGATTGCAATCAGCTTAACAAACATGTCGCGTAAGTTATATCTTATGATCAGGCGATCAGCAGTAGCATCTGCAATTCAGCTCCTCAGCAGTAACAAGACTCGTTCATGGCACATACAATACTCTGCCTAACCTCTCCCAGTTCAAACAGATTAACAAGCAAATAGGCGATAGATTGGACGATCTTTTGAGGCTCATCGTAAGCAATGTAGTAACATATACCTGTTTCAGCTCTTTCTGGAACTCCAGAATTCTCTCTGTGCTTACTCCTCTCAGCAAACTAGCCAAGTAGCCAGGTCTCAGAGAAGCTTTTGTGCCCACAAAGATTGCAATCTTTTTATAGTCTATCACATCTTCAAAAGGCAACTCAATGCTGTCACTCACGATCACAGGAACACACAAGCTAACAATCGCATCGAACAGCCTGCAAGCCGACGGAGTGTCCCCGGCCGGATTCAAACAGAATTTTGAAGTATGCATCCCACGAGTGGCCGCCCGGCGATTCTCCCTCGACTGCGTCCCGTGTTTTATGATCACATCGTCCTCGGTTTCCAGCATTTGGAATAGCAAATCCCGAATTTTGCCTCCCTGAAACAAGAACAATAACAACAGAACACCCCGGAAATTCAGCGTGGGAATGAGAGAGAGAGAGAGGATCAAGCAGAGGTGAATTGGAGGGAGAAAGCTTACATCTTTCCGGTACCGATTGCCCATGAAGAAGAGCAGTGTGTTCCGCTTCTCCACTCCCAATTCGCCGGTATAAGAGTTGATCCGGTGGGCGTACGGTATAATCAGGTCCTTGATCAGCGATCCTTGATCGGGCCTCACGCGGCCGAAATCGGACAGCAAGAGCACCGAGTTCTTCACCTGGTCCATCACTCGGTAGAGCGCATTGGGATCTCCGGCGGCGATCACGTGATCCCTACCGCTGTTCCGTCGCCAGTACACCTGCTGCTCCAGCCACTGCACCAGCTCGTCCTGCATCTTCTCGTCGCTGTAGGCCTGATCCGCCCCAGGGCGATTCGTGTTCACGATCAAGCTGAGAGAAGAGAACACCGGGACGAAAAACAGGTCGGCCTCCTCCGGATCGAGGACCCTGACGACGGGCGATCCGACCCGCTCCTCCTCGGTCCGATTCAGATCGGCGAACAGGTACCATTCCCCCATGTGCTGGTGGCCCGGGTACCTCGACTTGGAGAAATCGGAGGAGCCGCGAGCCCTAGCGTGGCCCTCGATGATGCCGACGGTGAATTGCCTGGGGAGATCGTACATGAAAACCTTGACCCTGCTCGCGGCGACGGCGGAGCCGACGAAGACGTCATCGCGGACGACGCCGTCGGGGAAGAGGGGAGAAGGAGGGGAGTCGGTGGGGTGGAGGAAAGTGTTGAAGAAGGCGTAGAGGACGAGGACGAAGCAGGCGGAGCAGACGATGGTTTGTTTGACGAGGGAGGATTTTCGCGCCATTGCGGAGTGGTGATGGCTGGAGGAGGAGGAGGAGCTTTGGAATTTATTAGGGTTTCTGGATTTGGAAGGAGTAGACGGAGCCTCCATCGCGGCGGCAGAAAGTGGTGGTGGTGGTGGAAGCGCAGGCGGAAGTGGCGGTGATGGGCAGCGCAATTTTATATTATCGTGCGCTGGGTGCGTAGGATAGGATGCCACGGCTGCGTCGTTTGGGGTAAAGGAGCTCCTGGTCCTGCTAGCTAGCTAGCTAACGGTAAAGCAAAGCAATTTTGGGGATGGGAAATTGTGCAGAGACTACCTAGAATACATAACAAAGAAAAAAGGAATTTTAAACATTTGTCCGTACTCCATTCCTTTAAAAAATAAATATATACTATTATTTGTCAGTTACAAAAAAAAAAAAAAAAAACTTTCAATTTTGATTAATGTGTTCTACTTCTAGGGGAATTAAATCTAGGATATTGACAACTTCACATCTCTTCCCTACATAATAAATGGAGAAATAATAACTCATAATTGGCCTCTTAAAATAGAAATAATTATTCTTGTAAATGCAATTGGGTTTTTGTCCATATGAATTAACGTATTGTAATGCTTTTGGATGGATAGATTGCGACGTCAAAATGCATATGAAACAATATAACGACCAAATTTGAGTTGAATAATTATTCTCCCATCCAAAGCAAATTGAGCTATTGAATTTGAAGGTACACTCTTTGGCGGTGGTTCAAATTGGAGGGTGCAAGTTGAAATGAAAATTAAAGGGGTGTAAATTGGTAGGGTAGAGGAAGTTCTGCATTGCTTATCTAACCAGCAAGGGTTTAGTGTTCGATTTGTAGGTCGGCGTAATAATAGGGCAGCCCACTTGGTGGCTTGAAAGGCCCTTCTTTTGTACCCGTCTGCAAGTCGGTTCTTTGATTTCGAGACCTGGCTCCATTCCAGGATATAATTGTCTCTTTTCTGATCAATATAAGATTATCTTTTGTCAAAAAAAAAGGGGAAGGAAATTATTGTTTGGAATAAAAATATAGTATGCAAATAGAGTGTCAAATAAGCAAAATATTTTTATTATAGAATAAATTTATTAAAAATTTCAAAATAAATAAATTTATATTATAAACATAAATAAATTTTAATAAAAATTATTGTTAAATAGTAATGCTCAAATAGTAGTCATTGAAAATGTCCAAAATTTTGAAAGTTCAATGACAAATATAGCATGTTCCGTTACAAACTATAACGGCAGTCGTGAATCCCTGTTAGTTATGTAAATGATCCGCTTATTGGACTGGCAACTCACCCTACACCTAAGCAACATGTCAGCTTATGGCGATACGTCGATGACACGTAATTTTTGTAATTATTTTTTAAATTTCGGGTTCTTATACCCTATCCTTGGCTCGCGGGTTCCTCTTCTTTCCCCAACTCCCCATTTTCAATTTGAGTGTTCAGAGAAACAGAAAAACTCCCCGCCGCCGCTGGTGACCTACATACTCCCGCCGTCGCTGATGCACCCTCGCCGACGTGCTGAGGAAGACGAAGCTGTGGAAGAAAGTCAGAAATTTGAAGCCAAAAAAGAGCTCTGAGGTGGTGTAGTAAGCTTGAGTTTGAAGCTTGAAAGGCAGCAAGGAGTTTACTTGATTATAGAGCTTATAGCCTGTAAGCACTAAGAGAAGATGGAGAACACCAAATGAAGCTGGAGCAGAAAGAGGATCGGAGCTTAATGGAAGCCTTGAATTTCTTGTGTGCAAAAGATGTTGTTTGGAGCAAAGAAGGGAAGATGAACACCATGACTCGGCTGAATTTGTGTCTCTATGTACTTGTATCAAAATTGTTATATACATTGTATAAACCTTTACAATGATGGTCATATTTGATGGGCGATGTTAAAAAATGGTGCTTATTGTTTTCTCTTATCAGCCCAGCAAACAGTTTCTAGGGTGGAAGAAGATACTGGTGGTATAAGAATGACTAATGATGTCAGCGACGAGACGGAATTGCAGGAAAGCATACATCAAGACAGGGACACAAGCAACGGTTGTGATGGTCACAGTAGTCCATGTATAACTATAGCCAAGGGTCATGAAAAGGGTGGAGCTGAAGGCCATCATCATGGTGGCGATGGAGATGAAAAGGGTGAGAAGCCCGGTGAGCAGCTTGTTTGGTAACGAGGAGAGGAAGTCCTCTTCAGCATATCGTGAGGTCAGCATGGACAGGAATATCAAGATGGATGTCGCCGAAGAGACCAAAGCAAGTGCATCGGATATAACAAAGATCAAGAACGACTTGGTGTGGAGGTGAAGGGGCATGCCTGTATCCTGGTCGTTTCCACCAGGAACAGTGAAAGCCGCTGCAAACATCATGGTGGTGATGAGGGTTGCGACGACCATGCAGGAAGATGCAGTTTCCTTCATCCACTTCTCCCCATCTCTTGCCAGTTTTTTGTGTTCTGTTGCAAACAGATCGTGAGGAGTTTTCCCATCTGCATTCTTCATCTCGCTATATAGCGGTTGCACAATTTTCTCCACTTCCTGCATTCAGGGCTTGCAGTAAAAGTAACCCGAGTCAAGACATTACAGTTAACATCAAACAAGAAAGCTTCAGAGCGCAAGGAATTGGATCTAAACCTTGAACCATAATATCTCACGTCGCAACTGCAAAGCTGCACCATTGTCCGTGTTCAGTCGACTTGGATGGGGAAGCTTCCCAGCCAAGTGCAACATGTTATTGTTCTCTTCATCCTTATAAATAGCTATAAAGTCCTTCAGTGCTCCTATCTCATTGATAAGACTGAAGACCTTTTCTTGTCGATGCACCACTGCCGTGTGGAATATGCTTCTAGAATGTTCGTCAACCTTCCAAATCAGGTCAGGATAGGAGCGAATCAGAATGGTTAAGAACTCTACCATTCCGAGCTCTGCAGCTGTGAAAAGCAGCCGTGTGGGTGTCCTGATGAACTCTTTAACACTCGCATTGTCTAGATGCAATATCAGATCCCAAAGTCGCTTTGCCAGCTCAAGGGCTTGAGTGTGACTGAGCTTCATGTAGTATATCAAATTTGCATCTGGGACTGCAGAAATGTGTTAAAATAGTTGGTCAAAGCAGTTAAGCTGCATAAGGTAGGAGCAACACGAGCGATACTACGAACTTACCAAGATGAGCGACACTTCTTCCTATCGCTGGTGTTGTTAGTAATGCCATCACAAAGAGAATAAAAATTAGTGATGTCAAAAGAGGAAGCAAAACTGGACAACATCATCCTAAGAAAGCAAGTCTGCAAAGTTGGTAAGTATCCTCTTGCACAAAGAACTGCTATACTAGACATCTTTGGAAAAGCTTTCACTGCTCAAAGCTGGTAACATGGTTTTATGGGTTGTCGTAGAGTACGGTTGAAGTGTTTTGATGTGACCCCTGATTTCTTGAGTTCCAAGTAAAAGAAACTGATTGCACAAACGTGTTTCATTATTTACTGTAGAAATGCATGCACTTCTACAAGTTATGTGCATGTTGCTAATGAGATGGAGAGAGAGAAGAACCTCGGAGAATACGTCGGCCTAGACGATCATCTTGCATAGAACCAGAGGACCCCATAAATGGCACCTGGATACCTTCAACATTCCACGAAGTAATACTCAGAAATATTAAGCATCTAAAGCATTTCTGACCTTCAATTAGAGGAATTCACATTGTTTTAATGGGGAAACTACTCCAATTTGGGATGCAAATCGATAATCCTGGGAACGTAATTACTGGAACATGATCACCATGGCATCATCACAGGGGGCCACATAAGCCATCTTACTGATAGTAGAACAATGATATGTGTAAATAGTGCAGAACTTGGAAGGTGCAACTAACATGAATAGATGCATCTCCTCCAAATGCCCAATTGAGTTCCACTGTAAAATGCACCTGGCTTTCGGCACAACACATGAAGAGCTGATTCGCCATTTGCATCTCGAGTTGTAGCTAATTCAGGATGGTTACGGAGCAGTGCCAAAGCTAGATCTGGTGGAAACAAATGCTTCTCTAGATATGGTTAGTACTTATTACTCACTATGGACATCTGCAGAGTACAAAACAGTAGCTTAATGAGTAGTCGAAGTTAAGGTCAAAGGTACCAAATAGATCGGATGTGATAGCAGCCACAAGAAGTCCAATTCGATCCTCTCCAGAAAGAGCACTGTCTTCTGTAACAGAGTAAAGATACCAAGCCACATCTCTTTTCCCCAAAAGCACAGCCATGTAGAGAGGCGTCGCTCCTTTACTGCCTCTAAGTAGTGGCAAGCTTCTGTTCTTGTTCACCAACACTTTGGCGATCTCCGTGACACCAGCGACTGCAGCGAAACACAGCGCAGTGTTCCCTACCTTGTTCTGCAGGGCCAAGTCATCTGCCGTCATCCTCTTAACCAGCTTCCTAACAAACACAATGTGCCTCGCGCCAGCTGCAATGTGAAGCGCAGTTTCTAGCCCCCTTGTGATGTAAGCACGAATCGACGTGGGGTGCCATTGCAGGTAAGCCTTAGCCGTCTTCCAATCGCCTTTAAGCGCAGCAAGGTAAAGCGGAACGTGCCTAGGATAGCCCTTGAATCTTTTGTCCCCTGCCCAGAGTTACTTTCAATCATCATCATCATCATCATCCCCATCACACACAATAATGTCACATTCTTTTTCACACACATGAAACATTTCTGTGCCCTACTCTTGGAACCATACCTAAGGCTAACTTGGCTCCATCTGCATATTTGTTGTCTCTTGGAGCCGTCATCTCTAGCGCGGAATTCTCATTAGAGGCCTGCAACGTCAGGAGAGGGTCGAACCCAGCGACCTTACATTCCCCGGAGTTCCGAGCAGGGGAAGCGCGAGGGTGATTAATGTCCAGGCTTCGCCGTACCCCTGAGAAAGGCGAACACGAGGGCTCCAAATTTGGGGCCCGATTATTGGTGTAGAGTGCGTTGTCATACATTACGACATTAGAGGAGCGATGTGGAGGCAGGGAAGACATGGGAGAGAAGTTTGGGAAAGAGAGATCCCTCACATCGCAGGAATACGACTTGAGGTGGAGGGCCGACCTAAGATCGGATCTGTACTCTGAACCCTCCGTCGATTTTGTGTCGGGGAAGCATGACTTGATGGAAGGGCTCCTCCCCAGTTGAAAAGAATCAGTGTTTCTTGACCCCATTGTTTCTTTCTTCTGCTTCGATGTCCCTAAGCCAGCTAAACCGATCATCGTCAATTCATTAGGCGCCGATCAGAATGTACCCAATTGCTTCCTGATTCCTCCGGGAGAGAGAGAAAGAGACAGAGAGAAAGGACGAAGTGAGTACCTGAGAAGAATGGCGACGGTGGGAATGAGAGGAACGTTCCTTCGGCGCTTCACTGTCGACGGAGCGGGGAAACGTCGCAGCTTCAGGGAGAAATTCATTAAACTCAAAACTCGTTCCTTGCCTTTCTCCTTTTTTCGCAGGGAGAGGCCGTTGGCAGTTGCTACGAAAGCATATATACGATTTACGACCATTTGGAAGTATGGGAACTTCGTTCGTTGCTAAAGATTGAACATTCGTTTACCAAAAAAAAATAAAGATTGAACATTCAGCTGAGACTACGGGCTTGTTAATTGAATCATCAATGAACTTTGCTTCGAAAACAATAAAACCACGATCATGCCCGCTTCTAGTTTGGTCCGTTTACAAACAAGTCCCTTTACTTTGATTTTTAACGAACAAACATTCAAGTCGCCTCACATGATCGTCTATGGAAAACTCACTTTGCATACCACGCTAGCCCGTCTTCTAGATCTGACAAATTTGTAAGGATTATAGGTATAATATGTCCCTCTACTATGACGTTTTATCAAACATGCTCTTCTATTATTTTTTACATCAAACATGCCCATGTACTTTGTAAAAATGATCAAACATGCCCTTTTGTTTAAATTTTCATCCAAAAACCGTTAACCAAGGTCGAACTTTGGTTTGGGCGGCACAAATGTCTAAAATATCCCTAATAATTTCACTTTTAATTTTTTTTGTTGTCTTTTGTATAGCCAAGTAATTCAAATAATTTCACTTTGAAGACACCCAGAGAAATACAACGGGAGAAAATGATTTTCTCTCCCATTTGCTGATGTCGGGTCGTCTAAATCTCGGTTCAACCATGATCGAAGATTTTTTCAATGAAAAATTTAACATAAGGGCATGTTTGATAATTTTTTCATAGTACAGGGGCATGTTTGATGTAAAAAATAGTAAAGGGGCATATTTGATATAACGTCATAGTAGAGGGGCATATTATACCTATAACCCAATTAGTAAATTACGATCCGATCCAAACCCGCCCAAAAGACAGAAAGTTTTATAACCAAAAATTCAAAAGACCCAAACCCAATTAACCTGTGATTTTTTGGGTCGGGTTGGGTCCCTTCCATTTCATATGTAACTATCAAAATGATAAAATCACTTACAAATTGGTGAGATGTTTAAAAAAATTGGCAAGGATTTGAAAAACATGTTTGGAGTTTAAGGATAATCAAATATCATATATTTCTTGTAGTAGTATTACTCTTATGATATGTTTTTTGACGATTTGTACCATTTGTGTTTCATTTCATCGCCATGGGAAGATTTGAGAATATGTTAATTGACATGTGTTAGGTAAACTATTGTTATGCATATGTGAAGATTTTTTTTCTTTAAAAAAATATGAAACATGTTTCATACTGTTTCTGTGAGCGCTCATAACGCGAAATGACATGTAACCCGACCCAAAACTGAATGGGCTGGATCAATATC
Organism: Linum tenue; assembly: GCA_946122785.1. Classification (NCBI taxonomy): domain Eukaryota; kingdom Viridiplantae; phylum Streptophyta; class Magnoliopsida; order Malpighiales; family Linaceae; genus Linum; species Linum tenue. The sequence continues at coordinate 26,516,527 of CAMGYJ010000003.1, forward strand.
TGACCTGAATTAAGCCAATCCAACATGACCCGACCTGTAACTTGAAACCTCAACCCAAAATCACCCAACCCGGCCTGATTGCCAAGTCTACTGTCTTCCTGTATCATAGGCATTTTGAGAGATGTTTAATTACGGTCGTCGCTTCCGAGTGTACCAGAAGCCTTGGTCCGCCCAGATTTTTTCGACGCTCACAACCTCGCCAACACAAAATCATATTCGTTGTAGGGTTGATCAATCTAAGTCTAGTAAGTACTCCATTTAGTAAACGTATATGTTCCGTACGTATTTTATCCGTTTAAAACTTCCGTATTCGTATTATTGTCAAGTCGTTTTATTTATTCCCGTTCATTTGATGGCTCCAGTACTAAACACGTATAAAACTCGTATAACACGTTTAATAGCCGTATTTAATGAATTAAATTGATAACTTTACTATTAGTTATATATTAATTTATTTATAAAATAATTAATTTTATATATAATGACTATTAATGTACTTAAACGTAACATTAGCATAGAGACCGTATAAAAAGCAATCAAGATGCGTGTGGTTGGTGTTCGTCCTAGTCCTCTTCTGTGCTTAGCCATTATCGTCTCTATCTATAGATTGCCTCTCACCTCGAGATCTCAATGTAGTCTGAAATTTCTTCATGTCATCACAGATAATGGAGATCTCTGTTCACCTCAGAAGGCCATGTTAGCCACAGTGGGAATTTCCCAATTAATCCTGCTTAGTAAAATCCTTCATCAGGTTATCAATAGGTCGGATTCAATCCGGTTCTTTCCTTGTAAATTCTACTTGGTAAAACAAGCTTTCATTAAGTTGCCAACTAGTAAGATCAAAGATTTGTTGTCAAAAAAAAAAAAAAAATAGTAAGATCAAAGACAGTCTCTATCCAATCCCTACCCACTTGGGATTCGAGCAATGATCTTAGATTCTTAGTCATTATCATTCTACAAGCAGCTTGATTAATGATCTTAGTAAAATATATGAGGACCCAAGGTACATAACAATTGACGATGTTCTGAAGATGATGGAGAAGAAGCCTACCACCATGAAACTATTTGTACAATCGAAAAAACGGGAACAGAAACCGAACATAAGAGGCACCAAATCTCAGAATTCTCAAAATTGACAAACGAATCTTACGGATTATATAAACGTCTCTTTTACCCCACTCCTCCAGCTTTCGATACTCGACGAATGCATCATCTAAAAGCCGAAAATTATAAAAAAAAAAAAAAAGGCTATTCGACTCAATGAGACGGACTGAAGTTATCAGACTACTTGGTAATTCTCTGTAACCAACTGCGTCCTCTGGGAGAATTTTGGAGGAGCTCCGCCTCTGAGAGGAATGACAGTGGCAACCTGCATTCCAACAGCATAAGACGTTTCAACTTTTACAGCGTCGGAAAGCGCCTAGGCAATTTACGAACCCCAAAATGAAACAATAGATGGCATTAGCAGGACAGAAAAGCACACCTTCACATCACTGTATGTACTAGCAGCTGAGAATCGGACAGAAATGGGGAAGAAAGCTGACGTATCTGCTGGAGGTACAACAAACTCCATTGATCCACTGCAAAAGAAGACGAGAGAATCAAATACTGCGTCAAAACCAACCTAGCGTGAGGATACACCATCAAGAATTCTTCACGTTCGGCAGGAATGAAAATATCGGTTATTAGATTACCTGCGGTTCGAGTTATCGATAAGAAGAATAGACCATTCCAAAACAGAATTTCGGGAATCAAACCTACAAGTTTGAAAACACATGTTAGTGACTCACAGTTGCATTGCATATCATGTTTATGCAGTTCGATTTGAACATAAAATCATGGCAGCCAGTACTCAATACAACTACATGTGCATTCACATGAATTTCCTTTTACTATACCCGGGACCTCTTTATATGCACAAAGATTCACAACATCCGAAATCACATACTGCTCTTCCATCCAGCTTATTTTTACCCCGTTCCAATTTAAAATGGACGATGATTCACTGATATGGCTTACTGCTTGAGAAGAAGCTCCAATAAACCCAAAGAAGAAAATATATTTTTCAAGGCAAATGGCGCCGACTTTGTTAGAGGGTATCATTTCCCAGTATATAGAACCCCGCTTTTATTTAATCACCTTCCACAAAAACAAAACTAAGTTCATTACCTCCACTCGCCATCGACCTGCCTAACACGTGGTGCCTCTCTTAGAGCTGGAAGAGGAACTGAGATTAACACATTCTGCAGATCGAACATGGACGAAGATTCATATTCAATGCTGACATATGTCTCGTTTCCGGACACAGAGGGCCAGCAGTTGACTGCAGTATAAAAAGACACCTGGTAGATCAGTACAAGAAATACGTGTTCCATCGAAAGAGTGAGAAATAATGTAGTAGCACAAAATCACCCACTTATTAGTGGCACCATTGACTCATCTCCACTTTGCATTCTCCACTTCAAAAGACCAACTCCAGCAGCATCACCAGTTTGACCAGTAGGAAAAGGCCTATTTGGGTCCTTCAAGCCCAGAATGTTCTCATTTGCAAATAGTTCCTTGTTCATGTTAGGGTGAGTCTTGAAAATGACGCCTTGGTTCCGGCTGGTTTCAATCTAAATGAATGAAACAAAGTATAAAAGCATCACAAAATAACATCTCTGGGACGGATCAGTAACACTTGAATATAATACAGCCAATTGAAAGACGCAGTTAACAGCATGCACATCGCCATGATTAATGTAGTTTTGATGGAAGCCTGGTTTCCATCTTATTTTTTATATTCGCACAATTATTTATGCTTTATGGTATTTTTGGAATTATCGGGATATTTGAGTACATTTAAAGGGGCTTTTGGGTGTTATTTGGTATTTTCGTGATAATGGTTAATTATGGGTAGTTTAAGAGAATTTACCGGGTTATGGATTCAATTAAGCACCTACAGAAGAAAAATTGTCCCTAAAACTAATCTCTCCTCCCACTCTCTCTCTCTCTTCCCTCTCTCCTTCGTCCTCCCTCCCAAACGAACCCCTCTTCTTCTTGCTTTCTTCTATCCTAACCTACCTCTAACTCGCCCCCCATTTATCCCCAATATCTTCTAAATCCCTAACTCCCAATCCAATTCTCAGCTATCTAACCCTACCAGGGACCCCACTAGATCCTGTTTCCATCAAGTTCTCATACCAAAGCATAGGACTGTTTCTAAACAGGCTTCATGCAACACAGCGCTATATACTACTAGCAGAAAAGACCAACTCAAAAGTCCAAATGTAAATATTACTCTTTGTAATAAAGATATAAGTAATATATAACAGTTTTAACCTAGATCTAGAAAGAAATAATGATTCTGTGAATACAGAGAAGTTACACAATGGAACACAACCGAAGGGGGAGATGTTCAACTTGAAAACCACGCCTACATGCTCATAGGGGAGGCCACTTCAGATTTACAGGGAAAAAAAGTAGGGGAAAAGATGGAGAGAAAACCTGAACTTGGATCAGCCCATCTTCCTGGTTAAGAATCTGAAGTGACAATTGCCCTTGAACATCAAAGTTGCTTATTCCACCATCCCGTTTCAGAGTGACATTCAGCTTCTCCTCCACATTAAGAGTGATTGGGTCAGTTAGTGGTGCAGCAACAGTTCTTACTTGACCTGCACTTGGTTGCACTTCTTCATTGATGACTTCACCTTCTGCCTTCAAAGACTCCAAGAACTGGTTTGTCCTTTGAGTTTTACCAAGTTGCATGCCAAGACCTTTAGCAGGTGCAGTAGCAGATGAAGGTGGACGACCTGGCATCACCAAGCAAAGTGTTGAGAAATGTTCCACCCAGTAAATGAGTCAAACTAACTAAACAGCAAAATTAAATTAGCAGCACAAGTAGCATCAACCAAATAAAGTTTTGAAAGGAAAGTGAAACAATAGGAAACCATTTCTGGCAGAAAACAGCAACTTACAAACACAACTCACAATGATCAGCCAACCTAAAGATAAGATAACCAATAAAGTCACACAAGTAGCACAAGATGCAGAACAAACCTTTTGACTTGCTGGAGAACGAGTCAATATCAGTGTTCAATCCAAACCCAGAACCACTTCCAAAGCCACTTCCACTGCTAGAAAGATTCATATCATTGAAGCTACTCTCGATTCTTCCAGAGCCCATTGATTGTAATGACATGAACCCTCCCTTCTCGCCCCTATTCTTTTCAAGCTGAAAGAATTGAAAGATTTTATCAGAACTTTAACCTGCAATAAAGCTAACCTTTTCCAATACAATGTTGATGGGTGCAATTCACAAAACTTCAGCAGACACCTTGCTTTTGTCAATTTCACTAGCTTTTCGCTTCATGACATCCTTGGTTTCATTGATCTTGCTCTGCATTACTAGCTTATGCAATTTCTCTTCATGACTCTCCATCTCACAGTACTGCTTCACCTGGGCAACAGTTACATTGTCCTTGTGCCCAAGGGAGATGACCTCATCAAAGGCAAAAATCAACTCGAAAGCTGTCTTGCAAATACCCTCTTCGTCAAGAGACATAGCATACTCGGGTACCTAATTTAAGAACACGGATATCAATTGCAAGCCTTGTCAGATCATCAGGAATAAAATAGTGCATCTGAGAAGAAACGGTCAAATAGAATAGGAAGGCCACCGAAGGATTTATTCAAATATATATATTAAAAAAAACACATTAACGATAATCAAACAGGCCAGAAGAAGGAAGATACCAGCTTAGAGAGGAGCCGAAGAGTCTCTAGATCTTCAAGAATGTTGCTCTGCTTATTTGTCACGAGCAGTAAATACATAAGCTCTATTGGCTGGTACACATAGCGTACATTCTCAGTCTCGACATATGTATGCTGCTTTCCCGTACCCACCAACTTAGGGAATGCAGCCAGAAGACCTTCAATCCGTATACGAGACATGTCCACAAACTGCCTAGAGACAAGAACTGAACCGAAAACAAAGAACTGTTAATGCAACCAGGAACTGGAATTTGGTCACTTCCAAAACAATAGCCTCTATCACTAATGGCAATACAGATGCACCAACTTCAATAGCACATACTTCAAGAAAAGCTGCCATACAGTTCAACGCATTAGTATATATGTGTCGGGATTCGGGACATGGTCCATATCTCCAAGAACAGGTTAAATTTGGCACTACACAAGCGAAGAACTCAAATGCACGACACTGCATCATAAATGTAACCTAATTTCATATACAACAAAGGTGCCTCGCAGATCACAACATTCTGCAGCATGAACAGCATGTTCTAGAACAACAAGGACGATGCGCTGAAGCTTTCGGAAAAGGAAGACACTGGATCGGATGTAAAGGAACAAGAAGACTCACCTTTCCCAGACTTGGTTACAATAGAAGCTGCAAGCACAACCTGCACAGATGGAGTAAAACACACAATTCAGATCAAGGATCAATCAGAGAAAGAGAGAGGAAAATCGAAGTGCACGAAGCTTACCATCTTGATTGATAGAACGATGAACGAAGATACCACAATCAATGCCGCACACGAGAGTTCGACTTCACCACCTAGAAACCGAAGTTTCAGTCAGCCACACGAACTTATCAAATTGTACAAGCACCGGTGTTCGGATCAATAACAGCAGAATCCGAATTCAATCTAAATCTCAGGCTTCCAATGCCAACGGATGCATTGACAAACCAAAGAGATCTACGTAATTGAAGAAGCGCCAAGCTCAGATCTATATTATCAGCTCAACAGGCCGCAGTACCACTCTGTTTCGCCTACCGAATGAGAGAGAACGACATACAAATAAGCGAACAGTACGATTTCGAAGTCGACCGATTGCAAATTGGGAATGCGTTAACTAAAGTTCTTCAGAGTTTTACAAGGATCGCCGGAAAATTGAACGGAGAATAACCGGAGGAACGAGATCGCCGCCGAGATTGAGGTTTTAGGAATTTGTAAACGGAGAGGGATAGGAAGAAATTACAATGACGCCGGAAGAGATCTGAAGAAGAAGAAACTTACCTCTGGATCTACTGATTTCAGTTCTTGTCTCCTGAATTGCCAAGGAAGAGAGGAAGAAGCAGCAAAGTGTGCGTTTCTCGCGATCGACATGGGATTCCAATTTCCCGAACAAACTGGGTTTTTATCCAATTGAGTTTCATGATGGATGGCCCATTTGAAATCCAGATACAGCATTATGGATCTTCTTCGGCCCGCTAACTTACAGTTTTTTTCTTATATATAAAAAATAATAATTTAATGATATATGGTTGTGTTTTTTACATTTTGATGCCTTCTTAATATGTTTTTTTTAATGGTTTTCAAGGTACAAAGCAATTTAGGAAGATTTGGATAACTCTGTAGGATCAAAAGAGCTATAAAGAAAAGAATATAGAGCTTTCATGTTAAAGACGAGGTCCAATAACGGAGAAGCATACTAGTAACCATGAGTAGAGTCCAAGAGTAGCCCAATGGAGGAAGACTCGGCCAAAGCAGAAGAAACAACCAGCGCCTTGTGTACCGCTGCTCAAAGGTCAAACCCAAACAAGATATCTTTAGGTCATGCTTCGGCCCCAAGTCAAAGAAACTGTGTCCTAGTAGGGTTAGGAAGATTTTGGTCGTGCTCTACCACTATAAATAGGGATCAAGGCTCATTAGTTATGTAGGCTGCACAATTTCACCCAAAACCTTTTGTAGACACTCTGTTCGAGTGAGAGCTTAGCATTTGGCTTAATTGCAAGTTTGATCACTCGAACTGCTACAAAATTTCACGTTTGGTCACTAAAATTGGGTTATTCCATTAATAGTCACTTAAATTAGTTGAACAGTCCAAGTTCGGTCACTCTCCGTTAACCTCCGTTAGACTTCGTTAATGACGACCGTTAAGTGATGACGTGACTAACAGAAAATTACAGTCAGCATATTTTAACCATAAAAAATGACTACCCGACCCACCACGTCAAATTTGCTCGCCATGTCACCCTTCCCTACCCAACCTGCAAACCAACCCCATAATCGACCCAACCCCAAACCCCCTGAATCTGAAAAGTAAAATCGAAACAGGAAAGGGTAGGTCACTTTCCATTCTCCATCGTCCTCTCATCCTCCATTGCCTTTCTTTTCACTTCATTTATGGGTTCTCCGTTTTCCTGTGGCATGAGCAACGATTCGTTGCTAGATAACAGTAATCATGCCTATTTTCCCGAAGAGCAGCACAATTGGGGACCAAATCAGGCTCAGAAGGTCCAGTAGAAACAACTTCCATTCCCATCATCTTCATCGCCATTAGCTAGACCCAACAGCTAGGGCTGCCAATCGAGTTTGCGGTTACCGGTTTAACCGGTTACCGTACCGGTAGCCGCGGTAACCGGTTAAACCGATAACCGACAAACACGGTAATCGGAGGCGATTTCTTGGCTGGCGGTATGCCGAGACCGACCTTGCCATTTACCGACGGGTGATCGGTATTCCGACACCGAATTGGAAAGGGATTTTCAGTGAATCTCAAGCGCGGATCGGCAGAGTATAAAACGAAACGTCGGCCTCGACCACCCACCCTAAAAAAGCCCAACCCTATTTTCATGATTTCATCCCCTGCCCAGCTGCCCTGACGCCCTGACTGGTGACTGCTGCACGACCACGAAGTCACGAACTAGTCGTCGACCGCCGATCCCGCCTCCTCCGTTCACTTCATCGTCGTTGGGTCTTGGGTCGTCGTTGTTTCCGTCGAAGCCAGCCGTCGAACCCCGTCGTCTCCGTAGCTAGCGACGGGAACAAGACTCAGCAGACAGCCGCCCAAATCCAGGCTCTGTTTCCGGGAAGTTCCTCCCGTCGCCGTTCAGCTGTCCGTTGAGCAATAGAATTCGCCAATTCGGTTGTCTGTTGCGGTGTTGCCTACTTTGCATTTTTGTTGCCTACTTTGCGGTGTTGCCTACAACCGAAAACAGAGCAATAGTTCCGCTGTCCGTTCCGCTGTCGCCGTCCATTATAGAGGTAAAGGCCGCGTAAAGCAATAGAATTCGCCAATTCGGTTGTCTGTTGCGGTGTTGCCTACTTTGCATTTTTGTTGACTACTTTGCAACAGCCAACAATAGAATTCTGTTGAAAATTGAAATACATGCTCTGTTTTCCCTTACTTTCGTGAAACAATATAATTATGCATCACCAAATCTGTCATCGTGCATGCTTGCATTTGTGTTAGAGACTTATAGTGGTGAAGGAAACAACCAAACAGGGGATATATGAATAATTGATGAAGCAAAGCAAGTAATTGATTTCAATTGTTTGATTATTAACTAATAATTACTAATTAGTTTGCTTTAGTTTTCATTTTTGTAGGTTTACATAGAGGCAGAGCCGAGCACAGCCCCTGATCCCAGCATTCGAACTTTTGTTGTTATTTACTTGAGAAACCAAGTAAAATATGTAAGATTTAAGATAGTTGTTTAATTTTTAATGTTTATGCCTTTTTTGACATGTTGGCAATTTTATGATTTTTAATATTTTACATTTTTTCTTTTTTGTTGTAGGACGAAATCTTCTCGTCCTCGTAAAGGAGATGCTCCGAAAAAAGGTGGTTCTATTCCTCCTCGAACCACTTCCAAAAAAGTGGGTGCTCGTGTTGGAGCTGCAGAAGGGATTCAAGGGAATGTCTCATCTAGTACACCTACACCTACCAGTGCTGCCATTACATCTCCACCTGCTACTGCACCTCCTGCAGCTGCCACGCCTACACAGGTGACTGATATGGGAAGGGGAGCAGATGAAGTGGGTGAGGCAAAGAAAATTGTGAAGGTGACAAAAAGGAAGAAGAAGTCCGTGTGGTGGACTCCTTATGATGAGGTTCTGGTGGATGACTACCCATATGGCAAATGCAAAAAATGTGGAACGTTGATCAAAGCTCACTCGACCAATAACGGGACTTCTGGTTTGAAGCAACATCACTTGGCATGTGAGAGGAAGAGGAAGGAAGCCAGTGGTCAATCACTATTGAACTATCAACCTGGGGATGGTGAGGTAGGCTCTCTTACTCCATGAAAGTTTGATCAACAAAGAGCTAGAACTGCATTAGCTGTTATGATCATCTTGGATGAGCTGCCATTTCGCTTTGTTGAGCATGAAGGGTTTAAGAGATTTATGGCGGTAACACAACCATTGTTTATGATACCTGGAAGACAGACAATAAGGCAGGATTGCTATATAATCTTTTTGGAGAAAAAAGAGTTGCTATCTGAGTTCTTCAAATCCAAGTGCAAAGGAAGAATTTCTATCACCACAGATACATGGACTTCTGATAACAACCAGAATTTCATGTGTGTGACTGCTCATTTCATTGGGAGTGACTGGAAGCTGCAAAAGAGGATCATTAGCTTTGTTCCCATCACTAGTCACACAGGGAAGGACATTGCAGAAAAATTGGCAGAATGTCTACAAGATTGGAAAGCACAACAGTTGTTTTCCATTACCATGGATAATGCTTCTTCTAATAATGTTCTTGCAGAGTGTATGAGAACAAAGATGAAAGAGTGGGGAACAGATTTGATTGGTGGGAAGTATTTGCAATTTCGATGTGTGGCACATATAATCAACTTGGTTGTGTCGGATGGGTTGAAGGAGGTTGGAGTTGTTGTGGAAAGGGTTCGAGATTGTGTTAAATGGGTGAAGTCATCACCAGGTAGAAGTGCAAAGTTCAAATCTGCCATTGATTATCTATCGATGGATGGAAGAAGACTTCTATCTTTGGATGTTCCAACTAAGTGGAACTCCACTTATTTGATGTTGGAATCTGCAGAAAGGTTTGAGACTGTCTTTAACTTCTTGCATGGAAGCCCCAATGATTCTGCATTTCGGGATTATGTGGACTCAAAGAGAGGTCTTCCAACTAAGGAAGATTGGACCAGTATTCGACGGCTAATGAAGTATTTGAAGTTCTTTTATGAGCTCACCTTTCGGGTATCAGGTATGTGAACAAACATAACTCTTTTGTATTCAACTTGTAATTCAACTAATTTGTGAATAATTTGTTGTTATTTTTTGATGTATCAGGAACATCTTATGTGACTGCTCATACTTTCTTCAAGGCTATTGCTGACATCTATGAAGTGATAGAACTTTTTAAGAAAGACATGGATGTAGAGATACAACGGATGGCAGCAAGAATGGAGGCAAAGGTACGAAAGTATTGGTTTGAGAATGATAATAATGATGAAGATGATGATGACGAGGGGGAGAACCTAAGGATAAATAGGCTGGTTTACATGGCTTGTGTGCTAGATCCTAGGCGTAAAATGGCTTATTTATATTGGATGTGGGGTAAGATGTATGGGCAGAAGAAAAGAGACGATTTGGTGAAAGATGTGACTGCAGAGATGACTGCAATGTTTGAGGTTTACAGATTGAAGTATGCACCTCAACCCTCCGAGCCTACTGTTACCACTCCTAGTGTTGATGATGGTACTGGATCTGCATCTTATGGAGGGACATTTGATGCTGAATTCTTCAAGATGAGAAAGGAGCAACTACAGAGGGGGATTCGAGGTTCTTCTGAGCTAGACATCTACTTAAGAGATGTTGATGATGCTATTAACGAAGATGATAATGATATGAAGTTTGACATCTTGCTGTGGTGGAGTAAGAACAACGTTAGATATCCTATTCTTTCCCAGATGGTTAAGGATATCCTAGCTGTTCCAGTCTCCTCTGTTGCCTCAGAGGCTGCTTTCAGTTGTGGAGGTCGAGTGCTCAGTCAGTTTAGGTCTTCGTTGAGCCCCACCATTGTAGAGACCTTGATTTGCTCTGAAGATTGGATAAGGTATGAAGGAGGAAAGAAAGCAGACAAAGTTGATGATACAGAAGATGAAAATCAAGACCAAATCGATTATGAAAGTGGTAAGAATTCTTAATTTCATTTATTTTTAAGTTTTCCGTTACTCAACTTCTGATTACATATTATTAGATGAATTCTAACAATTTGTATTTTTTTACACTTAGTCACTACTAACTTCCAAACTCGAATGGAGAGTGCTACTACCAAGCCAAGTGAAGGTGTCAAACAAAGTTACCTGTTGTGGTGGAGGAGGAAGAGGAGGAAGATTCAGACGAGGATGAGGAGGACCAAGATGAGGAGGACCAGGACCAGGACGATAATGGTGATGATAACCTTCGCACCACTTTGAAGCAGCAAGGTTTTGTTGATGTCGGTGGTACAGGTCCTAGTGGCAAGTGAGGAACTAGTAATTCTATTTTTTATCTTCATGTCTTCGAATTTAATTTAAACATTTAGAATTTTCATTTTTCATTTGGAATTCTACGTACGGTACAACTATAATGCTATAATTGATCTTATTTTTTTAGTATTTTCATTTTTCAATTTGATGTTTGGAATTTACTTGTTAGATTTTGTTTTTTTGTTTTTTTTAATTAATTAGCCTACTGTCCATTGTGGCTTTGTGCCCCAAATTTACAAATTACAATACTAGTATTGACAATTGGTTTGAGTAATTGACAATTGACTATTGGGTCGCAAGCAATAGTATTGACATTTGGTATTTGGATAATTGGGTTTATTTTTTATTATTTTCAATTTAATTGACCATTTGGAATGGTTGGCCGCAAGCAATGGGCCATGGGGTGACCCTTTCCACTTCGATCTCCTCGTATGTTAAAAGAGAAATCGACCATTTGCCATTTGGAATAGTTGGCCGCAAGCAATGGGGTGACCAACTGACCATTGTTAATTTGGCTATTATTTGGCGTTGGCGGGACTGATAGGGAGACCAGGGGAGTCACCGAGTCAGGGACAGACCGACAGACAGACAGCCGGACAGGAGGCCAGGCCGCCAGGGACACGCTGTCGGTAATTCGGGAAACCGTCTCCTTACCGATACCGAGATGAAACGGTAATGGTATACCGACTGTATAACGGTATCGGCGTCCGGCTGGATTTTAGGGGCTTCCGGTAATACCGAAATCGGTATAACGGTAAACGGTAACCGGTTACCGTACCGTTTAGCAGCCCTACCAACAGCAGCAGGCAAAACAGATCCCAACCCACAACTCTCTCGCCCTCCCAAATCCACCACCATCTCTTCCCTCTTCATCTCCCCATTCTCCCCTAACTCAAGAGAACCCACCACAGTCACCATCGCCAGCAACAGTACTGTCGGCGGCAAGAAGATGGGAACCGCTGCCTTCAGAGGCTTGGGATGCGCTGTTGGGGCTGCCTGTCAGGTGTCGGTCCCGGCGGTGATAAGGTCATCAGCGGAGTGGGATGGAAAGAAAGTAAAGAAGAAGATGAAGAAAAAAGTTGTGGTTGCGTCTCCTGGTCCTCCCCCGCCACCGTCGCAGCAGAGGAGGAAGATGAGCGAGCAGCATGGGATTGTCGATTTTACTTTTAAGATACAGGGGAGTCGGGTTTGGGGTTAGGTCGATTATTGGGTTGGTTTGCGGGTTGGGTAGGGAAGGGTGACATGGCGAGCAAATTTGACGTGGTCGGTCGGGTAGTCATTTTTTAGGGTTAAAATATGCTGACTGTGATTTTCTGTTAGCCACGTCATCACTTAATGGTCGTCATTAATAGTGTCTAACGGAAGGTTAACATAGAGTGACCGAACTTGGACTGTTCAACTAATTTAAGTGACTACTAATGGAATAAACCAATTTTAGTGACCAAACGTAAAATTTTGTAGCAATTCGAGTGACCAAACTTGCAACTAAGCCCTTAGCATTCATAGAAGAGAGTGCAACTAAGGAGACACCTCCATCATTGATGGTGGCACCCTCCTTCTCTTTAATGTATAGCTATTTTGACATTTTTTCCCGGTAATTGGTAGTTTGACATTAATTGTATGAGAATGTGAACTCATTTATCTGTGTATGTATAGAAACTATGATTTCATATGATGTTTGTATTTATACTTATGAATTTTGATATTTGTGATGTATGCACGGATGCTTTGGTTTCGATGCTTATGTGATGATCATTGTTATATATCTAGTATGAATGCTTTCTCATCATCGATGCTTATGACTCTATAGTATGCTACTATATGCATTGTGCTTAGTATCATCTGGGTTGTTAAGAAGTTACCCTCTAATGATATCGCATTGATGCCACAGGACTATAGAGGGAATGACCAACCATCTATACTTTGAGTATATCAATGCTTGATTGTTAGATCATCGTTGCTTTAGGCCATCAATTATGGTTCAAGAGGCTCACACTTAATCATGTATTATCCTCACTTCTCTGTTCTTCATTGAATATTTGATGGCATGAAGCAAAAGCACGCATTAGCTAGTGAAGTTCTATTGCATGTGGCGAAAGCTCGAGTAGGATGAGTTTAGTAAAAGGGATAGACTAATGCTATAGATGAGTCATCGATGCATGATATGGATGAGTTTTGATAGGTATGATAGTAATCGAGTATGCTTTCTTGTTTAATAACATAATCTTTTTTAATAAGGGTGATATAGGTTTCTTGTTTGTAATTATGGTACTACTTAAGGGGATTTGAACCTGGGACCTTCAGGTTCTAGGCTAGTGGTATTACCACTTGACCAAGCCCTTGTTCGTTTAATAACATAATCTTTACTTTTATGCATCTATATAACTTGAAAATCCTCTAAACAACTCTACTCTTCTTGCTTTGTTTTGCTTTGTTGGGTTTACTCGAATAAAACCCCCTAAAATTCTATAATATTCTTGTTCGAACATAGATAGTGTGGTCTGAGTAGTTATTCATTAGAAGACCTTCTTGAATACGAGCCTAGCGCATACTAGGAATTTTATCACTTACATGTTATATGTGCATCAAGTTTTCGGCGCCATTTCCGGGGATTTCTATTCATATATAAAAGCATCTAACCATCTTATGTCACTTTTGGTTTAAATTTTAGTGTATTTTGCAGGTTTTCATATAAGTTCACTAAGTACTAGAAGAAAAACAAAAAATATGAAGATAGTGCAAGAGATCGTTCCAAGAATGAGAAGCATCAAGTTCACCTATCTTGAGGAAGAAGTAAGGATCATCTAGCTTAGGAGAAGAGTGGCCTTTAAGTCACACCAGTTTCGAGCCAAGCTTGGAACAGGAGAAGAACATTGACGGAGACAAAAACAAACAAAATATGAGAATGATCAGACAAGAGAAGAATTGGGGATTTCTAGGAGGTGAATGATGTCTGACAAATGTATCATGTGGAGGTCAGACTGGTGGGCTATGTGGGTGGTGGACAGGAGAGGTAGATGCAACACTGATGTCCTCTACGACCCATTATATATAAACATTAAAGTGGTCAAGAAGAATGTTGGCTTGTGGCGGTATATAGGTGTCTATGGGTTGTTAGAGAGTAGTGGGAAATTTAAAACTCGGGATTTGCTATGTAGGCTGGTAAATTAGTGGAGGGGTCGTGGTTATGCGACAATAGATTTCTACCAAGTTCTCTCGGCTAAAGAGAAGAGTGGATGACACACTACTCATGAGATGGAGATGCTTGATTTTTCATAAGTACAGAACTTGGGTTTTCATGGTACGAGATTACATGAGAAAATGGACATAGATAAAGTGGTTTCAATTATGAGCGACTAGATAGATTTGTTGCAACTGAAAATTGGTGGAATTATTTCTCTTTAGCTCGAGTTACCCACCTTGATAAAAAGTTGCTCAGACCACAAGCCAATCATATGTGAAATAAAGGAGGGAGGAGGATGTCGAACCCAAATGGGCTGGTCCTTTAAGTTTGAGTCGCATTGGGACAAACATGCAGAGTTTCATAATGTGATCCGAGAGGCTTGGTCGTAAAATGAAATAGAAGGAAATGTTGCTAAATTGGCTCTATGTAGCAGAAGCTTGATGATCAGATTCATCAAACATTCCCATTTTTTCAAAACAAAGGGAGCGTATAAGACGAGCCATGCAAGCATTGGAGAGGAGGGTGAAAAAAGGGGTTTTGCAGTAGATGAGGCAACTTGAAATGGAGTAGCTGAACTAGAAGATAACAAGGAGCAATACTGAAAGCACAATCTCATGCAGATTCGCTATGTGATGGAGATTAAAATACGACCTTTTTCCATGATAAGGTAACAACCCAACATAGACGCAATGATATATGTAAGTTGAGGGAAGAGTTAGGACAGTTGTTTAACGGGACAAAACAAATTTTTAGCTTCATGATGAAATATTTTGAAGATCTATTTCAAGTGGGTAAAATTCATTGTAGCTAGCAATCATGGACTCTGTGAAAGCTATTGTAACAGAGAGTGACAACGAGGCCCTGCTCTGACCTATATCATGAGAAGAAATGATGGCAGTGTTATTATAGATGGAATGTTGGAAGGCATCAGGGGTAGAAGGTATGTCAATTATGTTTGTCCGCCAGTACTGGTAACTTACAGGAGAAAAAGTGTACCATATGGTGCATCAAATTTTGGAAGAAGAAGCCTTGCTGGAAGCACCGAGGCGCTTAATTATACTCTAATTGCGCTAATACCTAAGGTAAAATTGCCAAAGGAATTTCGGCCAATAAGCCTATGTAATGTCTTGTATTAATTGGTATCCAAGATGTAGCACCATGAGAGAAAAAATTTGAGTCGGTTGTTTAATCGACACTAGTTTTTTACTATTTGTGTCGGTTACATATATGTCGAGTATAACCAACACAATTTCCTGACTATTTGTGTCGGTTATAACTGGGATAATCTTTGAATTGAGTTAGTTTCTAACCGACTCAAAAGTGTAAATTATATTCTTTTATTTGCCTCTGATTTTCCTCATGCTTGCCCAAAAATCTCCCTATTTCCAAAATTATACTTGCCCAATTTTTCAGAAGCCATACTTTTCCACAAGCTCCTTCTCTCCTCACCTTATTCGAATATTTGAAAAAAAATCAAATCTCACAACCCAAATTCATACAAGAAGTTTCCACTACTTCATTCTTCCTTATCCTTTTTTGAACCAAAAGAGAAAAGCGAATTCTTGCTCATCTCTCTTCTTGAGACAACGACGATGAAGGAGACCTTCCCCTTAGATATTCGTCTCCTCTCATACTCACCTCCAAAAAAAGCCAGGACGAGGAAAGAAGAAGAAAGAGATATCATTTTTTTATTATTATTTTGATTTGAAGAAAGGGATTTCAATTTTTATTGGATTAGTTTTCCCTTAGATGATTTTGATATAAAGGTTCTGAACTTGGTTTCTTGTTTGGTTTTGGAGGGGTCTTCTTGTGAGGGAAGAATGCAGGAAAGGAGAGGTTGTGTTGTCCTCGCCATCGATCACATTAGTGACCACTGGTGACGTGGGGAAGATTAGGGTCCTTCTGGTATCTCGCTACTAGGCTCCTCAATTTTTTGGCCCAGAGAAAGTATCTAAGGGGTCCTATGACTCAATCAACGATCTGGGTTTCCGATTTCTTCAAAAATCTGGCCGGAGGGGAGAATGGTCTGATGATTCAGCTTGTTGTCCGTTCTTTTCCCTTTTTGCCAAATAAAGGCAAGATCTTAAGTTTTGATCTGGACACGAGGAAGGCGAAAAGAAATCCTTGTGTCGGCGAGTTTTGCTCAGCAGATTCCACATTGGCACAGCTTATGGCGTTGGTAGTAGGGGAGCGGGCACTAGTGAAGGCTACATAGCCTAACTTTTACTAGGTCCGACATTCATCTGATGGTTCCTGATCGGAGACGGGTAAGGCTTTCTAGAAGCCCAACGGAAAATGGCAGAGACGATTAAGACTCGATGATGACTCAGTGATGGGTGGCTGAGTTAGAAGTCTGATTTGTCTCAACTCGGAAGGAGGGTTGCCTCAAAGCTTGATCTAGGATATGGTCTCAAACTGGGTGACATGGTAGCGTCGATCTGGGTGACGAGGCAATGATGATCTTTGCAATGAGGCGGCCATGCTCTGGTCCATTGGAGGAGAGATCGAGAGGCTCTTATGGCGAAGATCTTGGAATTTTTTTAAATATGATAATTTGCGTCGATGATTTCACGCAGGTTAACTAATTATGAATTTAATTATGAAGATGGATTTTTCCAATATATAATTAGTGTCGATTAAGATCAACGTAAAATAGTTTATGTCGGTTACTCTAAGGGGTTCCCAAAATCGACACGGATTTGGTTAATGTCGACACGTTTAGTATCATTTAAGTGAACTCACACAAAAAATTGTTGGTTAAAATATATAAAATAACCGACGCTAAATGATTGTTTATTGTATTGTAGCAAACCGGATGAAGCATCTGTTGGATAAGATTGTGTCCCCTCGCAGTTTGCTTTTGTTCTAGGAAGGAGTATAATTAGTGTTGTCAAAGCCGACACGAGCCGGCTGGTCGGACCGGTAAAACTGATACCCCGACCATCAATTAGATTCGGAACACTCCCAAAGCCACGATGGTCAGAAAGACCAGTTAGCGAGCAGCTAAAATGGTTAACTGTTCGAGGCGATCAATCGGTTTTTGCCTTCTGCCCGATAAAAAAAATATTGTAGGAAGAAAGTTGTTGCCATCTCTCTCTATTCCTCCGGCGGTCTTCCTCGGCCTCACCTCCATCGGTGATTCCCTCCACATCCAACCTATTGTTGGGGAGAGAGGAAGAAGGGGAAGAAAGAAGATCAATAATGAAATGAGAGAGGAAGAAGTGGATGAAGGAAAACAAAAGAATGAGATCTAGATATGGATTCCAAAAGAGAGACGAGGAAATGAAATAGAAAAGAAAGGCTTCTTGGTTCATAGAGTAAGAGAAGAGAGGGAGGAAATGAGAGAGAAGATAAATGGGTGACCGCCTAGATGGGTGAGTTAGGGTTTTCAATGGCAATATATATAATGTAAAAACACAAGTGGTATCTGCAAAGTAAAATTCCTTTTAGCCATTAAATTGTTAAATTATTACTTTATGTGTCTTTTATTTATGATATTATTTGTTCATAAGGTACCGGTTCTCTAATGAGTTTTTAACAATTTTGTATCGGTTGAACCACCAAAGTAGGAGCCGTTCGCGTTACTAGATCATGCACCGACTCAGTTCTGACAACACTGGGTATAACGTCGTGGTAGCTTTTGAATGCTTCCTTACATTCAAGCAAAACCCCAAATATAAGGCGGGTATCTCGTGGCGAAGATTGACATGGTGAATGCCTACGATATAGTGGAGCAACACTATCTAAAGGGTATGGTGCGGAGAATGGGCTTTGACAATTAACAGGTGAAGCTTATTATGATTTGCTTAATACGATATCCTATTATGTACTGGTAATGGACACCAGTTTCTAGCATTTTGTCTAGGCATGACATTCTACTATCGACGTATCCGTTCGTCCTCTATGTTGAGGGTTTGTTCTCATTTACGATATCAACCATAGAGCAAAGAAAGCTTCATAGTTTTCAACCTGCACAATGAACCTTGATGGTTTAGCACCTGTTTTCACTAACGATAAAATATTTTTTTCCAGGGCCACTACTCAAGCAAATAGAACTGAAGAAGATTTTTATGGACTATAAACAAGATTCAGTATAACAAGTGAGCTTCTAGAAATTTGAGGTCTCGTTCAACGAAAATGTTAAGTCGTATCAAAATTTTGAAATCAATGACATATTGGGGATGAAACTAGTCCACAATCACGATAAATACTTTGACTTAATGATGGTGGCTCGATATAAGAAGGAAATGTGTTGGTGATTTGGTTGATAGAGTCTGTGAGAAGTTGACAGGATGGAAAGGAAAAACACCCTCGGTCACAACAAGGGAGGTGCTAATAAAATTAACGACACATGCTCAACTTACTTATGTGATGTCATTGTTTAAGGTAGTGAAGGGGTGATCGGCGAGGTCCATAACTTGATATTTGAATTTATAGTGGGGACAGTTTGGCACATAGAGAAGAACTCATTAGATCAACCAGGAAAAGTTATTGAATGAACATGAGGTTGGGGTAATCCGGTAATGGGATTCAGGGACCTCCTGGGTTCAACGTGACTCTCTTGGAATTTTTTTTTTTGCGAATTCGTAAGAATCCAAACTCCCTAATTGCCCAAATCCTAAAGTTGATGAACCACAAGAACGGTTATGTGTTGGAGGTGAGAGTTGGATATCACCCAAACTTCATATGGAGGAATCCCATGAGTGCCCAAGACTTCCCACTGTATCGAGTTGTTTTCTGTCATATGCACTTAAGCAACTGTCGATGGAAGCCATAGTGAGTGAGCTGATGAATGAAGATAGGAAACAATAGGATATGACAATACTATGAAGTTTTTTTTTTTCCAGCGGACATAGTACTCACCATTTCTCAATGTCGATCTAGAGTAATGGGGAAAGGGATGGAATGATTTGGCAATATACCATTAGTGGAGACTATATGGTAAATGATGGATATCGAAAATGGCTAGTAAGTTTTCTTGAGGAGGGCGAAGTTTGGGTGGCCGAGGATAGTGCAACATGGAACTGACTATGGGGTATGAATGTCCCCTCTAATATTAAACATTTAATGTGTAATTTTACTCAAAACTTACTAGCAACAAGGGACAAGGTTAGTGCTCAAATTAAAGAATGGATTGACAAGTTCCCCTTCCGCGATGCTAGAGAAACTCAAGCTAGTACCTATGCGGAGTTCTAGTGGGGGTCGAGAATTTTCAGGCAATCACTTTATGTAGATCTCTATGCTTTGTAAAGTGGCAACTCAGCTTTGAAATGGGTGCAAACTGCCATGGATGTTGCGGATAATCTGAGGATGGAAGGATGGTGTCTGTTGTTATGGTTCTCGTGGAACGAAGAAATGCACACTTGTTCAATGGTCAAAAGATGGCGGAAGATGAAATAGTGGAACGTGCAATGTATAATTTGAAGGATTACCAGCAACACCAAGTAAAGAAAGGGCCGTGTAGGATGGCTACATCCTGAAAGAGATGGAGATGCAAAATTGTTTTATGATTCGATATAATGTGTAGTTGTTTTAAAATCCATAATAAAATTCTCAATACAATCTTGCATCCAAACAGAGTCTTATATATTTTGTAGATAGATACTGGAGCACTTCTACAATGCTATATAACATCGGTGCTTTAATGTACAACTTAAAGTTGTACCATAACATTAAATGTATAAGTTTAGGTTGTACCAAAAAGGAATTTGTATCATTATGTTATGATACAACATTACAACTTGAAGTTGCACCATCAAATAAAGGTACAAGTTCAAGGTGTACCATAAAAGAATTTGTAGAAAAATATATAGGTACAATATAAAGTTGTACCATAACATTAAATCTACAATTACAAATTGTACCATAAATACAAATACCTATATCACCATTTCTAAAATTCCTCTAGATTTTTTTTTTACAACAAAAATTCCTCTAGATACTGTCCACGTATTTCCACAAAATAATCTTTAGATGTACACAGTTCACACTTCACAGCAACCGAGTCGGAACTCGAAACTTAAAGGGAAGGACACGCGGTTTGGAGGCCCAGAAGCCCAAACTTTGACGGAGAACAGGCCCAAAAAGTATCGTCAACAAGTCAACTTTATTCAGCGGTGTCTTCCTTCCTCGCTGCTTCTTTACCATTTTTCCCATCTTCTGCTACAAATCCAAATCCAGAGTTTCCAGAGACCTCATCGCTTGTGTCTCTTCTCTATCTCTCTCTTCTTTGCTCCTTCTCTCTTTCGTCAGTCTACCAAATCCTCTTCTTTTCGTCCCCTCAATCTTCCTCACTCCGCCGGTAATCGCTTCAACCGCCATGGATCTAGCAGCGGAGGAGCTCCAATTCCTCTCAATCCCAGACATTCTGAGGGAATCAATTTCGATCCCGAAGCAATCCCCCAAAACCTTCTACCTCATAACCCTAACCCTAATCTTCCCGCTCTCCTTCGCCATCCTCGCCCACTCCCTCTTCACTCACCCAATCCTTTCCCACCTCGAGAACCATCCCACCGACGATCCGGCCACCACCCGCCACGAGTGGACCCTCCTCCTCGTCTTCCAGTTCTGCTACCTCATCTTCCTCTTCGCCTTCTCCCTCCTCTCCACCGCCGCCGTCGTCTTCACCGTCGCCTCCCTCTACACCTCCAAGCCGGTCTCCTTCTCCTCCACCTTCTCCGCCATCCCCAAGGTCCTCAAGCGCCTCTTCATCACCTTCGTCTTCGTCGCCCTCCTCATGCTCGCCTACAACACCGTCTTCCTCGTCTTCCTCGTCATCTTCATCATCGCCATCGACACCCAGAACCCTCTCCTCGTCCTCTTCTCCATCATCGTCATCTTCATCCTCTTCCTCGTGGTCCACGTCTACATCACCGCCCTCTGGCACATGGCCAGCGTCGTCTCCGTCCTCGAGCCCATCTACGGCTTCGCCGCCATGAAGAAGAGCTACGAGCTGCTCAAGGGGAAGGCCGGAGCCGCCGCGGTGCTCGTGTTTGGGTATTTGTCCATCTGTGGGGTGATTGGGGGCATCTTCGGATCCGTGGTGGTTCACGGCGGAGAGGGTCACGGGGTGTTCACAAGGATCGTCGTGGGTGGGTTCCTGGTTGGGGTTTTGGTGATCGTGAATCTGGTGGGTTTGCTGGTCCAGAGTGTGTTCTACTATGTCTGCAAGAGCTACCATCACCAGGGGATCGACAAGATGGCTTTGCATGATCAGCTCGGCGGGTACCTCGGAGAGTACGTGCCTCTCAAGAGCAGCATTCAGCTGGAGAACTTGGATGCTTGATGCGGGCGGGTGGCCAATGTAATTGACAAACAGGTAGACAACAAGAAACTGTCATCTCCGTTTTCATGGCTCTTATGTATGTAGTAACTGGTGAATAGAATACCTGGGAAGTTATTGCTTTCTTTGTGAACACGGAAGAGGTTAAGAAAAGTGGGGGAAATCGTACATTTTGCAGTAAGAACTTGGTTTTAAGTAATCTTTGTATCATCCTTTGATGTGCCCACCAATGTTAAGAAAGCATTTGTGTTGTTGTTGTTTGATGCTTAATGAATAGCACTAGTATTATGAGTTGCAAGTAGTTCCCTGCTGTTCTTGATGTCATTTAATGCATGTTTTCCTGCAATTGCGTTAAGGAATGGTTTTTGCTTTTTCTAGCTAGCTTGCCAAATTGTTATTCGATCCCTTGATATACATATATGGTAACTGCATTAACAGTAGGTTTTGATTAGTGAATGCATCGGATCGGTGCAGATCATCTGGCCGAATACAGTATATAGCTGTGTAGAGGTTTGTCACTAGTTGGTTTTCGTCTCGAATTTGACAAATCCTTCAACCTCAGCTCTTCTCACTAACTCCAGGTGGATTTGATTGAGTTCCATGTGGTTGATAGTTTCATCTTCACCTATCAGATTGAATGTTAGTCTTGCTCAATCAGTGGTTGTTAGGGTGAGTTCATTTCGGAGGTAGAAAAAAACGAGGCATTGAACGAATAGTATAAGCCGAATTCGTAATGTAGAACTTCCATTCTTCTCTGTGATTAAGGGATGAATGGCCTTCAGGATTCTCCTTCCACATCTGTGTTTGCGACCATTGTGAGTTTGCTGCAAAGAGATTTGGTGGAAGTTGAGTATCAATAAGGTTTGTAATGTGAACTCCAGCTTCTTGTGTTGATGAGGCAATGGAAAATAGGACTAGTAGCATCCATAGGATGATATTCATCTAAACAAAGACCTTATTAAAAACAGTAATCAAGACCAAAGAACAACGGTAGTCCGTTTCTGTGGAAGAAGGCAACAATAATCAGGAATCATGAGGATGGTGATGTGCCATTCTTTGTATCTATTCCTTTCCTTGGGAAAACACCAGTAGAGAAGAAAGGACGAGACGATGATGATGTTTCTCACAGGTTGCTCTTTGGGACGCCAACTGGTGCCTCTCTGGACCTCTTCTCAACAACTTTCGACAGCTGCTTCACATCCTCCTTCCCCAAACTCCTGGGTTTGCTCAGCCACTGCCCTCCGTCCACCACCATAGTCGTCCCGTTCACGAATTTCCCTGAAAAGAGCACAGTAGGATAAGGGATTCCAATCAACAACTTGTCGAAGACGACGGATGGATTGAGTTATACAAAACCTGCATCAGATGCTAGGTAGAGGACTGCCATGGCGATGTCCCATTTATCCCCCAGCCGGAACAGCGGGTCGTTCTCTTTGGTTATGTTGGGCAGCACCAGCTTGCTGACACCAGCAGTGTCCTGAATCGGACCTGGAGCGATCCCGTTCACTCTTATGTCGTAGTCTGTTCCCCACTCCAGCGCCAGGCTGCGTGTAACGCTGTCCACTGCTGCCTAACGGATTCAACATTCGTTCTCGATGAACTTCGAGCGATCGATCGGAGAAGAGAAGGCGTCAGAAAGAACTATTAGCTAAGCTTTAGCTCACCTTGGCAGCAGAGACATGGATTTGGTACCAAGTTGCAGTGTAATGTAGAGTTGCGCTAATGTTGATTATGGTGCCACCAACGTGCGAAGGGTCTTTGCCTTCTCCTCCTTTCTTCAGATACTTCACTGCTTCGTGACACATTGTGAATGTCCCGACGGCGTCGATGTCCATCACTGCCACCATCCAATTGAAAGCAGGAACGTCAGGTTAAATCTACGGAGATTTGAGGAGAGGAGAGGAGATGAGATGGCAACCTGTTTTGAAGCCATTAGGAGAGAGATGCTCGGCCGGCGTGAGGAAATTCCCAGCTGCGGCGTTCACGAGGATATCAAGCCTCCCAAAATGCTTCACCGTCCCTTCCACTGCTCTGGCCGCGTCTTCTCTATTCCGAACGTCTCCGGCGAACCCCGTCGCCTAATTGAAACGCGAGAAGAAATAGATGAAAATTACCCAATGACATGGACGACTGCAGAAACCCAATTGATTCGCACTTACGGGGACGCCGAGGGATCGGAGGGACGAGACTGCGGAATCGACGATGTGTTTGCGGCGGCCCATGACGGCGATGGAGGCGCCGTGTTTCCCGAGCTCGAGGGATATCCCGTAGCCGATCCCGGAGGCGCCTCCAGTCAACAGAGCCACCTTCCCCTTGAGTATCTCCGGCCTGAAAGGTGACTCTGCCGCCATCGTCGTCGTGACTTGGTAGACGACTGACTGACTGCTGAAACGATGGAGAGTTGAAATCGATGACGGGGTTTTTCTTTCTCCTTTCCTTGCGATCGGTCGCTGCAGCTGTGGATTCGAATTGGGTATGGTGAGACTGGAGCGGTCTGACAGTATATGGGAACGGAAACTAAGGAAATGATTAGGCCGCCGGCTGTGTTTGGCTTTGGCAGATAAAAATGTTTGTTTAGGACTACTGGTGGTTTGGATTGGCGCACGTCCGCCGACGGTGCACAATGCGGGGGCCTACTACAATCCTCGTTTCCTTCGTCGCGAAAAGTTTTTGTCATTGCAAACGCGTAGTAGTTGTCTCATTAGAGGGTTCGTTTGCTTGAGTCATTTTATGTCAATTGACTCGTTTACTAAAGAAAAAATATATAAGTTATTTTGTTCATACGAAAGTTCCAAATGACTCATTATTTTATCAAAATATTTCAACTATGTCCTTATTAATTTTATGTAAACCCACTTTTATCCTTCTCTTTTATTATTTGTTTTCTATTTCATTGCTCCGTCTCCTCTCGTAATATTTTTTCTTTCTCCCAAATTTCATTAACGGTGAAGAGGGTCGGTCATCTAAGTAACAACACATCATTTTCGTTGACAAATATTACCAATTGTAATTAGCTTAAAATTCGAGACTTATGGAGGCGTTATCTTTTATAAAGAAAGCTAACCTGTAATTATTATTTAAAATTAGAAAGTAGTATTATACATGGCAAACACCCAAATAATACTTTGTTGGTTGCAAAATGATTTTATTTATATGGTTGGTTTTATTATAATAGAAAACAAAATAACGGAACATATTCCATGTAAGGGCAAAATTTTGTTGCCGTTTCTTTAATTGGGATTTTGTTTTCTAAATAATTTGTTAGAAAAAAGGGGCAAATCGAATTTTCCATAAGTTTTATGGGCGGCAAATAGTAAGTCTAGGGTGTCAAACAACAACCCTCTTTTACGGGTAAACAGGTTCTAAGGTTCAAACAGAGGATAATCATCTTACGGTTGATAATTTTCCTATTTAAGAAATCGAGTTTCTTCTTTCCATCCATGACGAGCACTATGGAGCTCTCCCAGTTGGAGAAATTTCCTTCATTCGGGGGTTGATAAACAAGACATTGCCCCCAATTCCCAGAAGGATGTATGTAGAATGGACTCACGGGATCCAAAATTGAAACGTGGTGGTAAATAATTGCACCATTGGAGAACGAATGACCTCCAGTGTGAGGATTTGTGGCTTCGTCCTCGGAAGAAGAAGAGTGTACCTCCATAGGAGGACTGGGAAAAATTGGAGAAGAGGAAGTAAAACGAGAGACAAGAGCAAGAAAGTGAGCAGAGGCTTAGAAGAGCTCTAATACCATGCTAAAATACTGATTGATTAATAATTAGAAGAATGATTAATTAGCTTTTGAATTTTGGATTCTCAAAAATTGATGCGGTTGCTAACTATGTATAATGTTGGGCCTGACTGGTGTACTCTTGTCTCCTGGAGTATAATATACTCCAGATACTCCTTGTGAGATATCATTATATAGACCATGAATTAAACCGAGTTTGGGGTATGTACTATACACTAAACTCTAATGGATTAACCCCAGGCTCCAATTCTCTAAACCCAAACCTGAAGTTCAATTTAATAGAAAATAGCAATTGACCATTGAGATTCGTCGAAGCTCATTGAAGTGCATCTAACGCCCAGATCACTTGGAGTATACCAGCCATTATCGTATAATGTTTATGCGTTAGAAATAAAACATTATAATTTTTCTTTTTACAATTTCTCCAAATAAAACTAGAATTGCCGCAAAAAAAAAAAAAAAAATGATAATATGAAGATGAGAACATCCACCATACTCTAGGTTCGAATCTTGGGGTCAACAACCAATGAAAAAGAAGAGGCAATGAAAAAACTAATAGCCTCATATTATTTATTATACCATTGTTCAAAAGAAAGTTCGTGGACAAAATACCTAATACATAGATTTATGTGGACTATGAATTAATTACCTTCTATCGTTGCTCAAACATACAAAAAAACAATTTATCGTTGCAAGATCATTAATTTGGTAACAATAAAATATTTTTTCTGTTTGTTGGAGAGATCCATATAAACCCATAATACTAATAGGTGTTTTAATAGCAGGTCTTTAAGGCTGCTATTTTTCCTAATGCCTTCATCCTAGGGTTGGGGCTGTTAATGATACTTTGTTCACTCCATCGATGTAACTACAAATGAAGATATATGAGCTAGCATGAACCTTAAATTTCACAACATTCCTCCAAAAAACCCTCACAAAGGAGCTTTATCACAATTCATATCATACTACTCTCCCAAGTGCCAACCAACTAGAAAGTTCCTCGCCACTCTATTCTTACTCTTAATCTTTAGTCTAGTTTCATATATAGCTGTAATATCTACTTTATCAACATAAAAAAATAACTACCAAAAATATATTTTCTAGGGTTCTTAAACCCTCTTACATTTCAAGATGCGATAATATGTTCCCCGGATTCTTCCTAATGGGGTGGACCTCAAGGTGGCCGATTTCATTTGCCCAACTGAAGGTCGTTGGTTTCCGGATAAGCTTGGAGAGTGGTTTCCTTCTGAGATTTGTCGTGCTATCCATGGTATTCCTTTGCCTAGAAGGGCTATGGAGGATAGATTTGTCTGGCATGCGACGGAAACTGGGTTTTCAATGTGAAATCAGCTTACCACCTGGCAGTTCGCCTCGACCAGCAAGCTGGGGTTTGGCTCCAATGGTTAGCTAGATGGATCGGGGAAGTTGGAAGCGGGTGTGGAATTTGGAAATTCCGCCTAAGTTAAAGGTGTTCCTCTGGCAATTTTTGCATCATTTCCTCCCCACTACGGAGGCTCTCATTTAAAGGAAAGTGGCAGTTCATCCTAGATGCCCGGTTTGCGGGGCTGCGCCTGAAATGATGGAACATCTTTTTTCGACTGTTGTGTAGCTCGGGCATTGTGGGATTCTGCTGGGCTAGAGCCTGTGGGCCAAGGGTAGCCTCGCCTCACTTTCCCTCTATTTCTCAAGCAACTTCTGGCCATTGTTAAGGACCCTCCCCAGGTCATGGCTGTCGTGACTGTGCTCTGGCGGATCTGGAAGTCTCGGAATTGGGTTGTCTTTGGAGGCAAACAATTTGGGATATCGCTCCTGCTGCGTCAGTACCACCACAAGCTGCAGGAGTGGACTTCTCTGCCACGAGATGTGGTGGGGTGTGCCCCTGTGGGGGAAATCCCTTTGGGGTCCCCTGCTAGCCAGGGCTCCCTCATTTGTAGGTGGGATGGAGCAGTTAGGCTAGGGTCCCACTCGGCAGGAGGGATGGTGATGTTGGTTCTGGATGGAGTGGTTGTTGGTGCGACAGGTTTGTGCTTTCCGGGGATCGATGATCAGTTGCTTGTGGAGCTACTGGCCCTCAGGGAAGCCATTCTTTGTTGTCGAAATAGAGGGCTTTTGCTTGTTCGTTTTGTAGGGGATGCGAAGGTGGTTGTGGACAGGCTCAACCTGGCTCAGGGGAGTGATAGTACATCGGGAGCTATCTTCCGTGAGGTGTTGCTCTATCTAGCTAAGAATGCGGGGTTTAGTGTTAGGTTCGTTGGTCGGAGTAGTAACTGGGTAGCCCATTTGGTGGCTCGGAAGGCCATTTCTTTGTACCCGATAGCGAGTCGTTCTTTTGATTTTGTAGCCTGGTTACGACATGTGATGTAATGATCAATTCTTCAGTATCAATATATGATTATCTTTTGTAAAAAAAAAAAGACTTCAAAAACCACAATTTGCTGCCTAATTTAAAAAAGAAAATGAGCCAAACCTTGTCAACCCCATAAATTGTTCGTCCATGTTTGTGAAAAGGAAAACTTTAGAGAAGCCTCTAAGCAATTGCTCGATTAGACAGTCCTTCAAACAAGTTGTCCCCTTTTCTTTTATCTCACTTGATATATGGAAACCAATCCCAACTCGCTCTAGTTGCTAGCTAGAATTTAAGACAATTTTCAATAGCTACCTCAAACAAATACAACCTGGAGGGAGCCCAACCCTTCAATTGGGGCATTAGCAATGCAACCGTTTTGGTGATGAAAATCTAGGTCGAGCAATGCCAACGGCAGGAGAGAGCATAGGGAAAATGAAAATACACATTAAATAATTTTTCGTATACCAATAGCTAAAACTAAAAAAAACTATCAGAGCCTGGTTTCGATCCAGGGACCTGTGGGTTATGGGCCCACCACGCTTCCGCTGCGCCACTCTGATTAGAATGTTAACAAATTGTCTTCTAAATTTTTGATAATTTATTAGTTTTCCACATAATCCTAAACTTTTACTCTAATTTCATTTGTGTTAATAGTATTTTTGGTTTTATGTAAACTTTTACTCTAATTTCATATGTGACAGATTCATTTTGGGCATAATGATATTTATGTGATGTTGTTGTGGACTACCTTCCCATTAAAATCCCTTTTGTCCTCTTCATTCCCTCGACGGAGGTTCAAGATTTTGTAGTTAGAAAATTTGACCAAGAAACATATAGAAAATTTTGAGAAAGTTCAAGGTTGGGGAAAGATCTCTTTCTTATTCTAATGCTGACTGTCGCTCAATAGAAAGGTAGGCTGACTACTATGAGGTTTATTGTAAAATTCCCATCCTAGTAGAACTAGAATTTCCTTCCATATCTTATATACCCACAGAGGTTCGTCAACTCATCAAGAACCTAGGTTGTAAAGAGTTCTTTGACCGCTAAAAACCAAACTCCCCTGATACTGCCCACTGATTGTTAGGAAGTTTTACTTAAATCCGTGGCGGATGGTCCACAATGCTCACACCTGGCCTCTATCAATCCATGCCTTCTTCAAAGGTTCGACTCTTCAAAGTGAAAATGAGCGGAAGTCTCATGGATTTCACTTTGAAGAAGAACCAAGGAAGATTACAAAGGGATCCCTCAAAGTTGTAAACTTGCCGAAGCATCTCATAGTTCTTAATTGGCTGACAACTCACTTCTTTCTTCCTAGAGCTCAAAACAATACCTACCTTCAACCCCTTGATCTCTTCATTCTAATATGTGGCCTAAAAAAAGCTATTGAATTTTGCCCTTTAATATATGTTCACATGGCCAAGATTGTCGAAGAGGAGAAAACTTGGAATATAGAACTTATGCCACATTCCTAACCTAGTTCCTCCAGGCTACTGGAATGGATCTAAACGGGTTTGCTATGGAGTTCCAGTTTAGCATCGCTACTTTGTTTAGATCCTAGATTAGACTGGTGCTTGTCAGCACTGAGAAAACACTACCATCAGATGGGGATGCGCAAACAAGTGAGAGAAACCCTAGACATCCCTTAGTCTAAAAAAATTGAAAGATCAAATTGAAAAGAGGATCAACGAAGCACAACGTGAGGGGAGCAATAGTGAAGATTGAGTATAGGTCAATAGTGTCATTATAACACATATAAGGCTGACCAAATTTGTCTAAATTGCTTAGTTTAGAAATCTTACCATCTGTCAATAAAATCTTTGCCTTCCTAATTCATTACTAATCTTTAATTTATATATCCTAGATCTCCATATCATCAATAAATCATTGATGGATTCGTGGTAATGATTAATCTCTTTCCAAACCAATGATAAAACAATCAAAATCCTTACGTGTCTAAGTTCTTGACTGATTCATTCTTCCCATTTATGACAAAATTGCCAGAATCAACATTAAGTGCAAGCTTACCTATAACCCTTCTTAAAAACCCTTCCAACACACTCGAGGACTCATCTCCACCTCTCCTTTCATCATGGTGTTCTCCTTTGTTAATCAGGTGGTGCTTGGTAAACCATGGCATGATGTTCGCCAAGCACAACGAAACAACAACGCCCAGAACATCATCTTAAGGCACCACGAAAAGAAATTTTCCTTTAAGCCATTATAATTGGAAGAGGTTTCTGAAGATAGGAGGGAATTACAACGACCCTATGAGGAGGAGTAGAAGGCCCTGGAAGCAAAGCAATATGCGACAACAATAGTTGTCAAAGAAACAACAGCTAGGGCCCAAGCGGTTGCTGAAGAAGGTGTTATATAGTCTCAGCTATCAAGCGATGAGCTTCATATGTAAAACAAGTTTGAAATAGGTGAACTACAACCGACGGAAATTAGCCGGATGACCAAATTATCACCGCCGACAAATTTCAAGATGTAGTACCAAATTTTGGAACTTCTATGTGCTAAATCCAATCCAGAAGGATTGAATGAGGATGGCACTACCTTACATAATGTGATTCAATCAATACAAACCTACTGTATCAATCATGGAGGAATGGGAATTGATCTTGTCAATTCTGCAGAACCCGATAATTTCGACGTCGATGTTCAGTTTTGCAAGTTGAATGACGGCTTTGATTCGAGCTACAGTGCGAAGGAACGTAACCTTCATTTGTCTATGGATGATTTTATTTTCTTGTACACAAAGAAGAGACGAGAAGACAGTGAACCCGAATGGAGGTTTCAAAGGAAGGACTGACGACTTGAGCTTCGAAGTTCATGGATTGAGCACTTGTTTGTCGAGCTGTATGAGCTATTGATTCCATGGGATTGTGTAGGTTGTCTGTTCTTTCTTGATGATGATTATGCAGCGTTTGGAAGCCAGTTGGGAAGCTTGTTTGGATCGAAAGTTTTGTGGATTGCTTTAGTTCAAATGGGAGTATGGTGCATTGTGTTTTACTCAAACTTTGAGGGCAAAGCTTCTTTAATAGGGAGGGGCTGATGCAATCCCACTGAGATCACAATTTAATGATTTCATTAAAGTAAACAAGAGAGAAGGCATAAGATGAAGATGGAAGGACCCCGGTTAGAAGGGACCCAATTCCTCGACCAAGATCACACGATGGCGACTGGGGAATAAGAACAGGAGACCCACCGGCCAGGCGGATGTTAATTTCTAATCGGGGATCTGAAGGAGGGTGACAGGGGATGGGGGCTAACGAGTTGGAATTACCTTTTATGTTCAGGATTATTTTCCTTTTTGGGTTTTTGTTTCTCTAGCCTGTATAAATGGCTTAAACTCGAGTTTTAAGAGGAATTTGTAGATATTGAAGATTATTGAGTTTATTCTTTTTCATTGAGCTCCGGCTTTTGGATTGTGCTTTGTATCAAACAAGTATACCCTTGATCGTGGTCGAGCTTCTACCCTATATTGATAGAGCCTTCTCCCAAGTGTGAGATTTCACTTCAATTCCGTTTTATCCTTGATCCTAAACCGTATTCTTGGTTGTGCGACTTTGATAACTATGTCCACCGATTCTGTGCTCGTAACACCCTCCTCCTGCAGAAGGTGATCCTGAAGCTGAAGTATTCTGGCTAAGTAGCGATAGTGAGTCAGAAGACAATAAGCCAACCTCCGTAGCTAACATGAGCGACTCAAATTCAGACTTCAGTGAGCCAGCCGCTCTGGTAGGAATAAGTGCTCTAGGTTCTCCATAGCTCAGTGAACCAACCTCCATGGCGGATTGGAGCGATCTAGACTCATCGCATAGGGCTACAAATGAGCCGAGCTGCTCGCGAGCGGCTCGACACTCGACTCGGAAAAAGCTCATTCGAAACTCAGCTTGTTTACTAATGAGCCGAACTTGAGCTTAGTCTTTTGCAGCTCGCGAGCTAGCTAGACTCGGTGGCTTGTTGAGCTCAACTCGTGAGCTGGCTCGTTTAGAGCTCATGAGATGTCTCAACTCTCAACATTGTGGCTAGACAACCAACTCGATTACCTAATTATGAGCAAATCGATCTATATGAGTTTGATTTTGATAATTCATAGGATTGTTAAATTATATATCTCACCCTATATGAATTTTAACACGTAGATGATGTGAGAAAATATGTCTTACCTAATCTTAAAAAGAAATTATGTATCATAAATTGCTTCGACACAATGAAATAACATAATTTTCACTAGTTAAAATTTATCAACTAAATAATTTGATACCACAAAGTATAACATGAGATTAGTTAATATTGAACACTTAACTATTATTATTATTGTTATTATTATTATTATTATTATTATTATTTTCATCTTGACATTAATCACATGTATCATGTATAACATTCAAAATGTATATCAAATACGAGTCAAAATTTTATTAAGCAAGCTAGCTCAAACTCGACTCGACTCGAGCCGAACTCGAGCTCAACTCGTTTATTAACGAGCTGAGCTCAAACTAGGCAAAACTCGACTCAGCTCATTTGTAGCCCTATGTATGGACCCTATGATTATGAGGATCACTCTGATTGATGGTTTAATGACTTAGTGACGAGAGACAGCTTTGCTTTCTTTTAAGACTTGTTGGGTTTAAACTACTAAAACTATGTGTTTTTGCTTGGTTCATACATTTTTGAACTATTTGCTTGCTTTATTGGTTTAAGCATGCACAACTAGCTTTAATATTATTTTATTTTTTCTAATGGTTGCTCTAGTCTTTTCACTATGGTATTGAGTAGTCTGGCAATCGACAAACTCCAATATAAGGGAGATAAATGGTTGAGGGGGAGCCTTGATACTCTCAAACAAAAGACATAAAATTGCAGAAGAGAAAAGAAAGGGGATTGTTGGGAAAAACTTTCCTTTTCTGCAAAAGTTAAAACTATATTATTACTTCCCATATTTGTAAGAAGGTGATCGTAGGAAAGAATCTTCAAAATCAAAGAAAGATGAAGAGAAGACCATTACATGAAGGAACTATAAATGAGAGGAAACAACAAGAAAAGGCTTACGGAATGAGGTAGAGCAATCCTACACAAAGAAAGATCAAACACTATGCGATTAGCAATAGGAGTCTGAATGTGGCTATTAACACTTATTACTAATTAGAGACCATTTAAGAATGAATATGCAAAAGCTACGCGATCATTTGATGAACGAAAATATTTGATGAATGAAAACAGACTCCCAACTCAACTATGGTTGGTAAAACAGTTCTATTCAATTAATGGAGCCTTTAGAAACTAGAGACCATAAATGTCACTTCTCATATATGATATAACCAAAATCGTCAAGTCCTAAATGATTGGTTTTGATATCGAGGAATCGTAATCCCGTTAGCAGTTTGAGACGAGTACTCACAAATAATCACTATGGAAAGCACGTGTGTCGATCTCAATGATGTCTTAGAATAGTATTTGGCCGAACCAATAGAAAAAAACTAAAAATTGTTGTACTTAACCGATTTTATTTTAAATTAAAAAAAATCGAAATTGCTAGGTTGGTACTTTTTTTCCCCACATAGTTTCTTATCTTTACTGGTTGGATTATTACTTGTTGGGATTCATCATAAAATTTAACCTTGCTGATGAACATTCATTGTGAATTTGTGATATTCAATATCGAATCACAATGATTCAATTTAATGTGACTATGAACCATCATATTTTTCTTTTATTGGTTGTATTTTCTTTTTCTGAACTTGGCCACACACAAGAAACCCCACTGTTAAGGAAAAAACAAAATGGAGAAAAGAAAAGAAAAGAAAAGAAAAAAAAGGAAAGGAACTTGCCAAAGAAACAGAGCAAGTTTGTTTACAATTACAATTCTCAGCACTTCTACTATGCTATAAAGTATTGGTGCTTTAATGTATAACTTTAAGTTGTACCATAACATTAAATGTATAAGTTTAAGTTTCACCATAAAGGAATTTGTACCCTTATGTTATGGTACAACTTTATAACTTAAAGTTGTATCATCACATAAAGTTACAAGTTCAAGTTGTACCATAAAATAATTTTTACAAAGAGTATAGGTACAATTTTAAGTTGTACCATAACGTTCAAGGTACAACTTTAAGTTGTACCATAAAAGCAAAAACCTATAACACCAATACTATATAGCATTGTAAAATTTCTCTTACAATTCGACAAGCGTGTTTTATTTACGAAATAAATGGTAATGAAATAAGTAACATTCACAGTATGCTCCTGATTATATGATACTAGCAGTAGCACTGCTTTCCTTTCCGCCCACCATCTTCACATATCGGCGGCCATTTTTGTCCGCCTAACATTACAAAAGGGGAGATTCAGCCTCCCTCATGTTTTCTCCCCTCTAGTAACAAAAACACAAATTACAAACAGACGAATTTTTTCCTTCTTCCTAGTTTCGCTTTTTATTACTCTTCCTTCACTTCCCCTCTGCTGGTTGCTTCAATCCATCCAACGAAGAAATTCTTCGGAATTGGGTTTTGCTAATCTCAGCTTTCTGGTAGATGGGCATGTGACGGAGAGAAGGAAAGTTGAATCTTCTTCTCTTACCTGAAAAATTCTTTTCTTGTTTACCTGTATGAAGGAGGAGGGAAGGGCGTAGCTGCTTGGTTGTTCTTTCTGATTCATGTGGCTGGAGAGTGAATTGACCCCACTGCGGCGGAAGAATTATGGGGTCGTTTGGAGAACAGGTTTTAGGACGTGGATTCACTGAATCCGTAGATTTTGTAGAAAGTTATGTTTTTTTGCTGCTTTTTGTACTATGGATTCGAGGTTCAGAGATTTCAAATCTCTAAAATCTGCGGATATCAAATCTCTCATAATCAGAGAGATTCTATATCTTGATTCGTGGGATTTTTTTTCTCCTAGTTTTTCTCTTAGTCTTATTTATTTATCACATGAAATATATTTATCAACAAAAATTTTAATATTTATTGAATCACTCTAATTTTTTTATCAAGGATAAACATTTCATTTAATATAAATTAAATTGTTTATTTTAATTGAATGTTAACAATCACAGTTACCAAACAATAAACATTTTACAATCAGTTTTCAAGAATCTGGAGAGTTAGAATTGTTAGATTGTTAACAATTTGTAGATTTAAAGTCATATTCTCCAAACGACCCCTATACTGTTGCGATGATGACGCTGCGAAATTAATGTGTGGGAAATTCTCATGTCGTTTGATTGAGCTGGGTTTGGGGTCTATTCTATCCTCTCAATTCCCTGCCTCTGCTCCCTCTGCCAGCTTGTTGTCTTTGTACACTCTTCAATCTGCGACCTTTCAAGCTTTGAATCGCTTCTGGCTCTTAGGAGCGGTACTGTTTCTCCTTCCCCTAACCACATCTAAACTTTCCTGCTTCTGCTTCGGATTTGGTTTTGACAGTATAGAAGTTCTGAGTTCATGAATAAGTTCCTTGGCAAGCTTTTCCATAGGGAGTGGGTTTCCCTACTATTGGGTGTTCTTAGCGGCTGGTTTTAGTCTCTAGATACATAGCTTTTTTGTTGGTTCTCCAATTCCCTACGGAGTAGAGCATGGAGATGGAAGGTAGACTGGATATCAATGACGACAGCGAGTCATACAGAGGCAGCATGTGGGATTCGGAGCAGAAGCTTGATCAACCCATGGATGAAGAAGCTGGAAAGCTCAAAACTATATACAGAGAAAAGGTACGATCCATGCATGATTTCCCCTGTACCGTGTCTCCACTTTTCTGAAAATCAAAGATACTGTTCCCTCGTTTACCTCATGATGATGGAGCTTTGTTGGCTTGAATTTGCACGCCAACTACCTTTGTTTTTCGTCGTCCAAACTTTCTTATCAATTAAATACTATTTCCCTAGTTATGGCGGGTTAATTTACTGGTTGAGGGTCAACCCTTAGATAAGGTCGTCGCTTTTTGGAATTTTTGGTTATGATTCAAGATGATTGATAAATGTTTCTGCTATGATTCTGATCCCATATCCTACTGCAGAAATTCTTAGCAATTCTGCTTCTTCGGCTAGCATTCCAAAGTCTTGGAGTTGTTTATGGAGACTTAGGCACATCTCCATTGTATGTGTTCTACAATACTTTCCCCAAGGGAATCTATGATCCAGAGGATGTAATTGGAGCTCTTTCCTTGATAATATACTCTCTTACTCTGGTCCCTCTCCTCAAGTATGTGTTCATTGTGTGCAAAGCAAATGACAATGGTCAAGGTAAATCCGGCTTTGCATCTTACATGTTCTTTGCTCTATTCTTCATTTTGTAGAACAACTTCTTAAGTTACATTCCCTGGAGTTGGAGAGGACTCTAAATTTCTCCACATTCGTGCAGGTGGTACATTGGCGCTGTACTCATTACTTTGTCGACATGCAAAAGTAAATACGATCCCAAATCAACACCGGACGGATGAGGATCTGACAACATATAGTCGCTCTACTTTCCATGAACAATCTTTTGCTGCTAAAACTAAGCGATGGTTAGAGAACCAAGCATTTCGGAAGACTGGCCTTCTTATTCTTGTTCTTGTTGGCACCTGTATGGTGATTGGCGATGGAATTTTGACTCCTGCTATTTCTGGTAACTTCTCGCCCTCTTATATGATCATTTTCATGTCCTATTTCGCTGCATTGTAATCAGCTATCTCAAATGATATCCTGAACGAAGATTCTCCTTTGTTCCAAGTGTCTACTTTCAGTTCGTCTGCTTCTGTGGTTGGTTGTATCTGTGTAATGCGCTTTGGTGCATCTAGTTAGTTTCATATCTCGGAAAGTAGTGCAGAGTCCATGTATGTGGTAAAAGGGATAAGGAAATGCAGTTGAAAAGGCGTACTTAATTGTTTTATGTTGACTATAACAAAGGTGCTGGTGTCTAGAAAAAATCATTAATTTGTTTCTCGTGTCTGTCTAGTCATTTCAATGAACATTTGCTTCATAGGTAACGTACGCATCCACCTTGTTTGTTGAATTTTGAATTCCCTTTCCCAGCTTCTCATTATGAGGTTGTCTATGTCTCTCTCACCTCATTCAAATTCTTCATGGGCCTATTTCAGCGTGGCTATTGCATCACCCAAGTTTCATTTTGAATATGCTAATAGAAGTAACATGCGTAATATCTTTGCAACGTTTCTACCAGGGTAAAAATACCTATATAACATTCGGGTTGCTCAATGTCTTGCAGTTCTTTCTGCTGCTGGCGGGATCAAGGTGAACAAGCCAGGAATTAGTGGGGGGTATTGAACTTCTCCTAAGTGAACAAACATTGGCATATGCATTCACATTCTATGAGCGACCCACTTATGGATTCTTGTCCGAAATCCGTTCATCGTCGACAGCTTGTTATTCCCATTTCTTGTTGCAGACGTTGTCATAGTGGTTGCTGTTATAATATTAGTATGTCTCTTCAGCATGCAACATTTTGGGACCGATAAAGTTGGCTGGCTCTTCGCTCCAATCGTCTTGCTTTGGTTTCTGTTAATTGGCGGTATTGGCATATACAACATATGCAAATATGATGCAAGTGTTCTTAAAGCCTTTTCACCTGTATATGTTTATCGATACCTTAAAAGGGGAGGTAGAGACGGGTTTATGTCCCTTGGAGGGATCATGCTTAGTATTACAGGTAATATTGTCTCTCACCATTTTCCAAATTACCTGAACTTCTAGTTTATCTTATCAGGTGCGACTGAGTTGTTTAAGCATATATGTAGTTAGACCTCATATCCTGATTCTGATTCTGATTCTGATTCATGAACAATTGCAGGCACTGAGGCACTTTTTGCTGATCTAGCCCATTTCCCTGTTTCGGCCATTCGACTTGCTTTCACAGCAGTAGTTTTCCCTTGCCTTCTTCTTGCATATTCTGGCCAAGCTGCTTATCTTGTCAAAAACAAGGAACATGTGGTCGATGCATTTTACTGCTCTATCCCAGGTTTGTCCAATGCTTCATCTATCATCCCACGCATTAAGCCATGTTATCCTCTGAATGCAATCTTCTTACTGTTAACACGAAACAACTTATGTGGCTGTGCAGAGAGCATATACTGGCCTGTTTTCTTATTGCTACTGCAGCTGCTGTGGTTGCAAGCCAAGCCACAATCTCTGCAACGTTCTCGATAATCAAGCTGGCACATGCTCACGGCTGCTTCCCAAGAGTGAAAGTTGTGCATACATCCAAGAAATTCCTAGGA
Source organism: Linum tenue (assembly GCA_946122785.1). Taxonomy (NCBI): domain Eukaryota; kingdom Viridiplantae; phylum Streptophyta; class Magnoliopsida; order Malpighiales; family Linaceae; genus Linum; species Linum tenue. Next base: position 26,554,527 of record CAMGYJ010000003.1, read on the forward strand.
CAGATATACGTCCCCGATATCAATTGGATCCTTATGATTCTGTGCATCTGTGTCACCGCAGGATTTAAGAACCAAAGCCAAATCGGAAATGCTTATGGTCAGTTCATCACATTGAATTGATAGTTTATGATACAAAAACCTCACCTTTCACTCAATTTCACTCCTTTATTTCACTTTTGGCTTTCATTATTCAACAGGGACGGCGGTGGTAATAGGCATGCTGGTGACCACCCTCCTGATGGTCCTGATAATGATCCTTGTGTGGCACTGCCACTGGATCCTTGTTGTGCTCTTCACCGGCTTATCCCTTGCGGTGGAATGCACCTACTTGTCATCGCGGGTGCCTTCCTCATCGTCATGCACGTCCGGCATTATGGCACACTCAAACGGTACGAGTTTGAAATGCACAGTAAGGTCTCGATGGCGTGGATCATAGGGCTTGGCCCCAGTTTGGGCTTGGTGAGGGTCCCAGGGATCGGCCTGGTCTACACCGAACTCGCCAGTGGTATCCCCCACATCTTCTCGCATTTCATCACTAATCTTCCTGCCATCCACTCCGTTGTGGTTTTCGTCTGCGTCAAGTATCTCCCTGTCGACACGGTCTCTGAAGAAGAGCGGTTTCTGGTCAAGAGGATCGGCTCTAAGAAATTCAGAATGTTTAGGTGTGTGGCCAGGTATGGCTACAAGGACCTTCATAATAAAGAAGAAGAATTTGAGAAGAAGCTGTTTGACAGTCTCTTCCTCTTTGTCCGGCTCGAGTCCATGATGGACGGGTGCTCGGACTCCGATGAGTACAGCTTGTACGGACAGCAAACGCAACACTCGAGGGATGGACTGCTGAACGAGAATGGGAACACGATAGGGTCGGTGGTGGATTCGACGATGTCTTCCATCGACTCGATCATGCCGGTGAAGCCTTCAGTGACGACGACTGTGGGGTCGTCGGGCCAGACGAGCAGCCAGACGGAAGTGGACGAGGTGGAGTTCTTGCAGAGCTGTCGGGACGCTGGGTTGTACATATCTTGGGGAACACGGTGGTGAGATCGAGGAGGGATTCGAGGTTCTACAAGAAGATTGCAGTGAATTACATATACGCTTTCCTGAGGAAGATATGTAGAGAGCATAGCGTGATTTTTAATGTCCCCCATGAGAGCCTGTTGAACGTTGGACAGGTTTTCTTTGTGTAATTAAAAGAAATCTTGTTCTCTATTTCGTTCCCGTTGTTGCTCAGGCGATTGTTTGAAAGAAGACGAGAAATGGCCCATTCTCTTTTCTCTATCGCGCTACCAGAATCGATCTTCGGTTGTGGTTGTTAGTATGACTACATCACGGGAACTAAATTTGTCACAACTCGGTTATGAGATGCTAAATTGGCGCTTGTTGAGTTTCGTCGTTAATCAACATGGTGATTCTATTAAAGTATAGTAGGGATAGGTATTGGGTGGGTCGGACGGATTTTGACCATAAACGCACCCACCTCCGTTTGAATGGATTGATTATTTTTAACCCACCATCCACCCACATTTAGTCTCGGGTTTGGTCGGGCGAATGGTGGATGATGCGGGTGGTGACAAGCTAAAACACAACACTTAACAATGGCCAAGTGTAACCAATGAAAGGGACTGCAGTATAGGCAAGTTTAATTATCAACCCGGGGTCTAGATCTACTGCTTACTCCGTGATTCTCTATTATCTAGCAAACTAGTTCGAGTGATTGTTGTGAAAAGTAAAAGCAGTAAGAAAGCAGGAAATGGTTCGGTTTTCAAAAGCAGGTAAGAGTCACTCGGGATTGAGTCCCCCTAGCCCCTTAGTTAGGTTCAATTGCAATTCCCTGGGTTGATTTACTGTTGATTAGACTGCGGAAGATCCGACAGTAGCTTGGAATCTCTTAAGCTGACCAAGCCCTCTCAGTCTAACTACCCGGCAGACGACTAGTCTTCACCGGGATAGAAAGCTGAGGCTATGAACACAGAACTCCACTACTGGCGCCAAGAACACCAGTACAAAGCAGTAAACTGGCTAACTCTCGTATAGCCAACCTCCTACTATCGAATGAAGAGGCTCTAACAACCTAATCAGATTCTATCTATCTCAGGTTGCAGCAGAAATTGAGAAAAGCTGATCAGACTCAAATCAATTCATGAAACATGCGTCATTCGATTAAAATCAAACAGTAGTATCATCCCAAGTTATTACAATCAAATCCTTAACACAAGGAACTAGGGTTCTTCATACCCAAGTGAGAGAAGGGTTCTACTCCATAGAGAGAGAAGAGAAAACAAGAATCGGATTAGTCATACTCATAACGATGAGGATAATCTGCTCCGGGACGATGATTTTCACTCCTATGACGATCTCCAAGCTCGATTCGATGAAATCCAGCTCTAAGACAGCTTCTAGGATGTGTTCTTCGCACTTTCTCTCTCTAGGGCTCTGTTTTTGCTCTCAAAAAACCATTCTCCCACTTTTGGCTCGGATTAGGCATTAAAACCGGCTTTCCCGAGTTGCACGGCCAGGTGCACGGCCGTGCACTACACAATTCTGGCCGTGCACCCTCAAAACGCACCGTATCAATTATTCGGCCTTCATCCACCTTGCACGGCCAGGCGCACGGCCGTGCAAGCTTCAAGCCTGCCCGTGCATGGCCTCGGCGTGAGGCGCACGGCCAAATGGCTCAAGTGCACGGCAGTGCAGCCTCCTGGTCTGCCCGTGCACTCCCCAAAAAGCTCGCCCTTCGTCCGTTCTTCGTCCAATCGACCCCAGACTCGCTCCTAAGCCTTCATTCACGTACTAGGACCTGAAATAACACAAACAAGCACAACCTAGCGTGAAATCGGCCTAAAACACGAGAATCAACACCTTAAACGGTGTAAGTATGAGGGTAAAAACATGTGTAAATGACAGTCTATCAAACTCCCCCACACTTAACCGTTTGCTTGTCCCCAAGCAAACCAAGTCAGACACGAGGTAAGCTTACATATTTCAATCAACCAACATTGGGGACAAGTCATAAAGGCACAAAACACGTGAATCGCACTGGTTTTCAAACATCAATACATGCACAACCTCAATAACAACCTGGACAACCACCACAAAGGACATTCGAGTGCAGCAAATCGAGTAAAGGAAGAGTCTCCCTTCTGTTCACTGGCCAACCTAGACTTGATTCAACCACTTACTCAAAACAGTCAACTCATGCATCCAACTCAAGACATCAGAATAGAGACCGAGCAATCTAGGTCCTCACCGGGGTACAAGAGCATATAGAAAATGAAAATGAATCACTCACTCTCGACCAGTGGGGTCAGGACAATTTGATGCGAAAGATGCGCATGCTATTTCTCTCAATACCTATCATCTCTTCACCATGATGGCAGCCTCTAAATGCTTGAGTTCACATATGGGGTGTCACCACTAACTAATTAGGAGGTCTTAGACACAGGTTCAAATGACTGGCTAGGGTCTTGGACATGGGGAAAAGGCCTTTTAGGTGGTGGAAGTATTCATAGCAAAAGGTTCCACATTTTCCAAACACACAATCACAGTCAAACAACCCGGTATTTTCTTTCTGCTATCCTGCATTACTCAATATCTTAAGAGCACAAGAGCGAAGGAGGCATAAACATCAGCATTTCCAAGCCCAACCGCTAAGAAACACTGCTCACTGGGCATTATTCAGATTTTTGGTAGTGGCTCTCTTTTGCTTTCAATTTTTTTTCTTTGTTTCATTTTTCTTTTCATTTCCTAAGAGAGCCACCACTTCTGCATAAATTTTAAACACCTGCCCAACTTTTAAGCACTACCTCCAACACTCACATAGACTTTAGCAGAAACAGCAGAGAATATATAAAAACCACTCTGTGGAACCTTCTAAAAGATGCAACAAGGGTGATTTTTTCCATTATAGACCAAAAGAAAGGATAACACACGGCTCAAAGGGGCTGACTAGGGGATATGACACATCAGGACAGTCAGTTTTGGGCGTGGGCTAATCCTATGCCCCCATCATCTTAGCTAGTGACAACGTGAATGCTACACATCATGGAAGAGGGATCTATCGCATAAGAAAGAAACGAGCAGGCTCAAATCTCACATGGCTACCAATATGCTCTATCTCACATTCTGATACCCTGAACTAGATGCATAAACGACTGTCAAGAACAAGTAATCAGATCAAGTCAGATCAAGTCACAGTTGGCAAGCAAACAGTTGGAAAACTGAACCCCTACATCGTTCTACTGCACATCTCAGTCCTCATCATAGGTTGTCCTACTCGCAAACAAGTTGTCATGCATTAATCCGAAAACCAATCAATTCATCCATCAAAACACAGTGCCAATATGATCAAACAGCAGTACTTGGAGCCCTCAAATCGTAAGATTCGGACAGCGGATTAGGCTCCAAGCACCCAAATAAATATTCCAACCGATACAAAGCACCCCCCCACACTTAAGCACGACATTGCCCTCAATGGAGCAGAGGGAAAGATAAGGGGAACGATGTTACAGAGTAAGAACACTGCTGGGGGACTGGAAGTGGACCAGTCAGCGAGGCTAGCATCAGCAGAACACACTGGGTGATAGAAACCATAGTTCCAAGTGGACAAACCGACAAAAACAAACGAAAGAAAAACAAACCTTGGTGGGGTTGCCTCCCCACAAGCGCTTCTTTTACGTCTTAGCTAGACGGTGGCTCCTAAGTTTAGGTCCACCCCAAAACATCCTTGAAGTTGAGGTTCTCATTAATGAGGTGGAGTCTCAAGTCACGAGCATGTGATGTGATAGGTGATGAAGACGGCTCGTGACCTTGAGGAAGATGAAGTCTCCACTCACGAGACCTCTCCTTCGCATATGCTCTTGTCTCATTGCCCCAAACCAGATAAGATATATTCGATTGACCACCATCGTATCCACCAAGAGGGATTGATGTTGATGTGGTCTTAGTTGGGCAAAGAGACACTGCAAATGGGTCCTTGCCAAGCAGCTCCTCGAAGTTTGGTGGAGATATCAAGTGTAACATAGGCTCGGTGCAAGCCTCTTCCACCTCAACTTCATCCTCAGCCTGGACGCCAATTGCTTCCACAACCCCCCTACCTTCTTCAAAATGTGGTCTCTCCCCTTGGAAAAGATCAAGAACTACCTCTTCTTTACTTTCTTCCTCATCCTCCACAACTTTTTTCCTCATCCTTGCTCGCTCTTCTTCTTCTGGAACATATTGGAGAGCAAGTCGCCAAGCAATTTCTTCAAGGGAATCATCTTGCATCTCCTCGCACAGGTCCAGCATGTTAGAGCAAAAATGAGGAACGGTGTGATCTGCCACCAGAGGACTTTCATGATCATGATTATCATGGAAGTTCTCTGTGATAACTTCTGTAGGCTCCTCAACGCCCCCGCTGCCCTTGTCATCCTCCGCCTCTTCTAGCGAAGTAGCAGAAAGGTGATCTTGAGCAGGCTGTGAGCAAATTTGCTTCACCCACTCTGTTTGCTTCGCTGAGCACTGAACAGTCTGCTCCATGTCATGGAGCAATGAGGGATCGGAAGAGGCAAGGGCTTGGATTTGAAGATCCATCTTGGAGCATGCTCTCTCAGTGTCTCGAGCAAGCTGCTCCACGAGAAGCCTTAATTGTTTGTTCGGATCTTCCAGTGAAGTGTAGCATGGCTCTGCTGGTTGTGGCAGGAACTCTTCTTGAAAAGGATATTGTTCTTGAGGTTCCCAAGGGTTTGGTTGTTCTCCATAGTAGGGGGATTGGTACTGACATCCGAATCCATATTCTTCTCCTCCTTGATTGCTCCAGGAAGTCTCGGGGTAATACCACACGGATGGTGGTTGATACCCCCAATGGTTGTAGAAGTCACGAGGATCCATGTTTCAGAGCTGCACCAACAAAAACAAAACACCCAAGTGAAAAGCAAGGGTGGAAAGGAAAAGAAATGCAATAAATAAAAAGCTAGAGTAACAAATTTTCACGTTTCCCCAATAACCTAGAGGTTCCCCGGCAACGGCGCCAAAAACTTGACAAGATAAAACACAACACCTAACAATGGCCAAGTGTAACCAATGAAAGGGACTGCAGTATAGGCAAGTTTAATTATCAACCCGGGGTCTAGATCTACTGCTTACTCCGTGATTCTCTATTATCTAGCAAACTAGTTCGAGTGATTGTTGTGAAAAGTAAAAGCAGTAAGAAAGCAGGAAATGGTTCGGTTTTCAAAAGCAGGTAAGAGTCACTCGGGATTGAGTCCCCCTAGCCCCTTAGTTAGGTTCAATTGCAATTCCCTGGGTTGATTTACTGTTGATTAGACTGCGGAAGATCCGACAGTAGCTTGGAATCTCTTAAGCTGACCAAGCCCTCTCAGTCTAACTACCCGGCAGACGACTAGTCTTCACCGGGATAGAAAGCTGAGGCTATGAACACAGAACTCCACTACTGGCGCCAAGAACACCAGTACAAAGCAGTAAACTGGCTAACTCTCGTATAGCCAACCTCTTACTATCGAATGAAGAGGCTCTAACAACCTAATCAGATTCTATCTATCTCAGGTTGCAGCAGAAATTGAGAAAAGCTGATCAGACTCAAATCAATTCATGAAACATGCGTCATTCGATTAAAATCAAACAGTAGTATCATCCCAAGTCATTACAATCAAATCCTTAACACAAGGAACTAGGGTTCTTCATACCCAAGTGAGAGAAGGGTTCTACTCCATAGAGAGAGAAGAGAAAACAAGAATCGGATTAGTCATACTCATAACGATGAGGATAATCTGCTCCGGGACGATGATTTTCACTCCTATGACGATCTCCAAGCTCGATTCGATGAAATCCAGCTCTAAGACAGCTTCTAGGATGTGTTCTTCGCACTTTCTCTCTCTAGGGCTCTGTTTTTGCTCTAAAAAAACCATTCTCCCACTTTTGGCTCGGATTAGGCATTAAAACCGGCTTTCCCGAGTTGCACGGCCAGGTGCACGGCCGTGCACTACACAATTCTGGCCGTGCACCCTCAAAACGCACCGTATCAATTATTCGGCCTTCATCCACCTTGCACGGCCAGGCGCACGGCCGTGAAAGCTTCAAGCCTGCCCGTGCATGGCCTCGGCATGAGGCGCACGGCCAAATGGCTCAAGTGCACGGCCGTGCAGCCTCCTGGTCTGCCCGTGCACTCCCCAAAAAGCTCGCCCTTCGTCCGTTCTTCGTCCAATCGACCCCAGACTCGCTCCTAAGCCTTCATTAACGTACTAGGACCTGAAATAACACAAACAAGCACAACCTAGCGTGAAATCGGCCTAAAACACGAGAATCAACACCTCAAACGGTGTAAGTATGAGGGTAAAAACATGTGTAAATGACGGTCTATCAGGTGGATTTGCGAGTTCACCCACATCATAATGTACATAATATAAAGGAGTCAAATCGACATGATAATCGGTGGAGAAGGTTATCGGGCGGAAACAAGAAAATGAAATAGGAAGGAAATGTAGTATTAGTTCTGAAATTGGATAGAAATTCTATTATGGAGGAGTTTTCTACCGATGAAGATGATTATTAAGTGCAAGAAACTAAGGAAAATAATTTAAAGGAGGAAAGATAGGTGATCTAGACACAAGAATTAGAGAAAAAATAAAAGGAAGAAGAGGGGTTCGCGATTTGGAAAATTGACTTTCAGACTCAATCCTAGGAGCAGCCCAAATTTCCGTCTAATGTCTCCACTCTTCCCTCTCCAGCGCCAACGACTTTGTTAATTTTGATGTTGGGTTAAGCGGATCACCCGCGGGCGCATCCACAACCAACCCGCCACCCAACGGATGGCTCCCATTACAAACCGTCTCCCACATAATGAAATTTTGGGTCAAATGCGGGTGGGTCGGTCCAAACTCGCAGGTTATCCGCCCTCATGCCTAGCCCTAATGTACACGTTTGCTAATGTAACAAAACGCAGGGAAGAGGCGAAGAAAGAGAAAATTACATATCAATTTGTATGCAAGCAAATTTGTCCAGTCTTTTCAAGGCCCCGAGTGCAGCCATTAATCGGCTTGAGAAGGTACAACGAGACTTTATTTGGTCCGAATCCCAAGGTGATGGGAGGCTTTATCTGTGTGTTCATGTGGATAGGTTTCAGAAGAAGATTCTCACACACGACACTCTTAAACGGAGGGGATGGTCCTTTCCAAGTCGATGAGTGCTTTGTGACATGAGTGAAGAGACGATATATCATCTCTTCCTCCGATCCTCTGCAGTTTCTCCCGTGAAGTGTGGAGAGTGACGAGCAATTTTGTCTGGGTTAAGACTCCTTCACAAGATATCACTTCCACCATTGGGATGTGGTCGAGGGATAAAACTTCAAGTCCGCATATGTGGTGTTCTAAATTCTTCTTACACGCTTTCTGTTGGCGTATTTGGCTTGAAAGAAACGTTGATTTTTAGGGATGATTTCAGCTCGATTCTGAGCACCTGTTTCATAATCATTTGCAGCATCCATGACTGGTTGTGCGCCTCTAACAAGGTTGACAGATATGTGGCTGATCAATGGCGACTCAACGCGAGGGAGCAGCTTCTTCCTAGGCTTCAGGTTCCAACGTGGCTGATGGGGTCTGTGACCCAACGCTGGTGATGATGACTTTGTGATTTCGCTGTGGTGGTTATTATGTAGCTATTGTTAGGATCCTTTGCTTCCTGTGATTAAGGGCTGCCAGACTTGTTTCCTGGTTGCGCTGGCTACCCCTGTTTGTTTGTCTTCTCTGTACCATTTCTCCTCTTTTACTTACTTAATAAAATTTATATCACCGTTATAAAAAACAATGCAGCTTCTAAGCAAAGTGAGGTCCACGTTCTGAAAGCGAAAGTAAAAAGCATATGCATTATCAAGATACAACGATGAAAAATCTTCATGCGTGTCTTTCAAAAGACAAATAGTTGTTGTACCACGTAGAGTGTACATAAACATAGTACAAGCAGATGACTGAAGTAAGAGAAATTTAACTACAACTCTTGTTGCAAAATAATGGAGAGAAAAAAGAGGAGCTTGCCTATCCATACTTCCTGAACAACAATGGAAGTTAACAGAAAAAAGAGGAGCCTGCTAATCCAAACTTCCTGAATGTATCAGCTTAGATCCGAACTTCCTAATAAATGTCGTATTCCACATGGATTTCTAATAATAATTACTCACAACCAATCATTTAATGCACAAAGAAAAACTCAACATAAATAGATGGGTTGAGGTTTCCTATGTTTAGTTGTTTTCGAGATGTATCATAAATCGGAACATAATAATAAAGACAAGATAAGTAAAGATACACACTGATCAGAATCTAGATGATCGTGCATTTGAATCTCAATAATGTTAAGCAACAATGCATCTTCTATCATGTATCTCTATCCCTTCCACTAAGGTCATTCTACTCAAGTTTTCACTTCATGCAATAGGAACTATGACTAGCTAATGCGTGCTTTTGCTTCATGCCACTTTACTAATCAATCAATCAAGGAAGTATGGATAGCATATCACTATTTTGAGCATCTACGAACCAAATTGATGTTCCATAGCATTGATGATGTAAGGTATCAAGCATTGCACATAGTCGAGTATAAATGATTGATAATTACATTCCAGAGACACCTAAGACAATGACATTAACATACATTGGAGTTCCCATGAAACATAAAGATATTATAAACAACACTATAGTAGCACATAATGGATGACGAAGGAATCACATAATTAAAGCATCATTAGCTAAGATACTCAAATAACATAAGCATCACATGACATAGGCAAGATTTTCAACAACAAAAAAACATGGCATAGACATCCAATGGTATAAGCATCACATGACTAAGGCATCTAATGGTATAAGTATCGAATAACATAGATAAAAAATGACTAAAATATATCATTATATCATAGAAAGAAGATGTTATAAGCATAAATAGAATTCACATCCTTAACAACGAAGTTGAATTAACAAATATAGAAGCGAAGGATGATACCACCATCGATGATGAAGGCATCTCCTTACTTGCACCTTCCTTTGAATGTTAATTCGACCTCCCCCAATCTGAGAAACTCCTTGCTCGAGTTATACAGAGTGATTTTAGTGAATGTTTGCAGCCTACTGAATTCCATAACCCTCTCTTTATAGTGGAAGGAAAAGGGGGTTATTAGGTCTTTTCCTCCTAAAACGCTTCCAAGGGCTTCCTGATACTACTGAGACTCGAATTTATTGACTTGAGGATGAAGCAAGGCATATTCTTCAAGATCCCTTGGGTTTGGATTAACAGCATTTGGGCGCATCGATGCGCATTATTCCTCCTTTTGGTTGCTTGACCCACAAGTAACTCCTCTTGTGAAATCTAGCTCAACTTGATGCGTTCGGCCTAGCGGCAGCTACTACCATCAGAAGGATGTCATGGGTTCCTTTGTGGATTTTAGCTGAAATTTCTCTAGTTGTCTCCTCTTGGGTTTTAATGACGCCATCATGAAGGCTTCCCATCCATTTAGCCTTGTTGAATGGAGGAATCACCTTGATATTTTATTGATTGTCCCCCCTGATCCTCCAATTTGATCCACATTGATCCAAGTCATCCTAGAATTTGTTTGACCTTGAAAAGCAAAAAAAGAATACCAAAAAGGGCATAAAATGATACAAAACAACCTATATTATAAGCAAATTGATTAAATAGTTATGATTTCTACCTAAAATATGGCAAAACCAAGGTTTAAGAAAGCGTTAGGCGTAAGGCATGCATTGGGGTCTCGCTTAGTTTGCCTATGCTTGGAAGAAAAATAGCAAGTAGTACTATATGATAAATGAAATAACAACTTACAAGACTTTCAAACTTCATTTAGAATGATTAGTAACTTACTTAATACTTAACAATAATAAAATTAGCTCACAAATTCATAGAATCATAGCTCAATAGCTCACAAAATTCTAGAGCTATCGAAAAGATCGAAATAGAAGATTTAGTTTATAGACGATCCCAATTCCCGCTTTGGTATTGACTGCCTAGCTCCATCTAGTTATGCTTAGCAGACACCTAAGTGTTGCCTTACTTTGTCGACGTGTTCCCAATATCTAATTCGCTGTGATAACTCTAGGTGAGGCATTTTAGCATTTCCTAGTGCATAAGCATGAAATAGACCAAGGAACTACCAACACCAAGCCAAAAGATCAAAGAATGAGGAAATCATATAATTGTTGCCAGTCCAACCACATCATTTTGGGGAAGGGGTTGATTAGTGGTTTTCTTATTGGTTCACTACTAACTGAAGCATTGGTTATCGGTTTCAGTGACAACACAAACTAACATCGATCACCAAACTGCTAGCCCCTTATCGGCGATCGCTTTAACTGCTAACTGTCCTTATCTGTTCAGTTAATGATTAAATTGATACCTGATAAACCAATTACCAACTCTAAACACAACACAAAGCGACAAGGTTGAATAGAACAAAATGCGCAACCGTAAGGTGGCTCCTGGGCGACCATTGGCGGAAGTGTATTACCCTCATTTTGAATCTCACAGGTTCCTTGGACCGTTAGTGGAGCAATAGAGGCTCAAGGTTTTATTGCTTGATGTTCCATACCTTTCAAAAATGATACATGTTTCTGCAACAACATCACCTACATATCATTATGCCAAAAATGAATCTGTCACATATGAAATTAGAGTAAAAGTTTACATAAAAACTAAAAATACTATTAACACAAATGAAATTAGAGTAAAAATTTAGCATTATGGGAAAAAATAATAAATTATCAAAAATTTAGAAGACAATTTCTTAACATTCTAATCAGAGTGGCGCAGCGGAAGCGTGGTGGGCCCATAACCCACAGGTCCCTGGATCGAAACCAGGCTCTGATAGTTTTTTTTTTAGTTTTAGCTATTGGTATAAGAAAAATGATTTATATGTATTTTCATTTTCCCTCTGCTCTCTCCTACTGTCGGCATCGCTCGACCTAGATTTTCATCACTAGAATGGGTGCATCGCTAATGCCCCAATTGAAGGGTTGAGCTCCCTCCAGTATGTATTTGTTTGAGGTAACTATTGAAAATTGTTTTAAATTCTAACCATCAACTAGAGCTAGCTGGGATTGGTTTCCATATATCAAGCGAGGCAAAAGAAAATGGGACAACTTGTTTGAAGGACTGTCTTATCAAGCAATTCCTTACAACTTTCTCTAAAGTTTTCCTTTTTACAAACATGGACGAATAATTTATGGGCTTGACAAGGTTTGGTTATTTTTAAAAATAGTTTAGGCAACAAATTTTGGTTTTTGAAGTAATTTTAATAGATTATCGCATCGTGAAATGTAAGAGGGTTTAAGAAACCTAGAAATTATATTTTTAGTAGTTATTTTTCATGTTGATAAAGTAGATATTATATCTATTTATGGAATTAGAATAAAGATTAAGAGTAAGAATAAAAGGGCGAAGAACTTTTTATTTGGTTGGGACTTGGGAGAGTAGTATGATATGAACTATGATAAAGCTCCTTTTGGTGAGGGTTTTTTTTTTTGGAGGAATGATGTGAAATATAAGGTTCACGCTAGCTCATATCTCTTCATTCGTAGTTACATCGATGGAGTGAACAAAGTATCGTTAACAGCCCCAACCCTAGGCCGAGGGCATTAGGACAAATATGAGCCTCAAAGACCTGCTATTAAAACACTTATTAGTATTATGGGTTATTGGGTTTATATGGATCTCTCCAAGAAATAGAAAAAAAATATTTTATTATTATCGAATTGATGATCCAGCAACGATAAAATGTTTTTTCGTATGTCCACGAACTTTCTTTTGAAACAATGGTATAACAAATAATAGGAGGCTATTATTTTTCCATTGCCTCTTATTTTCCATTGGTTGTTGGCCCCAATATTCGAACCTAGAGTATGGTGAATGTTCTCATCTTTATATTACCTTTTTTGTTGTTTTTTTTTTTGCAGCAATTACTACTAGTTCTATTTGGAGAAATTTTAAAAAGAAAGATTATAATGTTTTATTTCTAACGCATAAAAATTGTACGGTAATGACTGGTATACTCCAAGTGATCTAGCCATTAAATGCACTTCGATAAGCTCCGACGAATCTCCGACAAATCGGTGAAACATCCTGATACTTTTATCCAACCGAAATACACATTGCTCAAGAGCCGGTTAAAAAAATCTCAATTCAAATACAACTTAATCATTTCCAAGAAAAAATATCAAATGCAATGACCTAAACACGTGGGCGAACTCAAACCATAGTCAATAAAACAACTTCAACTCAGAACCTCCAGGTTATAATCATAATCATGAATATAATAACTGACAAACTCTAACTACTTGCCGAGCTCCCTGAGATCTTATCCATACTGGTACAACTGCTCGCCTCGTCCTGCCTCTTCTTGAAAACCACGTCCGTTAACCCTTCCTCAACCTAGTGAGTGAAAAGGTGTCAGTCTCGTCGTTACTTTCTAAGGTCTTTGCCTAAGCAAACCCTTACTAAACACATTATTAACAGTTACTTCCTATTACATGAAAGCCATTCTCATCTCACTTCCATTCTTAATACTTTCATCCTTAATAGCTTATAGAAGTTCTCTACTTCTATATTAACTTATATACTTATTACTAGGGTCCACCGTGTTACGTATCGCCGTCTGGTGTCCCTATACTCAAGGCAATGGTACTGCTCTCCAGTCCATGTCCGGTCAACTATTGTGTTATGTATCGCCGTCTAGTAGTGACTCAATATCCTCGATCAATTGTTGTGTTACGTATCGCCGTCTAGCAGTGATCCGACCATCTACCACGTCCAGTAGTGGCCCAACCGCCTGGGGGTTTATCTTACCATTAACCATACATTCAATTACATAGCACAACGCGTGCCTCCACCTTAAGTAGGCGGTGAGATGCCTCATACACATAATCGCTAATAACTCAAAAATTAACTAACATTAGTTAAAGTAAATGCATAAACTAAAAGACCTACGACTGAGATATTACCTCTGTTACACTCACCTCGAAAATACGACTCCTCGATTCCTTACTTGAAGAAATCCCTCATCCGTAAAATTACCTCGCTAGCCATACTCTTGTATTGAATCCATAACCGAAAACCTTGCATCCTCGATTACTTTTCCAACTTTACATTGCCCGTCGATCAATGTATTGAGCATAACATCCTTGAATTGCATACCGAGTTTCAGAGCTTTTTCTCAAAATTAAGTAGCCAAAATCCACTTGAAAGGAAATAACATACCAATCAACTTCTAGAATTAACCGGACCAAGGTAATTTGCTTACCTCAGGTTTGTGCTCCTGCAAGCCAAGTCGCGGTGATGAGGAGTGGGATTTAATCCCTTCTTTTTTTCCTTGTTTTATATAATAATAATAATAATTATTATTATTATTATTATTATTATTCCTAATTAAAAGTTGCAGTACATAACCGTCAATTTAACCGTTCATTTAATATGGTCGAACCTGCACTCAAACGTCGGGGTGTAACAATGAGGGCCTGCGGTTAATCCACTAGAGGTTAGGCTATAATATCATACCTCAAACTTGGTTTAATTCATAGTCTAGATAGTGATAGCTCACAAGGAGTATCTGGAGTATACTATACTCCAGGATTATTGACTCACACAAAACACCACACTCGAAATCCCCTCTAGAGCCCAAAATTTTAAACTCTAGAGGGGGTGCAACATAGGGCAAGTAAGTTTTAATTATCAACCCGGCCGATCCATGTACCCCTACTTCAATCGCTTAGGTTGTTATCTAGCAAGCAACTTTTGGGTTTAGAACTAATGGAACTACAAACTAAACAAGCAAAGAAAAGTAAATAAAAGAAAATTCTAACTAAGGGAGCTTCACTCAGGAGTTGCTTCCCCCTAACTAGCTACCATGACTCGTTGGATTGAATGGAGTCGTGTGGTGTAGGTGGTTGTGAACCGTGAGGGTGAGCAACTAGTGATTAATTTGTCACGGAATCAATTCACTAGCGATCGATTTGTCGCAGGATCGATCCACTCAAGGCGTTTAGGGGAACCGCTAGGTAGGGGTGTTCAAATGGTTACCATGGTTATAACCAAACCAAATAAGGCTAAATTTCATTAACCATGGAATACAATATCATAACCAAACCATCCAAACTAATACAACAACCAAATTAACCAAACTAAAGTTTAATCGGTTTGGTTAATTGGTTAACCAGATTAACCAATATAAAATCACATTATCATTGACGATGAAAATTTTCCGGTTAATGCAACAATTCGCAATTTATATAATGAATAAAACATAACAACTAATACAATTATCTTACGATTAGTATAGAAGTATTCACCTAACAAAAATATATGACAATGGTATGAGATAATGAATTGTTGTGTTTGTGTAAATTGACTTAATCTCTTAGCAATTATCATAGGTTGGAAATGACCTTCCTTTCAAGTTTTCATCCATCATAATGTATGAAATTTATCTAAATTAGGCGTACATATGTTGTGGTCTACATTTTACATATACAAATATACACTATATGAGCAATATTGAGCTTTATATTTTATGAGTCTAAAAGGGATGAACGTCAACTCTTGAGTGGTTATGCAAAGTATTAAGTATGTGTATATAATATATGTTAGATATATGACTAATTATTTAACTGGTTAATTTGGTTTGACTGATTAGGAGTGTCTGAAACCAAACCAGACCACCTAAAAACTTTAACCAAACCAAACCAATTATCCAAATTAACCAAACCAAAATCCAAATAGTATCGGTTAAAACGGTTACCATGGTAACCAAACCGTTTGAACACCCCTACCGCTAGGAGGAGCAACTAGTGATCCATTTGTCACGGGATGGATTCACTAGAGACCGATTTGTCATGGAATCGATCCTCTCACTCAGTCTCTAGGGGTTGCCTAGGTCTCTCCCTCAAACCGGAGTTTGAGCGGTTTAATCACGACCAACCTTGATAGTAGGCATAAAGTGCCCAGGAAAACCAAGCTTGTCAAACATACCTAAAAAGGTTTGGTTTCCTCTAATCTAGGTTAGGAAAGCACACAAGATTTGGAAAACACAACTATGCACAATCACCATGGAAACACCTATAATAGTCAAATTGATGCAAACTCATACAAAATCATTCAATCTAAACAAGTAATTACAAAGTATTAGTTAGAGATCTACAACACCCAAGAGAAAAGAGTGATTTTATAGAGAGAGAAGAGAGGGATTACAAATTTGAGCTCAAGATCTTCTTCTTCTTTTTCTAGGATTGAATCCTTGTCTTCAAGATCCACCCAAGCCTCCAATGATGCTCCAAGATCACTCTCTCTCTCTCTCTCTCTCTCTCTCACACACACACACACACACACACACACACACGAGCTCCCCTTTGGTGTTTTTGGGCAAACCTTAGAGAGGGAATTGAATTTCTCTCCAAAAACCAGCTCCCCTTTTCTCTCTCCCCGCTGTTGTCTTCATATTTGCCCGAAAGTGACAAGTTCAAGGACGCGTTGGCCAGTTCACGGCCGTGAACACCTAAACGCGTTCGTGAAATCAGTTGTCTCCAAAACGCACCGCTTCACTCTCCTGGGTTCACGGTTAATGGCCCCAATTCACGGTCTTACCGACCGTGAACTCACATGGCGTCAATAACCTCTGAAACCTCACTGGACTGCTCGATGTTCACGGTTTGTGGCTCCAGTTCACGGTCTTAGGAGACCGTGAACTCCCTTGTTTGAGCGTGAACTGCGACTGCTTCCTGGACACCTGCACTTCACTGTTGTGGGGGAATTGTCACGGTCTAGTGACCGTGGCAATTGCGTACTTCGGACTTTTCTTCGGTTTTTGTGCTTTTTAACCTCCAATTATCCCGAAACTCGTCCTCGATCCTTCCACACGTGCTAGAAACTGAAATGTATCAAAACAAGCACAACCTAGCATGAAATATGTCGAGGAACGATGAAATACTAAGCTAAACGAATAAGAAATGAGGGGTAAAATGTGTACATTTGGGCCCGAATCAAGTTCAGCAGTCAGACCCAACATTATACGTAGTTAGCAAACACATCAATTTTTGAGAATCCATAATTCAAAAGCTAAATAATTATTCTTCTAAATATTAATCAATCAATCTTCTAGCATGGTATTAGAGTTCTTCTAAGCCTCGGTTCTCTTTCTTGCTCTTATCTCTCGTTTAACTTCCTCTTCTCCAGTTTTTCTCCATCCTCCTATGGAGGTACACTCTTCTTCTTCTTCCGGGGACGAAGCCACTAATCCTCACATTGGAGGTCACCCGTTGTCCAATGGTGCAATTCTTTACCACCACGTTTCAATTTCGGATCCCGTGAGTTCATTCTTCATACATCCTTCTGAGAATCGGGGGCAATGTCTTGTTTTTCACCCCCCCCCCCCCGAATGAAGGAAATTTCTCCAATTGGGAGCGCTCCATAGTGCTCATCATGGATGGCAAGAACAAACTCGATTTCTCAAATGGGAAAATTTATCAACCATAAGATGATTCTCCTCTGTTTGAGCCTTGGAGCCTGTTTAGCCATAAAATAAATTCAGCTTGTACAACATCGATTAGTTATCAAAAGAATTCAATGGATTCATAAGGTCAACTCAACATTAGATTTGTGACACTTACGATATGAGGATCTTGCAATGAATGGCAAGTAACAAGTCATGTGGCTAGGTCTATGGAGGCCCTTATGCTCGTTTGATTGGTGGGTATACCATACCACTTTCATGGCATGAGTAGCTGACTGGGTGTCTGACATGGATTGTTTACCATCCATGCCACCCAATTCAATTGGCCTGCCTATTGAAAGATCTAGGTGGATGTTATAATGCCTAGAATCTCGAGCCCTGTGTCTCCTCCCTTTGGGACATGAGGTGTCAAATAGTTTCAAGGTTAACCGACCACCATGATGGTCAGCATGTCAAACCATCCTCGCCTTAAGCCATGTCACAATATCGTTTTGTTGTCTTATGGGCATGGTTTCCGTAGCTAACTAGGACATGGATGAGTATCTCAATTGGAAAATAAGGTGTTGGTAGTAGAAACCGTGAAGTCAACATGCCTTGAATTTGCATCTCTTACTTACCATGAGGTAGAGTTTGAGTAGGAAAAGTAAAGACAAGGAGACTAAGAGCCATGTTCTTTTAAGCCTCGCTAACGAGCTAGCAATGGAAGAACTGGTGGATTGGCCGCATTCGAGCTAGCCAAATAAGTTAATGATAGTGTCCTTGTCCCAATCAAGTGTGGTGCTTGCCTGCTTGGTCAAGTCAGATTTGGTGGGGGGAAAATGATTCATAATTTTCAGCCTCTTGTCCTGTTTTCTACGGAAAAAAGGGGTGATCATGATTCGGGTGATGATAAGGGGACACAAGCTTGTGTTAGTTGGTTTGCGGGCCGAGTACAGAGGTTTAGCGGCCTAGGATTACTAGCCTTAATCATTTGCATGGATTTATAACTTGAAAACTCAATCAAGAGTTTTGTTTTCGTTGATTAGGCCAGTATCAGCGCCCGCACAAGCTTTATTCACAAAGGAGCCGAATAGGAGAAGGAAACAAAAGACTTCCTCATGTTTTCTCCATTCAACAGTGAGTTGGGGCATTAAAAAAAGGTGACAAATCATAAATTTTAGCATCCTGTCCTGTTGGTACCTAAACAATCACTAGAGTTCCTCTAACTTGTGACTTTGTAAGCCGGGTAGGAAAAAAGGATGAGAAGGTTTATTTGGTTTGGCTTGGCGGCCTTAGAAAGAGGCACAATTTATTTGGGGGATTGTAGCAGGGCGTGTAGAAGAAAAGGTTTGGAATGAAATCCTCCAAGAGAAACAGTTCATATTTTGACCATGGATTATTTACAAGGCGAACCACTTTGTTCCCCAAACGATTTCCTTTGTCAAGGCTGCCCTATTTTGACAGAAAGATTATATGAATGACAAAGTCATAGGTTCTTAAGGAATCTTAATGACAGTTTTAATGAAAGTAGATCCACTATTATGTCGTTTGATCATTTACCACCTATTACCAAGATTTTTGCTTTTATGGTGCAACATGAACGTGATAATTGTCTATTATCTAAGCCACAAATTCCCCAAAATCCTAATCATGTTGTTGATAGTATGGCATTAAAGCATAAGGAAATCAATATGTGGGTGTTCAAAAAACTGGTCAAGACTTAAAAAAGCCAGGAAGAAACTAGTATGTACATTCTGGGGATATAGAGGGCATACTGAAGATGTCTGTTATAAGAAGATTGAGTATCCTCCTTGTTACCAATCTAAGAAGAAGACTAATAACCCTCGACAAACTAACAATGTGACTATAGTGGGTGGCACCACTTCTAATTGATCAGTCACCATTAATCAATCCGATTGGATGACTCTCTGCCAACATTAGTAGAAAATGGTGAGCATAATGCAACCTGCACAGCAGCAGCAACCGTTTCATCAGCGACAACAAACTTTTTATCCTTCCATTCCAACTGCTTTTCTAGGAGCATAGCAAGCCAACAGGTAAATATAGACAATTTCTAGCTGTTAATTTACCTTTACAACATCAATGGGTATTAGATACAGGAGCCACTGACCACATAATTTTCTCTCTTTGTGTGTCATTTTACAAACCAATTACTAACACCTTTTTCCATATGCCTAATGGAAATAAGATAGTAATCACTGCAATTGGTTGTGTTAAGTTTTCAAAATGATTGGTCTTACAAAATGTCTTGTTTGTACAAGCTTCCACTTTCAATATGGTTTCTGTGCGTCAGTTAGTACAAAAATCAACTATTTCCTTATGGCTTATTCTTCCTTCTATGTTATTCAGGAGTTCCCAAGTATGAGGATGAGTGGTACAACTAATTTGCTGAATAGTTTATACATCCTCCACACTCTAGCTCAAACTTCTCAACTACAGTCCTCTCTTCAGAATCAGGTACACAACCCACAAAATCTCTTGTGGATTTTTGTACTACTCAACAAAACATAGATATTTAGCACATGTTAGGCCACTTATCTAGTGAAAAGTTTAGATAGTTACATATCTCTTGTCCTAATGTAGCATGTAATTCTAAGTTTCACTGTACAATTTCCCCACAAGTTAAATAAAATCATCTTCCGTACTAGTCAAATTGCTGCAGCTTCTGATTTACTGCACATTGACATATGGGGAAATGCTCTAGTGAAAACTTTCCATGGTCATTCCTACTTCTTGACTATAGTTGACCGTTTCACTAGGCATACTTGATTGTTTGTAATGAAACACAAGTATGAAACTCGTTCAATAATAATTTTATTTTTTGAATTTGTCTCTACTTAGCTTAATTCTAAGATCAAGATCATTAGAACATACAATGGCCTGAAATTCCAAATTCCTGAGTTCAATAATACAAAAGAAACACTTCATCAAACAACATGTGTATATACCTCCCACAAAATGGTATTGTTGAGAGGAAATATCAACACATAAAGGCAGTAACAAGAGTATACTATTATTGTATCTACATAGGCCACCCTACTGATACTAAGGGTTAAAGACTATACAATTTTAAAACTCACAATGTTTTCATTTCTAGAGATGTGTCTTTCTATGAGAACATCCCCTTGCATCTTCAGTCACAAAACACATACTAAGTTCCTTTTTCCTAATTTTTTCAGCTTCCTTACATGATCTGGACTTCCCATCAGTATCTCTCCATCTTTATCTACTCTTCCCTGCTCCGATTTCCAGCTGTCTGCTTCTCGTGATCTAGAAACCATAAATCCTCCAAGCATTCAGGATACGAGCACTTCTACTATGCTATATAGCATTGGTGCTTTAATTACAACTCAAAGTTGTACCATAACATTAAATATATAAGTTTAGGTTGTACCATAAAGCAATTTGTATCATTATGTTATGGTACAACTTTACAACTTGAAGTTGTACCACCACATAAAGGTACAAGTTCAAGTTGTACTATAAAAGAATTTGGACAAAAAATATAGGTACAATATGAAGTTGTACCATAACGTAAATGTACAATTTTAAGTTGTACCATAAAGGCAAAAACCTATAGCACCAATACTATATAGCATCGTAAAATTTCTCTTCAGGATACTTCTTTTCTACCTATTACAACTGCAACAAGTTCTATTTCTCGACTACTGAGGAAATGAACTAGGATAGTTGTCAAACCTTCAAAACTAAAAGACTACAAGTGTTATTTGATCAGTAGTACTTCAGTTTCTCATACTGATCCCTGCTTTCCCATCCAAAACAGCCATAGTTATATCTCTTTAATTCCCGCAAACAAGAAATTTTCACTTGAAATCACTTTAATAGAGAATAATGGTCTTTTAAAGAAGCATCCAAATATGAGGAATGGTTAAAAACCTGTAATTTAAAGTTCACTTCTTTAGAAAAACAAAAATATGAGAAATTTTTGAACCGTCTCCTAATATAAGTAGTATATAACTATCTGTTGATGTGACTTGAATTAGACTATCTGGCTACGATGACTGGAAGTCACTTGACTAGCTCACACACATCGTGTTAGTGAATCACGTAAATTCGTGTGTCGTGTTTATTCTTGTTTTTGTTATTTCTTGCTTTGTCGTTCCTCCTATTTCCCGATCCGCAGAGAAACAATCGTGACACAATCATTGGCTGTAAATGGGTATTTAGAGTTAACTACAAGCCAGATGGTGACACAGACGGATACAAAGCAAGATTAATTGCAAAAGGATAACACAAACCCCTGGTGTGGACAATCTATACACTTTTTCTCCTTTTTTTTAAAATGACAACAGTCATAATTTTGTTGGCCCTAGCTTCTATTTACAATTGATTCTTAGAAGATATCAACACAACATTTCTTCATGGAGGCCTCAATAAAGAGATCTACATGATGCAACCTTCTGATCTGAAAGTTACATCTGCTGACAAAAATAAAGTATGCAAATTAGTGAAATCACTGTATGGATAAAAACAAGCTATTCGTCAATGGTTTGCTAAGCTTGATACAACTCTGAAATCTCTAGGTTATAAAAAAAATCACATAGTGATTACTCTTTGTTAACTAAAAAGTCATCAAACACATTTACAACACGTCTTGTATATGTAGATGACATCGTTCTTACTAGAAATAGTAATCCGGAGATTGAAATGGTGTCACAAACTCTATAGTTTGCCTTTACCATCAAATATCTAGGTAAACTTTAGTACATCTTTGGCCTAAAATCTCTAGAACAACTTTTGGAATCCGTCTTTGCTAAAGAAAGCAGGCCTTAGACATTCTATCTGACACTGGATTCCTTGCTTCCAAACCTACAACTACTCCATCAATTCCTGCTACCCACCTATCTTGTGCTGAAGGAAAACTACCAAATGCAACATATCATAGCATCTATAGAACCCTTATTGGTAATATCATACCTGACAAATGCTATATTGTTAATAAGCTTAGCCAATTTGTCGATACTCGTACCACAACACATGAGTTAGCCACACATAGACTCCTGTGTTACCTAAAAACTACTTCTGCTAAGGGCTTATGCTTTCTTGCTAAATCTACTATACGACTTACTACTTTATTAGACTTTGAATGGGCTAGATGTCCAGACACACCACGCACGATGATTAGTAATGGGGTTTTTGTGCTTTCTTAGGTCAAGCACTCATCAGCTGGTGCAAAGAAGAAGCAGGCAGTTAGCATATCCTCATCAGAAGCAAAATATCGAGCCTTGGCAGACACCTCTCAATAGGGCCGGTTCTAAAACTTTGGAGGCCCTGTTCTGTAAACAAAATGTGGCACAAATTATTTTTTGTAAATATATAATAAAATATAAAAAAGCATCAATCAATCAATAAAAATTATTCTATTATTTAAAGATAATATCTATATAAAGCTCGAAGGGGGTATTCTACAACTGGTAATTACAAATATTATATAAAGCTCCCAAATTCATTATTAGCTCTTACCACTAATCTACAATTGTCATGTAATTGCTTATATATTATATAAAGCTCACAAATTCAGCGTTATCTCTTCATTATTTGCATACACTATTGTTTTATAGGGTAAGTTGTTTTTTTATATAACAATTTAATCAAATTTTATATTTTTATTTACTTGACTTCATCATTAGACCAAATTTTTTTTGTAACACTTATCTATAAAGTAAGTTATTATTTTTATAACAGTTTAGTACACGGTAAAACTTATAAAGGAATAGTTATTTTTTATACATAAGTTAAATTAATGTGTGATGTATGTCTTTCGTAATGATTAAGACACTACGTACGTAAAATTTATGGAGTTATTTTACTCTAATAATTCTAGCGAATTGTTTTATTTCAACCAAATCATTAAAGCTTATGGAGAGATGATTATAGTTATGCAGTGCCAAGTGAAATGAGGCCTGTTACATAGAGAAAGTAAAACCTGGACACCAAAAAGAAGGCTTCCACCCAACGCATGCTCTGAATCCTTCAAGTTAACCATGCAGATGATAACTTGCGAGTTACCACATAATAAACCATTAATTATTGGATGAGAGAGGCAGCATCTGAGAGCACACCAAGTGCTAGAAGCTGAATGATTAAAGCATCATCAATATAATAATAAAAAATATATTCATAAAAACAGACAAACCATCGGAATGTCCACCTGCTCATCACCACAAACTAATAATAATTATAATAAAACCAAGAAACAAACACCAAGGAAAAGCATCTTAGAAATCTAAGAGCTCAATAACAAATGAGTCAGAGATATAGCTGGACTAATCGCACAACGACGATTCTAAACATCAATTCCTTTGATAGCTTTACTAGCTGGCTTAGTCAGAAGTTAAATCCACCGAAAGGTCCGAGTTGAGATCCTAATAAATGAGTGTTTGCTATGTATTAAAGCTCACTAACTGATCCATTGAAACCAAATAAAAGTATGATCATTTTCTACCCCCAAAAAAAAAAAAAAAAGAGTATGATCATTGAGTACATCAACTGTATGAACTCAACTCTGAAAAATAATAAGCTTTGAGAATGACAGAAGACGTGTTTATAAACTTTATGATCACACACTCACACCAACAAAAAAATTACATTTAAAAGACCCCCCTTATGAACAAACGAGGTCCCAGAATTCTCCCTGCTGTACAAACCAATTCCAACTGTTTAGGCAGTTCTTCAGTATTACCTATCGACAAGAAAAAAAATAGTAGTTCTCTGCACACATATACCAATCTCTTATATATCTCCCCTTTCTTTTTTCAACCCTTACAATTGGCGGGCAAGGGCGCCCCTTATCGATCCTGGCTCATACTATAGACACAAGATGGTGAAACAAGTGAACCAACTCTTTCTTTTACCATCACAACGATGACAATAGACCCACCACCAAGGGAAGGGCAGGCACAGCACCCTACTTATGTGCCTGGTTCTGAGGCTGATGATTCTGTTGTCTGGTTTGAGATGCTGCGGCAGACATAACACGCAATCGTCTGGCAATTTCTGTGAACGCTGGGCGTGCCAAAGGATCAGGTGCCCAGCATTGCTCCATTAGCAACTTCCATTCTGGGTCACAGAAGCCTGGTACGGGAGGCCTCAGTGTGTTATTGACAATGCCTCCTGCAAGAGAAAACGGGAGGAGCACCAAGCTTTAATAAGGTAGGACATATTTGGCTCACAGGAGAACCGTGTAGTGGCATTGCCAGTTATAACTGGATGGGTTGATATGATATAAAACGATATAGAAAATAAAGCTGTTCACACACACACCTATAATTGCTCCATAATGCATATTGGCATAAGGTTCCTCGCCGGTAAGAATTTCCCACAGCACAATACCAAAGGAAAATACATCAACCTGCCAGCATACTAAGAATCAATACAGTGATAGACATTTTAATTATTTCGGTTTATGTCGGTTTGAATTATTTAGTTCGGGATTATTTTGGGTATTGGGAATATTGTGGGGGATTAATAATTTGGGGGAGTTAGTAGGTAATTGTGTTTTGGGTATTTAGGCTATTGTTTACGTAGAGAATGGTAAGCAAGAATAAACCTAATTCCTAGTTGTTCTCCCTCCTCCTCTCTTCCCTCTGTGATTGCCGACCCCTTTCCCCCTCTCTTCCAAGCTGCCCAGCGGCAGCAGCCCCCTCCCTCCCTCCTTCTCATCTCAAATCCCCTCTATTCTTCTATCATCTATCTCCCAATCTCCCGGATCAATCCCTAGTTGATCCCCGATCCCCAATTGTCCGATAGAGCTTGACCTAGAGCTCTATCATTTGGTATCAGAGCCCGGTTCTTGGGTTCGATCACAAACAGCGAAAGAAGGGTGCAATGGTGTCCACAAAATCGATGACAGCGGCGGAGAAGGCTGCCAAGGCGGCGGCGCCGGAGCAGGCCTCCACCGCGGTCTCGACCGGGCTGCCGGTAGCTGGCGGCGGCAACCAGGGGGCCACCGATCCGCGGGACGGTGAGCTGGTGGACGAAACTGAAAGGCTGGAGCTGATTCAGTCTACTTTGGATCGCCTGGTAGCTGAGTTCGAGAAGGAGCGCAAGGAATGGCGGGCGCTCCGGCAGGAGCAAGGCGAACAGCGGCGGGAACAGGAGGAGGAGTCCCGGCGAGTTTGGAAGAGGTTTGATGAGGTGCAGAGGGTCGTGGAGGCGCTGGCCGCCGCGCAAGCCACTGGGCCGAAGGGTGGTGGCGGCGGCGATGGGAGCGAAAGCCGGAGCGGGCTGGGAGGCTCGACGGCGGATGGAGGCGCGGCGGCGGGTGGCGCGACAGCGGGGGCGATGGTGGTGGCGGAGGCGCCGCCCCCAACGGCGGCTGTCGAGGTGGTTGACGCGGCGGAGATGGTGCCCGGGGCCGGGGAGCGAGTGGGCCAGGGTCAGCCAGGGCGCAGCGGTGGGCCTGGGCTTCTACCGACACCAACGGCCCAGGAGTTGGCGGCCCGCAAGGGTAAGGCCAAGATGCCAGGGTACGACAATGGGCCTCCGCCGACGGGGCAGGGGCCGCCTAGGCCAATGGGCCGGAGCGACATAGTGGGCCAGTATCACGAGCCCAGAGGCCTGGGGTGGCTGACCATGGATCACGAGCGGATCGAGGAGGAGCTCAGCCTGGTGGGCCAGAACGCACCATGGGCCGACCCGGCGGGTGGCGGGGACTATTTGGGCCCGGACGTGACAGGGGCCCAGATCGTGCAGGTTAGGCCGGGCCAGGAGGGCCGATTCGGGCCGGGCCATGAGAGCCGGTTCGGGCCGGGCCAGGAGGGCAGGTTTGGGCCGGGCCAGGAGGGCCGGTTTGGGCCGGGTGGACCGGGGCTGGGTCGAGGAGGCGGCTCGGCTGGTCAGACCGACCCGGGGCTGACCGGGTCGGGTCGAGGTGGGTCGGGTCGGGGCGGACCCGAACCGGGTCGAACCGACAGTGGACCGAACCGGTTCGAACCGGGGCTGGTTAGATCGGCCAGCATGGACCCGAACATGTGGCGCGGATCGCACGGTGCAGGGAATTGGGCAGGACCGATGGGGCGAGGGCCCGCAGGCAGCCTTGGGCGAGGAAGGGGGACTCCGTTCTACCCAGACCAGCCAGGGGGTGCTCCCGGTTATGACAGGTATGGTTCGTATCATCCTGCTTATGATGGAGCTGATGGAATGGTCTTTCGAGCCAAACCCCCGACCATTGAGTTTCCAAAATTCAATGGTCAGGAGGATGCAGGGCTGTGGTTGTATGCAGCAGAGAGGTGGTTCAGAAACCACCCTATTCCGGAGGAGAGGAAGGCGCATCTGGCGTCCTTCTACTTAGAGGGAGAAGCGCTGCAGTGGTGGGAATGGATGGAGAGGTCCTATGGGGCGGTGGGAACTCTGATCACTTGGCCGCTGTTCCAGGAGGAGCTGCGTTATCAGTTTGGAAAATCGGAGGGGTGGGCCCCAGAGCAGTTGGCTAAGCTGAAGCAGACTGGCTCTGTTGCGGACTACCGTGCAGAGTTCTTTAAATTGGGCAATCAATGTCATGGGGTCCCGGAGGAGACACTGGTGGGGTTGTGCATGGCCGGCCTGAAGCCGGAGATTGCTGCTGCTGTCCGGATCTTTGAGCCGGATTCCGTGAAATCTGCTTTTCGTCTTGCAGGGTTCAAGGAAGAGGAGCTGGCGAGTTGGAGGAGCACCATGGGCCGCAATCCGCGGGCAGGGGGCGCCGGGAGCAGTAGCGGACTCAGCGGTGGAGGAGGAGGAGCGCCTGGGACCGCGGTTGGAGCTGGAGGACCCACGGCGACACAGGCGCCAGTAGCTGTCGTGAAGGGTGGGGCACGACCTCCGCCCAAGGGGTTTGTGCGACTGTCCCCTGCTGAGATCGAGCAGAAGCGGCGGGAAGGGAAGTGCTTCAACTGCGACGAGAGGTTCACGATTGGCCACAAGTGTGCACGTCCGGACTTGATGATGCTGGTAGGGAGGTGGGAGGACGAGGCGGAAGATGAAGCGAGAGACGGGGAAGACGCAGGAGAAGGCTACCAACCTTGAGGACAAGGTTGTTTTGAAGAGGAAGGGAATGATAGACATTTTAATTATTTCGGTTTATGTCGGTTTGAATTATTTAGTTCGGGATTATTTTGGGTATTGGGAATATTGTGGGGGATTAATAATTTGGGGGAGTTAGTAGGTAATTGTGTTTTGGGTATTTAGGCTATTGTTTACGTAGAGAATGGTAAGCAAGAATAAACCTAATTCCTAGTTGTTCTCCCTCCTCCTCTCTTCCCTCTGTGATTGCCGACCCCTTTCCCCCTCTCTTCCAAGCTGCCCAGCGGCAGCAGCCCCCTCCCTCCCTCCTTCTCATCTCAAATCCCCTCTATTCTTCTATCATCTATCTCCCAATCTCCCGGATCAATCCCTAGTTGATCCCCGATCCCCAATTGTCCGATAGAGCTTGACCTAGAGCTCTATCATACAGCGCCAGAAATTTGGAAGACAAAAATGTCGACAGTCTATAACAATCATATAATTAAACAAGTTATGGTCACTTGACAAAGTTGCAAGGACAAAAGCTGTCTGATAAATTCTGTTTGCATGGAGCCAGGCAAGAACTAAGAGATTGCATATGAATGAGAGGTGGGATTTTATTACTTTGGTATGGCATTGGATGGTCAAAGAGTAGTACCTTTTCAGAAACTTTACTGCTGCTCCCATTCAGCAGTTCTGGGGCCATCCACGGGAGTGTTCCCCTCACACCACCAGTAACTAAGGTGTTCCTTTTGATTTTCGACAAACCAAAGTCACCTACCTGCAAAAACATAAACAGGTGATGAAGTTCAGTACACATCACCGAAACCAGGGAACGAGGGGGGAAATGCATCCTTTATTAAATAGGAAGCCTTGCTCTCAAAAGCTGGTTCCAGAACTACCAATTCCCAGAAATTAGAATTTACCTTGCAAATGGGTCTCAGGGGATCTTTCAAGTTGACAAGCAAGTTATCACATTTCAAATCAAAGTGCACGATGTTCTTTGAATGCAGGTATTCCATTCCAAATGCAGCATCCATAGCGATAATGAGCCTCTTACGACGATCAAGATGCCTAAGTACCATTAATTTTGCATACCTATCAGAGCGAGTCATCCAAGACTACAAACACAAGTGACATGCACAAACTAGGCACTAGTACTACCTCTCCTTGCTCAGCAGAACGTGTCTAAGAGAGCCATTCACCATGTACTCTGTCACAGTGGCCATTGTTCCACCTGGTCCATCCTGCACCACCCCATAAAATGCCACGACATTGGGGTGATGAAGTTTTGACAGAATATCTGCTTCTCGCCAGAACTCTATTGTCTGAAATACAAGACACAATCATGAGATTGAATGGACAAGACATATCAGCACCCATGATTACGGGATTACCACTAAATCATTTCATCATTTGTGTCCAAGAGCATGTAATGTCAGTGGTTAGTATACTTGCATAATATTACCCACATAGATTATTGTTTAATGATCAAACTGAAAAATGTAGGCCGGAACACAAGAAACCATGCAGCCCACAATCAGATATCAAGTCAGTCAATGGAAGCTAAACAGCATGGTAGGATATGGAGCTATAACTTTGTCAGATAACACCTTTAAAGCAACTCCACTATCCAAGCAACTATAGTGGCTTACCAGCCTTTCTTGCTCTGATGACCGGCCAGTGAAACAGCTCTTTTTTATTCGCTTAATGGCAACATCTGATCCCCTCCACTTTCCATGATAGACTGTCCCAAAAGTTCCTGAACCCAATTCCCTCAACTCTTCTAGATCTTCATTTTTAATTATCTGAAATAAGAACAATTGTCAAAATTTAGGAAAGTTAAAATGATCGGTCAGAAAGAAAAGCAACCCAAGAAAGGAACGAATGCATAGAAGCTTCATGCTACAAAATTGCAGTGGCATCAGCTAAAGTAGCGTGATTTTTCAAAATTGTGTTTGTTGCGCTGGCGAGTGGTAGCTGTAACTTAAGTAAAAGTTTCAGATAAAAAGAACCAACTTAGGCCATATTAAATTTGCTCTGGCTGTATAAATTGCTCTGTTTTCAAAACCGAACCGGATATGGAATCAGAAAAGCTAGAGGTTCAAGGTTCCAAAGTTAATAGTTATTGAACCATTGAGTAATCGTTTACAGAACCGTTTATGCGTGTAAAATATAATACATATTAATGATAGACTAATTCAAACAAACTTCTGAAGCAATATAGTGGTTACTGCATAAGTGTTCTTTGTCTGATATGTGTTGCAAAGGGTAAACTAAAAGACAGAGAGTTTACAGGCTCTGAATGCTATCATTTAGAGCAAGTGTATAGACAGGGGATCGGAAATACAATACTAGATGGAGGGCATGACAACGAAGAAGAGGGTACGGCTGTGTGACTACAAGCAAGCCCAGCTGCTTGGCAGGACGACATGTAAACGAAGTTTCCTTGTATGTGAAGCACAACTAAATTCCATACAAGCAACCTAAACTAAATGAAAGGAATATTTTCACTGATGTTCAGTTACTGTAATAAAAAAGTATTGTCAGAAACTGCCCATATTCACCTGTAGCGTACTGATGTCAAAATCTCCAAGAGAAATATCAAGAAGTAGTCCAGCAGTATTATTAACATCTGACTTTCCATCCTGACAGCGACAGTATATTTGAACAGATATGCACATATTAGCATTATGATCAATGATATGCAGATTATGACATGCAACAGAAAGAGTACCTCATATTCAGATTCTGGAATCCTCGAGTTGATTCCATCCAACTGTACGCTCTCCTGGGCTTTCAACTGAGAATGGCTATAGTCCAGTGTTTGAGTCCCAGCCACACCGGATCTCTGTTGTTGGATGTCTTCATCAAAGTTAATGGGCGAGTCCGTTTTCGACACGGAAATGCCATCAGATTTAAAAGGTGGATAGCTGTAATCAAGAGGCGTGCTCCCTTCAACAGTTGTCATAGAGGGGGGAAAGCCAGGATGATCTTGATCCATAAGCGATACATCCTTCCTCACAAATTGATTCTGCGCCAAGTTGCGAAAGTATGACCATCGTTTTGGGTCAAGATTCTCCATGTTCAAACTCAACCCAGCTCCATCAACATGCATTGGGCCAATGGTAGAGCTGTTTTCATGGATCTTGGCTTGTGAAAATATATCAGATAAAAAATCACGAGAAAAACGCTCATTGATATCAATAGTTATCTGCTCAGGAGTACCAATGATAGCAGACTTCACAATAGAAACAGCTCCCCCTGGGTTCTCTATCTGTTGTTTGGGCAGCTGCATGTGTCCCTTGGCACTGCTGCCAATATTCTTATTGCTGGCTATCTCAGACTGATCAAATTCTGATGACCTTATAGCAGAACTCTCCAGGTGCTTGCTGGAAGGTCCTGGAATCTCACTAGCGGCTGAATGCATCAATCCCGAACCTTCCTTTTTGGCTTTCGTCTGTGCAGTTTCTGAATTGTCAGTGCTATTAAACAACACATGCCTAGAGTCAGACTTCTGCAACTTTGACTCCTTCACTTGGGGAACATGAGAACTGGGTTTACTCATATTATCAGCCAATTCCTTGTACTTCTCAAACCGAGCCAATCCATCCTCAATGGTCTGAGGATTTACGTGATGCCCTTTTGCAGATGGGAGGGACTGTTCAGTCAGGAGATTTGCTGGTGAATCATGTAACTTATCAATTGATTCATTGACTAGTTGAGAAACACCAGAACGTGCCTGATTCATTAGAACCTGTGGATCAAATGAATCTTCAGATTTTGACAGGCGATGTAATTCTGCCTGCTCTCTGGGAAATCGCTCTGAGTGAAAGACTGGTTGAGGAACCACAGGCTGTTCAGGGTAGCTAAAGTCTGTCAGATCAGCCTCAGACTGAGGGGCAAAGGAACCACCAGATGAAAATCGATCATCCCCTGCATTCTTCTTTCCTTCAACCAAATTCTTAGGATTTAGTACACCTTCCTGAGGTCTTGAATTACTTTTTGTAGGTAAGACAAGCAAACCTACATCTGTTGTAGGATTGGAGACTGCAGCTTCCTCTTTCTGAACATTATTTGGTATAGACACAGCTTCATTTACCTTATGGAGTGAGCCATCACGTTTCATCTTCAGCTCCTTTGGTGCATCTTTATCCATATTTTGTATTTTATCTAACTCGTGTATCTTCTGGCTAGAGCTATCTCTTCTCAGTTTGCTATCCTTGATAGATGCTTCTGCATTTTGCACACGAGCGCCACCCTGTATCGTCTCCTCAGCCAAACCACCTTTTTGAGAAGGATGCCCAAGGAGAGGCGCAGGCATCAAAGTCTCTCCAGATGTTCCATAGCCAGAAGGGTCGGTAACAATAGCATATTTCTTTGCATTAGAGGTGTTAGAACCCTTTCCATCCAGTTGTTGCAAGCTCCCCGCAGGTCGAGTTGAATTTATTGGGTACTGGCCGGCATCCAAATGATGTGTATTAAGTCCCTGATAAGGTCGTGAAGAAGGGATGGATGAAGTTAAAGTCCCTGGTTGAGAAGATTGAATAGTCGAAGGAGTCTGTGTAACTGCCGAAGGCAATATGGTAGCAATGGATGTTTCGGCTGCAACTCGACTATTCTCCCTTTCAATATTGAGACTAAGCAACTCATCCAAGTTGTTTCCAGATGCACTCGCTAAATTGATGGAGCTTTTCCTTGAACCAAAATCCATACCGTTCACAGCAACAACATATTGTATCTCAGAATCACAGTCCACACTTCCCAGTCCACATGTTCCATCCTCCAGGTCATTGCTGGAAAATATAAACATCCTGGGTTTCTGTGAACCTCCGTCATCTAGTACACTACATTCCTCCATCATGTTCTGAAGATCCTCATCACATGACACTGAAACCAGTGCATCAAGATCTTCACCTGGAAGCTGGTACTTTATCGTGTGAGGTTGGTTGCAAATGGCCAAAGTCTTCCGCACTAGCTCTTGCCAAGAAATATCCTTGCTTATCCGTATTATGCGTGTTTCACCTCCAACATATCTAAGCTTTCCATCACTTGGACGGGGCAAGATGGTACCACCGAAGCTGCAGAGAAACTTCACCTTAACAGATGAACTATCTGATGGCCTTGACGAAGTATAACCCTGATTTTCTCGCCTAGTGTCATTTCTTGATGAGGTTCTTGGCACTGATCGCACGGAATCGTGCTCCTGTGGGGGAACAACCTTCCTTTCGAAGTCCTGGGTTCGCCCTTTTTCCACAATGTTGATCATTGCGATATCTGGCCCAATTTCTGACCCCGCATTAGACATTCCAAGCATACCCTTCAAATCCATGTAGCCAGATCCGCCACTAGGATCTCCATTTGAATTTGGAAGGAAGTGCTGCTGGGGATTCACCCTCTCCCGCATAAATTCCAGGGCAAACTCCTCACCCGTCTGGATGGAGTAATTCAGTACAGGTCTGGCTCTTATTGACACATTATAATCAGGAGGGCGCAAGTTAGTGTTAATGTTGGTCGATGGGTCGTGCAAAAACCTTTGGCTGGTGGAACTAGGTCCCTCATTTCTAGTCTCGGCATTACTATATCGAGCTTGCTCGTAGTTCTTTTGATCCATCACAGCCTTGCCCAGATTCCTTTCCATCAAGGTTAAGCAAACCAGCAACGTGAGACTTCGAGGAATGCCATATCAGTACAAAAGCAGATCCGTGGATGAGCAGAACCTTCCCACGCAAAATGACATCTCTACTGTAACAGAAAAAAAAGCCTCTGCTCGTAAGTCTCCTGTTAAGCTGATAGGAACGAAATTTGACTACAGAGTAGAGCTGCGAGCTCACTCCTCCATGGCTATGACTAGGACATCAATTTGACTTGACAAAATGCACAGACAAAGTTAATCTCAGGATGGAAATTATTCAACTTCCTTGGGAAAAAGACCCCAAGAAAGCAAAAGCTGATCACAACGAATTAGAGAAAAACAAGCTGATCATTCACTCAAGTCAAAGATTTTTTACATCCCACCGTCTTCATTCAGCTCCCCTAGCCAGGTTGAACTACAAATCACAAGGCGAAATTCAAACTAAAAACATCGGTCAACCAGAGCGAAGCAGATCAAGCCTCGCTGAGCTGTAAATCTGACTAACCCGATAATCCCAATTCAATGATTTCAAGTGACACAAAAAATTCTCCAAAATACCCTAAATTTCACTTCCAATCCAATCTTCCCGGGAGGGACAGAGGCCTGAGCCAGATGGAATCAGTGATCTCGTCGCCAGTAGCAGACACCCAATAGAAATAAAACTTAAATCGGAGGGAAATTGAACTCAAAAAGAACTTCGGAAGGCATAAGTGAAGTACTTGTACCTGAGGAACACAGTAATCTTTTCGACTGAGCTCAGCGGAGGAGAAGCAGATAAATCGGGAAGACAAGTCTACTCCTTTTGAATGTGTTTTGAGTTGAACATTAGGAGGAAGAAGACACCAAAATTAATTTTCCCATCAAAGGATGAAAGAAATGGAAATACAAATAAAATAACTTGGTTGGATGATATGATGGTCTCCGTGGCTGGTTTTCTCGGCTACTTGCTTATGTGCCTTGCAAAAATGAATAAGGCAGAAAATCCATATATAAAGGGGGAGAATTAAATATATTTTTTTTAGTATTTTTAATTGTTTTTATATTTTTCATTTTATTTTTCATAGATGGAACGAGTTCGTTATACTTTACAAAATGATATTCATTTTCAATATTTTTGAGAAAAATCCACACCTCTCGTTATCAACTTCATACCATATGATATCTTCTTCGTTTTTAAGTCATGATATATGGGATCTACAAATTTCTGGGTGTAAGAAAAACACGGGATCATACTATACCACCCTAATATGTGGATTGGTTTCTTGGTACGCGAACATACTATATAGTATGATTGTATGAATACCAATCCATACCATATGGTATGGACTGGTAAAAAACCTCAATTTTTTGTTCTAAAAATATATCAAAGTGGATATCATTTTTCAATAGCACAATTAATTTGATCTACTTGTGCAAAAGAAAAAAAATCTGACTTAAAACGAGAGAGAAATCGTCTATTAAAAATTAGAGGGGAGGGGAAAAGATTGAAGGCTTTCTATAGGAGAGTGAGGGTTGCTTGATGCAATAATAGTCACTTTCACACAAAATGTCTAATTTTGTCCAAAATTTTAACTAAATTATCTTACACGTTGACTGGCCTGACGACTTTGTTGACTTTGTGACATTTCGTAACAACATTATAAGATTGAATTAACTGAAATTTTTGGTGCAAAATAGAGTGCATGGGGCGCTCTAACCCTTATTCATTAACTAGATGAGGGGTTTGTATCCTAATAGAGTCGAAAGACAACCAATAGCACAAAGTGGGACTCGGGTTCGTAAGTAGGTGAACCCTTACTGACACGCTACGATACAACTCCTAACAATTGCCATGTGTAACCAATGAACGGGACTGCAGTATGGTGACACAAGTAATAAATATCGAATCCACGGGTCTCTAGAGTTACTATTACTCAGCTTCAGTTCATTATCTAGCAAACCAGATTAAGATTTGATTTACTAAACTACTCTACAAGCTAAACTAGGTAAAACTACTAATTACAGGTTGGGAACTCACTTAGGTATGATTCCCCCTAGCTCCTCAATTAGGTCCAAATTGTAATTTCCTTCCGGTTTTTTTACTACTGTAGAAGATCCTAAATTAGCTTGGAATCCTTAAGCTGACCAAAACCCTCTTAGACAGATTATCCGGCAGACGACTAGACTTCGCTAGGATAGAATGCTAAGGCGATTCACACAGATCTCCACTACGTGGAATGAATTTCAGTACAAAGCAGTGAATTATCTGACTCTCGCACAATCAATTCACTCCTATCCATTGAAGAAGCTCTATCAACCTAACTGGATTCTATCTATCATAAGTTAAAGCAGAAATTAAGAGAATTTGATCAGGATTCAATTGACTCAATAAATCATGCATCAATCGATTATAATCAAACAATATAGCATCCAAAACTTCATATAAGAAAGATCCTAACACATGGAACTAGGTTTTCTCAAGACCTAAGTGAAGGGAAGTTACTCCATAGAGAAGAGAGAGATTGCAGAAATCTTATCTAGATCTTCAATCTCCATCTCCAAGCTTGATTCCCGAGCTCCAATGGCGAAGAAATCCTCCAAAATAGCTCCAAGAATGCTCCCAAGTAGCTCTCTCTCTCTCTCTCTTTCCTTAGGGTTCGTCCCTTGGGTGTTTGGGAACCAAAACCCAGCTCTCCCTCTCTAAAATCGCAGAAATCAGATTTATACAAGAGCAGGGGCAGAAACATGGTCGTGTTTGGTCCTGCCCGTGTTTTGCATCCCTTCAGCAGTTTTCACAAGAGAGGCTCGACATAAAAAACAC
This sequence comes from Linum tenue, assembly GCA_946122785.1. NCBI lineage: Eukaryota > Viridiplantae > Streptophyta > Magnoliopsida > Malpighiales > Linaceae > Linum > Linum tenue. The sequence continues at coordinate 26,590,458 of CAMGYJ010000003.1, forward strand.
TGGCAGGTGCCATATGAAACACGGTCGTGCTTTAGGAGAGCCTGCCTGTGTTTCTTCCTCCAAACTTTTCCCACTATATTCGATACTTCGTTTCTCCCTCGTCTAGACTCTAAATCAGTAGCCGTTTGATCCCAGACGCTCGTAGTCTCGTCCTCTTTCTTTTCATGACAAGATTACATGATTATTTGTCCATAAAATGAGGTAGAAATCCATTCTTCTTCAGGTCATGCCAGAGTTTCTTCTCCCGGATCGCCAATTGATCTTCGATTGACTTGAAACTTGCACCTATGCTTCACTTTACATGATGGGACCTGAAATGTGACAAAGGAACACAACCTAGCATAAAATAGGCCAAAGTATGATAAACACCAAGCTAAACAATCAAGGAATGAGGGGTAAAAACATGTGCAGATTTAGTGTTATCACTTACCGACAAAGAGTTACTATTACTCAGCTTCAGTTCATTATCTAGCAAACCAGATTAAGATTTGATTTACTAAACTACTCTACAAGCTAAACTAGGTAAAACTACTAATTACAGGTTGGGAACTCACTTAGGTATGATTCCCCCTAGCTCCTCAATTAGGTCCAAATTGTAATTTCCTTCCGGTTTTTTTACTACTGTAGAAGATCCTAAATTAGCTTGGAATCTCTTAAGCTGACCAAAACCCTCTTAGACAGATTATCCGGCAGACGACTAGACTTCGCTAGGATAGAATGCTAAGGCGATTCACACAGATCTCCACTACGTGGAATGAATTTCAGTACAAAGCAGTGAATTATCTGACTCTCGCACAATCAATTCACTCATATCCATTGAAGAAGCTCTATCAACCTAACTGGATTCTATCTATCATAGGTTAAAGCAGAAATTAAGAGAATTTGATCAGGATTCAATTGACTCAATAAATCATGCATCAATCGATTATAATCAAACAATATAGCATCCAAAACTTCATATAAGAAAGATCCTAACACATGGAACTAGGTTTCCTCAAGACCTAAGTGAAGGGAAGTTACTCCATAGAGAAGAGAGAGATTGCAGAAATCTTATCTAGATCTTCAATCTCCATCTCCAAGCTTGATTCCCGAGCTCCAATGGCGAAGAAATCCTCCAAAATAGCTCCAAGAATGCTCCCAAGTAGCTCTCTCTCTCTCTCTAGGGTTGGTCCCTTAGGTGTTTGGGAACCAAAACCCAGCTCTCCCTCTCTAAAATCGCAGAAATCAGATTTATACAAGAGCAGGGGCAGAAACATGGTCGTGTTTGGTCCCGCCCGTGTTTTGCATCCCTTCAGCAGTTTTCACAAGAGAGGCTCGACATAAAAAACACTGGCAGGTGCCATATGAAACACGGTCGTGCTTTAGGAGAGCCTGCCTGTGTTTCTTCCTCCGAACTTTTTCCACTATATTCGATACTTCGTTTCTCCCTCGTCTAGACTCTAAATCAGTAGTCGTTTGATCCCAGACGCTCGTAGTCTCGTCCTCTTTCTTTTCATGGCAAGAGTACATGATTATTTGTCCATAAAATAAGGTAGAAATCCATTCTTCTTCAGGTCATGCCAGAGTTTCTTCTCCCGGATCGCCAATTGATCTTCGATTGACTTGAAACTTGCACCTATGCTTCACTTTACATGATGGGACCTGAAATGTGACAAATGAACACAACCTAGCATAAAATAGGCCAAAGTATGATAAACACCAAGCCAAACAATCAAGGAATGAGGGGTAAAAACATGTGCAGATTTAGTGTTATCACTTACCGACAAAGAGTGGCCAACTGAAGCCAAATAGTCCAGAACATGATTGGAGCTCTCCGACTTCAGCAAGGTGATAGCACTAATGGAATCCGTATGTAGGACCAGCTTCCTAACTCCCATTTCCCAAGCGATATAGAACCCATGAGCTATCCTTGCTAGCTCGGCGTGCATTATAGATTCTCCGACAAGATTGATCGAGTAGGCGCGGAGGAACCTACCACCACTCCCTCGGAGAACCCTCTTGTCGATGTGCTCCCTTGAGCCATTATCACCGAGCCTTCAATGTTTGAACACGTCCACTCATCAGACAGGAGTTGCCAGCTTATCAATCTAACATTTCTTTCTACTCCACCGCCCGAGATTCCTTGCTCTTCACTGAAGGCTGAAACCACTTGCTCTTGCATCCTCTTAACTTGGGCAGCCAACTAATTCGCAGTCACTAGCTTTTCCTTGACGACCCATAAATTTTGATTCTTCCAAAGCTTCCGGCACATAAGCGCAAAAGTTTAGGGATCCACCACTTTACTTCGACCGGCCAAATAGCTCATCGCCCATCTCGTCACATCAGTGTCGAAGAAGGTTCGATCCGGCTCTCCCTGCATAAATTTATGCCAGGGAGAGCTCCATGCGCTTATGGGCAATCTCTGACCATATGTATCGTTGTTTCTGAACCGCCCCGCATATGGGGAAATGATCTGATTATGCAAGGTGGCGCCGACATCTTTCTACATTCGTGAGCAAGCACTTATGAAGTACCAGCCAAAAAAGGACCTTGCTCGCGTAGGCCCCTGGATCCGCCATATTTCCTTCCAAACTGGGTGATAGTGCCCTATTTCATCAACGCCTCTTGTAAGGTCATAGACATCTTGATGGTAAACTTTCATGAGGGGGAGAAGCACCATAACGAAACATCAGGCTCCTTCTCAAGTGGAATCGAGTGAAGTTTCTCCTGTAAAACCAGGGCTTCTAGCAGGAACGCCGGTAAATACTCAAAGTTCCAGCTATCGTCCAAGACAAGTTCGGTTATGGTCAACTTTGTTGCTTCCTACGGAAGATCAGCGACGAAGTTTTCTAGGGGCGGCCCGTCTTGAAGCTAACGATCTTTCCAGAACAACGTTTTCCTGTCGCTCTTGATATTCCACAGGGTACCGTCTGGTATATAGTGCAAGACCCGAAGAACCCCCCTTCCACAAATTTGACATGCTGTCATTCACCTCGGCTTCCATCCCCCTACCATTTGTCTTAGGTACATTCCTCTAACCACTCACGCCCAAAGACTCTTCGGTTTTTTCATCAATCACCATACAATCTTTAGCATGAAGGCCTCGTTCATACAAATTGCAATACGTAGCCCCAACCTACCTTTCTCCTTAATCTTGCATACAGTGTCCCAATCGATGAGATGAATCTTTTTGCCTCTTAGAGCTCCCCCATACAAACCCCTTGATCTTCTTATATATATTCTCGGACCGTGGCGGGTAGAGATATCATTTGCATAGTATAAGATGGAAGTCATGAAAGAAATGATTGTGCTAGAGTGATACGTGCAGCCAGAGAGATAGACTCAGCCGACCATCCTACTAGGTCCACCAGTTCAGTGTAAATTGCCTTTGACACTCTATCATGGATCACTAGCACTTTCAGATACCACACCAAGTTCTTCTTCTCTGAGATACTTCGGGTGTTGCTCATATTAGAAGCCTCCAAAGCTCACACATTCTTCGAGAAGAATACTCTCGATTTTGGCCAACTAACTTGTTCGCCTGATGCTAATCCAAAGACATCCAGGCATTTTAGGATCCCCTACACCTACTCCGTCGAGGCCACACTGAACAAGATAAGATCATCAGCAAAAAAAAGAGTGTGATAGCTCAAGGCCCTGTCTCGACAGACAGATCGACTTTCACTCCCCTTCCGTTACCGCCTTATCGATCAGGTTGGTGATAGAGGGCACCGTTTTCTGAGCCCCCACGATGTTGTGAAAGTCTTCGAGAGTCCATCGTTTGACTGAATCTGCATTCTAGCGAACGAGGTGCATCTCATGGTAACGTCAATGAAGTTTGCAGTGCTCTCACAACCATCAGTGTATCCCTCACAAAGCTCCATTTTAGTCTATCGTAGGCCTTGTCAAAATCAATTTTCAGCACCATCCAGCCTACTTTCCCCTTTCTTAGCTCACATCGAATGTACCACATCCTGCAAAATACGAATATTGTCAGAGATTTGCCCGCCTGGGCACAAAGCTTGTCTGAGTCCCATGCACCAAGTGCAACATAAGTGGTTTAATCCTCTTTGCCATACATTTCAAAACCAATTTTTAAGCCACATTGCATAGTTTTATGAGTCAAAATTTCTCAATCCGAATCGGCCTTTTAATCTTAAGGATCAGCACCAAGATTGTCTCATTAACCTCTTTAACTCGAGATGGCTCTAGAAAATAGGCTTGAGTCAAAATCAACCACCGCTTTGCCCATTATCTCCCAACACTGCTAGTAGCACATTGGATTCAAGCCATCCTTCACGGGCACTTTCAGAGGCTTCATCGCTCTAAGTAATAAATATTAAACCCTTTTATTTATTTTCTCTCTCCCCTCTCCCTCTCTTATTTCCTCTTCTCTAACCACCTTCTAACATCATACCATTCAAAGCAATCAACCGAGGAGGGAAAGGGGGGGGGGGAACCCCACCGCTTTTACACCGCCTCTATTAATCTCTCACAATCACCTTCGTTGCTTTCTCTTCTCCAAACTAGCTTCTCCTCTCTGAATTAGCTCATTCTCCCGCCTCCATCAGTTTCTCACAACCAACTTGTGCCTCTATTCCATTGCAACCAACAAAAAAGTATATGTGAGTTCCTCCTCTATTTTCAAACCTCGAAGCAAAAATCGTGGAAACAGTGTCACACTCATTGCGCTTGCTTTGTCTTCGAGAGCAAGATTGCCTTAAAACCTCTAGCTTAAACCCCCTATTTATACTAATTACAGACAATGTAGTCAAAATTGGGATTTTGATCTTAAAATCATAGGATTTTAAGATTTTGCTTAGCCATTTTGACTCTGAGTTCACTATATAATTGGTGAACCTTATATCCCAGTTAAATCAACACAATTTGAACCCAACCATACAAGTCGGGTTGTATGAATCAGGTAAAATTAAGACTATGGGATCGAAATTTCTTTCTCGTAGATTACCAAACAAACCCTAATTTACTATAGCTTTTTTCATCAAATTGATTTCTTTGACTGTTCCACCTCAGCTTCCAGAGACTGCCACCTCTGATTGATCCGCTTCCTCGGCTCTGCAACAATCGACCAATGCTCGTGAAGTCATCGCCCATCGATTCATCCTTTTCCCTCACCAATCTTCCCCAACAACCCTATTCTCAGTTCAGAACCATCATGTGCTCTTCATCACAACTAGTCGACTATGCAAGCACCAGAAGTCTAGTTATATCTTCTCGTCCCTGCCACTCTCGCAACCTTTGGTCCCCTACCTCTAACCAGAAGACCATAACCGGGCATATCATCCCATGCCCCTTCTCCTTAGCCTCTTCTATTACAGGTCCTCATACAGTGACTTTTTCTTCCTCTCTCTTGTACTTGCAATTCTTTTTTGGTTTAGGTATGATTGAAGTTATTATGTATACATATGCAAAGGCTAGCGTACCCTGCCATATTCTATACACTTGCGATCACACTTATTAAATTCACTAAATATATTTTGATGAATTAGAACCGTCAAATATTATTTTTAGATTTAATGATCTTATGATTTTAGTTTGCAAATCAAGGACTAGGGTTCACCCATTAAAGATTATGGTATAGCATCATGCTCCAAACTCCAGTTAATTCATGATATAAATAACAAAACACGATGAGCATACCATAAGGCTAGCCTCAAATATATATAAATTTGTTTTTGGTGTATTCACTTTTTGGATGCCTATTATGCACTTTTCTCATTGTTCTCATTTTTGTCTTCCAAATTCTTCATAATTGTTGTATTTGATTGTCTTATGGCCAGTAAAAATATATGAATTTTCACAAAAATCAATTGTGATTTACTTTTATTTTAAACGATTATTGAGTTTTCAAAATACTGCATAAAGTCATCTACTAATGACCATTACATGAATAAGTTTTTCAGTAAAAATAGATAGATCATTGTGATTGTAGATTATATAATTTTATAGCTCACATTTAATGGTTTCCATTAAAAATAAAATTAAGATAAAATTTATAGTGATTATGTCCACTTTTAGAAGTTGTCAAATGGTGCATGTTATGTACTCATTTTTGTGAGTACAGTGTAAAAGCCACTCATATGATACCCTTGAAATAGTTTCGACTAAAACTTGGTTTAGTATACAATCCGTTTGCAATGCATAACCTTAGAAATAAAGGAGAATGTCATTTTGACTAATCCTTGATTGAACCATGTTTATTAATGTTCAATTCATTTTCTCATTCATATTATTTTAGCGGAGTGAGTTGAAACACAATCTCAAATCTTTTTATATTATCTAGAAATTCTTTGTCTAATTAAGTATTCCCCACCTATAATTTACCTGGCCCGAAAGCCAGGATCGTATTCCTTAGGGTTTCTCACGACTAGTTACTCATGTGGCGAGGGACAAGTTCTATGTAAAAATAAAGCTTATGTAGGAGTTTGAGTTGCCTCCAGTTTTGCAAAACAGAAAGTAAAAGAAAGGATTGTGTAGAAATATAAATATATACTACTGGGCGAGTGAAGGAAAGCACGAGAGGAAGGCATTGCATATACAAACTCCCCCTAGAGTTCTTAGACACGTGATCTTGTTAGATCCAAATTATGTCCTTTCATGGTCAGAAGAATCCCCCTAGAGTTTTCTGCTTTATTGAGTTTAATAAAAAAGCATAGTTTAGATGTAGTAGCTATACTAGAACCCAATGTTAGAGCGTTAAGGCAGACGAACTGATCCACAAGAGGTTTCCTGACTGGGAAAAGGAGGTGGCTAGTAATACTCATGGATTAGGGAAGGTGTGGTTGCTATGACGAAAAGGGCTAAAGCTCACTATCATAACATCTAATGATCAAATCATCCATGCCCATATTGAGACTGGTCAAGTCTTCTATGCCTCGTTTATCTATGAATCAAATGTGGATGCTGATAGATTAGGCATGTTCAATTCACTTCGTGCATTTCAAGTTTCCTCCTATCCTTGGATGATCTTGGGAGACTTCAATGTCATCAGACATCCATAGGAGGCTTCTAATGATCCTATTTTTTCTAGTAGTATGCAAGAATTTAATGATTGCTTGCATGATCTGGAGTTAGAAGAGCATAAAGCAGAGGATCCCTGGTTTACTTGGTTGAATAAACAGTCGAAAAAACCCATAGCCAGAAGACTAGATAGAGCATTTCTTAATTTGAATTAGAAATGGCTGGAACTGTTTCCTAACAGTAGGGTTAATCTTATTGAACCTGGTGTTTCGGATCATTGCTCCATATTAGTACAACCGAAGTCTGAGGTCAACTTGCTTCCTAAGTGATAGCACTAATGGAATCCGTATGTAGGACCAGCTTCCTAACTCCCATTTCCCAAGCGATATAGAACCCATGAGCTATCCTTGCTAGCTCGGCGTGCATTATAGATTCTCCGACAAGATTGATCGAGTAGGCGCGGAGGAACCTACCACCACTCCCTCGGAGAACCCTCTTGTCGATGTGCTCCCTTGAGCCATTATCACCGAGCCTTCAATGTTTGAACACGTCCACTCATCAGACAGGAGCTGCCAGCTTATCAATCTAACATTTCTTTCTACTCCACCGCCCGAGATTCCTTGCTCTTCACTGAAGGCTGAAACCACTTGCTCTTGCATCCTCTTAACTTGGGCAGCCAACTAATTCGCAGTCACTAGCTTTTCCTTGACGACCCATAAATTTTGATTCTTCCAAAGCTTCCGGCACATAAGCGCAAAAGTTTAGGGATCCACCACTTTACTTCGACCGGCCAAATAGCTCATCGCCCATCTCGTCACATCAGTGTCGAAGAAGGTTCGATCCGGCTCTCCCTGCATAAATTTATGCCAGGGAGAGCTCCATGCGCTTATGGGCAATCTCTGACCATATGTATCGTTGTTTCTGAACCGCCCCCGCATATGGGGAAATGATCTGATTATGCAAGGTGGCGCCGACATCTTTCTACATTCGTGAGCAAGCACTTATGAAGTACCAGCCAAAAAAGGACCTTGCTCGCGTAGGCCCCTGGATCCGCCATATTTCCTTCCAAACTGGGTGATAGTGCCCTATTTCATCAACGCCTCTTGTAAGGTCATAGACATCTTGATGGTAAACTTTCATGAGGGGGAGAAGCACCATAACGAAACATCAGGCTCCTTCTCAAGTGGAATCGAGTGAAGTTTCTCCTGTAAAACCAGGGCTTCTAGCAGGAACGCCGGTAAATACTCAAAGTTCCAGCTATCGTCCAAGACAAGTTCGGTTATGGTCAACTTTGTTGCTTCCTACGGAAGATCAGCGACGAAGTTTTCTAGGGGCGGCCCGTCTTGAAGCTAACGATCTTTCCAGAACAACGTTTTCCTGTCGCTCTTGATATTCCACAGGGTACCGTCTGGTATATAGTGCAAGACCCGAAGAACCCCCCCTTCCACAAATTTGACATGCTGTCATTCACCTCGGCTTCCATCCCCCTACCATTTGTCTTAGGTACATTCCTCTAACCACTCACGCCCAAAGACTCTTCGGTTTTTTCATCAATCACCATACAATCTTTAGCATGAAGGCCTCGTTCATACAAATTGCAATACGTAGCCCCAACCTACCTTTCTCCTTAATCTTGCATACAGTGTCCCAATCGATGAGATGAATCTTTTTGCCTCTTAGAGCTCCCCCATACAAACCCCTTGATCTTCTTATATATATTCTCGGACCGTGGCGGGTAGAGATATCATTTGCATAGTATAAGATGGAAGTCATGAAAGAAATGATTGTGCTAGAGTGATACGTGCAGCCAGAGAGATAGACTCAGCCGACCATCCTACTAGGTCCACCAGTTCAGTGTAAATTGCCTTTGACACTCTATCATGGATCACTAGCACTTTCAGATACCACACCAAGTTCTTCTTCTCTGAGATACTTCGGGTGTTGCTCATATTAGAAGCCTCTAAAGCTCACACATTCTTCGAGAAGAATACTCTCGATTTTGGCCAACTAACTTGTTCGCCTGATGCTAATCCAAAGACATCCAGGCATTTTAGGATCCCCTACACCTACTCCGTCGAGGCCACACTGAACAAGATAAGATCATCAGCAAAAAAAAGAGTGTGATAGCTCAAGGCCCTGTCTCGACAGACAGATCGACTTTCACTCCCCTTCCGTTACCGCCTTATCGATCAGGTTGGTGATAGAGGGCACCGTTTTCTGAGCCCCCACGATGTTGTGAAAGTCTTCGAGAGTCCATCGTTTGACTGAATCTGCATTCTAGCGAACGAGGTGCATCTCATGGTAACGTCAATGAAGTTTGCAGTGCTCTCACAACCATCAGTGTATCCCTCACAAAGCTCCATTTTAGTCTATCGTAGGCCTTGTCAAAATCAATTTTCAGCACCATCCAGCCTACTTTCCCCTTTCTTAGCTCACATCGAATGTACCACATCCTGCAAAATACGAATATTGTCAGAGATTTGCCCGCCTGGGCACAAAGCTTGTCTGAGTCCCATGCACCAAGTGCAACATAAGTGGTTTAATCCTCTTTGCCATACATTTCAAAACCAATTTTTAAGCCACATTGCATAGTTTTATGAGTCAAAATTTCTCAATCCGAATCGGCCTTTTAATCTTAAGGATCAGCACCAAGATTGTCTCATTAACCTCTTTAACTCGAGATGGCTCTAGAAAATAGGCTTGAGTCAAAATCAACCACCGCTTTGCCCATTATCTCCCAACACTGCTAGTAGCACATTGGATTCAAGCCATCCTTCACGGGCACTTTCAGAGGCTTCATCGCTCTAAGTAATAAATATTAAACCCTTTTATTTATTTTCTCTCTCCCCTCTCCCTCTCTTATTTCCTCTTCTCTAACCACCTTCTAACATCATACCATTCAAAGCAATCAACCGAGGAGGGAAAGGGGGGGGGGGGAACCCCACCGCTTTTACACCGCCTCTATTAATCTCTCACAATCACCTTCGTTGCTTTCTCTTCTCCAAACTAGCTTCTCCTCTCTGAATTAGCTCATTCTCCCGCCTCCATCAGTTTCTCACAACCAACTTGTGCCTCTATTCCATTGCAACCAACAAAAAAGTATATGTGAGTTCCTCCTCTATTTTCAAACCTCGAAGCAAAAATCGTGGAAACAGTGTCACACTCATTGCGCTTGCTTTGTCTTCGAGAGCAAGATTGCCTTAAAACCTCTAGCTTAAACCCCCTATTTATACTAATTACAGACAATGTAGTCAAAATTGGGATTTTGATCTTAAAATCATAGGATTTTAAGATTTTGCTTAGCCATTTTGACTCTGAGTTCACTATATAATTGGTGAACCTTATATCCCAGTTAAATCAACACAATTTGAACCCAACCATACAAGTCGGGTTGTATGAATCAGGTAAAATTAAGACTATGGGATCGAAATTTCTTTCTCGTAGATTACCAAACAAACCCTAATTTACTATAGCTTTTTTCATCAAATTGATTTCTTTGACTGTTCCACCTCAGCTTCCAGAGACTGCCACCTCTGATTGATCCGCTTCCTCGGCTCTGCAACAATCGACCAATGCTCGTGAAGTCATCGCCCATCGATTCATCCTTTTCCCTCACCAATCTTCCCCAACAACCCTATTCTCAGTTCAGAACCATCATGTGCTCTTCATCACAACTAGTCGACTATGCAAGCACCAGAAGTCTAGTTATATCTTCTCGTCCCTGCCACTCTCGCAACCTTTGGTCCCCTACCTCTAACCAGAAGACCATAACCGGGCATATCATCCCATGCCCCTTCTCCTTAGCCTCTTCTATTACAGGTCCTCATACAGTGACTTTTTCTTCCTCTCTCTTGTACTTGCAATTCTTTTTTGGTTTAGGTATGATTGAAGTTATTATGTATACATATGCAAAGGCTAGCGTACCCTGCCATATTCTATACACTTGCGATCACACTTATTAAATTCACTAAATATATTTTGATGAATTAGAACCGTCAAATATTATTTTTAGATTTAATGATCTTATGATTTTAGTTTGCAAATCAAGGACTAGGGTTCACCCATTAAAGATTATGGTATAGCATCATGCTCCAAACTCCAGTTAATTCATGATATAAATAACAAAACACGATGAGCATACCATAAGGCTAGCCTCAAATATATATAAATTTGTTTTTGGTGTATTCACTTTTTGGATGCCTATTATGCACTTTTCTCATTGTTCTCATTTTTGTCTTCCAAATTCTTCATAATTGTTGTATTTGATTGTCTTATGGCCAGTAAAAATATATGAATTTTCACAAAAATCAATTGTGATTTACTTTTATTTTAAACGATTATTGAGTTTTCAAAATACTGCATAAAGTCATCTACTAATGACCATTACATGAATAAGTTTTTCAGTAAAAATAGATAGATCATTGTGATTGTAGATTATATAATTTTATAGCTCACATTTAATGGTTTCCATTAAAAATAAAATTAAGATAAAATTTATAGTGATTATGTCCACTTTTAGAAGTTGTCAAATGGTGCATGTTATGTACTCATTTTTGTGAGTACAGTGTAAAAGCCACTCATATGATACCCTTGAAATAGTTTCGACTAAAACTTGGTTTAGTATACAATCCGTTTGCAATGCATAACCTTAGAAATAAAGGAGAATGTCATTTTGACTAATCCTTGATTGAACCATGTTTATTAATGTTCAATTCATTTTCTCATTCATATTATTTTAGCGGAGTGAGTTGAAACACAATCTCAAATCTTTTTATATTATCTAGAAATTCTTTGTCTAATTAAGTATTCCCCACCTATAATTTACCTGGCCCGAAAGCCAGGATCGTATTCCTTAGGGTTTCTCACGACTAGTTACTCATGTGGCGAGGGACAAGTTCTATGTAAAAATAAAGCTTATGTAGGAGTTTGAGTTGCCTCCAGTTTTGCAAAACAGAAAGTAAAAGAAAGGATTGTGTAGAAATATAAATATATACTACTGGGCGAGTGAAGGAAAGCACGAGAGGAAGGCATTGCATATACAAACTCCCCCTAGAGTTCTTAGACACGTGATCTTGTTAGATCCAAATTATGTCCTTTCATGGTCAGAAGAATCCCCCTAGAGTTTTCTGCTTTATTGAGTTTAATAAAAAAGCATAGTTTAGATGTAGTAGCTATACTAGAACCCAATGTTAGAGCGTTAAGGCAGACGAACTGATCCACAAGAGGTTTCCTGACTGGGAAAAGGAGGTGGCTAGTAATACTCATGGATTAGGGAAGGTGTGGTTGCTATGGCGAAAAGGGCTAAAGCTCACTATCATAACATCTAATGATCAAATCATCCATGCCCATATTGAGACTGGTCAAGTCTTCTATGCCTCGTTTATCTATGAATCAAATGTGGATGCTGATAGATTAGGCATGTTCAATTCACTTCGTGCATTTCAAGTTTCCTCCTCTCCTTGGATGATCTTGGGAGACTTCAATGTCATCAGACATCCATAGGAGGCTTCTAATGATCCTGTTTTTTCTAGTAGTATGCAAGAATTTAATGATTGCTTGCATGATCTGGAGTTAGAAGAGCATAAAGCAGAGGATCCCTGGTTTACTTGGTTGAATAAACAGTCGAAAAAACCCATAGCCAGAAGACTAGATAGAGCATTTCTTAATTTGAATTAGAAATGGCTGGAACTGTTTCCTAACAGTAGGGTTAATCTTATTGAACCTGGTGTTTCGGATCATTGCTCCATATTAGTACAACCGAAGTCTGAGGTCAACTTGCTTCCTAAGCCTTTCAAATTTTTCAAATTTTGGATTAATCATCCCCCAATTTGAGGATTTAGTTAGGGAGGCATGGGATGCTCATGTGGTTGGTTCTCCTTTGATTCGCTTTTGCAAGAAGCTAAGGATTCTTAAAGGGAAGTTAAAAAAAAAAAACTTAATGCAGAAGAATACTCTTATATAAGTGGTAGAGTTAAGGAAGTTGAACTTAAGCTCTCCATTGTGCAAGCTAAGACTATCTCTGATCCATCCCCTGCTAATTTTGAGGAGGAGCTCCTGGTTTCCAAAGAGCTTTTCACTCTAACGCATGCTGATGAGTCTTATCTAAGGCAGAAGTCTTGAGAGGTTTGGTTGAAAGGTGGGGATTCCAACTCAGCCTATTTTCATAGATCTGTCAAAATAAGCCAAAAAAGATATACTATTGCTGCTCTGGTTGATGGTACTGGTAATAGAGTCACTGAGATCAAGCAGATGATTGGGGTCGCAGTTTCTTTTTATCAGAAGTTGCTTGGAGAGATTAATCCAAAAGTTGGAGTCAGTTGATTTTTTCAAGGCTTTGCTCAAAAGACACCTCTCTGAGGATCATCATGGCACTCTTTGTGCTCCTTTCTCTAGAGAGGAAATAAAGAGAATTATCTTTGACATGAAGGGGGAAAAAGCCCCAGGTCCTTATGGTTTTTCGACTTGTTTCTTCCAGGCAGCATGGTCTATTATTGGCGAGGAGCTCACTGATGCTATTATGTTATGTCTTGAACAGTGTATACTCCCTAGAGAGGTAAATGCCACTATTCTTGTTCTTGTACCTAAAGTTCAAAATCCAGAAAACATGAAAGTTTTCCGTCCAATTTCCTGTTGCAATATTCTTTATAAGTACATCTCTAAGCTGATTGCGAATCATCTTGGTGCCACTCTGCCTGAACTTATTAGTTTCAATCAATCAAAATTTGTCAAATGGCGTTTAATTGGTGATAATATACTTATGGCACATGAGTTGGTGGCTAAATATAATCTGAAGAACATTTCATCTCGTAGTGCTTTTAAGATTGATCTTATGAAGGCATTCGATTCAGTAGATTGAGGGTTTGTTCTAACTGTCTTATATGCCATGAATTTCCCTTCATTATTTGTGGACTGGATCAGAATGTGTATAACAACATCAATGCTCAGTGTTGGGTTTAATGGGGGTTAGTTGGTTATTTTGCTGCAAATAAGGGTTTTAGACAAGGTGAACCGTTATCTCCCTATCTTTTTGTTGTTTCAATGGAAGTTTTTAGTTGCTTACTTGACGAATCTGCTTCTAGCCTGCCACCCTTTGTGTAAACAAATTGGTTTGACCCATCTGTGCTTTGCTGATGACTTATTAGTCTTCTTAGATGGCTCAAATCGTGGGTTGCAATGTGTTCAAACTGTCCTGGATAAATTTAGGAGCCTGTCTGGTCTAAGTTCTAATCCCAGTAAATATGAGCTATTTTGTGGTTTCCTTACTCAATCCCAAATGGCAAACATGTCTTCCTAGTCTGGTTATAAGCTTGGAAAGCTTCCTGTTTGTTACCTTGGTGTGCCTTTAATAGCTGGGAAGCTCACAGTTGCTTCCTGCCGGCTTCTAATTGAGAAAATAACAGCTAGGATTTTGACTTGGCAAGCAAAATCGTTGAGTTATGTAGGGAAATTGGAAATGGGGCTTTCTGTTTTGTTTAGCATCACTCAATTCTGGATGTCAGTTTTCCTCTTGCCAAAAATTGTGTTAAAAGGAGGTAGAAAGTCTATGTAGCAATTTTGTGTGGGGTGTTGGTACTGGTAAGAGACTCAAAGAAGGGGTTGCTTGGCCTCAGCTTGCTTATCCCAAAACTGAGGGTGGAGTTGGAGTCAAGGATGTCTTTTCTTGGGACCAGGTCTGTTCTACTAGACACTTTTGGGAAGTGTTGAAGGTAGCTGACTCCATCTAGGTTGCTTGGCTTCATAATTACAAGCTCAAAGGGCTTACTCTGTGGCAGTACATTGGCAAGGCTGGGTCCTAGAACTGGAGAAAACTCTTGAGATTGAGAGATAAAGTTCAGTCGCATTTTACTGTTGTTGGTGACTCTATTTCTTGGGATGGAGTGGTGATGGCTAAATATTCTGTGAAGAAAATGTGGGAGGTTTTTCGACCTAGGCTGCCTAAGGTTAACTAGTACTCGTTGATCTGGAAAGGAACAGGTATCCCTAGAAACCGATTCCTTGTGTGGATGATTCTCAGAGAAAAGGTAACCACCATAGATAGAATGCTTTCTTGGGGACATAATGGTTATGTTTCTTGTGTTTTCTGCAACCATCAGTTGGAAAAATATAATCATATTTTTGTCCAATGCGTTTTTGTGAGTGGCTTGTTTCAGAGGCTGCTTAGCAGGGTCTATTGCAGGTCCTTGTCTAATGTTTCGCAAGCTGAGATTAGCTGGGCAGTGAGTGTTTTGTGGGGTACCTCTGCTACAGGTGATGCTGGAAGGCTCATATGGTGTAGCCTGATTAGCAATTTGTGGCGAGAAAGATGTAAAAGGGTTGCAGGGGAACCTCTCAGGTCTTTGGATGTGATGATAAGGTGGATTCAACTGGAGGCAAGCTGCCTCCTTCCTAGTCAGATTCTGGAACAGTTTTGGTAATTGTTTTACGGGTTAATAGCATATTTTGCCCCTCTACTATTCATTTTTCTCAAACTTGCCCCTCTATTATGATTCACATCAAAGTTACCCCTTTATTATGACAAGTTCTCAAACATACCCTTCCGTTATATTTTCCATCCAAGAACCGTTAAATTTGGTCAAACCATGGTCTAACATAACGAAAATGACCAATCTATCCCTAATTATTTGTAAAAAAAACAATTAAGCAAAAATTAAATTGGAACCCCAACAATGACCGGCCGCCACCCAAATGTTGCATCGCCACTACATAATCTCGAGGTGGTGCCCAACAAACCCACCCCTTCCATTAAATTAATCAAAGACTCAGTTGATTAGATGAGAGAAACTTAAAATTGAGAATTGAATCGAAACCTACAACCTAGAATACACCACATTCGTCAATCTCGACCTCTGCGTCGATTGAGCCCCTTCCTCAAACCTAAAATGCCGGTCACTCTCGATGGCTCATCTCCATCGTCGGCGATAAATAGCTCATCCCCATCGCTGCTGACAACTGGTTCGGTGACTCCCGACGGCTCATCTCCATCGTTGCGACAATTGTTTCGGCGACTCCTGACGGCTCATCTCCATTGTTGCCGATAAGAAGTTCGCGACCGCCATCTTCTTAATCCCTCAAACTTCGCATTATATTTGTTGCACCGGAACGAGAGCTTCTCTTTTCAGAAGGGTCGTGACAAATCCGTCGTTGGGTGGTGCAGCGACTGCGTCAACTGAAGCAAGTGGAGGGGAAGGTGGGAGCTTCCTCTGTGTGGCTCCTGTGTTCTTAGCTATAGTTATGGCGAAAGTGGCGGTGAATTGATCTTCTCAATTTAATATTTTTATTGTTATTTTTACTTTTTAATAATTATGGTAGGTTGGTCATTTTCATTGAGTCAAGCTATAGTTTGATCAAATTTAACTGGTTTTGGATGGAAAATATAACGGAGGGGTATGCTTGAGAACTTGTTATAGTAGAGGGGTAACTTTGATGTGAATCATAATAGAGGGGCAAGTTTGAGAAAATGCATAGTAGAGGGGCAAAATATGCTATTAACCCTTGTTTTACTGTCATTACTCTTTAGATGCGGGGGAAATAGATATAATGTATAGAGTATAGTGATTTAGACATCCAGCTGGCAGGGTATGTTGCCAACTTCAAACTCTTTTCGATGAATAAACACAAATGATTCATAAAAAAAAATCCGGTTACAGTGCACCCAAAAGCACTTTCTCCCCCCAAGTTTCATGTGTCATATCATACAACGTGGTGCATGTATTGTTCTTAAATAACGGTATACGTGTGCTCTAGGAAAGTAAAGATATCAATATACATGGCTTGACGAATTCACATAAGTACAACATTTCATAACATTGGATCACAACCTCGATCTTGGCAACATACGAGTTGTTGATTTCTTATGTCGTCTAATCCCACCTTGTGTCAAAGCATTTACCCGAACTAGTGGGAGACAAGGATCCTATGGATTTCTCCTTTGAGGTCTCACACTGGTTGATCAAATGATGATCGATCAAATATAACTGCATGTCAGGTTTTGTTCTAAGAGTCTAGGGTTTTGATACTTCCAGCCCAAATGCCCATCGATGTTCAGCATAATCTAAGTTCAGGAAGGAAGTATGTTGGCAGAAAACTTCCTTAGGAAGTAGACAATTTTCTCCTCCTATAACTAGTATAAATTAATTCACATGCCTAGACATTTTGTACACCCTTTAAATGCTCTGCCCACGCTGCACTAGTTAGCTCTCCAAGTAGGCATTGATGCTCTACACCAATGATGTTGGTACCATCATCGAAGATATCTTCTCTCTCCCTACCGTGGTTCAACCGTGGTTTAAGCGTATTTCAACCGTTAGTACTGTCAAATACCAAGATTGCGTTATAAACTACGAAAAAAGCATCAAAGCTCAAGGAAAGAAACATCAAGAAAGAGCAGCATCCATCAAGCGCCAAGCATCATAAATTATGGATGGGAAACATCGAGGCAAGTCCTAACATAAGATGATGAAGATCTCGATGCATTCAATGCTAACCTTGATAGATGGATCCAGGAATATGCAACCGACATGCTAAAGAGTTAATATGGAGAGACCATAGATCAAGGAGGACTTATCGATCGGGAATATGCAACCATCATGATGCCATTGAAGAACAATATGAGTTTATAACGCAATCTTTGTGAGAAGAAGGCAAGAGAACCCCTCTAGATTATGCAAAAAATGATGGAAGCTACTCACAATACGATGAAAGCATCACACCAACCATGGATTCCTTAGGAAGTAGAAAATTTTCCCTCTTGTAACTAGATAAATAGAGGCACAAGTCTAGACATTATGTACTCCCCTTTACATGTTCTGCCCACATGAAACGGGTTAGCTCTCCAAGTAGGCATTGAAGCTGTACACCAATGATGCTAATACCATCGCATATGATATCTTCTCTCCCTATTGGCGTACTAACTCGAGATTATTTAGGAATCTGAATTCGATGATGCTCATGTATCTTTTAATGATTCAATAAGATGTTAATTCCATTAGATGTTATTTTAATCATTGCTCATATCATCTTATGCTTTCATTCGATGCTTATGAATCTATTCTATGCTACTATGGCCATCGTTTATAATATCATTGAAATTATTAAGAAATTACCTATTTGTAATATCCCATGATGGATTGATTGACAACCATTTTGTGTATGCATGCCTGATTAGTAGATCATCGATGTTGTAGATTGGCCGAACCCCAGTGTGGGTCATGTCAATTATTTGCACGAACTAAATAACTATCCTTATTTCCTTACTATTCATTGATTATTTGGTGGATGAAGCGAAAGTACGCATTAGCTAGTCAAATCCCTATCGCAAGAGGCATATGCACGGGTAGCGAATGGCCTTAGTGGAAGGGATAGGGCATCATAGTAGACGAGGCATTGTGGCATCTTATTAATGAGCTAGTATGCATGTTCATGAAAGAAAACACATTCCTAAAAAATTTAATTTCATTGCTTTCTTGTTTGCTTTTGTTTCTTTCTCATTTTAGTATATAAGATCTCAAACATAAGTGCACCTCAACCCACTTCATTTACTTTCATTGCATTGTTATTCGAGCATAAGTTGTTAGGTTTGAGTAGTTGCTATCAAAGATCTTGTACTGAATCGAGCTAACTATATGTATGTGTGTGATTGGATGCTGATTCTTGGTTGATTATGGATGCAACATGAGTATGCGAATGTTATCTTACGATTTATCATATTTTTGTGATACGTGATTGAGATGGGAATCTTAGTATTTGCCATATTTGATAGAAGGTGAACCCCCTACACGATATATGAAATATGTGAAGGTCGTTGTGTTTTATATGTGATGTGTTTTATAGAAGGTGAACCCCTTTCACGACATGATGAGGTATATTTTGTGATATCTCCTATGGCGAGTGGTGTAATGATTAACCAGGAAACTATTTTATAAGTAGTGATGATATGTTCATTTGATTACGATACCACCATGAGATATTGACGTGTATAATGTTATGAGTCTACAATACCTCTCATGATGCAGTGTTGGTAGAAGTGTAAAGATATGATGAAATGATGAAATTTTTTTTTGGTGTATAAGAATAAATATGAACTACTTGCAACATTAGGTAGGGTAAAGTAAAGGTGAATTCCTAAAGGAATCATGTATGACTATAACGTATATGTGAACGATCGAATGGACGAGGGAAGCAATTCCGTATAAATCTACACATGTGAGACATAAATAAAGTTATCAAGTTATTAAATATGCACCGAATTTAATTGACGGAAGACACTCCGAGTCACAACATAGCCTGATATCATTTTCGTATTAATATTTATATTAGGTTATTATTTACTCATTGAGTAACATCTCATCCCGTCAATATTTTTCCCCACACGACTAGAACGACATTAGTAGAGCGAGATGGATGAGTACTGTTAGCAGAATGGCTAAGAGGTGGGCGGCGGAACTGAACTCTCCACAAATCTTTCAATTAAAAGTTAGGGAACAAGTAAAATTTTTGCAAGCTAGGGCTTAAGACAATACCTGTTTTAAAAATAACTTCATTTTTCTATGCACTTCATATAAAGATTGTAGGTGAACCGAGCCTAAATTGTTTAAGGGAAATATTAGGAACATAAATACAGGGTAGGGTGTTACATAAATAAAGGGTAAATACAATATAATAGCCAAACTTTTCATTTTAAACAAAATAATACCCAATCCTTTTTGAAAACAATTTAATAGCCAAACCATCAACTTTCCGCACAGTCAACTGTTAGTTGACTTTGACGTGATAGCTTTTACGCTGAGTTGGATATCGAGTGGGTGACGTGGGCAAGAGTCCACCATTTAACTATACCACATGAATATTTATTAATTTATATAATTATTATTTTGAAAAAAATAAAATAAACGATAAATAAAAAGGAAAAAGCAATCTAAACCATCTTCCCTCTTATCTCCATCGCCCCTCCATCCACCCACGCCACCCCCAATTTCACGCTCATCCGCCCTTTGGTTCCCAGATCTATTTTTGGGTCTTCAACCGATGATGCTCATCATCTTCTTCACCAAGCTCATCTTCCATCTTGACCTGTACCAGAAGAGAGATGTTGCCGCCTGCCGCACACCTACGTTTAGGGATTCATGGTGAAGTCCAAGCAGCAGTCATAATTTCCGTCACTCAGCTGCGCTTATGCACTTCCTCGCCGTCAGATTGTCGCCGTCGTTGTTGTGCAAAGCTGGATCTTGTCTCCCCTGTCAATGAAGTTGTAGAGACGGCTACTGTAGATAATCGGATTCTGCAAATTTAGATATGGATTGACGACGACTACCAGCCCCATGAGATGCGTTGGGTCGATGAGCAAAATTTAAAGCGCTGGTGTTAGTAGGAGGGATTAGGGATATGCAGTGAATGAGGAGAGCGAGGTTTTTCATCGTCGTCACTGTTCAAAGGAAGAAGAAGACAGGTCGATGTGGGGAAAGGGATGACCCGCGGTGGCTGGTACTCGCAGGCGTTGGCCCCCAATTTATAATTTTCGTAGAGCTTCAAATACAGTAGGTATTGCGTTGGTGAACTGATTATTCTGAAGATAGAGCTCCTTCAGTGGGATGGTGGTTTTTGCGGATGCGGTGGGGGAGCAGTGACGGCGTGGTGGTGGTCAAAGCATTTAAAATCGGGATTTTACTTAAAATCGAAAACTGGAGTAAAATCGGAATCGTAAAATCAAATCGTAGAATCGTAGGATTTTAAGTACAATATAGAAATTAACATATGATAATATTAATAAGGTAAATCATTAATAACACAAAGACTTATAATATTTAAAGTGATAATTTTCAAGATTAATGTTCCAAAATCATCATTTTAATTGTTATTTAATGTGTAACTCAAAACAATTTATGAGGAAGGGATAGAGCTCATGGGGTTTGGCTCTTGTTTTTCATGTTGTGTCTAGGTAGTTTAACTCAAAGTAGTATTCCGACATTGTCTACTAAGCATGATTTAAAACTAAGAATAACTGAAATCCAATAAAATAATTAATATCATTGGTTTTGTACAAATATATTCATTAATAAAATAATTTTTTAATAATGATGTTAATTCTTACGCACTAACAATATTCTGACAATTGTTTTACCGATGAGTTAAACAAGGAGAAGGGAAAGGGGTTGACCGAACCCTAATTAGTTTTTTTTCTTCTTTTCAAATGTTCTTTCAATAGGAAAAATATATGAGAAGATCTCCATCATTTCCCTTTCCACCGAAACAATTCTGCTTCTTTTGAATTGGCTCAAGCTCCCTATTTTGTTCACATAGGATCAAAATCCCGATTTTGGTACGATTTTACGATTTTAATCCCGATTTTGAACGATTTTAAGGTCGTAAAATCAGGATCACAATCCCCAAGTAAAATCCTAAAATCCTACGATTTTACGATCAAAATCCCGATTTTGACTGCATTGGTGGTGGTGAAGGAAGAAGGAGGAGGCGGTGGGGCAGATTGCAAATTGACGGGGGCGCTAAAGAGTCTGCCAGAGATGAATGGAGAAGAGCTGGGTATTTACTTTTTCTTTTTAAATTTAAGGAAGAGCAATATGTTATAATAAAAAAAATTATTGAATGCCACATCATTTCCAACTCAGAAAGTAAATTGCCACCTCAGAGTCAATTAACAGTTAACCGAAAGGAAAGTTAACAGAATAACTACTAATTTTTTTTCGAAAAGATTTGACTATTAAATTGTTTAAAAAGAAAATTTTGAATATTATATTGTATTTACCCAATTTACATAAAACACAAGATTCCAAAATTTTATACTTAAATCTAACAAATAGCATAAACATTTAACTTTTTAAAATCATAAAATAAAAAAATTATAAATTAAATTCACTAAAATTAGGTCATTTAATTTACAGACGATCATATTGGTCATACAGATAGTATCCACACCTATTTTATAACCGACATTGGTTAAAACCAAATTCAATCGGTCGGGATTCCAAGAGGTGTCAGGTGACAACTCACACCTTAGGTAACCAATTCGTGGAGCGGGAGCGGGAGCGAGAGCGGGAGCGTGAGAACGTCAATTTTGAAAGAATTTGATATAGAGAGCGTCATTATTATATTATATTATTTCTTTTAACATAATTGGTTACCTAAGTTAGTACCTTACCAAAATAGGTAGGCCTAGTGATGAAGGGAAGGCAAGAGGAGAGAGGTCCGAGGAACTTAACAAAACTTTGGGAAATACACTAAATAAATATGCTTGGGTAAGTTTATGTAAATATAGGACTCCATAGTGTCACCAGTAATTGTTGTAACTAAGAACCTTAATCAACTCAAAGTTCATCAAGCACAAGGTTTTAGACTTATAGTATTATTAATTTTTAATGACCCCAATGATTTTACAGAGCACGTACCTACCCCATTGGATAGGCTATTTTAGGATGTTTATTCATGGCTTCTTACCCAAACTAGTAATCAGTGTATGAGAATGAAGCTCGTGCATTTATGGGATCCATTTGATGAAAAGTATTAGCCTTTTATCATGTATTGTGGTTTGTAATAAAAAACCAATTGCTAATTGCAGTAAACCTGTCGGCCCAACTCCCAGCGCCACATGCGCCCACCAACGTAACCAAAATCCTCAAGAAGGCTGGTCACTTCAAGAATTCGCGCTCCAGAAACATGAAGTCGCTCTCCAATGGAGGTTAGTTCGCGAATTATTACCGCTTTGCTGAGAAAATCCGCGTTTCTGCGCGCCGGAGCGGGAGCGGCAAGCCTCAAGAGGCGAATTAGGCGGGTTATTATTTTGAAAAAAATAAAATAAACAATAAATAAAAAGGAAAAAAGCAATCTAAACCCTCTTCCCCCTTATCGCCATCGCCCCTCCATCCACCCACGCCACCCCCAATTTCACGCTCATCCGCCCTTTGGTTCCCAGCTCTATTTTTGGGTCTTCAACCGATGATGCTCATCATCTTCTTCACCAAGCTCATCTTCCATCTTGACATGTACCAGAAGAAAGATGATGCCGCCTACCGCACACCTATGTTTAGGGATTCATGGTGAAGTCCAAGCAGCAGTCATAATTTCCGTCACACATTCAGCTGCGCTTATGCACTTCCTCGCTGTCAGATTGTCGCCGTCGTTGTTGTGCAAAGCTGGATCTCGTCTCCCCTGTAGATGAAGTTGTAGAGACGGCTACTGTAGAGAATCAGATTCTGCAAATTTAGATCTGGGTTGACGACGACTACCAGCCCCATGAGATGCGTTGGGTCGATGAGCAAAATTTAAAGCGCTGGTGTTAGTAGGAGGGATTAGGGATATGCAGTGAATGAGGAGAGCGAGGTTTTTCATCGTCGTCACTGTTCAAAGGAAGAACAAGACAGGTCGATGTGGGGAAAGGGATGACCCGCGGTGGCTGGTACTCGCCGGCGTTGGCCCCCAATTTATAATTTTTCGTAGAGCTTATATACCGTAGGTATTTGCGCCGGTGAACTGATTATTCTGAAGATAGAGCTCCTTCAGTGGGATGGTGGTTTTGCGGCTGCGGTGGGGGAGCGGTGACGGCGTGGTGGTGGACTGGTGGTGAAGGAAGAAGGAGGAGGCGGTGGCGGCGGATCGCAAATTGAAGGGGCACTGAAGAGTCTGTCGGAGATGAATGGAGAAGAGCTGGGTATTTACTTTTTCTTTTTAAATTTAAGGAATAGCAATATGTTATAATAAAAAAAATTATTGAATGCCACGTCATTTCCAACTCAGCAAGTAAATTGTCATCTCAGAGTCAACTAACAGTTAACCGGATGGAAAGTTAACAAAAATAACTACTAATTTGTTTTTGAAAAGATTTGACTATTAAATTGTTTAAAACGAAAAATTTGACTATTATATTGTATTTACCCAATTTATATAAAACACAAGATTCCAAACTTTTATACTTAAATTTAACAAATAGCATAAACATTTAACTTTTTAAAATCATAAAATAAAAAAATTATCAACTAAATTCACTAAAATTAGGTCATTTAATTTACAGACGATCATATTGGTCATACAGATAGTATCCACACCTATTTTATAACCGACATTGGTTAAAAGTTAAAACCAAATTCAATCGGCCGAGATTCCAAGAGGTGTCAGGTGACAACTCACACCCATGATCGCCAGATTCGAGAAAGTTTGGACGGAAGGGAACAATTTGCAACCGTTGGATGATCAGTTAATAGTGGATGATATTTAGATGTAACCCAGTCTGTAGGGTCTGCCTACAGCCTCATACGTGGCTTACAACCATTGGATGATTTTTAATATTTAATTAAAGCTACAATTCTTTTGGAAACTGAAACATTTGCGGCGACGGAAGGCTCGACAATCTCTTTTCTGATGGATTAAAGCTGCAAATCTTTTGGAAATGGAAAGAGTTGCACCGGTTGAGGCTTCCGTCGATCTCTATTCCGATGGATTAAAACATTTTTTCCCCACTAAATCATTCTCCAAATCATAAAAACACTGAACCAAATTCAGAATTGAACCTTAAATATGTTTTCGAACCTAGAGAATTCTTCTTCAATATACTTGTGGCGATTACATTTGCATCGTTGCTGCAGTAGTGTCAGGTCATTGGCCTGAACAAAACGGAAGGATCGCCGACCACATTGGAGCATAGATCGTCGGAGGCCCTCGTCGCCGTAACTGCTTCCGTTTTCAAAAGTTTGCATCCTAATTAAATATTAAAAATCATCCAATAGTTGCAAGCCACGTAAAGAGGCTATAGGCAGGCCCTACAGACTGGGTTGCATCTAAATACCGTCCGTTAATAGTGGGCTAAAATTGACGATCTCACATTGTAAAAAAAAAAAAAAAAAAAAAATTTTTTTGAGGATCTCACAACTACAAGCACTTCGTGCAGCCGCAGCCCCTATGGAAAAGGATTGAGTTTATTGATCTATAAAAACTGTGTCACCTCCACCGCCGCGTCGTGTTTCAATACGGCCGTTTATCGATCTACCGTGGCGATGGCAGGGAACGGCCGTTCGGATTGGGATCTGCAGCTAAGCTCACTCCTTCCCCATTCCTTCCCCAGAAGACGCCGCCGGATCTATCCACAGGGAAACCCTCCTCGTGCGCTGAATCTGTTCAGCAAACTGGGAGACGATCTCCTCGTAGAGATTCTGATTCGCCTCCCCAACCCTAGATTCTCCTGCCGGTGCAAAGCCGTCTGCAAGGCGTGGAGATGCCTCATCTCCGATCCCAGCTTCAATCGCCGCTTTATTTCTCATCACCAGAGCAGGTACGAACCAGCAGTTCTGTGTCTTCCCGCAGACGACCCCCAGTCGATCCTCGGCTTTCTCCCCGTTCCTGATACAGCCCGACCGAATTTGAGAGTATTTGATTGCTTCAAGGATTTGCTTTTATGCGGGTTTGTTGAGGGCACAGATAATTTCACCGAATTAAAAAGATCGTACTTTGTCTGCAATCCGTTTAGGAAGCAATGGATCGCCCTTCCTTTGGTGCCAGAACAGCCAATGGGGTGTCTGCGGATGAAGGCAGTATTAGCTTGTAAACCCCTAAGTAGCAGTTATTATAATCTTGTGCAGCAGCTAGGTGATGAACCAGAACAAACTATCGTTTATTCTGAGTATCGCTTCTGCGTGGTGAGTTTTTCCGAAGCTAGGGTTTCCGGTGACAAGACTTTAGTGCTGCATGTTTTTCGTTCCAACTCTAGGAAATGGAAGCGGATTTTGATTAGTCGTTCTATATTATTTCCAATGGCCAATGTAGTCTCGTGGGAAGGGAAGGTGTTTTGGATGCATTTTGATTCCAGTTACCGTCCCGAAATGCTTGCTTCATTTGATCCTTTCCTCTATAAAAAACCCCCCTGCCAAATGCATTTACCTTCTGAATTGTGGTTGGCATTGTGCAATGGACGTTCCATTATTGCTGTCTCACAGGGTGCTTTTCACATAGTTATATTGGAACTGGAAGGTGTACCTTTTAGTATAAGGAATGCTATGAGTGTTTGGAGACTGGAAGGAGATGGTGAGTATTGGAGCCAAGAATATGAAATGGTGTTTAAGAAGAAGCAATCACCATTCTGGGATGACTATGAACTTAAGAAGTGGTATGTGGTTGATCTGCATCCGGAGAAGCCGGAAATCCTCTACTTTATATCCTTGGACAATTATGCCTTCTCCTACAATTTAAGGACGAGAGAGCCAGAGTTCTTTTCTCTGATTAACCTAGCTCAGTTTGGACGCCCGCCGAGGGTATTCCACCCCAGAGTCGCTTGCTGGCCTACTCCAATTCCAAACTACGAGGACCTGCAGGGTTTTTACGGTGGAAGCTTGGGCAGCAAAACAACAGTTCCCTCAACCACTGGTAATTACTTCAAATTTACCTGTTCTTCGTAGCTTCTCTGCTGTCATTGCATCTCTGTTTACTACGCTACTTCCTCGTTTTATCATGCGAACACTTATTAACTAGCACATACATTCATACATCTCTTGTCTTTCCATGCATGTTATGATGATAGAGGGAGAGTGTAAGAGAGTCATGTTTTTTTTTTTTAATTTCTGAGTGATATCAATGGAGGAAAATAGTTAAACTTACAATTCTACCCAGGAACCCTAAAAGACTCTAAAGAAACCACCCAAAAAAAATCAGAAGATTCTGCCGCTCTATGGGCAGCACTGTTGGCGGATCTAGGTACCGCCCTAAACTCTATACAAACAGACAAAGAGCTAAGGATCTGATGACACTCTCATAACGCCGGACCACCAATCGAGTAAGAGAGTCATGTTATTCTCTCGATTTCTTTAATGTGGCGCGACTTCTAAATTCTTTTACTTTAGTATCCCGTCTCATTTATGTTTTCGGTTGGTTGGTTTGCAGAACGAACAGAAGAATGGCAACCCTTGGTTGAACAATGTGGTCGTAGGAGGAAGTACAAGAGATCAGCAGCAACATTACACTCAGAAAAGATGGTGAAAGCAGCGGGTGTCAAGTTTCAGCATCTGTTGGATGCTAATTAGAATTGTGGAAGCAGTGCTGCACCACCGTATGCATATGATAAGGAAACTTGTTCGCCAGGAGTTCTGTATTTATTTATTTAAGTCGGAAGCCATTGGTTTGATGTGAAGTCATATTGCTAGTCAGCATGGACATGGTTATGTAAAATCGATACAGGTAGCTCTTATAAACTGGAACGAGTGAGCAACTTAACATGGTCCCAACGGACTTAGTGAATTGCCTATTCTGAAACTGTTTACAGACCTTTATGTTTTGTTTGTCAAGGTTGGAATTGAAAGAGGGTTAGGATACAGGAATTGGAATTCCTATCGTGAGGGCTTTTTGTCAAATGTTATGATTTGGATATTGCTGCAACACACCTACTTTAAGGTTTAGGTTTGACTAAAACAATTACGCAAGTTGTAAATTCAATCAAACCAAAATAGGATCAAAGGTATCAAGACCCAATTAAATTTTCTTCAGGTACACTTATCAAGTTAATTACAATTTCGTAAAAAATTCAGTTGAGCATCACAAGTTAATTTATATAAAAAGAAGTTCAGTTACTGTTGTCTATCTCCGCAAGCTGATTGGGTGGCTGTACATTTTATATTTTGATACCCAAATTTAATTAAATTACAACTTAGTCATTACAAATTACAATGTATATTTTACATTTTGATACTCAAAATTTAATTTTAATGTAAAATCATTGAATAACTATGTTTTTAATACGACCCTGGGGGTGTATGTTATCAAAGTCACGCATCAAACAATCAATTCGAAGATTGATTGAACTCTAATCAAGAACAACGCGTTCTTAATACGAAATTTTGATAAAACGGAACCAACGGACAATTCCACACCTGGTGAAAGCTCGTATGGTATAGAAGGGTAGTTGCTCGATCATTGATTGAAGGCACTATTCAATCGATAAAAAGCTCAGCAAGTTCGGAATCCACCAAACCCAAAACAAGTTCGCAAACTTGAACAAACCAAACGGTTTCTTTTCGATTAATCAAAGTCTTATGTTCTTACAACAAAAATAGAAGGCTATTTATAGCCAATAAAACATAATACAAATCTAGATGAACAAGGAAACAAATAAGGTAAAAGTCTACACTAAAAAGGACACAAAATTCGGATTCAAACTCCTTTTCTTGAAGCACAAGTAAGCTGCCAGCAAACAGTCCAAAAACAGCTTTCGTACTAATTTCACGCCTTTCGTTCGAGGCCTTCCAGAACTCCAATCTTTCATCCGATTCCTTCCCTTGGTAGATAAGCATACCTAGTTTCATGTTGTGGAAACCGTTGGACTTGAATCAGATCCATGCTCGTCGAATTGAGCTCCAAATTAGGCTTCATAAAACAGTTTCCAGTTTTGACATAGGCTTTTTGTGAGCTTGGAAGATGACCTTCCTGACTTCTCCTTGAGCAACCAAGCATACCAATGTGTAGATAAATACTCCATATTCAATAAAAATCCTTAATATTGAATTTTTATCAAGCTAATTGTGAGAACCATGCTTTCAAAGTAGGCATCTCGAAACTGTTCCAACACTTAACCAAATTCTGCCCTTCTTCTTTCCAACTTCGATAACTTCTTCCTCAAGTAATAAAAACGTGTAGAGTGGCCATTTGGGATCATATCAGTTTTGGTATCTAAACTTTATGAGATTTTCGTACCTATAATTTTTTTAAATTTATATATTGGTCCAATGTTTAGATTTCACTTGAATCCATGAATCCAATCCACCAATCCTTTTGAATCAATCCATGAATCCAATCCACCATAACCAAAAAAAAAAAAAAATTACAAATTTAGTTTGTACCATACAAGATGTTGTATCACTCATTGTAGGAGAAGATTCGACCATTTTATATTTGCTCATTACGTGAAACATTAAATAAATGATAAAAGAGAGACGACTCTAAAATATTGAAAGAACGATTTTATAAACTCATTTAGTACATTTACGGGGTACTAAACAAACTTCTACTAACTACATGTAACAAACTAGGCGACATCTACATAAGCAAGTGTCAATAAATTGCTATGGTGAGTATGAACGGGAATGTATTCTAATCACAAGTATGAACAGGTTCATACACGACTTACCAACAGTCTAGAGAATTAATAATTGAACCATGAACCACTAACTTTTCCAGCTCATTGTCGAGTACAATTAAAAATAAATATATATGGCTATTACTTATTAGAAAGTAATAATTTTCCACTATAGGATTTGAAGGCGTGAAGTTTTAGACGAGTTCCAGTTTGTATTCATTTTGCTTCTCCCTAAAGTTTTTCCTTTTCACCCGAGCTAGAATTTTCAACAATTATACATGGAATGTTTGGCAAGGTATCTACATGTATCAAATATTAGTTTCCATTTTTCTATAAAAATTTAAATAATTATCATCTTAAATACATTTAGAGCGGGGAACACAAACTGCCCAATTTCCGGTTGGGAAAATTTTCCCCTCCGCCAGACTGCACTGCCGGTTGGAAGACAACTGGACGACACGAGGGCGAAGGTCGGGCGATCAATTGCTGGGTTAGGGAAGGAATTTAATTAAGTTTCCAGAGGAAGGCGAACAGTGGCACAATTCCTTATTTTATTCTCCATCTGGTCGCTTCAGCGGAGCAGAGCAGCGGCCTTTCTCAGGGGAGGGCGCCGACGACTTCAACATAACAGCGGCGCTGACTGTTTTGAGGGCTGTTTGGTCGGGTTGGATTTTTCAACTAAACAGGCGCAGACCCACTTAAAGACAACTAGAAAAGGATACACGGTTTACTAGCGGTGGAGACGGCGGTGACTTAGATCTCTGTTTTAGTGTTCAGATTACTTTCAGTGGCTTATGGGCCTGATTGACTCCGTTTTTAGGGAGATGCAATTGCCATCGAGTGGCTATTGAAGGCCTCGCCAATGACGGAGCTGCTGCTACAACGACACAAGGGATGGCAATTTGGCGGCTATAGCAACGACGATTCCTTTCCCCATTCGCCCTTCCAATACCGGCACCCACATTTCGGTGGCAGTTACAACCTCGGACCCTCCAATCCTAGATGTGGAACGCTTCAGACGGTTACAAGTACAGGACGGTTAGAATTACGATGGATAGGCGGTTACAATTTCAATAGCGGTTCCTAACCTCGTTTAGTTTAAGAGTTTTAATTATTACTAAATGATATATTTAATTAGGGGATTGCTAATTGTCGCCCTAACTTCGTAATCGCCCTAAATTAAAATTACATTTATATCCTTTTTTATTGTTACAATATAGCCATTCAACATTTCTAACTTACCCAAATGCACAATCCCGCCGCCACCCCAAACTCATCGTCGTCGCTGCTCTGAACTTGCTGTGTACTGGTCGTCGGACACAAATTCAAACCGTGATGAGGCGGATGACCTACCCGACCAGACCGTTGTCGGATGTGTGGCCCGCCCGCTTCTCCCGCTTGTCGGGAGGGTTGAAAATATGTCGCCGCCGGTGTGAAGGCTGGCCGTAAATCCATCCAGACCTTGCCGGAGATGGGGTTTCAACCCGTCCGACGAGTGAACCCATAACAAAAAACAAAAATCCAGCTAGAGGAATCCAACCTTTTTCCTCCTCCCTCCTTCCTCATCGATCGGTGATGCGCTCGGTAGCAGCAGGAGTTGGGGGAGGTTATTTTCTGCTCGGCGATAGGATTCCTTCTTCTTCCTACTCGAGCGCTAGCAACCGAGGTTGGCGGCGGCGAATTGCTGGGTGAAAGGGCGGCGGTGGAAGCAAACAAAGGGAAAGAAGCTCGGTGACATGATTCTTTTATCGTCCTCCTTGAGCGCCAGCAACAGAGGTCGGCGACGGCGATGTGCTAGGGAGAAAGGGCGGCCGCATATTGCTGGGAAGGGGAAGAGGTTGGCGGTTTAGGGTTATTTATTGCTAGGGCAAAATCGTCCATTCAATACAATTCAGGCCGATAAATTAAAAAATTTAGGGCGAGATTTAGCCATTCAGTTTAATTATATACTTGTCTTTGATATTTTTGCTGGGTGTTGCATTGCAGGTTTTGTATTCGGCATAAATCGGCTTATAGAAGGCTCTTCAAGAAGACTTTTTTTTGTGTATTTTCGTTTTTTAGGTTTTTGGGCAAACTAACACGGCTGCCCATTGCGTGGCACAAACGGCCCTTGTATCGGTAGCAACCCATGTGGTTTACTACCGCTTTTCATTTTTACCGCATTGTAACACCCTATCTATTACGATCTATCAATGACAAAAAAAAAACATCATTATAAAGGAAGTAAGCCTTAATAGATATTTATATTTATAACCTAAATTTATTTTTTGGCACATAAGTCCTCAAAATATTGATGGAATATTACATTTTAGTATCTAAATTTTTTGTGTACGACATTATGGTGCCTAAACTTTTGAAGTTCTACAAATATGTGTAATTAAAACAGCCTCGAATAAAATGGGTATCTATACCCAACTCATACACATTTAGATTATGTGTAGACACCGCATTTTGTCCGGGTAAATTATCCAACTAAAATTCTAAACTTAAACCGTGAAATGTCGTAAGATTTTAGATTGGCCATTGTGAATCCAAAATATCGATGATCGTACAATTTATTTGAATTCGATTATAGTTTATCAAAAGGTGGGCTTTCGTTTGATAGGATATTGTTGTAGTTGCAAAATATTCCAATCTCGGCTTTTGGCACAACACAAATAATAATAATAATAATAATATTAATAATAGAAAAAGAAGCACGTTTTATTAAGATTACAATCATAATTATAAATCACAAATTACTAATGAGAATTACAAATGTTCAATAAGTTTCAGGCTTGACCCACCATCTCCTTTGAAGCAAATCAACCTTGGACCTGCAATGCAAAGAAGAGAGGCCAGTTAGTCCAAGCTCAAGGTGCAATATGAAGCAGCCCAACTCGGCCCAGGCCCGAAGGAAACCTAGTCAGGCCCAACCGAGCTCAAGCTTAAACGACTTTGGACTAGATCAGACATCATGGGACAGATGCAAGCCAGCCCAAAGACCCGACCGACAAACCGGTCGAACCAAAAATGGTTTGGCCGAGCTTAGACACCACCGCCTCAATTTGCTATAAAAGGAGGCCCAATTCTCAAGGAGAATGGACAACTTTGAAGAAGGGGAAACACTGGGGGAAACATTTCTTTCTTTGTTAGTACTAGCTTCATCTTCTTAGTCAATTCAGAATTTCTTTTTGTTCTTAGTCGAGTCAGAAAAGGAAAACGCTGGCAAAATAGAAGGAGACATACAAATACTTTTTTCTCTTCCTTCTTTATTTTCTGTCAAATAGAAGTAGAAGACTTCAAGGCAAACAGAAGCCCAACGAGGTTTGTATTGAGCAAAACCCAGATTTATATTCCAGTTATAATAATATACTAGATGGTGATGCCGCGTCTTGTCGCGGGATGGAGATGGCCTATGAACATGTATTATGTGGCCTGTTATGGTGCTCTATTAGTAATATTAGTCTAAAATTCATTTTTTATTAGTAGTTTTGTTAGTAATATTGACTTGACAATATGATATTGTCTGAGAAGAGATATATGGAGGTCAACACTCAATTCAATTTTTTTTTTAATTTTTGGCTAATAAATAATATTTACCTAAACCCAAGCCGACCCATTGATTATGGAAAGTGAATGGTGACGTATATATGAGTTTGGAAGTATGTAGATGGGTTTGAGCAGGGTATGAATATTTACTTTCATAATCTAAATGTGTATGAGTTGCGTATGGATACTCATTTATTCGAGGGTGTTTTAAGTACATTAAAAAATTAGACTTATTTGTAGGACTTCAAAAGTTTAGGTACCAAAATGTAATACAAAAAAAAATTTCATACTAAAATGTAATGTTCCATCAATATTTTCAGGACTTATATGCCAAAAAAATAAATTTATGTTATAAATCTAAAGAACTATTAAGTTTAGGTATCGAACAGTAATTTGCATAGTTGAGGCTTAATTCCTTTTATGATGATGTATTTAAGATGATAAATATTTCATTTTTTATCGAAAATTGAAAACTATTTATTTTAAATGTGTAAATACATAGCCTAACATTCCATGTATAATTGTTGAAAATTCTAGCTCGGGTGAGAAAGAAAAACTCTAAAGAGAAGCGAAAGGAATACAAACTGGAACTCACTTAAAATTTCACACCTTCAAATCTCATAGTAGAAAATGACAACTTTCTAATAAGTAATAACCATATATTTTTATTTTTAATTGGACTCGACATTGAGCTGGAAAAGTTAGTGGTGCATGGTTCAATTACAAATTCTCTAGACCATTGCTGAGTCATGTATGGACTCATTCATACTTGTGATTAGAATACATAAAAATAGTATACTAATTAGGGTTAGACGAATAAAGAAAAGAAAGAAATAAAGAAAGGGTTATGGAAGGTGGGTGCAAATGAAATGAAGAGGAAGTAAATGATGAAAAGGTTTGATCATTTTTATACTTAAATTAACTATTAAATCATTATTTTTATTGCTGCTGATTTTTTAAACATTATTCTATTACAATGTCATACAAAAACTTCATACATATCATTATCTTAATGTACTCGTATTATAATTTACTAAATATGTTGTCACGTCACCGAACTGAATGTTCTTTTAAAAAATGGTAATTATTAATTCAAATGGATCACATACATTTTTTTTTTGAAGTATAAATCTCATGGATGACCAAAATGGTCGAATCTTCTCCAACGGTTGAGTGATACTTGCATGGTACAAACTAAATTTATACTTTTATGTTATGGTGGATTGGATTCATGGATTCAAATGAAATCTAAATATTCGACGAATATGTAAATTTAAAAATTTGTAGGTACGAAAATTCATAAAATTAAGATACCAAAACATAAATGTTCAATGATTTTACATTAAAATTAAATTTGAGGTATCAAAATGTAAAATATACATTATAGTGACTAAGTTATAATTTAATCAAATTTGGAGTATCAAAATGCAATTATTTAGCCAGCAGTTAATAGAATGTCATACAAAAACTTCATACAGATCATTATTTTAATGTACTGGTATTTTATTTTACTAAATATGTTGTCACATCAACGAATATAATGTTCTTTTAAAAAAATGGTAATTATTATTTCAAATGGATAACATACATATTTTTTTGAAGTAAAAATCCCATGGAAGACCAAAATGGTCGAATCTTCTCCTACAGTTGAGTGATACAACATCTTGCATGGTACAAACTAAATTTATATTTTTATGTTATGATGGATTGGATTCATGGATTGGTGGATTTTATTCATGAATTCAAGTGAAATCTAAACATTCGACCGATATGTAAATTTAAAAAATTGAGGTACAAAAATCTCATAAAATTTAGATGCCAAACATAATTTCTCAATGATTTTACATAAAAAGTAAATTTGGGGTATCTAAATGTAAATGTACATTATAGCGACTAAGTTGTGATTTAATTAAATTTGAGGTATGAAAATGTAAATAGTTTGGCAACAGTAACCAAACTTCACCTTTATATATATTAAATTATTGATTTATTCTCTTCTCTCCTACTCTTCTCTTTTGCCAATATCATTCTACTATTGTATTATCAGCATCTCTTTCTTTATCTTTCTTCACAATACTTTTAAACATCAATCAACTCTAATCAATTATAACATGACCCGACTGGTTTGGAAGAAAGTGAATAATTCCATATTTACCTTTTCAATTCCTCTGTTTAATCTTACTTTACTCTGCCAATCCACTCTGCCAATCCATTTCTTATTTAAAGCACAATTACTTTACCAACTAATTAGTCATAATAGCCTATAACTATCTCTATTTTTATGTTAAGATAATTACAATTTACTTATTATGCTATTTACTCTATGTTATTTATTATTCTTTTGTATATGTCATGTTTCAAACTTTCAATTCTTTCATCTTCTTGCACATACATACAACAAAATACAAATCTAATATGCGCATGAAATTAAAATTCACTATACCATCCCCAACACCTCAAGCTCTCAAACCATCGATTCACCACAAAATCCCACTAAACAAGCACCAAATTCATATAACTAAATCATTTGTTCTCTCCCGTTTAGTCGTGGAGTCTTCTGTTTTGCGCTGCCGTCGGTCAGCCGCTCGTTGTCTGTAGCTGCTTCGGCAGGCTATCCTCTCTGGTACGTGGTGAGTTTGTCGATTCGCTAGCCCCAGTCCTCGTTCTCTGTGTGGGTCCAAGTTGTGTAAGGGATCATCATGGAAAAGGATATTGAAGCTCAGATGCAGAGGCTTTGCCTCACCGAAGATGA
The DNA here is from genome assembly GCA_946122785.1 of Linum tenue. Classification (NCBI taxonomy): domain Eukaryota; kingdom Viridiplantae; phylum Streptophyta; class Magnoliopsida; order Malpighiales; family Linaceae; genus Linum; species Linum tenue. The sequence goes on from CAMGYJ010000003.1 coordinate 26,625,758, forward strand.
GACCCTCGGCATCATAGTCGAGAAGGCGGATCTGAACTGTGGTACTGACGAAGCTCTGGAAGAATTAGGTCTGGTTGGGAAGCTCTTGTCCCAGAAAGACCCAAACCTTAGTACGTTTACCAAAGTCATGGCCTAAGCGTGGAGTACTAAGGAGGTCTTTGAGATGCAAAGGATTGAGAAGCTGATATAAGCTGTCCAGTTCTCCAACTCTGAAGACAGGAAAAGGGTATTGTACGGTGGCCCGTGGCACTTTGACCACCAGGCGTTCATTTTCCGGCCGATCGATCGTGATAAAGACCCAGGAGATATGGACTTTACGGAGTTAGAGATCTGGGTGAGGGTCAAAAAAATACCACGAAGCATGCGTAGGGTGGCAATGGCTGAGAAGATTGGCAATCTTATTGGCACTTTCTTAATCTTCGATGCCTACCGATCGGGGGCATGGAGCTCCTCGATGCGGCTGAGAGTGCAGATTGACGCGTCAAAACCGTTAAGACGGGGAGTCCTACTAGAGAATGATGGTGTGAAGAATTGGTACATGACAACGTACGAGAAGCTCCCTGTATTCTGTTACAATTGCGGACTCCTCGGTCATCAGCAGAGACAGTGTCCAAATCCAAAAGCGGAAGACGAAGATGGATCAGACGATCAATATGGAAAATGGTTACAAGCCTCACCCTTGAAGAAGATCAGCCGATCGGAGAAGTCAGAAGGAGCTCGGATGGCCGGACTATGGTCGGAAATCCAAAACTCCAGAATCTCCGGCCAGAGTCAGATACGGAAAGCCGACAATCTTGTGCCGCAATCACAGGGAATTGTGAAGGAAAAACAGAAAGTGAGGGTCAAGCTGGCGGATCTGCTAGGAACAAAGATGGAAACAAGGGAGAAGAATCCGACGTTAGAATTAATGGAGACGGAGGAGATGTATATGGAAAGCGGACAAAGAACCGCTGGGGAAAGTCAACAAAAGAGGGAAAGTCCCCGGAGGGAGGCTGCTATAGCACATTTAGGGGAGGAATCTCGGGGGGAAGAGATTGTGTTGTTGACCAGTAGAGATTCTAGCGGGGCGCAGCCAGTAGTTCAAGAAGCTGAAGAGGAAATAAGGAAGGACAATTATGAAGAAGAATCTTTATTGAGGGAGAATAATAAAGTAGCTGTAGTGGGCTCAGGCGGGTGCGAAGAGCAGACAAGGGAGGAATGGGCCGAAGCTAGTGTTGGGCTGGGAGCAAAAGAAACGGGAGGGGGTGAGTGGGCTGGGCTGAAGGAGTCCCAACTTACCAACAGCCCAGTTAAAGTCAATCCTAATGCCATGTGGTCTCTGCAGAAGGAAGAATATAATGATGTTGAACCAGCTGATAAAGATGCTAGAGGAAAAAGAAAGGTCAATGGGCTCGGAGAGTCAGAGAATCAGACGAAACAAGAAAAAGGAGTGAGGAGGAGGTAACTTGTGGAATGAAACGAAAAGAATCGATGGAAATGGATGGAAGCCTGGAAAAAAACGGCTGTGTAGGAAAAAAAGCACAAGGTGGCTGCTCGAGGAATCGCGCCACAAATAGAGGCGGACCTTGCATTGGTGCAGGGCCGCCTAGTGCCATGAAAATCCTAAGCCTTAATTGCCGGGGATTGGGGAGTCCCCAGGCAAAGGCATCTCTCTCCGAGCTCGTAAGACGAGTTCATCCCCAAATGGTTTTCTTAATGGAAACAAAGTTGGCAGGCGAGAAGTGGGAGACGATTAAGCGTCGACTCCAATTTAGTAACGGAGTTGGAGTGGGAGCAAGGAACACGGCAGGAGGGCTAGCTCTACTGTTGGATAATAGTATTGATTTTACTCTGAAATCAATGTCTCAAAATCATATTGATGGTGTTATTAAGCGCGAGGATGATGAAAGTATGTGGCGCTTTACAGGGTTCAACGGGTGGCCGGAAGGGGAGAACAAGAGTCAATCCTGGGATCTTTTGAGACGCCTCCATAATCAAATGAGTATGGCCTGGATGGTCATGGGTGACTTCAACCAGGTCTTAACTGGGAATGAGAAAAGAGGAAAGAGGCTGGAGGATGAGAGGAATATGCAGGCTTTTGCAAATGCACTATCAGATACTGAATTGGAGGACCTGGGCTTTGTTGGGTACCCTTTCACGTGGGACAATGCGCGCACGGGGGAGGCCTTTACTGAAGAATGATTGGATCTAGTGGTATGTAACCAGCAATGGGCCCAAGCCCATCCTTTTGCTCAGGTGCGTCATCACGAAAGGCCCTATTCTGACCACAGAGCTCTGATTTTGGACATAGAAGGGCTAGAGGGCGAACCAGTGAGATGGGGGTGGAGATTTAAGTATGAATCGTACTGGGAAGAGGAGGAGGAAAGCAAGAAAATAGTGGCCGAGGAATGGGAAAGATGCAGGTCTCTCAAGATGGCGGAGCGGTTGAAGTCTTGCGAGCAGAAGCTACACGAATGGAGCAAGGAGAAGTTTGGAAATTGGAAAGAGCGGCTGAAGAAGGTGGAAAAATCCTTGGCGGAGCTCAAACGAAAACCTAGAGGGGAGAACTGGATCCAAGAAATGCGCGATCTCGAGACCGAACGAGCTGGGATCCTCGTTCAGGAAGAGAAGAAATGGCACCAACGATCGAGGATTTCCTGGATTGGGTTTGGGGACAAGAACTCGAGTTTATTCCACAGAAGGGCGACTGAGAGGAAAAAGAGAAACACAATCAGGAAGCTGATCAGCGAGGATGAGCGGGTGTGCTTGGGTCAAAATGAGGTCAGTGAGTGCCTGGTCGATTACTATTCGCATATGTTTGAAAGCCAGGGAGACTCAGGCAGAGATACTGTCACTAACGCGATCCCTCAACGGGTCACACCAACGATGAAGGAATGGCTGCGAAGGCCGTTTACAGCAGAGGAAGTTGAGGACGCATTACGACACATGGGACCATGGAAGGCCCTTGGGGAGGACGGATTCCCGGCAATTTTTTACAAGAAGAATTGGGATGTAGTCAAAGAACAGGTGACGGGGGAGATATTACAAGCTCTTGCAGACGGGAAATTACCTCAGCAGGTGAAGCGAGGTTACTTTGCGGCGAAGTTGGATATGGCGAAAGCGTACGACCGGGTTGAATGGCACTTCTTGAAGAAAGTGATGGAGAAGCTGGGTTTTGAGAGGCATTGGATTAACATAATTATGGAGTGTGTTTCGACTGTAACATACTCCATTCTAGTGAACGGCCACCAAACTCAATCCATTGTGCCTAGCAGGGGACTCCGACAGGGAGATCCAATTTCACCTTACTTGTTTTTGTTGTGTGCAGAAGGGTTGTCCTCAATGATTGGGAAGGCGGAGAGGGAAGGAAGTTGGCATGGGCTTAAAGTTAGCCAAAAAGGACCTTCAGTCTCACATCTACTGTTCGTCGAGGACTGTATTTTCTTTGCCAGGGCATGTCATCAGGAGAGTGCAAAAATAAAGCAGATACTATTTGACTATGAAAGAGAGTCAGGACAGATGATTAACCTGGGAAAATCGGAGTTGACGTTTAGTAACAACGTGGGACAGCAAAGAAGGATGGAAATTGTGCAGAATTTGGGCATCCGGGAAGTCTCCAAGCATGAGAAGTACCTGGGCCTTCCAACAATAGTGGGGCGCTCAAAGAAGGTGGTGTTTGCCTATATAAAGGAGCGGATAAGGGACAGGATACAAGGATGGAAAGGGAGAATGATCTCAACAACAGGGAAGGATGTGTTGATTAAAGCGGTGGCGCTAGCTCAAGGAAACTTTGCGATGTCTGTCTTTAAACTCCCAGCTAGCCTTATCAGAGAGAAAAACAGTGTGATCGCGAACTATTGGTGGGGTGAAAGCGGAGGGAAGAACAGGATCCATTGGAAGAACTGGAGATTTATGGGGAAGGAGCGTGCAGTGGGAGGGATGGGACTCAGAGAGTTGGAGGCTTTTAACAAAGCACTTCTCGCTAAACAAGTTTGGCAACTCCTGCAGAATCCAAACTCTCTTATTGGCAGGATCCTCAAAGCCAAGTACTTCCCCCATTCGACAATTATGGAGGCTGCAATGGGTTATAGGCCTAGTTACACTTGGCGCAGCCTACTGTCTGCTCGAGATCTGATTTGTAGAGGAAGTCGATGGCGGGTAGGCGATGGAACGAGCATTCGCATTTGGGATGACAAATGAGTGCCGAGACTTGCTGGAAATAAGCCGTTGCTTGGGCCTCAAGGAAAAATGGGACTGGATAGGGTTACAAACTTGATTGACCACGCTTCTGGGAGCTAGCGTGGAGACCTGCTGGAGATTCTCTTCTCCCCTGCTGAACGTGCTCAAATAAGAGCCATCCCCATTCCCAGGAACCCGCAAGGTGATGGTAGATGTTGCGACCATACGACCGATGGGAAATATACAGTAAGCACGGGTTACAAATTGGCGGTAGAAGACCCCCCAGAGGAACCAGAAAATGCCAAGCAGGAGGAGGAACCACCACAAATCATTGCAGCTTGTGACTGGTCAGCCCTGTGGAAGACGCAAGTGCCTCCCAAGGTGAGATATTTTCTTTGGAAAGTGATGCATGATATCCTCCCAACTAATGTGAACCTTATGCGAAAGATGGAGGATAGGTTTAGTGCAGATTGTCCCTATTGTGGACTCGAAGAGACTCAGTTGCACCGATTCATGGAGTGTGCAGATTGTCCCTATTGGCGGCGATCCTCATGGCCGGAAAGTATACCCACACAGAAGGAGAGATGGTACAGGTTTGGCTAAACAGGGCTCTAACTACTGCTGATCAGGACACAGCTGGAGGGATTTGTTGCTTGTTGTGGTTCCTATGGGCTGAGCGAAATAACCAAGTGTTTAATGGCCCTAAGCTAGAGGAAGGGGAAGTGGCGAGAAGAGCAGAAACTATGTTCTGGGAATATAAATGTGAGCAGGAGAAGCTGCAAAAGAGAAGGGAAGGACTGGACCAAAGAAGAAAACAGTGGGAACCGCCAAGTGTGGGTGTCCTGAAGGTGAACACGGATGCAGGGTGCTTTGGCAGCGAAGGTACCGGACTGGCGATGGTGGTGAGAGACTTGACAGGGAAATTTGTTTTTGCAGCAGCCAAGAGGGAGGCCAAAAACTGGAGTCCAATGATGGCTGAACGAAGGGCAATTTTGTTTGCAATAGAACAGATGAACGAGAGGAAGTTTGGTCCCTACGAGGTCGAATCGGACTGCCTGGTTCTAATAAACAGACTGAAGAAACATGGTGATGATCTATCAGAGCTAGGAACTTTGTGTCAAATGAATTGGAGCTCGAAAGGGGTGGAAGATTGCCGAGCCTGGAAGCACATCAACAGAGAAGGAAATGCTGTAGCGCACAAGTTTGCTCATTATCCGATGAATGTTTACGATTGTAATAGCTGGATAGACTCTTTCCCCTCATTCGTTTTGGATGAGATGTACTCAGAATTGAGCCATTTGGCATATGTAATAAATTACAGGTGGTGCGCTCCCTCCTTTCCCTAAAAAAAAGCACCAAATTCAGATGAACACAACCATTTTCCCCCAAATCTCAAAGTCATAAATTCATATCCGCGTCACCCACAAACGCCAGACCCTAATCCCAAACAATCAAAACTGCCCAATCCGAAAATAAACCACAAATTTCCAAATTTAAAGCCATATTAACACAAATGTTCCATATCCAAAATCGTCACCCCACGGCCCACACAGACATATTTCCAAAAATTCAGATCTGTGCATCTATTCCAAATTCACAAAATAATCACCAATCAAATTTAGGGAACCTCACCTAATCAATATCGTCTTAAGACCTGTTTCAAAACAAAAATAGAAGTCAGAGTCGATCAAAGGGTTAATAAACCAAAAATAAAAATTACCGAGACAAGAAAACTCACCTGCCGCTCTCAATCACCATCGACGGAGCTTTGACGCCGGGGATCTAAGCCACCGAACGTCTCCTCTTTCTCCCCTCGATCGTGGCCAAATCAGGCGACCCCCAGAAAACCCAAATCAACATGCAATACCAAAACCCAGAAAATTAGTAGAATCCAAACTAAAATCAGAAAAAAGAAATGGAAGGTCGTGCATGTCTCGTGCCTACCTAGATCAGGGCTTCACAGCTGGTTTAAGCTCGATCTAAGCCATCATTTTGGCTAGTCGAGAGGAGAAGAGATAGACGAGTGGAGAAGAGAGGAGAGTGTTCATTTTTTTTCTTGTTCTTTCTGCAGATGAAAAACGAGAGAGGAGAGGAGAGAGGGTGAGCAGCGGCCTACTTAGAATGAATTAGGGTTTTGTTTTCGTCTTAAGAGACGAATATATACCATAAATTTTAAAATGACCAAACTAGCACTAGGGTTATCAGTGTATTACTCGGCCTTGCCACCGCCCTCTTCTCCTTAAAATCGACAAAAAAAGGCCTGTTCGTGGGGTTCGAAACTATGAACTCAAGCTCTAACCAGTCAACTTGGCAAACCATTCAGCTACAACATGATCTTTGCAACTTTAGGCCTCGTTTTATTTTATCCTCAATCAAGCTTAATACGTAATCCATTAAAGGTCTTAGAAATCTCGACCTAGTTACATAAAAATCTCCTATGTTTATTTTTCCACTACGTCATTACCTATTTGTATATATTTTTCTATAAATATTCAGTAAAATGAAATCATGGTTAATAGACCATGGTAAATTTTTTATGGAATCTTTCCATAATCATTAATCAACCGAGTCCAACCAATTATAACTTTTCATTTCTCGAGATGTATGTCAATAGACGTAAATCTCATTGTATGTAGATAACATACAAAATCTGCTTTAATTCGATAGTCCAATAGGACTTTAAATTACATCATGAACAATTTAAACACCCAACTTTTGGAAATTTTTCGATTTAGGTAGTACCTATTTAGGGCGTTGTGGGGTGTGTATACACTTCCCCACACGTAACCGTACTCCCGAACACGAAATTTTAAAATTTCACAGATCAAATGTCGGTTTTGAACCTAAGGTTGAGACCGGGCCATAATGATGTTCGATCCACCACATATAAGGTCGATGGCGACCTCGAGAAAATTCGCGACGGATTCCCCAATCTCGAGGGGCGGTTGTGACATTATGGAAGTAAATATTCATACCCTACCCAAACCCATCTACAAACTTTCAAACTCATATATACGTCACTCATACCCTACCCATAATCAATGAGTCTACTTGGGTTTAGGTAAATTGGATGTTGACTGTAATATATCTCTTCTTAGGCAATATCATATTGTCAAGTCAATATTACTAACAAAACTACTAACAAAAAATTAATTTTAGACTAATAATACTAAACACAAAGAATTAATTTTAGCGTAAAATAGGACAAATAAGTGATAATGCAAGCTTAAACGATCAAGAAACAAAGGGGAAAACATGTGCAAATATCGAGTCATCAACGACTCACGTATAGACACGAAGAAAGGATGGGGGGTCGTTCTATCAACACCAGCAAGCACACAAGCAAGAAGCTCCTAACATGACAGCTGTGGTGTTACTCGCCATGGTTAGGGGGACCTACGCACACGAGAAGAAAACGATCGACTCAAAACTCACATGGCTACCTAGTCACCCAATCATATATTCCAATTCACAAAACACAATGCAGGGCAATTGTATATCAACAAGTAATCGAGTCAAGACATCAATTCATTTTAGCACACATGAGAACTAACCCTTTGCACTATCCTAATGCACCACTCAATCATCATCATAGGACACACTCGATCACATGCAACAATTCAAGGCTAATGCCAATAAACACGAGATTCATCCACAAACCAGCCACTTTGATCATGCAAACATTACTTAGAGCACTCAAAATTTTAAATTTGGGCATTCAACGGTGTTCCAAGCATTCATAATCACACAAATCATTCACACACATTGCTTGGTGTTGTTTTCTGATTGTGTGTAGGAGGTGCATGACCCAGAGTAATCTGCACCTTTGATACCACGTGACGAGGATCTAAACCGAACTCTCCGGCTCCTAGAAAGGGAGAGAGAGCTAGCGGAGGCAAGGAGAAGGAGTGAATAAAGGGGACAACAAGTGGGTCCCGGTGCTAGTGTAGAAGAAGTTGAAGAAGTGGAAGTTGAACCCGTCTTTGGAGTAGAAATGGCGGGGAACCAAAGACAAGATGGAGCCGCCCAAGCTCGTAACCTAGACGATGCGGCGGAGGAAGAGGAAGCCACGAGGACAATGGGGTACTATATAGCCCCACGGCTCTAGTGACTATAATACAGAACAATGCTTTGTTCCACGACCTTGAGAGCGAGTCAGCAAGAGAGCATGTGCAGAGATTCTTGGAGCTCACAGGGAGCTTGAAAATCAATGGTGTATCGGCCGAAGCTTTGCAACTAAAGCTTTTTCCATAATCACTAGCGGGAAAAGCACTCCGGTGGCTAAAAAATCGCCCACCTCGGTCAATCACCTAATGAGACGATCTTCTCAACAAATTCATGACTCGCTACTGCACGCCTTCGAAGATGTCAGAGTGGAGAAAGAAGATTACCCATTTCGAACAAGAAGAGCACGAGACCTTGAAGGATGATTGGGAGAGGTACTCCGATTATTTTCTTCAGTGCCCTCACCACGGGTTTAAAGAACAGTTTCGGATTGAAACCTTCTATGGAGGTCTAATCCAAAAATGTAAAAGTCTCATTGACTCATTGTGTCAAGGGAAATTGATGAATATGGCTCTGCCCCAACTAACCGAGCTACTTGAAGACATGGCCATCAGAGGATACGGTTGGGGATTGACTAGAAGTGGGAGGAGAAACAATGATAGGGGAGTGAGAAGCGTGGGAGCGAGCGCTCCGCTTGAGGCGAAGTTGGATAAGTTCATAGAGGTAATGCTTGAAGATAAGAGGTAAGAAAAAGGCCGGTGATGTCCTGGTGCTCGAGCACTAGCCATTAGATGGCAGAGTGCCAGGAAATGAAGGAGGCAACCGTTCCGGAGGAACAAGTCAACTTCATGGCAAATGCTAGGGCTAACAACCCGTATAGCAATACTTATAATCTCGGATGGAGGAACCACCCCAATTTTGCTTCGTCATCACCGACTAATCCGAGGCCCCCAGGTTTTCAAGACCCCACGGAAAATTACCAACCTCGTCCGACCTTCATCCAACAAAGGCCTCAAGTCCAAAGCTCAAGCTTCCAACAACCGTACCAAGCACAAGGTGGCCTAGGGTTTCGACAACAACAACAACAACAACCCGACAAGCTATCTAAGCTTGAAGACATAGTGAAAAACTTTGTGAGGACGAGTGCCCAAAAGTTCGTGAAGATAGAGAGATTTATGGATGTGGCGACTACCAAGTTTACCTCGATTGAGGCAGGACTCCGAAGCCATCATGTGAGCCTCCAAAGTTTGGAGGTGCAAATCGGCAACCTTGCCGGCATCCTCACTGAGAGACCAAAGGGATCCCTACCTTCCCAAACCATGCCGAACCCCAAGGATCATGTCGGGGTGAGTGCAATCCAAGTGGGAAGTGTGAAGGTGACTCCAAGATTCGCCACTAAAGAATTGATTGAGAAGAAAGATCACAACCCGAAGGATGCAGAGAAGAAGCCCCCCGAGAAGAGAGAGGAAGGTGGCAAGGAAGGCATCGTCGACACCACCTTCGGTGGTTGAGTACATGTCGCCTCTTCCTTTCCACGAGTATTTACAAGGAGAGATTGGAGAACGAGTGTGGAGGTTTCATGGAAATGCTCCGCAACCTCCACCTCAATATCCCTTTCCTTGAAGCCATGGCTCAAATGCCAAGATATGCCAAGTACCTCAAAGGATTCCTCACCAAGAAGCCCAAGGTTGAAGGCCTCGCCAACATGACTCTTGGCGAGGAGTGTTCGGCTTTCCTCCTCAACCGCTTTCCCAAAAAGCGGTCCAACCCAGGTACCTTTACTATCCCTCTAGGTATTGGTAACCATCATATAGACAATGCCTTGGGGGATGAGGAGATCTACCATGAGCTCTGCGTGGAGTTCTACTCCACCTTCTCCCGCATCTCAATCGAGTTGGTTTTCCTTTAGCTTTTTAAGTCACCTAACTAGGTTAATTTAGGGCAAACCTCAATGTTGAATTAAGCAAATTGGTTAAGCACGATTAAGCCGTCCAGCCCTTGAGTTGAGTGAGAGAGTAAGTCAACCACCGATTGCCTAAACCGAGAGGGCCGAGCGACACGGCCTATAATGTATACCTCGGTTTAGAAATCGAGATTGTGGTCTACGACCATATTTGTATCCCTCTGCGGTTCGCGGTTACCTTGCCCATTGCAATCTTTTCAATTCACATACCATGGTAGTAGTTAAGGGAAGCGACACTCGAGTGATCCTTCCCTCAAAGAGCTTTCAAAACCATTTACCTTTGCCTTATTTTATTTTAATTAGCAAACTTTTCAACCAAAACTTTTTTGCTAGATAATGATTCAAATGACTAAAGTAGGGGTACACAGACCGACCCATGTTGATATTTAAACATACTTATCTTGTACTGCACCCGACTAAGGTTTATACTTGGACCTCAGGCGGGAAATTATTGTGGTGTTCAGGACGAGTCAACTTTGATCAGGCCATGGGGCTCGACACCTCCCACATGATGATGACGAAGCGGTAGTACACAGTCGATTTCAACTATTAGGGAGCATTCCAAGCCCTCTGCCGCCCCGAGTATGAGCAAGACTATTTTTAGGGGAGCCGCACCAATGCGTTGAAGCTGAGGACCCGTTGGAGGATCCTCTACACTTTGCTCACCTGATCAGTCGCCCCCCGCCTCCAGTGAGGCCATCTGATGATGAAAAGAGGGCTCATTGCCCTCTACTCCATGAGGAGTCCAGGGGAGCCGATCCATCTGGGATCTCTGATCACCACTTCTTTCGCCCGGTGTCTGGGGTGGAACAGAGTGGAAACCATGCACATGGAGGGCCTCATTTCAAGGATAGCCCAACACTTCCACGTGGATCTGGCTCGGTGCACCAGCGTCGGGAGGATGGATTCCTTCCTAGTGGAGACACTTTACAACTAGAAGCTGGTACTCCTGGGAGAGCGGGGAATGGAGTACCTCGAGGGACTCCGACCATCCAGAGTCATCAGAGCAGTAGTTGCCCCAGCTCCAGTGGAGCCTGACCCAAATTTCCCACCACCAACAGAGCAACCACCTACTCGAGCACCCTGCCGCCGCCGATGTCCCGCACTCCAGCGCGTAGCACAACCACCACCATTAGCAGCAGGTGATCCCCTTGTCCAGAGGGTGGATCGCCTAGAGACGACCTTCGTGGGAGTCACTTCCCACCTCGACCATCAGACCGATCTCCTCGAGCTGATGGCTCGCCGACAGGGCCTCCTTCTAGATGAGGGAGAGGGTCCTTCCACCCGCGAGAGGTAGTCGACGAGTGAGACATGTGGCAAAGCCGATTTCTTTCGCCCCACTTCTCCACTTGTAACTCTGAAATTGATATTGTTATTTTTCTTTCTTTTGTGTGTGTGTGTGACCATAAACTACTACTATCGTATTGTGTTTGTAATAACCTCGCCTCGAGCGAGTCGTAATGTGTTTGTGTGTGTGTTTTTGTCTCTCCTTGAAGCTCCAAATATCCTTCCTTGGATTCAATTCCAATTTTCACTCACCAAGCCCAAGCGGTAACATCATTCTACCCCTATCTTAAGGCATTGAGGACAATGTCAAGCTTAAGTGTGTGTGTGTGTGGGGGGTAGTTTACTATTATGCTTGTGTGAGTGTGATTGATGCTTGGATCCTTGATGTATGCCCAAAATTTAAATATTTGAGGGCTCCAAGCAATGTTTGCATGATTAAAGTGGCCGGTGTGAGGGAAAATCTCGTTTTTATTAGCATTGACCTTGAATTGTTGCATGTTATCGAGTATATCCTATAATGATGACTGAGAGGTCTATTAGGATAGTGCAAAAGTTTAGTTCTCATGTGTGCATAAATGAATGGATATCTTGACTCGATTACTTGTTGATTACAATTGCCATGCATTGTGTTTGTGAATTTACATAGATGGTTGGGTGACTAGGTAGCCATGTGAGCTTTGAGCCGATCGTTTTCTTCTTGTGTGCTTAGATCCCTCTTACCATGGTGTGTAACATCACAGTTGTCACTAGTGAGTATGATGGACACATAGGATTAGTCCAAGCCCAAATTTTGATTGTCGCAAAATGTGTTATCCCTTAGTCAACCACTTCGAGCCTTGTGACTTCGAGGGTCGTTCTTAAATTAGTAGCTTCTCGCTTGTGAGCTTAATGGTGTTAAAAGAACGACCTCCAATCCTTTCTTCGTGTCTAAACATGAGTCTTCCTTGTGTCCTGGAGCTCTCACTTTTGAGTTCCATTGAGGTTCTACACAGGAGGATTGTGTGCGGTTCTTGCTAGGAATGAAAAGTGAAGTGTAGTGTTGGAGTGAGTTCTTCAAAAAGAGAGCTTTGGTCGTTAAAAGTATAGGTGGAAAAGGTTTTACTCTCTAGTACCCCCCCCCCCCTCCATCAAAAAGAAAAGAAAAGAGAAAAGAAAAAGAGGTAATAAAATGGGGTAAATAAAGTAGAGAGTTCCACGAAAAATCAAAAAGTATTCTCTAGGAGGGGTTTCTTGGCACTCAAGCTATTGAGACCCCCACATTGTTTTAGAACTCCTTCACTACCAAATCGAAAGGTGATAGCAAGAGTAGACCGAGTAAGAGTGTTTTAATGTAGTTCATGATGGGTGATAGTTCGGTAGGGAGAGATAAGGTTTTTGGCCAATGCTAGTGGCTTTTGGTTGAAGAGAAGGGTTTCAATCAAAACCATAGAACCTTTGGGTTTAGGTTGAAGATGTAGAACCTCACGTCATGATTGCCACCACCCAAAAAGCCTTTTCCCAATGTCGAAGACAATTGCCAGTCATCCGAACCCGTGTCTAAGACCTCCGGACAAGCTAGTGATGAAAACCATTCCGTGAACTCTAGCATTTCGAGTTTTCCGCCGTGGTGTTTAGACGATAGGGCTGAGTGTTAATGATTGAGCACATATTTTGGCACCAAAAAGGTCTCGACCCCACTGGTCTTGAGAGCGAGTGATTCATTCTTGCTTTGCATGTCATATCATACCCCGGTGAGGACCTTAGTTGCCTTCCCTTTTGTTCCTTGGACTTGAATTCCATGAATGGTTAGTTGTGGTTGATAAGTGATCTTGTTGAGACTTGCATTGATCCATGAACAAGGTGAGAACTTTTCGTTTATCCGTTTTTGGTTGCCTCAAATGTCTTTTGTGGTGAATGTCGGTATTGTTTGCAACGGTCCATGTGTTAACTGCCAATAGCTATTGAGAATTTCTACTTTGTGCCCTTTGATTTTTCCCCAAAATATTTGTTTAGGTTGAAATATTACATTGTGTGAAATGGTTTGCTTGGGGACAAGCAAACATTTAAGTGTGGGGGAGTGATTCGGGCCTAATTATACATGTTTTACCCCCGTTTTTCTTAGGCGTTTGTGGAAATTGTGCTCCTAAAAGGGTGGTTTTACTCTAGGTTTCTCGTGTTTTAGCATGTTCCTTGATTTAACAGGTAAAACCAGCCCCGGAGTTGAAATTTGGATGAAAAGGAGCGAAAACCGGGAGAAGAGGTGAAAAACCATCAGTTCATGGTTGTCCTTGTATGTTCACGGTCTTGTAAGACCGTCAAGAAGAGCTGTTTCCCGTGAACATCAAGGCTTCCAGAGCATTTCCAAAAGTTATTGACGATAGGCGAGTTCACGATCACTAAGACAGTGAACTGGAGTTGTTGCCCGTCAACCTGTGCAAGCGAAGCGGTGCGTTTCAGCGCCAACCTTGAGTTCACGGATGCATTTCAGAGTTCACGGACGTGAACTAAGGCCGTGAACTGGGAACGACCCCTCTTTAAAAGAAGAGTCGAAAGGAAGAGAGAGGGAAGAGCCCTAAGAGTGAGAAAGTCTTCTTCATATTTTAGAGAGAGAAAGACGAACCAAAGGAGAAGGCAGGCTAGGGTTTTGCTCCAAGTGGTGATTTGGGAAGATTCTCCCCAAGAGAAGTTCAGCACAAGTTCAAAGAAGATTGGAAGCCTCTCCATCGGCTGCCTAAACCGAGAGGGCCGAGTGACAGCCTATAATGTATCCCTCGGTTTAGCAATCGAGAGTGTGGTCTACTACGACCATATTTGCGTCGCCTAGCGGTTCGCAGTCACCTTGCCCATAGCAATCATTCCGATTCACATACGATGGTAGTAGTTAGGGGGAAGCGACACCCGAGTGAACCTTCTCACAAAGAGCTTTCAAACCCATTTACTTTTGCTTTGCCTTACTTCAATTAGCAAACTTTTCAACCAAAACTGATTCGCTAGATAATGATTCATATGACTGAAGTAGGGGTAAACGGACCGGCCCGAGTCGATATTTAAAGATACATGCCTTGTATTGCTCCCGACTAAGGTTTATACTTGGACCTTATGCGAGAATTAATTGTGATATTCGGGATGAGTCAAACTCTTACACCAGGAAGAGTGCTCAATCGTTATGAGGTCGCCTTTGATGTAATCGAGTGGGTTTGCTCGATTAATAGGCCAAGATTCAACAAGTTTTGATCGCAACCAAAACCAAGACAACTCACAACTCAAAATGTTGGGAAATTTGGGGTTTTCTTCATAAATCAACTCTGATCGTTAAAATACATGAATGAGGAATTTTATAGGCTTAAAAAACTACAAACAAACAAAATCTCTTATTGAAAGTAACCTAATTCAGCGAGGAAACGAAATTAAACAAGTAATTCGAATTGGATTCGGAATCCTAGTGCTACACAGATTACAGTAGAGTTCAGGTAGCCACTTTGAGGGACTCGAATATGATCTTCCCGCCCTTGTCGATCTCATCCAATTCCAGTTCTGGGTTTAGAGAGTGTTCTTCTTTTCATTCCAAATCGAATCAGCTTCTGATTGTGTCCCAAACTCGAGATATGGAGCTCCAAAGATAGCACCTCGAACCTGTCTCTTGCCTCAGCCAAAAATAAGCAGATTCTCGGTTTTGGTATAGCCACTTTGAGGGATTTTAAAGTGCACCTCCAGGATCCTTCCTGAGCATCCAAACCCTCTAGCTTGTAGAGCAACTTCCAGGCTTTAAAACAAGCCTTCTTCCTCCCTTTTTCGTTAAATGAGTTGCAAGCTACGGCTCCCAAAGTTGGTATCCTGAAACATCAAACACACTTAGCTAAAATTTTGTCATTTTTTGCTGGTGGACTTGCTTACTTTGATGATCAATCCTGGATGGACTTGGATGGATTCCAGGATTGTATCATTAAGCACCTTTTGCACTTATCCATGTCGACATTTGGTGTCTTGTTGTCATAGTTCCTCAAGATGAATATAAGTTTTTCTCAACAATTGTTGATGACTTTAGTCGATGTACTTGGTTGTTTTGTTGAGTTTTAAATCTGAAGCACGATCTTTTTTACAATCTTTCTGCACCATGGTTAACAATCAGTTGAAAAAAATGTTAAGGTCATTAGATCCGATCAAGGAGGAGAATTCAACATGCTTGAATCTTTTCATCACCATGGTATCATCCATGAGATGAGTTGTGTCAAGACAGCTCAGCAAAATGGTCGAGTCGGGAGAAAGCACCAACACTTGTTGAATGTTGCTCGTGCTCTCAAATTTCAGTCAGGAGTTCCAACTAGTTTCTGGAGCCATCTTGTGTTACATGCTGCTTACCTGATTAACATGACTCCCACACCTATTCTGGATAACCGAGTCCATTGGAAGCACTGCATGTTATTCCTCTGATTATAGCTCACTCAAGGTGTTTGGTTGTTTGGCATATGCCACTATTCTGAGTGAGCATAAGCCTAAGTTTCTGGGGTATGTTTTTAGAGTCAGGGGGTTCACACTTTACAACATAGAGACCAACACTGTTTTTGCCAGTAGGTATGCTCAGTTTGTTGAGGATGCATTCCCTTTTAAAGTTGTTGAGAGTTCTCCTTCTCATTCTATCCCCACTCCCTTTTCATCTCCCTCGGGTTTTAATGATCCCTTCATCTTTCATGATGATGGTCCAAATCCTATTCTTCCTCAGGATCACAATGTCCATGAGACAACTGACACTAATTATTGTCCTGAAACACCTTCCACCTATTCCTCTGAGACCATTTTTCTCTTACCCCTCCACCTCACTCTCTTTCATCTTTACAGGCAAAATATAGAGAACTAGCTTAGCTCTCTTGTGAAGTGTAGTGGCTCAAATCACTATTGGGTTTCTATGGCTTGACTCAACCCGAATATCACACTTAAATTCCACCTAAGGCTCAAGTATAAACCTTAAACGGATGCAATATAGGGCAAGTATGTTTAAATATCTATCCGGGCTGGCCCATGTACCCCTACTTTGATTTTTTGAAACATTATCTAGCAGAATGATGTTTGTGAAAATCTCTACAATCCATGGTTAAAAAGAATTGAAAAGTAAATGGATTGAAACTCTTGGTGAGAAGCTTCACTCGGGAGTTGATTCCCCCTAACTACCTACCATGACCCGTGAGATCGAATGAATCGGTGTGGGAAAAGGATATTGTGAATCCCTAGGAGGAGCAACAATGGTTAGAAACCACACTCTCAATTGCTAGGCCAAGGAATGCATTATAGGCTACAAATGCAGCCCTCTTGGCCAAAGTAATTGAGGGTTGACTAACCTTCTCTCTCAAATCGGGATTTGGAGACTTAATCACAATTAACCTAGGTGTTCAATTTGAGTTTAGAGATTTTCCCTACATTAACCTAGATAAGAGGCATGGATTCCCAAGAAAACCCAACTCGATTTGAGCCATAAGATAAGGGGTTTCCCTCTAAGCTAGGTTAGAATAGCACAATAGATTGCCTAGCACAGACAATGCACGATCACAATGAAAAATACCTCAAATCTCAAATTAAACACCACCCACACACAATCATTCAATCCACACAATTAACTACATGGTAGAAGTTAAGGATCTACAACACCCAAGTGAATAGGAGACTACTCCATGCTAGAAGAAGGAAGAGCACAAATGAAAGGGGGAAAAACCATCATTGTGATGCATCAATCCTCCCTTGTGCTTGTAGTGATCCTCTCTTGAAGAGGAACTTCCCAAATCTTGACTTGGAGCAAACCCTAGCTTCTTCTCCTTCTTGGTTCGTGGCTTTCTCTCTCTAGATTCTTGAAGAAGAAGAAGAAGAAGAAGAAGAAGAAGAAGAAGGTTTCTCTCACTTTGGGATCCCCAATCTTCTTCCTTTTGGCTCCCCATTTATACACAGATCGCGCCCAGTTCACTGTACCAGTTCACGGTCGTGAACTAATGGCGGGGACCGTGAACTCGAGCAAATTCGCGTCGTTTCATTTAGCTGGATCACGGTCCATGGCTTCAGTTCACGATCTTGCGACCATGATTTGACTTTATGCCAGTAACCTGTAGAAATGTTCTCGAACCAGGCCAGTTCGCGGTTCATGGCACCAGTTACGGTTTTGATGATCGTGAAATCCCTGCCTGGACCATGATCTTCGGCTGCTTCCTCCTTTGGTCCGATCTTCACGCATTTTCTTCCAAAAATCGACTCCGGGTTGGTTCCACCTGTTAGATTATGAAACACACAGAAACACGGAAAACCTAGCGTAAAACCACACCTTGCGGAGCTCAAATGCCTCAAACGCCAAAGAGAAACGGGGATGAAAAGTGTACATTTAGGCCCGAATCACTCCCCCACACTTAGACGTTTGCTTGTCCCCAAGAAAACTATTTCACACAAGGTAATATCTCAACCTAGATAAAATACTTTGGGGATAAATCAAAGAGCACAAAGTGGTCAATCTCAATGGCTATTGGCAATTAACACATGGACCGTTGCAAGAGATACCAGCACCAACTACAAACGACATTCGAGGCCACCAAAAACGGGCAAACGAAATGTTTTCACCTTGTTCATGAATCAATGCAAGTCTCAACAAGATCACTCATCAACCACAACTAACATGCATAACATTCAAGTCCAAGGAATAAACAAACAGGCAACAAAGGTCATCACTAGGGTATGATATGACATGCAAAACAAGAATGAATCACTCACTCTCTTGACCAGTGGGGGCGGGACCATTTGATGCAAAACATGTGCACAATCATCAACACTCGGCCCTATCGTCTCATCACCATGACAGCAACCTCTAAATGGTAGATTTCACGGGACGGTTGTCATCACTAGTTTGTCCGGAGGTCTTAGACACGGGTTCAAATGACTTGAAATTGTCTTGGACATGGGGAAAAGGGTCTTCTGGGTGGTGGCAAACACAACATGAGGTCCTACATCTTCACCCTAAAACCGAAGGTTCTATTGCTTCGACTAAGAACCTTCCCTACACACAACGGCCACTAGCATTGGCCAAAAACCTTACCTTCTTCCTTCCAAACTATCACCCAACACGAACTACATTCAAGCACGCTTCCTCGGCCTATTCTTGCTATCACATTTCAAACATAGTAGTGAAGGAGTTCAACAAAATTTTGGGTGTTACAATGGCTTGAGTGCCAAGAAACCCTTCCTAGAGCATAAACTTTGATTTTATGCAACTCTCTACTTTATTTTCCCCGTTTTATTACCTCTTTTCGATTCTTTTTCTTTCCACTTTCTTTTTCTTTCTTTTTCCTCTTTTTTTCTTTTTCTTTTCTTTTAGAGGGGGGTACCAGAGAGTGAAACACATGCCATTTAACGAACAATGCACTCAATTAAGAACTTACTCCAACACTACCTCTTCATTTCTAGCATGAACCGCGCAAAATCCTCCTATGTAGAACCTAAATGTAGCTCCAAAGCACGAACTCCGGGACACAAGGACGACTCATGTATAGACACGAAGAAAGGATGGGGGGTCGTTCTATCAAATACCATTAAGCTCACAAGCGAAAAGCTCCTACAAGAGAACGACCCCCAAAGTCACAAGGCTCAAAGGGGTTGACTATAGGATAGAATATGAAGCCACCGAGAGTGGATCCGCCAGGGGCGAGGCTTGTCGCTTCCCAACTGAAACTTCATGGAGTGGCCTTCATGATCGTGACATTCACTTTGCCCTTGTCCTTTTTCCGGGCAATAGCGTGATTCATCTTTTTCCTCCAAGCTCTTTTCCTCCTTTCTTTGGGTGTGGTACCCTCCTTAACTTCCTGCTTCACATCACCACAAGGAACAAGATTAATAGTGGGGTTCACCTTGAGAGGCACTCCTCCACTTGCATTCATATCATTCGATTCCACTTCCTTTACATCCTCACTCCTAGGCTTGGGTTCAATTTCAAGAGTAATTTTCTCCTCACCATCTCTAAGAATCAAAGTTCCCTCATTAACATCGATTAAAGCCTTGGCGGTGGCAAGGAAGGGACGTCCTAGTATGAGTGGCATATCTGAATATTCACTTATATAAAGGCTCCACAATATACCAAAGTAAATATAAAACTTTATCTTCAAAATGACACCTTGAACAAGAATTTCTATCGAGCCAACTGAGAGATATTGGCTTCCAAAGTAGGTAACCTGAACTCGACGAAACACTTAACCAAATTCTTACCTTCTTCTTCCCATCTTCCATGGCTTATTTGTCAAATAATTGTGGGTTAAACATTGACCCATTTGGGATCATATCATAACAATGTGGGATAAACCAGCGGTGGTGGCTTTGTTTTAATCTTTTTTTCTTTTGTATCCTCTTTTTCTTTGGAATAAATGTATACTGTATAATGTGAACGACAATTGTAGATGTGTATTATTTGTACTTCAATGCATATGTTATTTTTCTGTCTGGAAATCCATATAAATTACGTATCTTTTGTAGTGATTGCTCGTCATATTTGCAAAGAACACATACAAAATCAACAAATTATGACAAAACTAATGACAAAATATTTCATCTTAAAAGCTCTGTTTGTCACAATAGACGACACATAACATGAGCTATACTGACAAACTAAAGTCCAATTATGACGAATCCCGCCCTTATTGTGACAAAATCATTCGTCACTTGTTTACCTATCATATGACACAAGAATATGTCACAATATCCTACAACAAATGTGACAACGATATTTTAAAAGTTTGTCATATTTGATCTGTCCTGGCGGCGATTAAATGACAACACATTGTGACAACGCTCTTTGTCATAAAATACATAATCTGACAAGACATGGGTCTAATATGACAAAAACCGTTTGTCACAATAAGCCTAATTTGTTGTAGTGGTAATGAAGAGGACGATGAATCATCTTATGCTGATTCATATGGCGTAATTCCAATGCCTATTATTGCTGGTTTTGATGGAGAATTCTACAAGGGGAAGATATTTCACTCAAAACAAGCTGCACAGGTGGCGATTAAATACTATGCACTACAATGCAACTTTCAGTATAATGTGGTGGAGTCGTCACCTTCAATCTGGAAGATCAGATGTTCGAAGCACAAGGATGACAATTGTCCTTGGATGGTGCGGTTTGGATGTCGAGATGTGGGAGGCGATTGGACTGTGAGAAATGCCGAGTTGGTTCATTCTTGTAGCAGTACGACTCAACCGACGGATCATCGCCATCTTGATGTCGCTGTTATATCTGAGTCCATGAAACACTTGGTACGTGTCCAACCAAATCTGAGTGTTCTAACTGTGCAGGCTGAGTTGAAAGATAAGTTTAATATGCAAGTTACTTACAAAAAGGCTTGGTATAGGAAACAAAGAGAATTGGAGAAGTTGCATGGAAATTGGGAATAATCCTACGATTATTTGCAAACATTCTTGCGGGTGGTAAAGAGAAAAAGGCCAACATCGGTGATTGATTGGGTAAGAGTTCCTTTAGATCAACCAGGTCATTTGAAATTTCAGCGAGTATTCTGGGCTTATAGACCTTGTATAGATGGATTCAAGAATTGTCCAGGTGTCATTGTTGTTGATGGAACATTTCTTACTGGGAAGTATAAAGGAGTGCTACTCATGGCGAGCTCATTTGATGGCCGGAAGAAGATTTTTCCAATTGCATTTGCCATAGTGGAGAGCGAGAATACTGATAGTTGGTCATGATTCATAAGTCACATTCAAGGTTTGACCGATCGAAATGATGTTTGCATCATCTCAGATTGACATGCGGGACTCTATGAAGCCATGAATAACATCGGAAGAGGTTGGGAGTGGAGGTGGTGCATGCGACACTATGCAAGAAATTTGCAAAGGAAGACTAAAAGTAGGATTATGTATAAGCAACTATTTCGAGTTAGTAAGCCTTCTTCATTTCATTTTGTTATTTATTTTGATGGCCGGAAGAAGATTTTTCCAATTGCATTTGCCATAGTGGAGAGCGAGAATACTGATAGTTGGTCATGATTCATAAGTCACATTCAAGGTTTGACCGATCGAAATGATGTTTGCATCATCTCAGATTGACATGCGGGACTCTATGAAGCCATGAATAACATCGGAAGAGGTTGGGAGTGGAGGTGGTGCATGCGACACTATGCAAGAAATTTGCAAAGGAAGACTAAAAGTAGGATTATGTATAAGCAACTATTTCGAGTTAGTAAGCCTTCTTCATTTCATTTTGTTATTTATTTTAATGTTTTATTTATTTTAATGTAATTTTGTCATGAATTTTTCTAACCCGTGTGGTTGTTTATTTTGTTAGCCGGAGAAAAACGCTTGGAGAAGTTCAATCGTCAAGTTGAGCAATTTAAGAAGGTGGCCACTGATAGAAATATTTCATGTGATAACTGGGTGGACCAACATCAGATTCGGTGTAGTTTAGCACATGATAACTACAATGGTGGGCGTTGTTGGTCTATCATGACATCCAACATGGCTGAGAGCATCAATGGTGTTTTCAAAGGTATTTGTTCACTTCCTATAGCTTCTCTTGTGCAACATACATATTGGCGATTGTTGGAGAAATTCGATAAGATGAGGTTGGAGACAAAAGCACAAATTAGAAGTGGTCGTTCACAGTACACCATCAAGTGCGAAGAGAAGATGAAGCCATGGTCACAAAAGGCAATTGGACATTCCGTGACGAGGGCTGATCGACGTCAAGGCATCTATGTAGTTCAGACTACTCCCAACAATTTCAACATGACGGGTTCAAACACACTCACAGTGCACTTCGACGACAACAACCGGGCGGGATTTTGCACTTGTGGGAATTTTCAAGGAAAAAAATTCCTAGCTCTAATGCCATTGCAGCTTGCAACCGAATGGGGGCTAATCCGTATAGGTTTGTAAACGACGTCTACAAGATTGAAACAGTGTTGGCTTGTTATGGGATAAGTTTCACACCTCTTGGTGAACCTAAGGGTTGGAAGAAGCATAATGACCCTACTCTCCATCCTAATATGCACATGATTAGATAGCCGGTGAGGCCAAGATCAACAAGAATTCACAATGAGATGGATTGGCCAAGGGAGGGTGCATCACACCAAGTGTGTAGCAACTATAACCAAGCGGGACATAATGCATCAACCTGTGGTGGCCAAGCAAGTGGGAGTGGGAGCAACCGAAGAGGGAGTGGTGGCCAACGAAGTGCGAGAGGTGGTAGAAGAGGAAGTAGAGGAAACAGACGTGGTATGTAGTTTGTTCGAACGGAGATATAATGTAGTAGTTGTTGTTTTTCTTTCGATTTACCTTGCAGAAGTTGTTATTGTTTGAAGTTGTTGTTTTTCTTTCGATTTGCCTTGCAGAAGTTGTTGTTTGGACTTTTATGATATGAACTAGTTGTTGTTGTTTGTTGGTTTTATATTTAAAGTTTTCATTTAGACAATAGCACTAACATGAATTAGTCCACATGAAATTAAAAGTAGTCTCAAAGAAGTACATAATAATAAATATCTCAAAGAAGTACATAAATAGTCCCACTAACGACCACCACGACCACCACCATGCTCTGCCACTAGATGGCCACCAGTACCACACCTTGCTGCCCTTCTATTCCATGGAGGCCTACCATCATCGTGCTGAGGCTGATCTCCCTTCACTATATCATCCTGATCCTGTGTACCGAACATCTCATCCACCTAAGACTGAACCTGCTAATCTGGTGCACCAGATGCTCCCGCTCGAAACTGCTGCTCATAAGCCCACATCGATGTCCTAAAAACCTGATCACCATCTAGACGCTCCCACTCCTCTGGGTCCAAATCTGGTACAGTATCACTACCTGATCTCGTGTGTCCGCCTCCCATCGTAGCATGCTGCGGTGTATGAAAGCTATCTTCTGGTGGCAGAAACTGAGGGCTCGAACTGGTGCCTGCCTGAAATCTGGTATAAACGCCTGGCTGAAACTGTGGTTGAGAATGGGGGTGGAACTGGAAGGTCAAAGTAGGTTTGACTAGCTGCACTGGCTTACGATCTGAGTACCTCACTAGGGGAGGTACGTCACGCTGCTCACGTCACTGTCTCCTCCTCCTGGGCTCCTACGTCAACTGTGGCGGTGGCACGCCCTAGTCCGATGGCCGAACCCTACGCTCTGGCTAGATGGATAAGATGTGTTCATCAACAGGATACCGCTATATGGGTTCTGCAATATCAGGATGTCGACTCTCACTGAATCCTAAAGATGCAATCCCTACTGCCAACTGGTCAGCCAACTCCTCCATCCGTTCAATGGACATCCCTCCATCTCGAATTCCATCACGTAAACCCAACTCAACGGACTCCATGCAGTCGTACTGAAAATTAAATTTAAAATATCAGAAATTCTACCCATCTAAAAACAATTAAAACACAAATATGAATTAATAAAAAACTCACTGTTGCGTTCAGTGCATCTACTCTCCATGTGCCTGAACGTCTAGTAACATCTCGATACCGCTCTCGAGGCTCCGAGTGGTAGGCTAAAGGTACGTCAGTGTAGCTCGTACGCACGATGAACTCATGTCGACGGTTCCACAACTCAATCGACTCGCTGGCTACCTGTATGAACTGCTGGCCACATGACGGCCCATGCTGGCCCTGACGAAAGAAAAACCTAATCTCAGCTGCGGGATGTGGATGATGAGGCGGGTCCTCCATCATTCCAAACTGTTCGAGCACGCGATTTGGATGATGCCACATCGTCGATGAGAAGCAGGCCAACGGAACTACTGCTCGAAACGTGTCGGACTGGATCACAGTATCGCTGTAGTCCTGGGCTCTATCAAACTAAGGACGCCACTGCACACAAAAATTGGTCACATAATTACTCCTAAATCTAAAACAAATCAATGAAACTATTCTATAAAACGAAATGTTATATACTAACCACGAATGTCGTGCACTCGTCAAACCACAGCTTGTACATATAGAACTGATCACCATGCTTACAGGTATGGGCCGGAAGCCATCGAAGGCCACGTGGGACCGCATCCTCGGTGATCTGCGCCCCCGTCTCTATATGTAGCGGTGTTGTATGAAGAAATCGCTCCCACGTCCAGATCATCAGCAAGGTGGACCATCCACCAAAGTCACCACCTAGTGAAGAAGACTGCGTCATCTGCAGCGCCGACCTACCCATTTCACGGTACAGGTAGGATAGAACAGCTGCTCCCTAGGCAAACCTCTCCACGCCAATCCTCCACCAAAAGTAGGTACTGCAGATGAACTGAAC
The DNA here is from genome assembly GCA_946122785.1 of Linum tenue. Classification (NCBI taxonomy): domain Eukaryota; kingdom Viridiplantae; phylum Streptophyta; class Magnoliopsida; order Malpighiales; family Linaceae; genus Linum; species Linum tenue. The sequence continues at coordinate 26,650,417 of CAMGYJ010000003.1, forward strand.
CTCCAAACCGATCGGGGAACAAAACACCTCCCATCAAAGACAGAGCATAAGCTCGTGCAAACAGCTCTATACTCTCCGGTGATGCCGAAAGAAGTAGCTGATTGAAAGTCTCCCTGAGCCAAGCAATCCTGATTACGCCGCCGCCAAGATCAGTAGGAGCCTGTCCTAACAGTCGAAGACACATAACCGACCAGTCCTAGTCTGGTATGTCTACTACGACGGCATCACCGTCAATCCTAGACCGGCCAGTGTTGTAACATCCTCTAAAGTGATCGTCACCTCACCGAATGGCATGTGGAAGGTTGATGTCTCGGGTTGCCAACGCTCTACGAGCGCAGTTACCAAACCCGAATCACCGGTAAGAGGGGCCAATGGTAGAACCGTAAACAAGCCCGCATCGACGAGATACAGGCTGGTAAAGTGGATGGTATCTGACTAAATTGCTCGTACCTCAAATGTGGTAAGGTCGATCACCAGCCTATAATGCACAAAACTTCTATTAATTCAATTTCATGCGTACTTCTAAATTCAGTTGATCTAATATTTATATTTATATATCTAATCTAAACTTATTCTAATTCTATTCGTAATTTAATTCTATTATATTCTAATTTCAGTTGAGTTCAGCTAATAAAAAAACTATAGAAATAGTTTGAAAACTTACCTCGTTTGTCCAAACTGCGTCAATACGATGGTGACCATGCCCCCAAAGAAGTACCGGATCCACCGGAGCTGTATCAATTTTCGCAGGTAGTGGTCTCATGAAATAATTGGCCATAAGCCTAGGAACTGAAAAAAAAAACAATTAATCAGAACATAAAAAAAAAAAAATTAAAAACTCGCCGCCGGCGAGAGTCCGGCTACTACCGGCGAAAAATTTGGCCACCGCCTGCGAAAAATCCAGCCACCGTCGGTGAAAAATCAACTCTGTAGCAGTCGCCGCCGTCGCCACGACCTCGCCGCCCTCTGCCCCTTCCTATGTCGGGGCCGACGAGTTGCTTCTCGTTGTCGGACATCTCTCTCTCCAAAAAAAACCATATCTGTTTGAGGGAAGAAAAAAGTGACGGCGGTTCTGGGCAGGGCGCCTTCGTCAGGGATCTGGCGCGGTTGCCTGAGTCTGAGGCGGGGTCGTCTCCTTTCTCGGCACGACCATCGACTGGTGGGCGTGGGTGTTGGAGGGGGTGACTGCGGCTGCTGTGTGTTCTTTCTTCTCAGGCGAGAGTGGTGAGTGGTGGAGAAGAAGATAAGAAGAAAAGAGGGATGCGAGGACGTCTGAGTCTCAAGCAATGGCGCCATTAACTTTTTAGAAAGAATTCAAATTGCGCCAGCGCTTGAGTTTCGGGCGGGCACGCTTCAGTCTCAGTCGATGACGCTTTCAACTAGTTTGAAAAAACACAAAACCCGCCAACGTCTGAGTCTCAGGTGGGCACGCTTTGACCCTAAAACAAACACAATATATGTGTCCCTATTTATGATAACTAGATAAATGGCCCGCGCTCTGCCGCGGTTACTATAATTTGAGTTATGTTATTTCAAGATAATTGGTTTGCGCTCTGCAACAAATTGTCATCAAAACGATTGTATCAATAAGTTAGCTTTCAATAAAATTATGTCGTAATTTGTGGTGAATGTCCTTATAAATAAAATGAACATTAATTGTAAGTTCATTCATCTTTGAGAAACTACAATAATTTTGGACTAAATAGTTGGATTAATTAGATAATTGGATTGAATGAATGAATGCCTCGTACCTAAGTTTAATTTTTTATGTCCCATACAAATAACTGAGAGAAGGTTAGAGTGAGTAGCTGGAAATTATGAGCATTTACAGGACACCAACACAATTGTGAAGAACGAATTTAAGTTTTAACCCCAAGGCAAAAGTAAAGGTCCGTTTAAAGTAAATTAAAAAAGAGAATGGTTTACCATGAGAAAAAGCTATCTTTCCTTTTCAAAGGGAAGAGAATATAATGTCAGATTTTTACGTACACCATAGCATCCTTCATCCTTGAGATCAAAAGATTTCTACAGAAATGATAATTATGATAAGGATGAATGACATAATGCACATTTGCTTTTACTTCCAGCATCCATCAGCTCCAAATTGTGCCTCATTTCATTCTAAGTTGTAAGAAGATCACACTTTTAAACTTGTACTCTTTATTTGAAGCATTTTTCCTGTGGAATATATGGGTGAGGGAGGTACATCGTAACCACCATCAGTTCAAGATCAAACACACAAATACATGAAATTAAGAACTGGTATGCTAAAGCCATGTTTCTCATTCATAATGATCTCTAAGACTTAATTAAGTATTCTAATTGGTACTGGTTAGGGACAGACCAGCAACTTCATTGATTGATTGGAGGCTTTTCCAAATTTTTAGTTCTGTGTAAATATAAAAAACTTAAGGCAGAAGAAGACTCCAAGATACATCAGTTAAAACAACATTGTGCCACTTGAAGAAATCTAAAGCAATTCAACTATAATGCAATAAAATCACTGAGAATCAAGGTAGTAAAGTTATTGTTAAGATTCAGAAAATGAAGTAGAACCGTAATATACCACGATCTCACTAAATGAAGTGGAGCTGACATGCATGTATGTCCACAGCATGTTGGAGCCCACAAAATGCTCTTAATTAAATTGAAGTCTTCCAATCCAAACCCATCTATGCGCCAAACATGGTAATTTATAGGATATCATAAGAACAAAACCATTTGTAATTTATACAGAGGTGGGTTAGCTAGCTGTCAGGTGGAAGGCACCAAATAATTGCTATCCAAGTGCTGTGTAGCTTTCAAGCCAAAGGAAGTATCACATTAATCTCCTTGTACAATTGAACATCAAAGAATTAGTGGATGCAACACCCATTAATTAGTGACATAGATATGTGAAACAGGAAAAGCAGTTGACACAACAGAAGTTAAGGTTTCAAAAGAGAGAGAAGTAAACCAAGTTATCTGTTACCTTCCATGGGAACTCACTTGTGGTTCCATAGTTGAATTCTATGTGGAAGTGCGTGCAATATCTCCTGTGTTAACAATTCCCCTTATAATCATCTCTCTAAGAGTATATATGTACCTTAACTTTATACAGAGATGGGACAAACTTTAGATGAAAATAGAGATATCAAAACAAACTTTTGATCCTCGTAAATCATGACAGACCAGGCCGATTGAGAAGACAGACGACATCGGATTAGGACATAGAAACTGACAAAAAGTAACATGTATCAGTATATAGAATTCAACACCTCAAGCTCACTCATCCTATCATTTAATAACTACGTGATTCCTGCATATGCCAAATTGTCAATCAGCAAAGTAATAGCAACACAGTTCCATGTGATTACCTCGTCAAGCATTATGGCAAGCCTGGGGTACTTTTGAAATGTTCATTCTCACCCCGACCGACTTCCCTGTCATTCTTGCATTAGGTAGTCTGTATTCTGTATGCAATTCAACATATTGCTACTTGATTAAGATTATCAAAGATTTTTATCCATGGCAAAAATAGCGATCCCTTGTCTTCTCAATCATCTTTGATCAAAGGGAGACTGATCACAATGAAGCTTTGCAAGAATCCACCAACACCGAATGTGAAGCCGCCAATCTGGATCTATCCACCGTATGCCGAGCCGAGATGAATGCATTACAGTGGAGGGAGTTTGGATGGCTATAGGAATGGAAGACGTACTCACCAGTTTCAGACGGGACGGCGTTGGCGGCCGAAGCTCCTCTAGACGGGACAGAGTCGGCGGCGGTAAATCAACCAAGTCCCTCCATCTTACCCAGCCACCAAGCAGTTCTACGACGGGAATCGAGAGAGAAGAAACGGGGGTGACAGAGGGGAAATTAAGGCGAAACACCAAAGGAAGAAACCAGCTTGGCCAACCTCCTGGTCCTGCTTGACAACTGCGTCGCATATTATTAGAAAGGGGTAACAACTTACCTAGCCGCCACTCGATCTTCACAGGAAGATCCGAAAAGAGATTAGTTATGCGAGAGAGAGATTGGGACACTCCACTGGACCCCTAATGCAAAACAGGCGCTATTTATTATCTAATAATAATTATTATGTGAACGATGCCAGTGAGAGCGGCAATGTCGGCCGACAGTCTTCAACCGGAGATAAAACCATCGGGAAGCGACAACTGAAGGGTCACTACCGTGATCTATTGGCAAGGGCACATGCGGATTCGTCTGGGATTAATCTCTTCTTCTCGCTCTTCTTTCTAATTCGGCGCGGTTCTGGAAGGAATTGGTTTATGGCGGGGCCGATTGATCTTTCTTAATTCTTCAGCTTGCCTTTGAACTCAGAGATCGGGGAGCATGTGGCGAAAAAGAAGATTGCCCATGCTTTTGATAACAAGACTGATGCCAAGAGGATGCTTCGCTATTGAGGGTTTGGGTCAAGCATCCGGCTTGGATGACTGGGGAGGCGAAGGAGGAAGGAGCAGCGACGGCGGTGTCGATGAATCGGTGGACGTCGATTTCCCATTTCCAGAAACTCCTCTCCGTCTTCGATTTAGGGTTTAGTTTTGGTGTTGGTGGGCGAGGAAGAAAGGGGAATGTCTGATCTATGTTACGGTGAGGGAGAAAGGTGGGAGGGGATAGATTAACAAAAGAGATAGCAAGAGAGCCACTATTTTTTCTGTTTTTAAGTCGGTCGGTTTAATTGTTGGGTTTGGTTAGGAGGGGTAGATCATTCAATGGTCTGCAGTGTTGGGTCCGGTTTTTATTTTGTTTAGGTTAAAATTGGGTGATCAATATTTTTGTTAGCCATATATAATAATGTTTGTCGTATAATAGAGATTAGTGAACAGTGAGCAAATTTTGAAATATTTAACTAATTTTAGTGGTTATGAATGAAATAAAAGAGCAAATCGTGAAACAAATTTGACAGTTTCCCAAATTTAATGAAAACAAGAACAAGAAAAACGGATACAGAGATGGCAAACAGAGTTGAACGTTTACTCTCCTTGGTTAAACGTTTCAGCCTGTTGGTGATCACAGAAAACAGAGTGAACGTTGAACCATGAGAAATAGTTTTTTACCCCATGTCAACCCAGAATATCAACTATTGCAGCATTCACTCAACATGGCAGATAGGAAGAGGAAGCTACAAACCAGTTCCTAAACCCAGCATTCACTCAACAATTGCAGCATTCACTCGACAATGGCAGATAGGAAGAGGAAGCTACAAACCAGTTCCTGAACCCAACATTCACTAAACAATTGCAGCATTCATTCAACAATGGCAGATTGGAAAAAGGAAGCTACAAACCAGTCCCTAAACCCAACCTTCACTCAACAATTGCAGCGTTCACTCAACAATCGCAGATAGGAAGAGGAAGCAACAAACAAGTTCCTCTAAACCCAGCATTCACTCAACACTGGCAGAATGTCAACAATTACAGCAAAATATTGAGATTGTACAAACAAGATACCTTCATTTCCTAACTGCTGCTGCTTCCAGCATAGTTACAGTTTCGTGTGCTGTAATCATCTTATTGAGCAGAGCACTGCCAAGCTTCAGGCCATGAAACTCCCAGTCAGCGCCAGGATTTTGCAACTTCTCCGATTCCACCAACTCTTTCCAAGCATGCTTAATACACTGGGGGGATCTTTCTGTGCTCATGTACGCTTTCACTTGCGACCAGTTTGGGTAACATATATCAATGCAGTTGATGAGGCTAGACAATTCCTCAACAGTCCAAGAAACAACTTCCGAGTCACTCGAAGCCAAAAGAACAGAACTCGTATCTGCAGCGGAAGCCTGGAGGGCCAGTTCACGCCCATCCAAAGTAGAAGAGCACCCAACTCCTCTCTCTTGATACTGAATAGGAGTCTCCGTATCTTCCTTAGATGACACCTCGTGTCGAGAATAGTACACTCCATCATCAGACATGGTATCTTCCTCGGAAGCCTGTAGGGGTGATTGCCGCCCATCCAAAGGAGCAGGATGAATCACAATACCTTGGAACAGTGGAGCACCAGATGCTTTCCCCAGAGGAGTCATCAGTCGTTTGGCTCTTTCAGCCTTAGTGGCCTCTCGAGACTGACCAGGAGGCTCTATATCCTTGGACGATTCCTCATTTCCAGACTTGTTCAATGAGCTATCATGAGATCCTATCTCCTCTTCAGAAGTAAAACTTATCACCCCTTGAGCAATCGCATTCATATAATCTTTGCCAGCTGCTATGATCACTTGCAAGGCATCATCCAAATCTTCCAATGCTTGAATGGTCTTGGACCCATTCCCATAGATGTAATACATGGCGACAGCCAATTTATCCCATTGTTCCTGATTTGGAAGCCTTACTGTTCTATTTCGCTTTTCCAAAGGTTTCATGGCTTCTTCTGCCAGTGACTGGAACTTCAACCTGATCGTGTGTTCGCTTCTGTCAGATTTCATCTGTCTTTTTATGGAAGGCCAATTCTTTAATCTTCCATGGCGAAGACAGACTCCGCATACAACCTTTAGGAGCGTCATTGTTTCTCTAGCGCCCCAACTATGATTATTTTTGCGTCCCTTATGCTGATCGACATTGAAGTTCTTCAAGGCCTTGCTGTTTCTATCAGGACCAGCATTCGCAGCATTAATGGGGAACAAATCAGATATACCTTTCTGCTTAGCAGGGCTTCCCCCACCAACTTTGCCAATCCGAGCCACCTTTTTTAGCAGTTTAACTATTTTTTTACCAATCCTCCTGATAGCCACCCCAACCTCTAGAGCATTCCCATCTAGCAAGTCGTTTGGAAGCCTTGCCCTCAATTTTTTATACCGGGCTCGCAACTGGTCAACAGACCTACCGTCCTAGAACACATGATAAAGGTAACTATTATCTACCAATCTATGAAAAGCATTAATCTAAAGCAAACCAATAACCAGCTTACCACGCTAGAATTTCGGTGCTTCACCTTATCAGCAGTGGAGCTGTTAGTTTTCGATACTTGATGACGTTTACGGGATCCCTCATTCTTCTGAGGCTTGGCCACATCCTTAGAACTGGCAGCAGAGAGTCCCAGTTCTCCCCCTTGAGTGCTTTTCCCCACTTGTCGGGAAGGGTCCTGGACCTAAAGAATCGCATCAACCATTTTTTTAGCTAATTCTGATAGAGTATTATTAATGGAGAACAACAATAAGAACAAGGTACAGTGAAACGAAAAAAACAACAGCAGCAGCATGAACTGCAGACGTCCAATCAGGTGCTTTGGGGGGTGCAACTGAAGATGGAAATAAAAACATCATCTACACCTTTCCATCGCTCATTGCGCCCAAGAATCAGCCAAAACACCAAACACCTTAGCTGAAACAAGAAAAAATCTCAAATCTGCAGCTTTAGACTGCAGCCCCTGCTTCTGATTGAAAATGGCCATCAAGCACCTGCCCTTCTGATTGTCTTTGCGTCCGTGATTACATGAAAACGTCTTACTTCAGCAACCCTCTTTGCGACAATGAATCATCCAAAACGCCTAAACTAAACCATGATATGATCACTACTCAGCAAGTTTCTACAGCAGCCTCTGCTTTAAACATGAAACTGGTTCTCCAGCCCTTATTTCCAAGGGTTCAAACTGTTCTTACTGACTTCAATTCTGCTTCTATCTCCTAAACAAAATCACCACAACTAGCCTTCATTAGGTCTGGGCCGGGTTCTATTCTTGACACTTGCCAACCAGTTTTCTGCATCTTTCCTATCCACCTAAAACAAGAACCCTAGAAACTGAACCAAGAGCAACGAAAGGCTACCTGAGAAATAGGATAGAAAATTCCTGCACGCAAGGCTGGAGCCGAAGACAACGGAGCGGACGACTTCCCCACTGCTCCAGGAGCCCAAGAATTCTCGCCCGGAGACTTCTGAACCTAAAGAATCGCATCAACCATTATGAAGATTTAATCCCTAGACTAAACCTAAAACAAGAACCCTAAGAACTGAACAACTGTAAGAAAAGCTACCTCAGAGCTGTTTGATTGGTAGCGGAGTTCACAGCCAAAGATTCTTATACTCGGGAGGATCTGGTCTATTTGATTAGTAGCGGAGTTCACAGCCAAAGAGAACGGAGCGGACGACTTCCCGCCAGGAGCCGAAGACTTCTCGCCCGGGGCAGACTTAGGAGCAGAAGAGTTACCGCCCGGAGCAGACATAGGAGCCGAAGAGTTACCGCCCGGAACAGACATCGGAGCCGCAGAGTTTAGCTCCAGAGATCGGAGCCGCAGAGTTTAGAGCCAGAGATCGGAGCTAACTCGGTAGAAGACGGAGGAGGAATGGCGAGTTTCTTCCTTCGTTTCAGTCGGAACGTTGGTTTGGATAGCTAGAGGGAAGGCGGGACGGGATTGTTATTAGGAAGAATGAGAGACCCGCGAAAAGAAAAAGGAATTTGCTAATTTCTTGTTCTTATACTCTGTTCAGGAAGGAGGGAAAGGGAAGGAAAGGGGAGGGAGCTGATAAGGAGTAATGGCATTGTTAGCCACATTCTCTTTCTGTTAAACGTGCATCATATATTTCTCATATTCTGTTATGTTTGTTCCTACTTTCTAGCTACACTACTTGTAACAGCAGCTATATAAGAACAGTCAATCAATAATACGAACTCAGGTTTTCAGCTTCCTATCATGGTATCAGAGCCCCTGCTTAACAGCTCATTGATCCAGCAACCCTAAAAGCTTCCATTTTTGTTTCCGCCGGCAGGATGAGTTCCCATTCTCCAGGCTTACAAGCCTTTACTCATCATCCACGCAAACAAATCCATCTTTCTGCTAGTTGTCCACATAATTCCCTCTTGCTTTAACTTCCATACATCCCTCTGATTACTCCTTCCTCTTTCTTCTCTCCCAATTCCCTTCACCTTCATCCCGAAAACCCAATCCCAACCCTAAACAATTCCATTGTTCTTCCTTATTTGTTTTAGATTGATAGGTTTCCTTTTCCTCCACAAAAGAGATAATAGATGGCCTAATCACTCGTCGTTCCTTACCCATCTACTGTTCACCTTGACTGCTTCTTGCCGCCGATCGCTATAGCTGTTCTCTTCATTTGAGCCAGCATCTTTGGAGGTTCAATCGCTACTTCGTTCCAAAGTCTTTCTCCTTCTTCTTCTTCCTCTGCCTTCACTTCTCCTTCTTCTTACTGTCGAAGTCATGTCCGAATCCCTCTCCCAATCCCTTCCTCGAGTGCAATTCCGATGGAGATTTCTTCCTCAACCATCTCCTCCACCTTCTTCTTCTCCGCTGGATTGGTTTCCCCCAACTGGTTTCTTCCAATCTCGCGTCTTTCTCACCTCCACACTCATATCAGTTGCCTTTTCTGTTCACAGCTCCGGAGAGAATCTTATTCCCATTTCGTCTCCGCTTCTCTACTTCTCCCTCCCAGTAGCACCACTGCCACCATCGGCACCGGCACACACTGAGTCATACTCGCTGTCCTCTCCCTTTCCGTCGCTCTCCTCTTCCTTCTTTCTTTTCTCAGAAACAAACTCAAACTCCTACGCGGCTTTCCTTCAGCTTGTCTCCAGCACAATCAATCAAATCTCTCCTCATCTCTGAATCTTTCTTCTCATCAAATCCCAGCCTTCCCCGCTTCAATTCAACCCCTGCCGACATATTTCTTCTCCTCCGCTTCTTCCTTCACTGGCTGATCCATAATTTTGATAAGCTATCTGCAGCAGCTGGATATTAACTTGGTACCTGCATAAGCAAGGGCGGGCCATCCCCAATCCTCGCTCCGCCGAGCCCCAAGCCGGCCGGAAGACCCGACACCAACCTCGGGCAGGCCTACGAGGACGTCAAGCTCCACTACACCATCAGGAAAGAACTGGGTTGGGGCCAATTCAGGGTTCCTTCCCTCTGCATCGAGAATTCCACCGGGAAGCAGTACGTCTGCCAGTCAATTTCCAAGAGGCAGCTGATCGCCAAGAAGCACCTTCAAGTTCATTACCCATCGGCTGCCGTTCCATCTTTTCAGTTCCAAGTTTCACCTCTTCGAGGCTTCACTTGCGGGGGCGTGATAAGGAGTGATGGCATTGTTAGCCACATTCTCTTTCTGTTAAACGTGCATCATATATTTCTCATATTCTGTTATGTTTGTTCCTACTTTCTAGCTACACTACTTGTAACAGCAGCTATATAAGAACAGTCAATCAATAATACGAACTCAGGTTTTCAGCTTCCTATCAGGAGCAAGGTTGTTAACTCGCGGGTTGACCCGCGGGTCGACCCACTTGGATGCTGACCCGATGAGAAAAATGGGTCGCACGCATCTGTCGGGTCTACCGCTACAAGGTACCGGGTTGAAGGTCGAATTGTGTCATTTTTTTCTTTGGTTTCCGAAATGCGCCTATTTTCTGATTTTTCTTTTCGCCTAACTCAATCTTTGGAATCCTAAGTTGAATATTTGAATATTGATGTTATATAAGTGTGTGTGAATTTTCACTTTATATTGGATCTAAGTACGATATGTTATTTTGGTGTAATATTTTATGTTAGAACTCATATGTATGATAAGATTTGATATAATTTATAAGGATAAGTACAATATAATGACTTTTTTCATATTTCCGGGCCAAACTGGGCTAAAACAATTGACCCATTAACCCTTGACCCACTAGCTCGACCGGGTCTGGGTCAACCCGCGGGTTGACAACCTTGGAAGGGAGGTTAGGGAAACACACATTCCATTGAGCTCTCCATTGTTTTTTAGCTAGCTACAGTTGGGAAGGAAAGAAAGTGAGAAGGAAAATTCACTATTTTCTCCACTCCTCCGATTTGGACGGAAAAGAAAATTGAAGAGTGTCTAATTTCTAATAACCCATCTTTTTAACTCATGGCCCACCAAGCTATCTTTCTCCGTATCCACTCCAACTTCCAACTCCATTTTCACTTTCTTTATTTTATTTCCTTCTTAATTTCTTTCTCTTTTAATTTGTTTCATTTTTACCTGATCAATTAATGATAGTAACTAGTAAGTAATACGAATAGGAGTAAGTGATGTTGTCATTAATTTTGGTCTTTATACTTTTCATATTATTTTGTTCTTTTAAACATAATTTCGCATTGTGTGGGATATCATATCGACGGCTTGACAGAAAAAACTATTATCAGAGTCTAAACGGAAAATAACAATTGTTCTACCATATTGCATCGGTCCAACCGACGTTTGGATCGGATGACACCAAATGGATGATTTACGTCACATGTTACTATTTTGGGTATGATATTCGATATTTCTGGTCCGGCCGGTAAGGTTGTGTTTTTTAAACATTGTATAATATGAACATACAATCAAATTATTTTACTATTACATAACCAATAAAATAACAGATTCATCACACTTCCCAATACACACTTTCCTTACCACTTTCTTCCATAAAACAATATTTTCCTCCCAATTTCCTTCACCTCCAAATCTCCCCTCCCCTCCCCTCCTAATTTTCCTTCACCTCCCCTCATTTTCTTCTCTTCCTTCGGAAACATAGTGATACACCTACCACTTTCTTCCATAAAGAATTGCACCTAAGTCTACCATCTACCAGTGAATAGGGCGATCCTTGGTTGTTGTTTGGGTTGCATGCAGCCAATTGGAACTACCCATTAACATGGCATCATATTATTCGTTCGAACTTACATTACCCAATTCGTGCTTCCACCATTGTTGCTCCCGCTCTAAAATGCGAAAACGCAATTTTGTCCTAGTTCACTATTAGTTCGCGAATTATATTTTCCAAGAGAGCGAATTATATTTCAAGGAGCGTGAATTGTCCATATCGGCAAGGAGAAGCCAAAAGCCGCAACGGTTGGGCTCGGCGGTGACCGCTCGGTTGACTAGAGAAACAGAGGGGGGCTTAAGCAGAGAGGCTTGGATAAAATCATTGGCTCCGCTGAAGCTTCTAGCTCTTGTGGATCGCCTGCTAATATGGAGCAATTTCTTCAGGGCGTGGTCGGTGTCAAAACCTGGAACACATCGATGATTTCATAATAAGCAGATGAGAGGAAGAAGGTGAAGTGGGTGCGCGACTGTTTGGAAGATGGAAGCTTGGGTTTTGGATTAGAAGTCGATGATTGAAATTGATCGCTATCAATTTGACGGCTGCATGTTGATATCGGGGTTAATTGCACATGATATCATATAAGTTTGGCTTTCGTTGCATACTAATCATGTAAATTCTTTTAGTTGCAACTAAATCACACAAATTGAGTTTCGCTTGAATCGTTATATTTTATGTTTATATACCTAACGACAGGTACCAAATTGCAATTCTCCATGACATGCAAGCACTCCAGCTCAACCAAATTGCTGAGTTAGATGGCATGTTAAATTCGCACGGGCCCACATGTTGAATTATTTCTTTTACGAAAAATGAAAGAGTGGCTTTGCTTATTTAAACAATTGATCTTTCTAAACAAAACCAGCAACTCCTTGCTTAAAAGGAAGAAGAAGAAGAAGAAACCAGCATAAAGGATTTACATTTTCCACCCAAGTCAGAGCAAAACAGAGGAACTATGTCCACTTATCAAAAATTACCCAACTGGAGGTAAAAGCTAAGGAGACCGAGGCCTTGGAAGCAGGTATTGCTAACTTATTAGATATTTTCCTTTATGACTCGTCTTCTTTTATAGGGTTTACCTGAGATATTAAGCTTGGAATAAGTTTCGATCTATGGCAATTTAGTTGTAGTAACAAGGCCAGTTAAAGCTGTCAGATATAGGAGAGCCTACTTCAAGTTCAAGGCAGGCTAGCTCATTACACGATTCCCTTCCTTTAAATAGAGCCTTGAAAGCAGGTATTGCTAACTTATTAGTTATGTTCATTCAATATTGAAAGCAGGTATTGCTAACTTATTAGTTATGTTCATTCAATATTTCAATACCCTGGAGAAAGTTTGGTTTAGGAGAGCTAAAAGTGGTTCCATGATTCATCAAAGTATAGATTAAAGCAAACTTCGACTCAACACCGTAGTTGATTCTAATAACGCACAACTAACTTATGCTCCAAAACTACCTATTTCAATGGTTAATGCAAGTGCGTGAATCGAACAATAAAAAAGAGTATTGAAGTAAAAAAAACAAAGCATCATTTGGTTTATCTAAAGACATAATAAGATGAAAAGGTAACCTAGCGGATCGAGAATCGGCGGGAAAATGAAATGATGAAAATTTTGCAATGCATGGTCGATTGAAAATTTTTCTTTGTGGCAATGCTCACTGTTTTGTTGTTACTCGGATGGAAAATATAAATTTTTGTTGTTGGTTTCTTTTTTCTCTTTTAAGTAAAGAGCTGTTGGTTTTGTATTAGAAATACCAATTACTCTCCAATTATTTTAATGAAAGCAAAGACTACAACATCATCACATGATTGCATAGTAATGAAAGTTAGCATGAACCAGAATTTGAGTGAACAAATAGGAAATGAAATTGATGAAAATGTATAATCAGCTAAGGGCGAACGAATTTGTTGGAGGTGTGAAGATGGTGAGGTTCGTGGGTGAGAACCTTTCACTGGGAGGTTATAAAATTGGTAGAGAGATAGAGGGAGAGAAGAACACAGTCGCCAGCCGGCGACAGTTATGCCGATTGGCAACGACAGCAGAGGATGTGGGAGTTGGGGAGAGAGGGGAAGAGAGCATTCACAACTCGCCCATTTCATAAAGCAAGCAAACCCTCTCTTTCTTTGTTCACAAAATAAATAATTTTACATGTGGTCCAAGGAGCACTTCTACTATGCTATATAGTATTGATGCTTTAATGTACAACTTAAAGTTGTACCATAACATTAAATGTATAAGTTTAGGTTGTACCATAAAGCAATTTGTACCCTTATGTTATGGTACAACTTTACAACTTGAAGTTGTACCATCACATAAAGGTACAAGTTCAAGTTGTACCATAAAAGAATTTGTACAAAAAGTATAGGTACAATCTGAAGTTGTACCATAACGTAAATGTACAGTTTTTAAGTTGTACCATAAAGGCAAAAACCTATAGCACCAATACTATATAGCATTGTAAAATTTCCCGTGGTCCAAGTGGATCTAGTGGCCCATCTTACTCGGTTGCCTAGCTAAACTGGAGTGCTTGTGTAGCATGAGAATTGCAATTTGATACCTGTCATTAGTTTTATAAATAGAAAATATAGCGATGCAACTGATACTCAATTTATGTGTTTTAGTTACAACTAAAAGAACTTACATGATTAGTATGCAAAAAAGCGATACTTATATGTATCAGGTGCAATTAACCCTTGATATGCTAGGGAAAAAAGATGAGAAGAACATAGCTTTATCTTGCTCTGGCATTAGAGAAGAGGGAGAGAGAGGAAGTGTAGTAAGAGAGAGAGGGGGAAGTTTGTGAGTGTGTTTTCACGCAGTGGGTGGATGAGAGAGGGATAAGGGAAATAATTAAATAAATAATATAATGAAATACTTAATATTTTTAATAAATAAAGACATTGAATATCTATTAGAGTTATAGTATTAGTGAAATTAAAACTAAAAAAATTCACATTAATAGTATGGTCAGTTTTTTTACAAATTTTAAATTGTTTTCATTAATTTTTTATATACTATTTTAGTACTAATTACATTTAAGATTATTTATAAAAAAATGTATTATAAAATATAAAAATTATTAAAATAATATAATAATAACGCTCTCTTTACACTTTCAATTTTGAATTCTTGTACAACAGACGCTCTTACACTCTCGCTCCATGAACTGGTTATCTAAAAAATTTTTTTTAACCAAAGATAGCTTGCATTACCAAGAGAAAGATAGATCGAACGTTTACAACTCCGAACGGAGCCAAGCGCAAAAATCAAAACCAAGTACAGCACTAGCCGACAAATCTAGGGCCTTCCTTGCCACCAAATGGGCAACCCTATTGTTCTGCCTACCCACAAACTGCACTCTAAACCCAGGGAACATATGCCGAAAAGCCCTGACTTCCTGAAGGATTGCTCCACCCTTGGCGTCCCGCACCTCCAGCGCGTTCACCTTATCAATTATAACTTTAGCATCGCCCAAAAACAGCATTGATCCCCAGCCCCTCATAATGCACCAGTACATAGCCTCCCGAAGAGCAATCAATTCCACCACCGCTGGCTCAAACGCTCCATCCAAACGTTCCCCTTTCGCCAACACGACGGCTCCCGTTGCATCCCGGATAGCTATCCCCACTGCAGCATGCGATTGACCACAAACCGCACCATCAAAAGAACACGACAGCTCCCCCACGATTCCAGCCAACCCCCCCCCCCCCATCCCCCCCCCCCCTGCACTGGCGGATCAGCAAGCCCTCCAACCCCCTCCCTTTCAAGCACCCTTTCCCACTCCTGAATTTGATGCAGAAGCTGCTGCCTGAGAACGGCTCTATGGACCTGCTTAAGCTCGAAAACCACCCAGTTACGCGCCTTCCAAATGCGCCACAAAACCACCACCACTCGACACATCATGGCCTCCGATGTTACCCGCTCCAAGACCCGCCGAAGGAAAACCACAAAGTTAGCACCATCCAGACCATCCGTCAGCCCCAGGACCCCACCGCATTCCCATAACTCCTTCGCCACCGGACAAAGAAAGAAAAGATGCTCCAAAGACTCCAGCTCCGCCCAGCAAACCGGGCAACGTCCCAGGACATCAACCTCCTTCTCGAGTAAAGCCTCCGTAGTGGGCAGAATACGACTGAAAATCTGCCAAAGAAAGAATTTCAGCTTTGGTTGCACCTGCAACGACCAAACGGTCTTCCACAGCTTTAAATCCATCCAGCTAACATCCTCCTTCCATTTAGCCCACCGGCGCCTCCGACGGAATGCCAGATGATATCCAGACTTGACCGTGTAAGCACCCGACGAATCCTCCACCCAAATAAGTTTGTCCTTCACCTCCAAGCGGGGCAGCGGAATAGCCTTAATCCGCCTGACCCATTGAGGAGGGAAGCAGGTAACCAGGCAATCCTCACACCATTTCCCCTCCCCTGGGCAGATGAAAGCCGAAACCTTATCATGACACATGACAGGCGCCATAGGCAAGAGAGGAGGAGCCTCCTGCTCCGCCCCCGGCACCCACAGTGCAGATCCAATCTCCACATCCTCCCCCGTACCCATTTGCCATTGCAGACCCTGTTTAAGCAAATCACACTCATGCAGCACACTCCGCCATCCCCAGGATGGGCGAGAACGAGGGCCCGCCGTTAGGAGAGACCCATTTGGGAAATATTTCTCCTTATACATCCTTGCTAACAGAGAACCCGGCTCCTCTAAGATCCGCCATCCTACCTTTGCCAATAAGGCTTGATTGAACTCCTCAAACCGTCTGAACCCCAATCCGCCCTCATGCTTGCTTCTGCACAGTCGTCTCCAAGACATCCAATGTATCCTCGGCGACCCATCCTTCGTCCCCCACCAAAACCGTGCCATCAAGCGATCAAGCCGACGACACAAAGTTTTCGGCAATAGGAAACAGGACATAACATGCACCGGAAGAGCCGCTGCCACCGACTTCAGCAAGGTTTCCTTTGCCGCCCACGATAGGTGACGTTGTTTCCACCCTTGTAACCTGGCGAGAAGGACCTCCTCAACGAACCTGAATGTTTCCGCCTTGGACCTTGCTACTAGAGTCGGCAAACCGAGGTACTTATCCTGGACACCAACCGCACCCACACCCAACCGAGCAGCCATCAGGGCACAATCAGGACCCAAAATGTTCCTACTGAAGCAAACGGCTGACTTAGCCAAATTCACCCTCTGCCCACTTAATGTCTCATACTCCCGCAGCACCGCCAGAAGCGCGTCACACTCTCGCAAGGATCCACGGAGAAACAGATAGGAGTCATCCGCAAAGAATAAATGCGACACGGCCGGAGCTCTAGGGCTCACCCGCACCCCCGCAAGCCTTCCTTCCGAAATCGCCTTATTGATCAAAGCAGAGAAGCCTTCCGTACAAAGCACGAACAGTAAAGGTGACAAGGGATCTCCCTGCCTCAACCCACGTGATGATCGAAAGAAACCCGAGGGGGCACCATTCATCATCACCGAGAAAGAAGCCGAAGAGAGGCACTCACGTATCCACCCTATCCAAACCGGACTAAACCCCAATCTCTCCAAGACCGAAAGCAAGAAAGACCACTCGACCCTATCATAGGCCTTTTCCATATCAACCTTCAGAGCCATATAGCCTTTCTTACCCTTCGTCTTAATCTTGAGATAATGCATCAGTTCATGACCAATTAGCACATTATCCACAATTTGACGCTCCCTGATAAACGCATTCTGACCTTCCGACACAATATTCGGCAAATGAGGCGCTAGATGTTCCGCCATAACCTTAGTGATTATTTTATACACAAACTGGCATAAACTAATCGGCCGTAGCTGACGAACATTCTCCACCTCATCCACCTTAGGGATCAAAGTCAGCCAGGTGTGATTAAAGCTATGTAAAATACGGCCATTTTGAAAAAAGGACCGTACAGCCTCCACCACCGATTGACCAACAATATCCCAAAACGCCCTATAAAATTTCCCTGTAAACCCATCCGATCCCGGCGCCTGCGTCGCACCCATGGAGAACACCGTCTTGCGAATCTCCTCAGCAGTGACCTCCGCAATGAGCTCCGCATTGACACTGTCGGAAACTTTTGGAGCAATGGGAAGCTCCGCAACCCGAGCTGCCATATTCTCCACCATGTTCTCCGAAGTGAACAGGTGCTCATAGTCACCCATTCCCCGCTTGGTTTCTGCAATTTTTCCACGAAATTATGTTTGCGTCTCGTCCGCGTGACCGCGTGGAAATAGGACGTATTTCGATCTCCCACCTTCAACCACCGAATTCGTGATTTCTGCTGCCAGAACACTTCCTCAGCCTCCCATTGCCTGGCCAACTCCTCTTCCAGTCCCCGGATCCTCTCCCAATCCACTGGATACACATTTCGAATCGCTTCAATCTCCGTCTGGAGCACCCGGATTTCCCTCGCCGAATTGGTTGTTCCTGCCCGACTCCAATCATATAGGAAATGACGCAACTTTTTAAGCCGTTGCCATAACCTATACATAGGAGACCCACGGTCCTCCTGACTCCACACATACTGGACAAACAGGCGCACCTCAGGATTTTCCGTCCAAATAGCATCAAACCGAAACAGCGGCCGACAATTTCGCACAAACGGTTTATCCGCGATCAAAATAGCTCGGTGATCTGACCCTAGATCGGTACAATGTTTCACAAGCGAATCTGGGTAGGTATCCACCCACCTCGCAGACCCCAAGGCCCTGTCTAACCTCTCCATCACGCTAGCATTACCCATCCGCTTATTTGTCCACGTATATGGACACCCCTGGTAGCCTAAGTCCTGAAGACCCAAATTATCCATAAAACTCCGAAGATCCGCGGATTGAGATGGATGCCATGCCGTACCACCCATCTTTTCATTTGATGATAAAATAGAGTTAAAATTGCCAACCACAAGAAACGGAACGGACAAAGTCGCACAATACGCTTGCAAAAAAGCAAGTTGAGACTGCCGCGTAGCAGCGACACAGCTCAAGTACACACACACCACCATATACGGGGACCCATTATTATTAATAGTAGCAGCAATAAAGAAAGACGAACTACAATCGACAGACACACTGACGTTGGGTGACCAACCAATCGCTAAGCCCCCCGACGAACTAACAGCATCAACTAAAAAACAGGACTCCGACGAAAAACCTAAACGCCGCATACGACGCACTACGACCCGACGACGAGATCTCGTTTCCGACAAAAAAACCAGATCCGGATTATTAGACCGAATAAGACCCAACAACGATTGGAGCGTGAGAGTGGTCCCTATACCCCTCACGTTCCACGAAACAAGCCTCATTTGGGCGACTGGGGCCATTTCGGGCTGGCTTCCTCCACCACTACATTCTCAATAACACAAACATTTGGACCACACAATTTCTTCGAAGGGGTCGGATTATCTGCCAAACCCTCAACCTCCGCCGCAGCACGCTTCCTCTCCTCCGCTACCTCCATCTCTGGCGCTGTCATCTTCAAACAACATTAATTAATTATTAAAAGTAATATGTGATATTATGTGTCTTTAGTTTTGTTTGCTTCCTCTTTTTTTCTTTTATGCGGCTCCCAGATGTAGCAGAGATCTTTTGGGCCCATGGAATAAGGTAGGGTGGTCCATTGTCGCCTTTGCTATTCGTGTTATGTAATGAAGGATAAAATTGCAAGGTGTTCGTATTGATAATCATTGTCCATCGGTGTCTCACTTACTTTTTTTTAGATGAGTAGATGACTTTATTTGTTTTTACGAGCTTTTCGGCGGGAATGTGAGCTAGTACCAATTGGTGCATGTGGAGCAAGAGGATTTGGGTGGCATTGCTTGGGATTGGGTCCATTAGTTTGCAAGATAAGTATTTGGGGCTGCCCTTTTTTAATTGGAAAATAAAAAATGGAGACTTTCAGGTTCATGAAGAAAAAACTACTAGGGTTGTTACAAGGATGGAAACACCGCTCTTTGCCGACGGTAGCTAAAGAAACTTTATTTAAATTGGTGGCAACGACAGTGCCAGTTTATATTATGTCTTGTTTTAGGTTGTCATTGAATTTATTGCATATGTTAAATACCCACATGGCTCGTTTCTAGTGGGATGCTACTCAAGGTACTCATCAAATACACTCGGTGGCATGAAAGACTTTACACGCCAATAAACATGAAGGCGGCTAGGATTACATGATTTTGAGTGTTTCAATCAAGCTCTTCTGGAAAATGTGGTATGGAGGATTTTGAGCGACCTTCAACTTTGTCGACAAGGATTTATTAGGGCTATTATTTTCAAAATACTAGCTCTATATTGGATGCTCGAGTGGGGTCAAATCCTTCAAGGTTGGCATAGTATCATATTTTTGGAGAAATTTGTTGGCTAAGGAGTGGGATCTAGGGAGTCTATTAGAGCCTTTCAGGATCAATGGTTGCCATCAACACCGCCTTTTGCTCCTCAAGTTCATCCAGGTGTACTTCCAACCCAAGCTTTTGTCTCTATCTTTTTATGACACTTTGTTTATAGTGTTTGCCACTCTCATTTTTCTTTATACATTTTCCATTTTATCAAGACATCTTTAGTCCTTTCTCTTGTATTTCTTATCTAAATCACAACTATGTGATTAATGAGCCTTTAATAGACATAGGTTATATTTTTGTACTCTTTGATGCCTTCTTGGTATGTTTTCTATGATATTCATGGTACAAGACAGCTTAAGGAAACTTGGATCAAGCATTTAAGAACCCCGGAGGACTAAAAGAGATATAAAAAGAAGAATATGTAGCTTTCATGATAAAGACGAGGTGCAATGACGGATGATTTGGTCTTATTTGCACATGTTTTGCCCTTTCGTATTTTGATTGTTTGACTATGTAATCGTCGTTGCTTGACCTATTTTACGCTAGGTTATGATTATTTTGTTCAGGTCCTAGTACAAGTGGGAAGTTCAGGGACGAGTTTCAGAATATTCAGAAGTCAAAACGAGCTAAAGAATGAAGAAGATGCAAAGATCAGGGGTTGGAAGAGAAGATCACGGGCTTGAGGCGTGAACATTGCAAGCAGGCCATAAAGTCTGCAAAAGTTCCAGATGGATTCGTACAACTCGTGGGAAGTGTAGGGATCACTGTTGTAGACTGTGATGTTCTCAAGGAGACTGTGAAGTTTCTCCCAAAATAGAGCATTTTCGGCCAAGATCACAACCTGGATGTTGATGTCATGGCCGTGATCACAGAACGTGAAACCTGCACTATCGGGCATATAAATAGCCAGTTGCGGGGAGAAAGAATGGAGCTTGGTTTTTTCTTAGAGTTTCGACCCAAAACACCATAGAGGCATTTCTAGAGTGAGAGGGGGGGTCTAGGAGGGTTCTTGGAGCTGATTTGGAGGTGTCAATCACCATCGGAGCTTGAAGATCATCCCCTAGAAGATTAAGATTTAAGATTATGAAGCCTATACTGTATTCTCTCTTTTTTATATGAACTAGACCTCTTCACTTAATCTTTGATAAACCCTAGTTCTAGATTTTGGATTGTTTGTTGAAGCTTGTGACAAACCTATAATTGTGATTCTCTATTATCTATTGGATTGATTATTATTATGGATCTATTTTTCATCCCTCAGTTAGGAGTTTTTTTTACCTAGAAGGGAGAAAATCCCCTTATGGCCGCATTTGGCAATTTGGCTGACTTCTCAATCTATGTCGTTCCTGGTTAATCTCCTGATGGTATATGAATTGGAGAAATTCCTCTTATGTTGAATGAAGCACTACCAATTCATCACTATGGGTATTTTAACGAGTTTGATAGGGTCCATAGTGTCATAGTGGGGTTTGCCCAATCATGGGAGTTGGATTTGGTTGTCCCAATTGCTTTCACCGCAATTGAGCTGGGTTGGTGTACTTGAATAGAGGTCCAATCTCGTATAGAATTCTCTGCGGTAGAGGTATTGAGTTGATAACATCGTGTTTGCACATGTTTGCACCCTCGTTTCTTGATCATTTTGGCTTGAGTTTTTGCTTTCTTGGACTATTTTACGTAGGTTGTGTTCCTTTATCACATTTCAGGTCCTAGCATGTAAATTGAAGCATAGGCGCAAGTTTCAAGTCAATCAGAGATCATTTGGCAATTCAGGAGAAGAAACACGAGCATGACCTGAAGAATAATGGACTTCTACCTCATATTATGGACAAATAATCATGGAATTTTGTCATGAAAAGAAATAGGACGAGACTATGAGCGTTTGTGGTCAAACAGCGACTGATTCGGAGTCCGGACAAGGGAGAAACGAAGCATTAAACAGAGGCTGAGCAAGCCACACGGGCACAGCCCACACGGCCGTGTGACTTGGCCATGTGGCCGTGTGGAAATCACCGATCCTTCACACGGGCAGCTGGGAAAGCCACATGGCCGTGTGGCCTGCCCGTGTGGTCGGGAAAATTTGGGTTTTAACCCAATTTCGAGCTAAAGGAGAGAGAATCGATTTTCTGGAGCAAAAACAGAGCCCTAGAGAGAGAAAGTGCGAAGAACTCATCCTAAGAGTGGTTCTGGAGCTGGGTTTCATCAAATCAAGCTTGGAGATCATCATAGGAGTGAAAATCATCATCCCAGAGCAGATTCTTCCCATTGTTATGAGTATGACTGCTTTGTGTTCTGTTTTTCTATCTCTCTCTATGGAGTAGAACTTTCTCTCACTTGGGTATGAAGAACCCTAGTTCCATGTGTTAGGGATTTTGATTGTAATGACTTGGGATTGTTATACTGTTTGATTATAATCAAATGATGCATGATTCATTGAATTAATTGAAGTCTGATCAGCTTTTCTTGATTTCTGCTGCAACTTGAGATAGATAGAATCTGATTAGGTTGTTAGAGCTTCATCATTCGCTAGTAGTGGATTGGTTATACGAGAGTTAGTTAATCTGCTGCTTTGTACTGGAATCCAATTCCAGTATTAGAGTTCTGTGTTCATAGCCTCATCTTTCTATTTCGGTGAAGACTAGTCGTCTGCCGGGTAGTTGGACTGAGAGGGCTTGGTCAGTTTAAGAGATTCCAAGCTACTGTCGGATCTTCCGCAGTTTAATCAACAGTAAATCAACCCAGGGTAATTAAAATTGAGACCTAACTAAGGAGCTAGGGGGACTCATTCCCGAGTGACTCTTCCTTTGCTTCAGAAAACCGAACCATTTCTTGCTTTCTTATTGCTTTTGCTTTAAACAACAATCACTCGACTTAGTTGGCTAGATAATAGATATTCACGGAGTAGGCGGTAGATCTAGACCCCGGGTTGATAATAGAACTTGCCACTTTACTGCATTCCCGGACTGCGATTATACTTGGTCGCAGTTTGGTGTTGTGTTTTAGCGTGTCATGAGTCAATCAATCTAGGGAAGTAATCAACATTGACCAAATGAAGGGATTATGGGGATTCATGCCTGGGTAAGCTCCCAACCTTGTAATTAGCTAGAGAAGTGGTTAGGTTAGTGTAATTAGGTTAGTCTTAATCACTATTCTTGTTTAGCTAGATAACGAATCAAAATTCAAGTAATGGTACATCTAGAGACTCGTGGTTTGAACTTTGCCTACCCTATGCTACACCCGGTTATTGTTATACTTTGGACTTCGATTGAGAAGTGTAGTTAGGTAGTGATGGCAATTGTAACACCCAACACTCTAACACATAACATATACGTGAATTTGCCCAAACCAAGCATAGTTTACAAACTTTGAAAACATTCAAACTTGACAACCTTTATCTTACAAAACTCAAACTTCAAAATACATTTAAAACATGCATGACCTTGGAGAATATTCACTTCTCCTCAAAGTAAAACTTATACATAATGTTGGAGTTCGAGTCACTACCACCTCATCACGATATATATATATCGGCCGGAGCTCATCTAAGTACATCTAACTGCTAGATCACCTGGCATATAGTATACGCCTGACGTACACCAGTCATCACCATATATATATATATATATATATGGTGCCTTCTACGGTACCCCGGGTGAAATCCTGGGTACCGCATACCTTGAGTATGAAAACGCTATCTAGACCTCGAATTAGCAGAATTTTTGTGCATAATACTATATCCTAACCATTAATGAGTGAACCCTAGGTCCTAATTATCTGAATCATAAACTATAAGCCCTAAGATGGCGCATTTATTTTTTGCCTATATTTGGACGAATCATAACCGTCGATTATTGTTTCTAATTAAATTGATCTTGGGGTATAAGATTTAGAGAATTAAGACCTAGATTTTGATCTTTAAGGGTTAAAGTATAGTATCATGTAAAGACAGTCAATTCAAGTTCTGGATAGCGTTTTCTTACTCAAAGTATGTTGTACCCCAGATTTCAACCTGGGTACCATAGAACTCCCCACATATATATATATATTCTTGAGCTTGCCGAGTCCCGAAGCTCCTACTTCTGCTGTCTAGTATCTGAAGGGGAAAATGTTGACGGGAGTGAGACTTCACCTCAATGAGTAACCTCTAAACTAGAGTCATAATTAGTAGAAACATAATATTTTGGAATCACAATACCACCCTTAACATTACATCAGACTACCACACCTCCCAAACGTACGATATCAGTTTTCATAATAGCATCCTTTATAAGTTATACATCGACACGATCATCACATAAATCACCAAGCATGAAAGTTTAATGATATCCTTAATCATAACATCAATCACAACACCACTTATCCTATTTCCCCAAATACACGAGCACACTCATACAACAAACAAAACACATACACAATACAGGCAACAGACAAGTCCCCTCCGGCTAGCCATGCACAGCCTAGCTTCTTTCCCCCACCGCCTCCTCCTCCTCCACCTCCTCCTCGATGCCTAGGCTCCTCCCCCGCCGCCGACCTAAGGCATCAGTGACAATCTCCCATGGCCCGGGCAATCGGCCTTAAACCGATCATACATTCAAGTCCATATTGAGGACTTATCACATCATCAATTTCTACTCCATATGCATGACTTTCCGTTGGGGTTTAAGTACTCACAAGTCATGAAAGAATACATTTTACTTCACAACATTTTATCATCATCTTCATCAATATTATAATCATCAAGTCATCACCATCATACCCGTACTCATCAACATTCCATAATCATCAACATCTTCTCATATCATTGACATCATCCCCGTCATCTTGTTCATCATCATCACACTCACGGTGATTATCATCAACCACCATTCACCGAATCATTCACACACACATACACACACATACCCTAACCTTAATGAATCATATCTATCAAATTACCATTTCTAAATCGGTTCCTGTGTGTTTGGGCCTCTTCATGACTCAAATATCATTCTTACATTAATAAGGCTACTAAGTTAGAGTTTACTCACAATTCTATTGTTAATTCGCAAGTCCTTTTCCTTTGGATGCCTCCCCGGACTGCTCTCTTCCTTTAATCAACCATACAACACACATTTAATCATCTAAAGGGAGCATGTACTCAGATAATTGCATATAGGGGTCAAGGTGTGTGAGTTTTGGGTCAAAACATGCCATTTTCCCACATATCCCCTATCCCCCTCATGGATCCGGGGGAATTTGACCCCTGATCACTATTCTGATCATATCTCCCTCATTACTTAACCAAATTGATTTATTTTTGTTGATACAGAAACTAGATTCATAGAGCTATCACATATCCAAATTTCAACCCATTTGGACCAGTATCGTGGTCTGCGCACTCAATTAAAATTTGAGGTTTAAAACTGTTTCCTGTACATATACCCTGTTTTTATACCTACGGTTTTTAATTTTTATACATACCAAATGATCTCCAAAAATTACCAAATTTTGCAAGCATAACCCTCAGATCATGAGAAACGTTTTCTAAGAAAAAATATACCCATAATGCTTTCATCTACCCATTTGATTATTGACATACCCATCTAACAAAGAAGAAGGAGGAAGATGCTTCTTACCCTTTGGATGATCCTTCCCTTGTTCCTAAGCTTCCAACTCTTCCTTAGTATGATTAGATTTCAGATTTAAAGATGGAGGATGATAGTTTTATGATAGAGTGGTGAGAAGAGGAAAAGAGTAGAGAGGAAGAAGAGGGGTACAGAAATGAGAGAGGATGGAGGGTGGTGGTCTGAAATTTCCAGCCCCCAATCCCTCTAAAATATCTCCATTCTTCTCCTTCTCCACCAATCACCTTAAGCCAACTATCCATCCCATAAGGTATTTCCCATTCCATTCCACTCCAAAACTTCTCCTTCTTTGCATTTTAGTTCATCTTTCATGATAATCTCCAAACTAAATCCACTTGATTAATTTCCATTAACCTTTAAATCAATTAACTAACCTCTTATACTACCGTAATTACTTGAATCTCTGCTTAAAGGACGTCATTTTTATACTCATTGTTAACGACGTCATTATGAGTTAATTACTCTTATAAGGTAAGGATGTTACAATTCCTCCCCTCTAAATAAAATTTCGTCCCGGAATTTACCTTGAAATAGGTAGGGATACTGATTCCTCATGTTTTCTTCTGTCTCCCAAGTTGCTTCTTCTCCAGTATGATTCTTCCATACTACTTTCACCATAGGAATTTCTCGGTTTCTAAGTTGCTTCATTTTCCAATCAACAATCGTTATCGGTTCCTCAACATAACTGAGATCTTTTTGGATCTCAACTTGCTCGGGTTCCAGTATGTGAGAGGGATTCGATCGGTACCGCCGAAGTAAGCTTACATGGAAGACATTGTGAACTTGTGACAGTTCTGATGGTAAAGGAAGTCGATAGGCTAGTAGACCTATTCTCTCCAGGATTTCATAAGGTCCAATATACCTAGGACTCAATTTACTTTTCTTTTGGAATCTCAAGACCCCCTTCCATGGTGAAACCTTTAAAAACACTTTGTCACCCACTTGAAATTTCCATTTCCCTTCTATGAGCATCAACATAACTCCTTTTTCGGTCTTGAGTGGCCTTTAATCTATCACGAATGGTTTTGATCTTGTCCTCAGTGATTTGCACAATTTCTGGCCCTTCTAACTGTCTTAACCCTTCTTCGTCCCAGCACACCGGGGACCTACATTTCCTCCCATATAAAGCCACATATGGATCCATGCCTATACTGCTTTGATTAGTGGAAAATGTTCATCCCAAGATCCATGGAAATCCATTACACATGCCCGTAACATCTCCTCAAGAGTGAGGATGGTTCGCTCGGATTGACCATCAGTCTGGGGGTCAAAAGCAATAGAAAAGTTTAGTTGGGTACCTAGAGCTTCATGTAGGCTTCTCCAAAATCGAGAAGTGAATCTTGGATCTCTATCCGATACAATTGACACCGGTACCCCATGCAGTCTTACAATCTCTTCTACATACTTCTTGGCCAATGACTCCAGTGAACAGCCCCATCTAATGGGTATAAAGTGAGCTGACTTGGTTAGTCGATCCACGATAACCCATACAACATCATTCTTTCTTTGAGTTTTAGGTAGACCATATACAAAATTCATAGTAACTTTTTCCCATTTCCATTCTGGAATGGGTAATGGTTTCAACTTCCCTGCCTGAGCTTGATGCTCAGCTTTCACTTTCTGACATGTCAAACATGTCAACACATGTTCAGCCACATCCTTTTTGATTCTAGGCCACCAGTAATGAGGCCTCAATGAACGGTACATCTTTGTTATTCCTGGGTGCATTGCATAGGACGAGGAATGGGTTTCAAGAATCTCCAAGCATAATTCATCCACACTAGGAACACAAAGTCTCCCATTCAACGTCAGAACCCCGTCTTGATACGAGAATCTAGTGTCTTTCCCTTGTTTGGTCTCAACAATCCACTTCTTCAACTCTGGATCTTGTTCTTGAGTTTTCCTTATTCTTTCCCGAAGAATATATATCACTTGCAAGGTTACCAGCAAATTTCCCTCATCGCTTAGCTTCAATTTCACATTCATGGCCCTCAAAGCCAACATATTAGACATATGACTTACACCTTCACCAGTATCACCACGCCTTGCCTTTCGGCTGAGTGCATCCGCTACCACATTTGCTTTACCAGGATGATACTCAATGGTACAGTCATAGTCCTTTAGTAATTCAAGCCACCTTCTTTGTCTCATATTCAGTTCCTTCTGCTCCATAAGGTATTTCAAACTTTTATGGTCGGTGAAGATTTGGAAGGTCTCGCCATAAAGATAATGTCTCCAGATCTTTAGAGCAAACACCACAGCGGCTAATTCTAGATCGTGAGTGGGATATGATTTATCATATGGCCTTAATTGTCTCGAGGCATACGCAATAACCTTCCCATACTGCATCAATACACAACCCAAACCCTGATGGGAAGCATCACTGTAGACTACAAAACCCCCTGTTCCAGCAGGCAAAGTCAAAACAGGTGCAGTAGTTAACTTCCTTTTTAATTCCTCAAAACTAGCTTGGCATTCAGAATTCCAAACATAGGGTTGATCTTTCCTCAAAAGCTTCGTTAGTGGTGCGGCAATAAGAGAGAACCCCTCAATGAACCTTCGGTAATAACCCGCCATACCTAGAAAACTTCTCAACTCTGGTACATTCTTCGGAGGTTCCCATTTCATCACAGCTTTGACCTTCTTTGGATCAACCTCGATACCCCTCTCGGACACCTTGTGTCCCAGGAATATTACTTGGTTCATCCAGAAGTTACATTTACTAAATTTTGCTTATAATTGTTTCTCCCTCAGAATTTGCAAAATCACTCGCAAATGCTCCTTATGTTCTTCTTGATTTCGGGAGTACACCAGAATATCATCTATGAATACAATCACGAATTTATCTAGATACTCCTGAAATACTTTGTTCATTAATGCCATAAACACAGATGGAGCATTTGTCAACCCAAATGGCATCACCAAAAATTCATAATGTCCATACCTAGTACGGAAAGCAGTTTTTGGTATGGACTCCTCCGCCACCTTTAATTGGTGATATCCGGATCTCAAGTCAATTTTTGAGAAGACTCATGATCCTTGTAGCTGATCAAACAAATCATGAATACGTGGTAATGGATATTTATTTTTCACTGTCACCTTATTAAACTTCCGATAATCAATGCATAACCGAAGAGTTCCATCTTTCTTTCTCACAAACAATACTGGAGCTCCCCAAGGTGACACACTAGGTCGAATAAACCCTTTTTCTAGCAACTCTTGAAGCTTCTCTTTCAATTCCTTGAGTTCCATAGGCGCCATTCTATATGGAGGAATCGAAATGAGTGCAGTTCCCGGCAATAGCTCGATGGTGAATTCAATTTCCCGATCTGGGGTAACCCAGGTAAGTCAGAAGGAAAAACATCCAAAAAATCATTTACCACCTCCACATTTTCTGGCTTAAGCTCGGGTTTGTTTTCCACCACCTGAGCTAAATAAACGTCACACCCCTCCTTCAACAAACCCAAGACAGTGGCGGTTGAAATTAGACAATTAGGCATTGCCTGCCTAACTCCCTTGAAAACTAGATTCCCAGATTCAGGAATCTCAAATAATACCTCTTTGTTATAACAATTCACCATTGCCCTATGCCTACTTAACCAATCCATCCCCAATATGATATCAAATTCATCAAATTGGAGAAGCATTAGGTTAGCAGGTAACTCTAATTCTGACACCCTTACAGGACATTCGGGATATACCTGGTTAATCTCAATCGTATCTCCTACCAGAGTTTTCACATATAGGTTCTTAGTTAAACGTTCAGGTGTCGCATGAAAATGTTGAGAGAATGCTCGGGACACAAATGAATGAGTAGAACCAGGATCAATTAGAACATAGGCAGGAGTACTATGAATAGAAACCATACCAGTAACAACTTCAGGAGAAACATCTGCTTCACCCCTTGTCATGGCAAAAGCACGAGGTCGAAATTCACTCCTTGCTCCTCACCCAGTGGCATTACTTCTGGTCTCAGTATTTCGACTTCTTCCCCTGCAATTTATTCCTCTGAAACTTCCCCGGGAAGCACTACTAGCTACCCTTGAAATCGGAGCTGTGACGTGGGATCGAACAAGAGTAGGGTTACCCCAATTAGGGCACTCTAGAGAATAGTGTCCCACTCCCCCACATTGGTAACAAGTCACTGAATCCCTCCGGCAAGCTCCCTTCCTTCCACATTGAGGACACCCCTGTATCTGAGGGTCACTCCTCGTAATGGAAATCCCACGATTGGGAAGGGGATAGTTCCATCTAGCACGCTGAAAAGACCCCTCATACTAAAACCCCCATCACTGTACGAGGTACTCTCCCATTTCCTCTTTCTTTGATCATACTCTTGGTTGGATTTTTCCCGAGCCTTGTGTTCATTCACTAAGATCTTAGCTCGTATCGGCGTTGCCTTTAGGTTAACATAACCATTTATGTCAACACTAGCCACCCTCTCCTTGATATCTTCTCGAAGTCCCCCTTCGAATCGGATACACTTGTCCTCTTCAGTTGGGACCAACTCCCTTGCAAATATCATCAAGCGATGAAAAAGAGCTTCATACTCACTCACGGTTTGTCCCTCCTTCTTCTTCAAAGTTAGAAATTCGACCTTCTTCTGCTCACGATAGACTGCTGGGATATACTGCACTCGAAAATGGCGTAGAAACACATCCCACGACCGCTCAATCGTATTGTCTTCCACGCCCGGGATAGTAAGCCACCAGTTATGGGCATCAGATTCCAATAGTTAGACTGCATAGTCGAACTTAACATCATCAGGGCATTGCAGCAACGCAAAAAACCCTTTCTTCTTTCTTCAGCCAATCTAGTGCAACATTTGGATTAATAGAACCCTTAAAAGCCTCAGCTCCCATTTTAAAAACCTCAGCATAATCCCTTTTATAAGGGACTCCACGAGCCTGGGACTCGGCATGATTCCCAATATTCACCCCAATATCATTTTCGGCATTCGCCTCAGCATTATTTCCCTAGGATCCTTGGGATGCACGAGGTGGTGGGTTGGCTACTGCCTCTCCTTCGTGACTGAACTCCACATGAAATCAATGACAAACTTTGAATTAGGATCCGGATCCATACTTGACTCATATGAAATTTTATTTAAAAACATGAAAATCTCATCAAAATCATTTAAAACCAAGTAGTATCCCGGGGATCATATCCCAGCTCGGATACCACAAATGTAACACCCAACATTCTAACACATAACATGCATAGTTTACAAACTTTGAAAACAAAACATTAAAACTTGACAACCTTTATATTACAAAACTCAAACTTCAA
Source organism: Linum tenue (assembly GCA_946122785.1). Taxonomy (NCBI): domain Eukaryota; kingdom Viridiplantae; phylum Streptophyta; class Magnoliopsida; order Malpighiales; family Linaceae; genus Linum; species Linum tenue. Next base: position 26,681,222 of record CAMGYJ010000003.1, read on the forward strand.
AATACATTTAAAACATGCATGACCTTTGAGAAGATTCACTTCTCCTCAAAGTAAAACTTATACATAATGCTGGAGTTCGAGTCACCACCACCTCATCATGATATATATATATATTAATTAATTAAAAGCACAAGTTTAGCTTTAATGGGTTTACTGTTGCATACGACAAATCCCGGTAAATGTAAAACCGGATATCACTGTTCATATTGCATTTATAAGCTGCGGCCGGATGTACCATAAGAAACAAAAACTTTGCGGGATTAATTATTTCCAGCAGGATGGAACTAAAGGAAACTTAAAACCATGCTCCATACACTTCCTTCCTTCTTTACACTCTAGCCTCCAATACTACCAACCTTTACATCACCCAACCGTACGTCCTAGCATTGTTATTTCTATCATCCCTCTCGGTAATTGTAATATCATGGTAATTTTATAATTTATACCATGACAAAAGACAAGCCAATACAAAATATTTGTAAGATAACGTTATACACTCACGGTAGAGGACGGACAAATACGAAATATTTGTAAAGTAACACTATACTATGTAATTTTTATTTTATTATTAGATCACAACGTACGAAAGATTTGGATAACGCTATTCTATAACAATTACACTATGCACTTTGATTTTATTATTAGATAACATATTACAAAAAAAATTTGTAACAACATTCTATAAAAGTTATATAAATTAGAAATACATTATGTATTAAGACACTGTGTAGAGTTTATTAAAGGCTAATTATTTTGTGATTACCTTTAGACAGCTATCTCGGTAATTTTTAATTTTTCAGCTACACCCGATTTTATCATAAGCTCTTTTTCTCACAGTGCATTGTTTATATATATGGCAAAGGCTAGCGTACGCCCGGACGTACCCTAGCCTACCGTACGCCCGTTGAGTTTTGCTATTTAGACAATAAATTAACCGGAGTTTGGGGCACGATACTATACCCTAACCCCTAATGAGTGAACCCCAATCCGCAATTCACTAACCCAAATAATAATATTCATTTAATCTTGAAATGAAAATCAACAGTTCTGATTCGTCGAAATTATTGTTGATTTTCATTTTAAGATTAAACGTAATGTTCACCATGTCATTAATTTGCATCATGCAAAATCTGTAAGGTAAGTTAACTTTTCCATTATAGTTTAATCAAATGTGAACTTCTCATAACTTGATTTTACTATTAGACCATATATTATGAAAGATTTAGCACTATTCTACAACTGTTACATAAATTACGAATACATTATTTCAAACTTATGAAGGAATAATTATTTCTTAAATATCACTGAAACAAATGTATTATGTAAGTCTATGGTAATGATTAAGAAACTATATGAAGATTATCTATATATCAATACTAGAGCTATTTTGTGAATTATTTGATTTTAAAATAATCATTAAATGAGTAAACGAGTATACCAAATTTTAGATATAATTAGTTTCTTACCGCCGCGAAGCGCGGGCCAAAAAACTAGTATATATATATATATATATATTCTTGAGCTTGCCAAGTCTCGAAGCTCCTACTTCTGTTGTCCAGTATTTGAGGGGGGGAAATGTTGACGAGTGTGAGACGTCACCTCAATGAGTAACCTCTAAACTAGAGTCATAATTAATATAAACATAATATTTTGGAATCACAATACCACCCTTAACATTACACCAGTCTACCACACCTCCCAAACGTACGATATCAGTTTTCATAATAGCATCCTTTATAAGGTATAACATCGACACGATCATCACATAAATCACCAAGCATGAAAGTTTAAGGATATCCTTAATCATAACATAAATCACAACACCACTTATCCTATTTCCCCAAATACACGAGCACACTCATACAACAAACAAAACACATACACAATATATTAGGCAACAGTCAAGTCTCCTCCGGCTAGCCATGCACAACTTAGCTTCTTTCCCCCACCGCCTCCTCCTCCTCCACCTCCTCCTCGATGCCTAGGCTCCTCCCCCACTGCCGACCTAAGGCATCGGTGACAATCTCCCATGGCCCGGGCAATCGGCCTTAAATCGATCATACATTCAAGTCCATACTGAGGACTTATCACATCATCAATTTCTACTCCATGTGCATAACTTTCCGTTGGGGTTTAAGTACTCACAAGTCATGAAAGTATACATTTTACTTCACAACATTTTATCATCATCTTCATTAATATTATAATCATCAAGTCATCACCATCATACCCGTACTCATCAACATTCCATAATCATCAACATCTTCTCATATCATTGACATCATCCCCGTCATCTTGTTCATCATCATCACACTCACGGTGATTATCATCAACCATCATTCGCCGAATCATTCACACACACGTACCCTAACCTTAATGTATCATATCCATCAAATTACCATTTCCAAATCAGTTCCTTTGTATTTGGGCCTCTTCATGACCCAAATATCATGCTTACATTAATAAGGCTACTAGGCGACTAGGTTTACTCACAATTCGATTGTTAATTCGCAAGTCCTTTTCCTTTGGATGCCTCCCCGGACTGCTCTCTTCCTTTAATCAACCATACAACACACATTTAATCATCTAAAGGGAGCATGTACTCAGATAATTGCATATAGGGGTTAAGGTGTGTGAGTTTTGGGTCAAAACATGTCATTTCCCCACATATCCCCTATCCCCCTCATGGATCCGGGGGAATTTGACCCCTGATCACTATTCTGATCATATCTCCCTCATTACTTAACCAAGTTGAATGATTCTTGTTGATACAGAAACTAGATTCATAGGGATATAACATATCTAAAATTCAACCCATTTGGACCATTATCCTGGTCTTCAAACTCAATTAAAATTTGAGGTTTAAAACTGTTTCCTGTACATATACCCTGTTTTTATACCTACGGTTTTTAATTTTTATACATACCAAATGATCTCCAAAATTTACCAAAATTTTGCAAGCATAACCCTCAGATCATGAGAAACGTTTTCTAAGAAGAAATATACCCATAATCCTTTCATCTATCCCTTTGATTATTGACATACCCATCTAACAAAGAAGGAGGAAGATGCTTCTTACCCTTTGGATGATCCTTCCCTTGTTCCTAAGCTTCCAACTCTTCCTTAGTATGATTAGATTTCAGATTTAAAGATGGAGGATGATAGTTTGATGATAGAGTGGTGAGAAGAGGAAAAGTGTAGAGAGGAAGAAGAGGAGTAGAGAAATGAGAGAGGATGGAGGGTGGTGGTCTGAAATTTCCAGCCCCCAATCCCTCTAAAATATCTCCATTCTTCTCCTTCTCCACCAATCACCTGAAGCCAACTATCCATCCCATAAGGTATTTCCCATTCCACTCCAAAACTTCTCCTTCTTTGCATTTTAGTTCATCTTTCATGATAATCTCCAAACTAAATCCACTTTATTAATTTCCATTAACCTTTTAATCAATTAACTAACCTTTTATACTACCATAAATACTTGATTCTCAGCTTAAAGGACGTCATTTTTATTCTCATCATTAATGACGTCATTATGAGTTAATTACTCTTATAAGGTAAGGATGTTATAGCAATGGGGTGGGGCGAGGCGGGTACCTCAATTCCAATGCCCTGCCCCACGCTAATACGCATGAGGGCGGGCAGAGTAGTCAAAATCCCGATTTAAATCCTAAAATTCTACGATTTTACTTACCCGTTCCAATTTTGATTTCACTATAAAATCTATGGACCTTAAAATCTTACGATTCAAATCTTTGAGTCAATTTTACTTATTTTCCCCAAAATTCACAAAATTACGTCTCTTTTCCTTCTTCTCCGCGAACATCTTCTAGTTCTCGCACACTAACCGCCATCAACCATCATCAATTCACATCAACGTAGTAATCATCATTGATTCACCTCTTCCCAACATTAACCTTGATAAATTTGAACATTAACCTTGAGAAATTATCATTGTAAGAATTATGTGTTTTTGTGTTATTCACGATTTTCCATATTAATATAATTCCGTTGTTTTTATATGAACCTTAAAATCCTACGATTTTATGATTTGATTTTATGATTCCGATTTTACCCCTTTTTATTTTTACGTAAAATCCCGATTTTGACTGCTATGGGGTTGGAAAAACTCGCGCGAGTACGAGGCGGAACGGGTCGATTCATGCTTACATATTATTTGAAAAAATATACCCAAATTTACTTTTTAAGATAAAATGAAGAGAAAACACTTTATGAATGAAAAGAACTGGGTAATTCAGTCTAAGAAATTGGCTCTAACTAGTTGAAGAAAAGTCAAAATAGGAGAAATATATAGATATGGTAAGAAACTGAGATAAAATGTGTATAGAACCGGGCGCGGCGGGTAAAAAATAGATACCCATGCCCCGCCCTATACTACTGCGGGGCGGGTTCAAATTGCCATAACTAGTATCCAGATAGCATATACCAACTAATATCCACAATCAACCAACTAGTATTCAATATGGATACTCTTATGTGTTATCTGGATACTAATTATGTGTTGTCTGGATACTATTATGTGTTGTCTGGATATTAGTTTGTGAATTTGGGATAATAGTTGATTCTTGGATATTAGTTCATGTATTTTGAATATCAGTTAGTATCTGCTAACAAATCTTCAAATTAGCATATTAACTTTCCCCACTAGAAACTACTATGTGAGCCCAAGATAAGCCCAATAGAAGAAAACTCGACCCAAGTTGAAGACAAAACTAGTGGTGGTCCAGTGTCAGGTTCAACCGTATCTGGAGGTCCTAGTCAAGACGCATCCAAATGATGAAAAGAGGTCATCCATGACCATGACCGAGTATACTAGCCCATGAAGAAAAAGGGCGACAGTCCCCCGCCGCTCATGCCATAAGCTTTTAGAAGCCTTCTTCAAAAAGTTATTTCGTCCACAAGGAGATGGTAACCCTTTCCTGGGTCCAGATCTTGTCAGTAGCTTATGGGTCAGTAACCCATCAGTAACCCCTTCCCTGGTCCCCACGTGTCAGTCACTTTTTTATTTAATTTAAATGTGAAAAGGGTAGTACGGTAAAATTGCACTTACTCCTATTTATTATTGATGGTCACTTTTGACCGGAGCCTATCAGCCCCTCCTTCTCTCTCCTGACAAAACATTTAATTTTTCTTCCCTTAATCTTTAACGGACGATTTCTCACTCGTTTTAAGTCGAAATTTATTTTTTTTGCACAGTTAGATCAGATTAATTGTGCTCTTCAAAATGATATCCACTTTGATATTTTTTGGACACAAAAAAATTTGTCAGTTATTACCAGTCATACCATATGGTATAGTGTGGTAATATCAATATATATTTCGTTACCACCCAATACCATATGGTATAGTGTGGTAATATCACACAATTCACACAAATACCATATGGTATAGAGTGGTAATATCAATATATATTTCGTTACCACCCAATACCATATGGTATAGTGTGGTAATATCAATATATATTTCGTTACCACCCAATACCATATGGTATAGTGTGGTAATATCAATATATATTTCGTTACAACCCAATACCATAGAGTATAGTGTGGTAATATCAATATATATTTCGTTACCACACAATACCATATGGTATAGTGTGGTAATATCACACAATACCATATGGTATAGAGTGGTAATATCAATATATATTTCGTTACCACACAATACCATATGGTATAGTGTGGTAATATCACACAATACCATATGGTATAGAGTGGTAATATCAATATATATTTCGTTACCATGCAATACCATAAATTACCATAGGGTATAGTGTGGTAATGTCAATATATATTTCGTTACCACCCAATATCATATGGTATAGAGTCATAATATCAATATATATTATCTAAAAGGAAAAAAACAGAAGGAGGGAGAGAGAAAAATCGTCTTCTGATGCCTCTCATTTCCTCTTCCTCAATCAAGAACACCAAAATGCCAAAAAAATGAGAAAGATCGGAATTGAGTCCAACGAGTTGATGAAGAGAAGAAATGCAATGAAAGAGAGTGGCTACAATTTTTATGGTAGAGAAAAAAAATGAAGAAGGAAGAGAGCAGATTTAGATTTGAAAAGGAGATTGTGAGAAAAAAAAGTAAGAGAGAAGGAATAGAGAAAGAGAAAGGTTATGGAAAGAGATTGAAAAAAAGGAAGAGAGAAGGAAGAAAGTTGAGTTGCAGAGAAGGAAGATTCTCTCTCTTTCATTGAAAAGCCAGCCATTGAAATGCGGAATAAATAAAAAATTAAAAATACGAAAACGGACAAAAATGCCCCTCCCCACCTAGCGTCCAGCTCATCCACACGATTTCTCCCTCCCCAAATCTACGGCCCGCGTGTTGTTACTGATGGGTCAGTAACCAGTGGTTACTAACCCTATCTTGGACCCCCTTTCCTAGTCTATTTAGGAGAGTCTTAGCCAAGTTATTCCCCTAAAAATAAAGGGCATGGCTAATTAGTTCCTTAAGGTTGCACAACTACACTCAAACTTCTATATATTTTGCTCGAGCAAGAGCTTAGTTTTCGTAAGAGAGGCCGCATCTAAGTACATGCTTTCATTATCGATGTTGCTTTCTAAGTTTTTTAAGTTGTCAAGTTAATATTACTTACAAAACTGCTAATAAAAATAAATTTTAGGCTAATAATACTAACAAAACATCATAATGGACCAAATACATGCCCATAGGCCATCTGCGCCCCGCAACAAGGCGGGGCATAGAAAAATAAAAGATGCATCAATCATCTGCAACTCGACTTGTCGGTTGTTAACTCCCACTCCCTTGCATAAAAGTGACATAAACATGAGAAATCAATTGAATCACAAGTTTTTATTAACTAATTATATTCAGGGGCGGAGACAGAGTGTTAGAAGGGTGTGCCACGGCACACCCTTGGCTCGGGGCTAGAACATTAAAAAATAGGGGTATTAATTTATGCTATAGCTAGGATTTGAACATGGAACTCTCTTAGTATTAGCTTTGACATCTTCCACTAAACAACAATTACTTACATGATACAATAATACGTTCTATTGCATATATATAATTTGCCGTTTACAAATAATAAGTAAATTAAATTAAAAAACCTCATAATTACATGCTTATTCAAGAAATAAACGAATGTATTTTACAGACTTTTCAAAATATCGTGATAGTCATTTTAATTTTTTTAAATTGGCACCCCCTTACTCAAAATCCTGGCTACGCCACTGATTATATTGCATTCATGTTCATAATAGTATATAAGCAACATGAATTCAGAACTACATGCATTGTGATAAAAGTATAAAAGTAACAGATTGGGAAAACAAACAGAAGCTGGAAAATTAATTAAAAAGAAACTTAGAAATGATTCAAAAGCATCAAAGTAACATGTTGGAAAAAACACACCGAGAGAATGGACAATGTTCTCCAATGAGAAACCAAACATAAGCTGGAAAATTCACCTCATAATGCAACAAGACTTAGGGGTTTTTTTAGGTCAAGTAACTTTCGATAATCTCTTCTTTCTTCGTCATAGCCTACAAAGACAAGAAGTAGAGTTTCTCATTAGACTTCACAACATAAACCAATGAATATGAAACTGAAACAAAAACTATATACTTAAAATTCCCCTCGCAATTTCCTTTTATAGTGTGGAGTGCATGCTCTAATCAACTTGTTCAACACTTCATACTCAGCAGCAGCAAATGGTTGTTCATGGACTAGGATGAAATGAGCCATCAGTTCTCGTACCTTAGCATGATCATATTTTAAGTTCTAGATAGCAAGGACACTATCATTATTTTCTAAGCTTAGATGTTGTTGTCCCCTCCCATCTGATTCAACTCAGTACCAGTTACAATTTAAGTCTAGAAAGTACAAGAGTTTGAATTATACAACACAAGACTTGTACAAGAGTAAAGCAGTATTACCGTTAATGTGTGCTCCAGTTTGGCAATTTCTGAAAGAAGCCCTGCCTCATCAATGAATTGCAATTTACAAATACCCTGACAATTGGCAGAAGAAAAGAAGCAACAGATATGTCAAAACTTGCAAGAGAACCAGTACAGGAATACTTAAACCTTATAAATACTCAAGACCAGTCGATCATTGATTACAACATAACAAAGGGGTTGGTGCAAGCTTCACATGGATGTGTTAAGGCCAGTACCTGCCAAGAAAACCGCTTGCCATTCATATCAACTTCAAAATCTGCCAGAAATGTTAAAGCAATCAGATATCACCAAGAAGAATGAGGAAGAGAAGATCAAGATCCAGACAGATAGTTAAACGGTAAATCCACATTACATACTCGCAGGATAAAAGTCCAGCAATAGGTGATAAGCCATCCTTCATCAATTTCCCATAGGACAAAGGGAGAGCAAGTGCACTGCAAGACCATAGATGGATTAAATCTTCATCATAAAAGAACTCAAGGACAGCCAGAAATGCCAAGCTTAACAGATCTTGCAGCTGGAAGTACCCCCATTAATTGATCGAAAGGATTGAAAGATTTCCCAAGTGAGAATTTGATTTCTAGATTATCAAAACCACGAAAATCTGAAGCTGACGGTGCATAATAGAAAGGATAAAACCTGCATGCAAAAATTTGCTTCAGTAAGTTTGTTACTTCACACGAGAGAGGGAGGGAGAGAGAGATGCAATTCTTAAGAAGGGCATTTTATGACTTCAACAGACAACGCATATCAATTGACAAGAAAAATGAAGCAGCAGCCTAGCAGCTCAGTTAAACTACTCAGAATTCATGTTATTGGTCAAGAATAAAGTCAGAGAGGGTTGGGCCTAAATCTTCTTCAATAGCTAAGGAACAGGCAGAAATGTGGTGATTTGCCACAATCCAGATCGAGCATTCAGAAGCAAAAACGGCCAGACGCCTCACAGTATCCGCAGTTCTACTCAGGGCCTCTTCAAGATGGGGTTATAAGAAAAGAATAGAGACTGATCAAGGGGAATGACGATATTCAAACAGAAAAACTACTTACCAATGCCAAGAACATACCCCTTCATAGTAGTAGTGCATATCCCAGGATAGTCCTTCTATATATTTCTCTACCTATGTAAATTAGACAACGACCAATAAACATATAGTTGTCCAACGGAATGAATCCAGTCTAAATTAGAGAAATTTTAGGGATGGTTAAGGAAAGAAATTAAGAAATTGGACAAATATTGCAATGGGCCAAAATCCTTGTCAAATGAAGAAAGAAAACAGCGACGAAGTCATTTAGGAAAATTATGCAAGGAATCAAACAACGTAATGCACCAAAGTAGAATCAATGAGGAAAAAACATAAAGAAATTCTCACTTGTCGCTGAATCCTCTCAAATTCATTTTCCGAGTTAAGCTGAAAGTTAGTTATGCACACAGTATCTCTCTTTTCAACCATCTTCTCCAAGTTTAACCTTAAAATGAAACTTTTATATCCCAAATTTTTAAAAACACCAAAGCATAGCAACTATTATTTAGACCAATATAAATATACCTTGTCAACCTCAGCAGCTTAGCCAATTTTCAGGACATTAACTGATCCTTGAGCGGCTACACTTCTACTCTTCTGTGATCACTGGAGATATTAGCATGAGCTCCCCAATTAGAAAGAACAGCACCACACAACATTGGATATGCTTACTACTCACATCCTGCAGCTCCGACATGTGTTTGATATCAAGTCTGCGCTGCAGACCGATATTAGAGCCCCATTCACTCGCTTTCTTCATCTGAGAAAAGGAATCATCAATAAAGACATATTACATAAAGACAAAACCATTGAACATAACATGAGCTTTATGATTATATTGATTCCGTGTGCCTGAGGTTCATACATCGAATGATTTGATAATTTTCATAAAGACGTGTTTTTTCTTCTTCTCTTTTGCACAAATAAAAGCATCTGGTCATTACAATGACATCCTAGATGCGAACCATGATCAGGTCGGAAACATATATGCTTCATATTTCAAACACATCTCAACATAGTAACTACTGGGCGAATATAAAAGGGCAAGTATTTTGCTTTAAAAGGGGGGAAAGAGGGTGGGGGAATAGTCAAGGAGAAGTCGTAATTAAAAGTGCCAGGCATTTAGCCCAGGCACCACAGAGACGGAGGAAGAATGTGACGCTAAATGCCTGACTACTTTACAAACAAAAAAATTGATGTCAAACCTCATAAACAAACTAAGAACCAATAAAGTAGTCTGTTACCCTAACAAACAGAAGAAGTGATGACTTTATGATTCGCAGTGTTGGTTCAGGAAGTAAGCACAAAACATCTGGAATCCTAGATGTTCACCATTAAAGAATCAGTCAGGTAACCACCCATCCGGACGAACTCCTTTTTGTAAGCATCAAAAGCAAATCAATAGCCCCCTGTAAATAACATAAATGAGGACAAACCTTACAGATAGCATAGAACATCCAGGAAGGAAGAAGGTATAGCTTCTGAAGGAACATCCATGGACAACTACAAAAATTGACTGATAATATATGCAAAACAAGGGAATTCTTGAAAGTGCAATACAATGTCAAGTATGATTCTCCGAAATCAACTAAGAAAAAAGTTGGGCCAGAAAATTCAGTTTCAGTGTCAAAAGAACTAGAGAACCATGATGGAGCTGGAGCACCACCAAGATAATTGGATTACTTGCAATGCTCCAATACCAGAATCACATAATTCTTCTAATCAAGCATGAAAAGTTAACCCCCCTCCCAGATTTACTGGTTAAAGATATTAAATTTTTTAAAATTTACATCATAAAGGCCCATATCAGTGCATGAAGCTTTGCATGAATGCATCATACAACTACGCAGAAAAATGAAAGACAAAAAAAAAACAAGGACCTCAAATTCCCACCTCAGAGATTGCGAATGATGGTACATGTAGCAGAAAATCATTTCCAACAAGCAAACACATGAAAACAAAGTCATCAATCAACACTCCATATCTGTGTCAGATGTCGAGTCAGGGATTCTTAAATCGTACATTAGATATTCTCTCAGAACCCAAACATGGAGGAACTGCCGATAAGAAAAACAAGAAAATCAGTAGGCTCAAAATTGCACCAAGCTATAGAACAACGGAAGTTTCAACATCAAATCGTGGATTCAGCTATGAACTGCAGAATTTCACAGATAATTGAGAGAAGAAATATCTAGGAAAGAAGGTTTCACTACTTCAAAACGCTAAACCGTGTTGTACTGCATTAAGTATGTGAAATACATAGCAGCCAAAATTGAAATATAATAGAACAACTTGCTACCATTTACGCCACAATTGGTGAAAATTTTATTTCTCTATTTCATGCCAACTGTTGCATGATCAACCAAAAGCGTTTAAGTTCCCAAATAACCTATGGAAAACAAAAGAGATAAGTTACCTGAAATTTTCTCTCAGAAACGTAGTGTGCTAAATTGTCCAAGAAAGCTGGTGATTGCTGAGAAACTCCTTGTCAAAAAAAACTTTTAAAGTCATGACCACTTTTTGTAACATTGTCTCTCGAGGTAATCTTACGTACTTCCTGTGACACAAAGAAAAAGAATAATGATGAAGACTAGATGTACAATTTCGGAATGCTATTGAGAATAAGAAGGCTACTGCAGCCACGATACCTCTCTCAGGACTGAACAATGAATTTCATGACTGGCCAAGGCAAGCATGATTAGATCTGCATCCTAATAAGGGAAAAAATAACAGAGAAGAAATCAGCAACATAAAACATACTTAGTAAGAGGCATCTCTAGTAGTCCCATTTATAGACAAAGACGTTTACCAAACCATACAAACAATGCCGTGTGTTTGGATTGAAGCCAGGAAGATTTCTTTGGAAGCGTATGTATGACATTATCTTGTGCTCCCCTTCACCAGGAACACTGACATCAGAATGAATGACCTAGAAAGACCAATTGACATATATGTACGTTCAGGAAAGTAAGGAAAAAGAAAACAGATATATGCAAGTTTAAACATTCAGCAGTTACCTTTATTCCTTTCCACCCGCCCTCCTCATTCATGCGCAAGTTAATGTAGTAACGGAGTGCTGAAGACATAAATTCCATAAACACGGTTCCTGGAGTGATTACATTCGAATCCAACTTCTTTGATTGCCCTTGACCGGCAATTCGTTTTCCCCAGATTCATGACTCTCAGCCTTCTGAGAGGCCTCAATATTGTGTCAAAATTGAAACAGGAAAAGGCTCTTACTAAGCAACGCAAGCACACCAGGGTGGTTAAATCATTGGCCGAGCTTAAAATAGACGACAAGGATCTGGAGAAACTCACTTCATCTTCCACTTCCTTCGTGGTTCTAAACCTCCTGCACCGCTTGTTGTTTCATCTTGGCACGTGGAGCAACACCATCTAACCAAATCAATTAGGAAAAGAACGATTTCATTCGGAACAGCTACGGCCAACCAAGAGGAGCCATGTATGCATTTCGGTTCATTCCGTTCATTCTGACCGACAGAAGTACGGAAAGCACTACTGTACCTGTCCTTCTGGATGGAAGCAAGGGTGGATTATTCCATTCATGTCTAGGTAGAGATTGTCGAACTCGTAACCGTTAGGATTAGGGAGATATTGACGCGAACGGGACGGTCGTTCTCGATCAACGGAGTTTCTTCCACCACGTCGGCCACCGAGCACTGGTACCTTTCAACCAGCCGCCGGTAGAAGGACGGTATTCCCATGGGGGCTAGTCGCCTAGTCTAGCAACAAAAGTAACAAAAACAATAACTTACCATCGGCAACGGCGGGGGTGGCCGAGCATTTGCTGTCTATTAGTACTGCTGCGGCAGCGTGCTCCTTAGGTAGGTTGAATATTTCGAGCTGGAGGTTCGGTTACCGGTTAACGGTTGGTTATCCATTAACTGATAACAAAGATAACCGAATTTTGGTCAGTGTTCAGAGGCTGGTCGAGATGGTTTTGGTATTGGAGGTGGTTCGGTTAACCGAAAATCGAGATAATCGAAGTCTAAATTCCTATTTCGGTCGGTTGTCGATCAGGGGTAACCGACCGATCGGTTACCGGTTATAACCGAACTAACTGAAACTCCACCCCTATTTCGAGCAAACAAGAGGAGGAGGACGACGACATGGACGAGTAAGAAGGAGAAGAAGAAAAAACCGTTAACCAGAGAGAAACGGAGGTTTGTATATCTTCACTCTTCAGAAGCGTCAAGAATTTCTCTGCTACTGTCGAAATATACTAAAGAGGTTATAAACGAACGCATCCATAATATGTTATTCTATTAATATTGTACACAAGAAAAATGATTACATGAATCTATATTAAATCTACGTCTAAACTTTAATATCACCGCAACCGAATTTAGTATTATATGCCAACCGCGACCACAAATGATTAGCGGTTAATCGCAATGCAAAACAATTTCACAGCAACAAGGTGTCAGATGAAGGTCTTGGCGACTGGCGTGCTATGGTCGCGGCTATGGAGGCCGTGTGTGTCTCGTGGTCGATGGTATCTCATGGGAGCCCTTTGTGTTTAGAAGGGTAGATTTCAAAGACGACAACATGTAAGGCGGAATTGCAAGGAGCTCCGAAGTTCTTATTCGGTTTGCGGTTAACCACAAACTACGTGGTTAGTTGCGGTTAGTTCTTATTTGGTTGCGGTTTCGATTAAACTGCTAATTGCTAAACAACTAATATCACTAACCGCGATCGCGAAAGAGCCTTCTTTTTCAATTTGCGATCAACCACAAATCACGTTGTTTCGGTGCGATTAGCCGTCTAACCGCAAAACCACAACAATATTGTACCCCCGCCCACGATGAGTCCAGTTTCAATCTTTGTCATCGTTCCCCCTTCTAATTTGTGGAAAGTAGTCTGTAATCTATTTCAACTATCCTAGGTAGAAACTCTGTCCTTGAGCATTTACATCCCAAACTCCACTGCCATTTGGTCTGCAATGTTTTGCTTGTCATTTAGCCCTCTCCCTCTTCACCGTTTTCCAGTAAGAACTGTCCAAAAGCATCCCTTGCCACCACCCTATAACATATGCATTCTCTCGTCAGATTCACCGCGTCAACATTCATCTTGATCCATTCTTCCAGAGGCTTTGTCCAAGTATGATCTCAGGCTTTTTCACGCATGTTGCACTTTTTTATTGTAGGACTTGTATTCTTCACATAGCATCATCGCTTTTCCCACCACTTCCCATTTCTAATATTTGCGATTATTGAACATATGGGTGTTTCCTTCATTCCATATATTCCATAGCACCATTCCTAGCTGTCCAATTAATCCTCATTTGTGCAGTTCGGTACAGTCCAACACGTCGCACACCCTAGGGGTGGAAATCGGTACGATATCGGTATCCCAATACCAAATACTGAAATCTCGAATACCGAATTACATTCTAAAGTCAATCACAATCCCAATCCCAATCCTAATCCCTTAATAATTTCGGTATCCAAATCCCAATCCCTAAATATTTCGGTATCCCAATCGGTATTATCGAATACGAAATTAATTACCTTTGCAAGTAATAATTAAATACATAAATGAGATTTGATTGTTTAATTTACGGCAAAGAGACTAACCAAATAGTCTTGAGTTTGCCTAGAGCTAGGAAATGGATAAGGGGAATGGAGGAGAGGTGATATCTCAAATTCTTGTTATTGGTAATCCTTAATTTGACGAATTGGAGGTTGAGAGACGACTAATACTAGTGTTTGTTTTTTGGTGTTATTAAAATAACAAGATATTATGTGAGAAATGAGAGTGACTTAATTTGAAAAGTCATAATTGATTTGGATGGGGGCTTCTAAGTTGTGAAAGAGTGAGTAATTACTAAAGGTTGTGTGTTATTGTTAGCGGTTTTGAGCTTGTTTTGGGCTTGTATAATTTGGTTTGGCCCATTGTATGATAACATATACGTAGAAGTGAGTAGAAGTAGAGAACAAGCCCTAGCAGATGCATACGTGAGCTAGGGTTAGAGGATAATATATATATGTAAACATGTAGAGGATCGGACTCAAGAAAACCTAATAAGAGTTTCAACTCGGAGAGTTCTAGCTCTCCCGTGGACTAGTCCCGATATCGGGGAAACCACGTAAACAGTGTGTCTCATTTTCTTCTTCGTTTTCGTATTAAGAGTGTTTTGATACTCGCTAACATGGTACCAGAGCTATCGTGTATGGAATCTGACAGGGTTTCAGTTCGATTGAACTCCAAGAACTATGCGCTATGGGAGTTCCAGTTTCGTATCTTTATTGAGGGCAAAGGCCTTCTTCCGTTCCTGGATGGCACGTCCGAGAGGCCACAAGTTCCACCGTCGTCGGCTGAAGAACTCGCTCAGTGGGTTCAAACTGATGCTCGGGTGAAGTCTCTACTTCTGAGTACTATCGATCCAGTCATAAGTCTGGGTCTTCGTCTGCTACGTTCGGCGCGGGATATTTGGGTTCATCTCGCCCAGACCTATACAACCTCTGATCCGGCACGTCAATTCGAGATCACGTTTGAGTTAGCTCGGCTTGAGCAAGGAGATATGGACGTAACATCATATTGTAATGCTGCACAATTACTATGGACTGATCAAGACTTATTAACCGCTGCTTTGTGCTCCGCTACGGCGTCGGCCGAGGTGATTCAAGATCACCAACGCACCCGACTGATGCAATTCCTCAGCCGACTGAAGCCTGAATTTGAGTCTGTTCGTGCCAATTTGCTGCAGCGCGAGCACTTGAAGATGGATGGGATTCTCGTCGTTCTGGTCCGTGAGGAAACGCGTCTAAGGACGCAAGCACAGCTGGATCTTCGCCCAGGCGCTGGCGAAGCGGTATTTGTTGTGGCCAGCTCGAAGGGTGTTGGTGGGTCCAAAGGGAAAGCGCCTTCTGCTTCTGCTGGAGATGAAGAGGTCTATGCTGTTTCTAGGCCTCGTTTTCAGCGTCGTATGTCGGAGATAGTGTGCCATCATTGCCGCCAGCCGGGCCATTATCAAAAGTATTGCAAACAACGCAATTTTTGCGTCTACTGCAAGAAGAAAGGTCATATTATCACTGAGTGCAGGCTTATTCAGCCCCGGACGACCGACACCAATCCTGCGCCACCAAATCCATCCACTGGAGGCGCGTATGCTGTTCGCCCAGCAGGGTTCCCGGACCAGCTCCTTCTCACGGCCAGTATATGACTGCCGAGGCTGTTGAGCAATTGGTTCATTCTGCTCTCCAGCGATCCTTGCCCACTGCTATCACGAGTGCATTTGCGTCGCTTCATCAGGATGGTAAGACTCCCTCTTGGCTTTTGGATTCTGCATGTTTCAATCACATGACGGGCAATGTTAATTCCTTTACGAATTTACGGTCGGTTAAGTCTAGCTCTATTCAAGTTGCCAATGGGCAGCGACTTAATGTTACAGGCGTTGGTGATGTTGAGACGTCAAAAATGAACTTAGCTAGTACATTATGTGTTCCGAATCTTGTGCCAAATTTAATTTCTGTTGGGCAACTAACCGAGCAAAATTGTCGTGTTGTGTTCGATTCCTCTGGTTGTGTGATTCAGGACCGGACGACGGGGAGGCAGATCGGAAGGGGGAGTAAAAGTGGAAGAGTTTTTCAGCTCGAGGAATTGTCGGGTCAACCTTTGTCATCTCAGTCTTCGTCTAGTATTGAGTCTAGTTCGCTACCGGTCTTTTCTAGTTTACCCAATAATGAGTTTGAATTGTGGCATTCTTGGTTAGGTCATCCCCATTCCAGTCGGCTTGTAACCATGTTTAAACAACAACTTCTTGGGAATAAAAAGGTTGATTTTTCTTCGGGAAATTTTCAGTGTACAAGTTGTATTGAGGCTAAATCCACTCGTACCTCATTTCCATCTAGTGCTACTGTGATTTCCGAGCCCTTTCAGATTGTTCACACTGATCTTTGGGGTCCGTCACCTACGGATTCTCGTCATGGTTACAAATATTTTGCGTTATTCGTGGATCATGCTACTCGATTCACTTGGGTGTATTTTCTTCGTTAAAATCCGATCTTTTTTCTGTTGCCACCGAGTTCTTAAAAATGATTCAAACCCAGTTTGGTAGAACAGTTCGTGTAGTCCGATCCGATCCTGGGGGGGAATCAGCTCTAATCCGTTAGCCAGTTTGTTTCGGTCTCAGGGAATATTGACTCAGAAATCGTGTCCGGGGGTGTCTCAGCAAAATGGTCTTGTTGAGCGTAAAAACCGTCATGTTGTCGAGCTTACTCGTGCCATGTTGTTAGCTTCTCATGTCCCAGCTCGTTTTTGGCCGGAAGCTGTCCCAACTGCTGTCCGATTGATCAATTATCAAATTACTCCTGTTCTTGATCAACGTAGTCCTCATTTTGCTTTGTTTAAGAAACATCCGGATTACTCTCATCTTAGAGTTTTCGGTTGCACCTGTTTTGTGCTTCTTCCGCGCAAAGAATGATCAAAATTGTCCTCCAAAACGTCGAAATGTCTTTTCCTTGGTTATAGCAATATCCATAAGGGGTATCTTTGCTTCGATCCATCGCTTAACCGGCTTCGTATATCCTGTGATGTCGTTTTCTTTGAGCGTCTTATGTTTTACTCTAGTACCCCTGAGGATGTGTATTTTCTATCCGAGGTGACCCGGCTTCCTATGTTTGAAGATGATGTGGACATGGATGTTGATTTACTCCCCCCCCCCCCCCGACTCGCCTGACCCCCCGACACTTGGTTCCAGCTTATCTACATCATCATCGGACAGCTCGTCTCCAGCCTCCAGTGACTCCATTCCCGCCAGCAGTCCGTCGTCCACCAGTAGTTCCGCCAGCAGCTCCTCGTCTGCACACTCCACGGCCGCACCACCTCCTGCGCTACGCAGGTCGCTTCGGACAACACAGGGACAGCTCCCTATTCGGTACCACGATTTCGTTTCTTATAATGTTGAGGCCTTTACTATACCTACCTCGTATAAACAGGCAATGCTCGACCCACGTTGGAACAAGGCCATGCAGACTGAATTTGATGCCCTCCATGCCACGGGTACATGGGAGGTAGTTGATCGTCCTCCTGAGCCAGTCACTATTCTTGGAAATCGGTGGGTATATGCAATCAAAGTAAAGGCCGACGGTACTCTTGAGCGGTTTCGCGCACGACTTGTTGTTCAAGGTTTTGGTCAAGAATATGGTCTCGATTACGACGAAACCTTTGCTCCAATAGCAAAAATGCAAACCGTTCGAACTCTGCTTGCTGTCGCTGCCATTCGGGGGTGGCCCTTGTACCAGCTCGACGTTAAAAATGCATTTTTGCACGGTGATCTAAAGGAAGTGGTGTATATGCGACGACCACCTGGTTATACAGTTGGGCGTGAAGATCAGGTGTGTCGGTTACGTCGATCTCTCTACAGTCTCAAACAAGCACCCCGGGCTTGGTTTGAGAAATTCCAGGAAACGGTTTTGGCTCTTGGGTTTCGGCAGAGCAGCAATGACCCATCATTATTTCTTTGGTCTTCAGCTGCGGGTCTTATTGCTTTGTTGTTGTATATCAATGATATGATCATCACTGGGGATGATGCTGCAGGTATTACGAAGCTCAAGGCAGGGTTACATGCTTCCTTTACATTGAAAGAGTTGGGATCTCTATCTTATTTCCTCGAGTTAGAGATTACTCGGTCACAGAAGGGTATTCTTCTCAGTCAACGAAAATATATTGGGGATTTATTATCGTCGGCTCAGTTTGGAGACTGTATTCCAGTTACTACTCCCATGGAAGTTAATTTGCATCTCAGTCGGGACTCGGGTTTTCCCCTTGTCAATCCATCTCAGTATCGTCATCTTGTCGGCAGTTTGATTTACCTTACTCATACTCGGCTCGACATTTCGTTTGCTGTCCATGTGGTGAGTCAGTTTATGTCCGATCCCCGTGTAGATCATCTTTCAGCTGTGCACCGGATACTCAGGTACTTACAGGGTACCCGCGAGGTTGGCCTTTTTCTCCCTGCTACTGGTGATTTACGTTTACAGGCCTACTCCGACTTCGATTACGCTGGTTGTGTTGATACTAGGCGCTCGACTACTGGTTGGTGTGTTCAGTTTGGTGGAGCTTTTGTGAATTGGCGTTGTCGGAAACAGGATAAGGTGTCTAAGTCTTCGACTGAAGCTGAGTACCGTGCTATGTCTGATGTTGCCTCCGAGCTGGTCTGGATGCAACGTCTTCTCCTGGACCTTGGTGTTTCTTGCCCGTATGCGATCACTCTTCATGTTGATAATACCAGTGCGATTCAAATCGCCGTAAATCCGGTTCTCCATGATCGCACAAAACATATTGAAATTCATGTTCACTATGTTCGTGATCTTCTTCATGACGGGTTTCTCGTTGTTCGTCATGTTGCTTTTGCTGACCAGCTGGCTGACTTGTTCACGAAGCCATTTCATCGCTCTCGTCATATGTTATTATCGAACAAATTGATGCTTAGGGATCAGCATCAATTTGGGGGAGGCTGTTAGCGGTTTTGAGCTTGTTTTGGGCTTGTATAATTTGGTTTGGCCCATTGTATCTAGATAATAAATAAAAGCCGAATGATGAAAAGTGTTGCTCCATTTCAAATTTCCTGCAACGAGAGTGATTATAGGAAGGACATTTTGGTCTTCACAATTACTTATTTTCTTATTTATTTATTCATAAAAAAGGCATGCACTAGGATTTGAACCTTGGTCTCTTTAAAAGCAAGCAAGGATCATAATTCATAACCAATCACACTAAGTATATTTGTTGTATCTATTTAAATTCAAACATACACGAACCTTAATTATGAAAATCATATGACTTTTTTAACGATTAGTTGGCCACTGAATCTCCCGTAAGTACTTATTTGGTGTTTTAATACTTTGATTATTTTAGTTGTAGTTTAATACTTAATTTAAATTTCTATCTATTTTATAAATATATGATAACCCTAAAATTGCACCCCAAATATCACTGGTTCGAATATTGCATATCGAATTGCAATATTAAACATGTAGAAGCAATATCGACTTCTTAAATTAGTATTATTTTTCAGAATTACTATGGAGAAATTATATCTTTGTGCAAACTATATGAGACTGATTCTTTTAATGTTTTAGTCGGGATAACCGCTACATTTTAAACTTCTTCATAATCTGGCATGATTGGATCCAATGATCATTATACAAGATTGTGTTCAATAGGGTGGCTCATTTCACCACTTTTTGTAGGACAATGACAGGTCTACATCTACACTCATCACAATCTACACATCATATAAATGTGAAATGTGAAATGAGAAAAGAGGGATTCCATTTCAAATTTGATGCGTACAGAGCAATTATTTAGGGGTAAATTTAGAAGATGCCAGTGTGGTCGGTCTGTTGAGCACGAAAGTAAAAATATGTTTTCATTTAAACGGGCCCAAACTGTTATTTGGCCCACTAATCGTGCACCCATCGCCAATGCAGTCAAATTCGGGATTTTGATCGTAAAATCGTAGGATTTTAGGATTTTACTTAGGGATTCCGATCTTAATTTTACTATAAAATCGGTGGACCTTAAAATCGTTTAAAATCGGGAGTAAAATCGTTAAAATCGTAAAATAGTACCGAAATCGGGATTTTGATCGTAAGAGAACAAAATAGGTGGTTTGAGCCAATTTAAAATAAGTATAACTGTTTCAGCGGAAAGGGAAATGGAATCTTCTCAGATATTTTTTCTATTAGAAAAATATTCAAAAATAATAAAAATAACCAAATTAGGGTTCGATTAATCTCTTTCCCTTCACCCAATTTAACTTATTGGTAAAACACCTGTCCTAATATTGGAAGTATGTAAGAACTAACATCATTATTAACTAATTAATTTATTAATGAATATATTTGTACCAAGCCACTAACATTACTTATTTTATTGGAGTTCAATTATTTTTAGTTTTAAATCATACTTAGTAGACGATGTCGAAATATTACTTTGAGTTAAACAACCTAGACATAACATGAAAATAAGAGCCAAACCCATGAACTATATCCCTTCATCATGAATTAGTTTGAGTTACACATTAAATAACAATTAAAATAGTGATTTTGGAACGTTAATCTTGAGAATTATCTTATGGAAAAAAAATCTTATGAATTATCATTTTAAATGCTATGTGTCTTTGTGATATTAATAATTTACCTTATTAATATTCTTATATGCTATGTTCTATATGGTACTTAAAATCCTACGATTTTACGATTCGATTATACGATTTTGATTTTATACCAGTTTTCGATTTTAGGTAAAATCCTGATTTTAACTGCTTTGCCCATCGCAGCCTCTCCAAATCTTCCTATTCTACTCGCCGGGTCATCTCCTCCACTACAAAATATCTCCTCATGTACTCAAAGTTCTCACTGAAACCTAATATCTACAACTTAGGCGCAGAGGGAGCAACCGATGGATTGTAGCGACCCCCACTATTTTGATAGCTAATCAAGAAGAGCGCGTTTGTTTAGTTGTATGGTGATTCACTTAATTAACAATTTTTTATTTCGTTGACAGCCTCCTCTCCGCAATTGTATTGTGTTATCTGAAGGCGCAAGTGCAACAGGTCCAGGGGTAAACAATATGTATAAAGCGTTGGCCAAATTGAATTGAGTCAGTCTACTTGGAATATGAAGATTTTTGCTTAATTGCTTTGGTTCGTGATGCAACTATGTTATGTTTGAAGGTAGACCAACGCAAACAACAGCACAGCTCCAGGGCTATTCTGCACATTAGGTAGTTGGGGCATTAATTGATAATTATTTGGAATTATTCCTACAAGTACATAATTTGGAACGTGCCTTTATATTGCATTGATTAATAGTTGTTTGAGATTTTTCAAATGAGTGATTTGACATGTTAAACTCTCTTATTTTTGAAAATGGAGTCTTCGAAGTGGAATATGAAGATTTTGGATTAAGCTTGGTTTCGTAACGCCCTTATGGGTGTTTATTCTCTAAAATGCAGCTGTCTTTCAAAGTGCCCGTTGCAAATGGCAGGTCAGGATACAACGATGGTACCGGTACACGTTTATATCATTAGTAGGTAGCAGATTGTGTCCATTCTACTATATCATTTAGCTAAATACTTAGTTGTTCTTTTCAACTAAAAATTATGCTTAAATGCTGTGATTGGCCTCAGAAATGTATGTCTTTGCATTAACTGTTAATGATTGTGAGTTTTGGTTTAGTGGTGAAAAGTCCATTTATTTAGAAGTCTAAATTGGGCAAACCTATTGGACAATAGGAATGCCATACATTAGTTTCGTGGGAGGTTTGTTTGATGTCTCAGGGTGTTAGATTTTTTAGAAGGTTGTTTGTTGTGGCAGAGAGTCCCTAAAGCTAGCGAGGTATTCCTATGTGGGCTTTTTCTTTGTTTGACTTTTTCTCGCCTTTTTTCTTATCTCTTTTTCTATTTTTGGTTTTTGTGTGCTACCTTCAGTTGCTAGGTCTTCATTTGTGAGCCATCTATACTTTTCTTATTCAGTGCCTAAAAATCATATATACTCGATTGCATAGTAGTTACTAATAGATACATTTATACCAATAGAGAGATTTTAAGTTTTATCAGTTGTTAGTTTTAATATTTACTTACATTGGTTGTTTATATAGTTTTCTTTATAATATTTCTCATTATACAACTAACTACTATGGCTACGTAGTTGTATAAGTGGGGGTTGGACATGATAGTTCTTAGAAGCATCAATACTTGAAGGTTATTATAATGACCAAATTCTAAAGTTATGGTTTGCCTTCAACTTGCTTGGAGCATTTCAATTATGCATCAATTGTTCTCTCTGTGTAGTTAACTCTCAGACAAATCGAAAATCTTGCTGATATGTGCTTGATTGTAGTTAAATTTAGGGTTCTACTGCATTGTTGCTTTACTCTTTTTTCGTGGTTGAGTCTGCTTCAAAAAATTTAGTTTGATTTTAGAAAATTTTGCTTCTGTCTTGCCACCAACGCGTTCAATAGATGGAGACGGCAGAGGCGAAGGCTATTTTTGTGTTGTTGTTGCTGGTTTAGGGATCGGTTTGTGAAGAAGAGGGAGAAGAGAGGGGGAAAGGAAAATGCAGGAGAGGGGGATAACTCTTTTCTCCGACAAAAATGGAGTGAAGAAAGGAATTATGATCAGTAAGAATATGGTTATCTTACATAACGGTCTCTATTCTGTTTGAATTGAGCTTGGGAGGCAGTGATAAGGACGAGCTGCAACCAATTCATAGTGAGAAGAGAGCTATGAACTGTGATCATGTCTTATTTCAAGTTAGAAGGTAGTTTCAGTATAAGGATTATTTAATTTGACAAGTTGTTTCGTCCATGATTCTTGGTAATTTCAGTGCCATTCTAGCCAATGTTTAGTCTGTAATTTTTGAGAATTGATGTGCGAGTAATGACTTTCACTTAGCTTCAACTATTATGTGTGTATTTATTGGCATGTGATAGAATTCTCTTTTCCTTTTCTTTGAATTCATTTTCATACTCTAATTGTATTATTTGTACATAGGCAAATCATGCTCGAGATGGCAACTCGCTGATATGGCTGGTGCAAGGAATGAAGCCATCATTAGAATTCAGACCGACAACGGGGAGGTATGCCCAGGACTAATTCAATGATGATTGATGATGGTATAATAAAAACTGCAGTCTGCATCAGCACCAATTTCTAGGCCTAAGTAAAGGTATTCAACCCAGAACTCTGCTTAGCGCTAAAAATTGCCATCACCCAACCTTGATCCTGTTTGACCCACTTCTGAAGAGTCAAGATATATGACTAATCCTCCCCGTTCGTATTTTCTTATTGACTCTTTCTGACCCTTTAGGTTGGGGCGGGGCGGGTCGGATTGGATTAGTGGGTCGGTCCTAATCAAGTGGAATCCCAGTCCCTTCACTCTCACTTGCTTTCTCTCCCATTCCACAAGTGGGTAACATACAGTAATCCGGCCAACGGGCCGGGTAATAAGCTAGTAATAACATATACGTAGAGGTGAGTAGAAGTAGAGAACAAGCCTAGCAGATGCATACGTGAGCTAGGGTTAGAGGATAATATATATATATGTAAACATGTAGAGGATCGGACTCAAGAAAACCTAATAAGAGTTTCAGCTCGGAGAGTTCTAGCTCTCCCGTGGACTAGTCCCGATATCGGGGAAACCACGTAAACAGTGTGTCTCGTTTTCTTCTTCGTTTTCGTAATAAGAGTGTTTTGATACTCGCTAACAGTTATATTTCATTAATTTTTAATTTTTCGGTATTTCTCGATATTTCGGTATATACCGATCCCAATCCCGTAATTCCGAATACCGAACAGCACTCCTAAATAAATACCAATCCCAATCCCTAATAAATAAGCCGGTATTCGGTAATACCAAATAGTAATAAATTTGGTACGGTATTCGCTATATCCCAAATACCGGTACCAAACTTCCAATCCCTAATAAATAAGCCGGTATTCGGTAATACCAAATAATAATAAATTCGGTACGGTATTCGGTATATCCCAAATACCGGTACCAAACTTCCAATCCTACACACCCCTATCTAACATCCATAAATTCGTGTAACTCATCATTCATCCTTGCAATTGTTTATTAGTACTCTCCCATCAATATAATGACTAGATACTGTCATGACCTCAACGTGAATCTCATTTTCCCACATTAACAATAAACCACTCGTTCTATTCAAGCCTGCCAACCCCCATTTTCCATCATAATATCCGAACTTTATTATTTTTTCATTTCATTCCTCTTTGTAATGTTTTGTTTTCATTAGGAAAACAATGTTGGGACTTGTTTGTGTTGGAGTTTTGGTCGGACCGGTTAAATCATATGCTCACGAGTTGGTCCGACAGCTCACTTGGTCCTGGCAAAATACATATGGCTTGCTTTTACTTATGAAGGACACGTTTCTTTATAATTAAAGTGGCCATATTTATAATGCATGGACGGTTGTGGAGGGCAATTTCATTTGCATGGCCATTCCAATTTAAAGGTTCCATGAACGTTTGGAATTGGTGGTTGGATTATTTTGATAATGGCAACGGATGGGGACCTTGGTTCATGAAGAGACGTCTCTTCCCAGTAGGCACTAGTAGGCCATTTGGTTCCAACCGTACCGGCTAATCAAATTAAAGGTGCCATGCATTTGATTTGAATAATTCCATGTATTGTTCCTATCTTTTCCCATAAGTTGCAACGTTTTACTTGGAACAAGGTAATGCTTCGGGTTGAAGCAACATGCTTGTTCCATCTCTATAAAGAGAGATGGTTGTATAGGGAAGATGACACACCAAAATCGATTCTTCTTCTTACTAATCTTCTAAATATGTTTTAGGTACTTAAGCCTGGAACCTAAAGTGGTGATAGTTTTATCCTACGAAAAATTTTCTGTAACCCTAGACTTGTTGAGGGTGGAAATAATCTTTTCGGAAAGTGAACGTTGTTCACGACTCTATCACAATCCTGATCATCCGGTATCGGGCTATCTTACGTGTACCCTAGTCCCAAAAAGTGTTAGAAATCGAACAGGAAAAATTAGGGTTAATTACCGGATCTGGCTGAGTCGCGGACTAGGTCGCTCTCTTTAAGAGGTTTGTGGCACTTCCTCGTAATGCGCACAACAGACTATCAGCCGGTCGCCTTCAGGATAAAACAGCCATTCTAATTTTGTTGCTCATCGGGTTTATGCGAAAACCGGAGCTCTATGAACTTACTCTCTCTCTCTCGTGTTTCTGCTCTCTGAGGTGTGTTTAGAGGGTCTGGGGGGTCTGCTATTTATAGGAGCAGAAAACCCAGAATATTCCCTCTTTCTTTGGGAATAAGTCACATTTTAATTAGGGAGATAATTACTCCCATAATTAAAATATAATCTTTTAAGATAATTAATCCTAATTATCTCCATAATATTCCTTTTTATTAATTATCCATCTTATTTTTGTATTATGGGAAAATACTGGATAATTAATTAGGAATTTCATTTATAGCTTTTAAAAGCTATTCATCCCAACTATCCCCCACTTGAATAGTTTTGAAACTATCTAGAGCATCAACAGTTCCATAAGATCGGGCATAAGCTAAGGTATCACGAAGATTTGAACCTTAGCGTAGTAGTTACACTTCCGATTTCATAAGGGTGACTCGTAGTTTTGAACCCTATCTCAGACAATGTAGCACACCGGATCTTTTCATTGAGTGATATTCTCTCATAGGCCGTGCGTTACGTTTATGGCCATGCACGTTATCCCGGTTTAGTGAACGCTCTAGCAACTATGTGCCTCCAAAAGTTCCATAGGGAGCGACCCCACTCCCACATTCACATAGGTGAGTCTATCAGGAATACCCCCAAAGTAAAGTACTCCACCCCACATAGGGTATATATCTCATTAAGAGTTGTTAACTCAACCTCCATTGCTTTGGGATTCATGTTTCACTATGCATGAACTTTTCATACTACTCATTACTTGTTATTACCCATTGAACCCATTTCTTGGGATCTCCAGTCTGTTGGGTCGGGTTACCATCACTTGTAGTCCGTGGTTCGATAGGCATAAGTCTCATACCCTTGGCGGTATTTTGGACTTTCTCTCTAGATAATCCTTTCGTCAAAGGAAAAGGATCAGCTAGATTATGTTAGGACCTTACAGGATCCACCCTCATTGCTCCTATCGTTAGGAGTTCTCTTACAGTACTGTGCTTACGACGAATTTGTCGTCTCTTTTCGTTCTAGAACCGGTTCCCTTCTTTTGCAATAGATGTGGTGCTATCACAATGAATCAACTACCGGAGGGATCGGTCTTTCCCATAAGGGAATCTCTAGTAATGACCCTCTCAATCAACTTTTCTCTTTACAAGCCATTGCTAGCTCTATCATTTCTGATTTCTTAGTTGATTGAGTCAGGATCGTTTACTTCTTAGAATTCCAAGACACAACTTTTCCAGTGATGTTTAAAACATGTCCACTGGATGCCTTGAAGTCTTCTATAGGGTATTCTCGTCCGCATTAATATACCCTACCAATACAGTAAGAAACCATTGATAACTTATATCAAAGTCTACTGTTCTCATAAGGTGTCTCATGACCCTTTCAATAGCATTTCAATGCTTCATACCAGGACACTGAATAAACCTGCCAAGTACCCCCACTATTTCGGGTCTCATGTTTATCAGCCTCTCGCAGACTGTTGATGCTAGTATATTCTTTCTTACACCGTCTTAGGTGTTCTTTAAAAATTTATACTAGCATCATCAACCATGTATGCAGGTGTACAACTCGTATTTCTTCTAGATCCAACTATGTAGTTAAACTGATCTAGATGAAATCTCTTTTATTGTCCTAGTACTCTGGATCTCTAAGCATAACACTTGCTTCATCCAGATCTTTTACCTTCATAATTCTCAAACATGGTTTTTTCCACATTATTAATATCATGAATCTTTGTACCAAAGATCTACATGACATTCATAGTGCAAGTGTCATTTTCAAATTTGTAATAAATGCACTTGTCACTTCCATTTAAAAACCATAAGAGAACCATATTTTTCTTGCCACGATTTAGAGTCTATTTCAAATCATACCATGATTTTTCTAACCATAGACTTTGAAAGCATGTTCAAGAATACAACTTCTTAGGTTGTCTCATGTAGATTTCTTTATCTAAGTCACCATTCACAAAAGAAGTTTAACATCCATATGATGGTTGTTATTCTACTTATTGGTGAATAGATATCAAAGAATCTACAATTTTTCCACTTCACCTACAACCTTAGCTACTAGGCGATCATTATACTCATAAACTAAACCATTAGGTTTTAGTTTTTCTTTTTAAGAATCCATTTATTACCCATGGCTTCATTGCCAAGACGTAACTCTACAAGATTCTAAGTCTATTAGACTCCAATAATTCCATTTCGTTAATAATGGATTCTCCCACAAATCTGCACCTTACAGAAGTTTGAACTTCTAGCAGACTTGTAGGATCTTTCTTAGAGTGTAAATAACAAACTCATAACCAAAATCCTTTATCGATTTATGGTTCGTTTGCTTCTTCTGAGTTCATACACAGATTCACCACCCCCACTAGTTCCATTATTTCTAATAGTAGGTAGGATACAACCCCCACTATTTCTTGATTTTAAATGGAAGTCCATCGGCATCAATGAATTCAAAAACATAATGAGCACTCAAGTTATGAGGCCTATGTGTTTTTCCTATAGCATATCCAATAAACACAATCATATGCTTACTCATAATTATATTGCACTGATTCTCTAATTCTAATACCAGCCAACAATAATTAGGGCAATCAATAATAATGCGATAAAGCATTTCAAGTCAGTTTAAGTAAGCATCTCATCATGTTTACACATAAAATTTAATCAGATCTAAAGTTTCTAATTCTCTAAACACATATTTATGTGTCATTTATCTTAGCTATGGAAATCACATTTATCACAACCATTATGAGAATGTGACCGTAGCTATTCAATTCCTCAAGATATACGTCAAAGACGTGCATGCAAGACCCATAAGAATTAAACACTTTAACTTTAATATCATATGCATACTGTAGACACCACATTTTGTCCGGAGCAACCACTCTACTTAAAACTCAAAATGAAAGGAGAATTTGAAGTTTAAGGTTGGATAGAATTGGTTGAGACTAGAAGTAGCAAGTCAATATAAATGAACAAACTAACGAGTATTTAGTCATAAGATAAAACGAATTGTTTGCAATGGAAAACACAAACTATCTAAATTGTCGGCCTCCAATTGTGTATAGTTGCGAATTGAGCACTTTAGCGGCCAAGAGGTATCAGAAGGTTTGGAATTTGTAATTTGGCACTTGATTAAAAGAACCAAGCTTTATTATCAAATGTTTGTCTAAACTAAACATACAAGAATGATTACATTTTATAATAAGAGCATAAATGATGATTAATAACACATAAATGATGATTAATAACACATGGGTTGGCTCAAAAGAAAATTTACTACATTATTATACATTATACATAAAAAGCAGAATCTGCAAACTTCATTCTTTGTTGGCACTAGTCAGATCTGGTGGCCCAGCTTGTTCTAACAATTTGGTCACCACTTCAAGCCCAAAACAAACTACAAGACTGCAAAAGAAGAAAGCAATCAGCATTATTTCGGTCCACAATCAAGCCCATGCCAACTGACACTCAGTCAACCAGATTTCCACTGCCTATATCCCAACTGAAGGGGCAGCAGCAGAAACTACCACCGTCCTAGAGAAGTAGGAGGGCGGCCACCTCTTCAAAGGACCACTAAAAACTCACCACACAGCAACCTGCAACAAAAAGGAAACAGTTAAAAGTAAAACCAAATGCAGGCACAAATCATGGCTGCTACCTCCTGAGAAGAGTAGGACGGCCACCTTTTCAAGGACTAACTAAACATTGACAGCAAGCAAAATGAACAGTAAAATCCAGGTATAAAAGGAGAGGTCGGTGACCAAAACAAGGGAGAGGAGGAAGTGATCTGAGGGTTCTCAATTCCAGAAAAATAAGGAGAATAGCACAAAAGTAAACATCAATTTTGATAGGAGAAGAGAGCAGTTAATCGATAGAGGAAAGGAGAAGCAAAAGCAGCTCTGGAGGCATAGAAGCAGAAGGCAGAGGACATAGCAATCAACCAGCAGAAAATCAAACACAAGAAAACACTCTCGGCAGTTAAGGTTGGCATTTCTCAAACCCATATTTGATCCGTGTATAAGAGTCTTCATTCGTCTACTTTTTTTTTTTTTTTTTTTTTGATAAAGGTCTTCATTCGTCTACTTAACAAGCTTAGTTGAAAACAGAAAATGAATGTTTCTTCATGGTAGCCTATATGTATATGTTAGATTCGTGTGTGTTTGATAGATCGATATCTATATATTATTAGAGATCTACTCTTGCAACCATTTTCTGTCGTTTTTAGACTAAATCATGGATCAAACCAGCCAGATTATCTGTATGTACATGATAGATCAGTATGTTTCTTTTTGCTAGATTTGTTTTGTGATTATTACTGCTTCATAATTCACAGTATCCAAGTCGGTTTACTCAAGTTCTATCCATGTAGAATAATAAGCAGAGATTGAAATTTTTGTGAATCTCTAATCAACATAAAAGGCAGCTAAATAGAAAACTTCAACTCGCAATCAACCCATAAATCATAAAAGCATAACAAAGACGAAAAAATGAGTCGATCTAGACTAAATAAAAGTTGAAGTTCTTCTCATTTGGTCACAAGCAGTGGATGTGACGTTTTCTTACTACTTATTTTAAGGTTACTTTCTAACAGAAACACTTTAAGCCTCTTGGTTTTCTACACCATAGTCTAAATAGAGTGACAACCTCAAATTACCGAGTAAAGACTAATAACGAAATTAATGCAGAAATTCAATAAAAAATAGCAAATCCTAGTCCGATCAAAATGGCAAACAGTGGCAGAGATTAATAGAAGCGAAAGTAGCTACTTTGGTTCATTACCAAAAATCCCAAATCAAGCCATCAAATAGCAAGAGAGAAAGTTTGATTCTGTTATAGATTGCAGGCAGTAGCAGCAATCATTAGTTTAGCTTCTTTTAGCTTTTTCAATCAAATATGCAAGTCCCAGATCAAAACCTGTAACAACAAAAATTAAAAAAAGGATACCTAAACCAAAACTCTGCCGCCGGTCGTGGTGCAGGCCGCGTCGCCGGCAGCTCCCATTTCTCTTTCCGGTGGAGACCAGAACAAAAACAAAAAATAAACAAATGGGGTTAAGATCCCGATCTAGTACAGAATCAATTAAAAATGAACATGCACAGGAAAAAGAGCTTACCAGGGGTAAGATCTCCCCGTCGTCGCCTCCGTTCCAACTAGAATGGGTAGATCGAGTTTAGTAGAAGGTAAATCAAGAGTCCACCCTCGGTTTTAGGCCGAATTCCGGAAAAATAAACAAGAAAAAGGGTTAGAACCTCGAAAACCAGAAAATCAAAACCTGAAAATGGTAAAGAATCTTGCATGCAAAACAAAAACGAACCTTTAAGGTCCCCTCGTTGTCGTCGCTGGCGGTGCCTCCCCCCAGTCGACGCCGTTCTTCTTTCTCCTTGTCGTTTTCAGAAATATGGAGAGGGCTCGTCGGTTTGCATTTCTCGGATAAGAGAGGAAGAACGCGATAGGGAGAAGAAAATTGAGAGGGGAGCGTTTGGTTTGATTAGGGTTTTTGGGGTCACTTCTGGAAGAGGAGACGAAACAGAGGTGAGAGGGAGAGCTAGAGTCGAGAGAGAGGTGAGAGGGAGAGCTAGGGTTAGAGTTGAGCCTCCATCCTTTCCATCTAGATCTAGTCTAGATAATAAATAAAAGCCGAATGATGAAAACTGTTGCTCCATTTCAAATTTCCTGCAACGAGAGTGATTATAGGAAGGATATTTTGGTCTTCACAATTACTTATTTTCTTATTTATTTATTCATAAAAAAGGAATGCACTGGGATTTGAACCTTGGTCTCTTTAAAGACAAGCAAGGATCATAACCAATCACACTAAGTATATTTGTTGTATCTATTTAAATTCAAACATACACGAACCTAAATTATGAAAATCATATGACTTTTTTAACGATTAGTTGGCCACTGAATCTCCCGTAAGTACTTATTTGGTGTTTTAATACTTTGACTATTTTAGTTGTAGTTTAATACTTAATTTAAATTTCTATCTATTTTATAAATATATGATAACCCTAAAATTGCAGCCCAAATATCACTGGTTCGAATATTGCATATCGAATTGCAATATTAAACATGTAGAAGCAATATCGACTTCTTAAATTAGTATTATTTTTCAGAATTACTATGGAGAAACTATATCTTTGTGCAAACTATATGAGACTGGTTCTTTTAATGTTTTAGTAGGGATAACCGCTACATTTTAAACTTCTTCATAATCTGGCATGATTGGATCCAATGATCATTATACAAGATTGTGTTTAATAGGGTGGCTCATTTCACCACTTTTTGGCGTGTTAATGAATTTATAAGACAATGACAGGTCTACATCTACACTCATCACAATCTACACATCATATAAATGTGAAATGTGAAATGAGAAAAGAGGGATTCCATTTCAAATTTGATGCGTACAGAGCAATTTTTAGGGGTAAATTTAGAAGATGCCAGTGCGGTCGGTCTGTTGAGCACGAAAGTAAAAATATGTTTTCATTTAAACGGGCTCAAACTGTTATTTGGCCCACTAATTGTGCACCCATCGCCAATGCAGTCAAATTCGGGATTTTGATCGTAAAATCGCAGGATTTTAGGATTTTACTTAGGGATTCCGATCTTGATTTTACTATAAAATCGGTGGACCTTAAAATAGTTTAAAATCGGGACTAAAATCGTTAAAATCGTAAAATAGTAACGAAATCGGGATTTTGATCGTAAGAGAACAAAATAGGTGGTTTGAGCCAATTTAAAATAAGTATAACTGTTTCGGCGGAAAGGGCAATGGAATCTTCTTAGATATTTTTCTATTAGAAAAATATTCAAAAATAATAAAAATAACCAAATTAGGGTTCGGTTAATCTCTTTCCCTTCACCCCATTTAACTTATTGGTAAAACACCTGTCCTAATATTGGAAGTATGTAAGAACTAACATCATTATTAACTAATTAATTTATTAATGAATATATTTGTACCAAGCCACTAACATTACTTATTTTATTGGAGTTCAATTATTTTTAGTTTTAAATCATACTTAGTAGACGATGTCGAAATATTACTTTGAGTTAAACAACCTAGACATAACATGAAAATAAGAGCCAAACCCATGAACTATATCCCTTCATCATGAGTTATTTTGAGTCACACATTAAATAAAAATGAAAATAGTGATTTTGGAACATTAATCTTGAGAATTATCTTATGGAAAAAAAATCTTCTGAATTATCATTTTAAATGCTATGTGTCTTTGTGATATTAATAATTTACCTTACTAATATTCTTATATTCTATGTTCTATATGGTACTTAAAATCCTACGATTTTACGATTCGATTATACGATTTTGATTTTACCCCAGTTTTCGATTTTAGGTAAAATCCCGATTTTAACTGCTTTGCCCATCGCAGCCTCTCCAAATCTTCCTATTCTACTCACCGGGTCATCTCCTCCACTACAAAATATCTCCTCATGTACTCAAAGTTCTCACTGAAATCTAATATCTACAACTTAGGCGCAGAGGGAGCAACCGATGGATTGTAGCGACCCCCACTATTTTGATAGCTAATCAAGAAGAGCGCGTTTGTTTAGTTGTATGGTGATTCACTTAATTAACAATTTTTATTCCGTTGACAGCCTCCTCTCCGCAATTGTATTGTGTTCACGAAGATGTGAAGGCGCAAGTGCAACAGGTCCAGGGGTAAAAAATATGTATAAAGCGTTGGCCAAATTGAATTGAGTCATTCTACTTGGAATATGAAGATTTTTGCTTAATTGCTTTGGTTCGTGATGCAACTATGTTATGTTTGAAGGTAGACCAACGCAAACAACAACACAGCTCCAGGGCTATTATGCACATTAGGTAGTTGGGGCATTAATTGATAATTATTTGGGATTATTCCTACAAGTACATAATTTGGAACGACCTTTATATTGCATTGATTAATAGTTGTTTGAGATTTTTCAAATGAGTGATTTGACATGTTAAACTCTCTTATTTTTGAAAATGGAGTCTTCGAAGTGGAATATGAAGATTTTGGATTAAGCTTGGTTTCGTAACGCCCTTATGGGTGTTTATTCTCTAAAATGCAGCTGTCTTTCAAAGTGCCCGCTGCAAATGGCAAGTCAGGATACAACGATGGTACCGGTACACGTTTATATCATTAGTAGGTAGCAGATTGTGTCCATTCTACTATATCATTTAGCTAAATACTTAGTTGTTCTTTTCAACTAAAAATTATGCTTAAATGCTGTGATTGGCCTCAGAAATGTATGTCTTTGCATTAACTGTTAATGATTGTGAGTTTTGGTTTAATGGTGAAAAGTCCATTTATTTAGAAGTCTAAATTGGGAAAACCTATTGGACAATAGGAATGCCATACATTAGTGTCGTGGGAGCTTTGTTTGATGTCTCAGGGTGTTAGATTTTTTAGAAGGTTGTTTGTTGTGGCAGAGAGTCCCTAAAGCTAGCAAGGTATTCCTATGTGAGCTTTTTCTTTGTTTGACTTTTTCTCGCCTTTTTTCTTATCTCTTTTTCTATTTTATTTTTTGGTTTTTGTGTGCTACCTTCAGTTGCTAGGTCTTCATTTGTGAGCCATCTATACTTTTCTTATTCAGTGCCTAAAAATCATATATACTCGATTGCATAGTAGTTACTAATAGATACATTTATACCAATAGAGAGATTTTAAGTTTTATCAGTTGTTAGTTTTAATATTTACTTACATTGGTTGTTTATGTAGTTTTCTTTGTAATATTTCTCATTATACAACTAACTACTATGGCTACGTAGTTGTATAAGTGGGGGTTGGACATGATAGTTCTTAGAAGCATCAATACTTGAAGGTTATTATAATGACCAAATTCTAAAGTTATGGTTTGCCTTCAACTTGCTTGGAGCATTTCAATTATGCATCAATTGTTCTCTCTGTGTAGTTAACTCTCAGACAAATCGAAAATCTTGCTGATATGTGCTTGATTGTAGTTAAATTTAGGGTTCTACTGCATTGTTGCTTTACTCTTTTTTCGTGGTTGAGTCTGCTTCAAAAAATTTAGTTTGATTTTAGAAAATTTTGCTTCTGCAGTCCTGTCTTGCCACCAACGCGTTCAATAGATGGAGACGGCAGAGGCGAAGGCTATTTTTGTGTTGTTGTTGCTGGTTTAGGGATCGGTTTGTGAAGAAGAGGGAGAAGAGAGGGGGAAAGGGAAATGCAGGAGAGGGGGATAACTCTTTTCTCCGACAAAAATGGAGTGAAGAAAGAAATTATGATCAGTAAGAATATGGTTATCTTACATAACGGTCTCTATTCTGTTTGAATTGAGCTTGGGAGGCGGTGATAAGGACGAGCTGCAACCAATTCATAGTGAGAAGAGAGTTATGAACTGTGATCATGTCTTATTTCAAGTTAGAAGGTAGTTTCAGTATAAGGATTATTTAATTTGACAAGTTGTTTCGTCCATGATTCTTGGTAGTTTCAGTGCCATTCTAGCCAATGTTTAGTCTGTATTTTTTGAGAATTGATGTGCGAGTAATGACTTTCACTTAGCTTCAACTATTATGTGTGTATTTATTGGCATGTGATAGAATTCTCTTTTCCTTTTCTTTGAATTCATTTTCATACTCTAATTGTATTATTTGTACATAGGCAAATCATGCTCGAGATGACAACTCGCTGATATGGCTGGTGCAAGGAATGAAGCCATCATTAGAATTCAGATCGACAACGGGGAGGGATGCCCAGGACTAATTCAATGATGATTGATGATGGTATAATAAAAATTGCAGTCTGCATCAGCACCAATTTCTAGGCCTAAGTAAAGGTATTCAACCCAGAACTCTGCTTAGCGCTAAAAATTGCCCTCACCCAACCTTGATCCTGTTTGATCCACTTCTGAAGAGTCAAGATATATGACTAATCCTCCCCGTTCGTATTTTCTTATTGACTCTTTCTGACCCTTTAGGTTGGGGCGGGTCGGAGGAATTGGATTAGATGGGTCAGTACTACTCAAGTGGAATCCCAATCCCTTCACTCTCACTTGCTTTCTCTCCCATTCCACAAGTGGGTAACATACAGTAATCCGGCCAACGGGCCGGGTAATAAGCTAGTTTTATATATACCCGAAAGTGACGCAATTACCCCTAGCGTTTCGTAAATCTACCACCCCTTGCCACCGCGTTTTTGAGGATTTACGACTTTACCCTTCCCCCGTTACTAACCTAAAACGACGAGCTAAAAAATAGTCGTGACTGAGTTTCGAAACCTCGTCCTCGTCCTCGACGTCGACTTCGAACTCGAGCCGAACTTACTCCAGTAGCTTAGCCAGTTGGGCTGCTGGCCAATTGTACATAAATTTAATCATTCCATTTCATTTTATTATTTAACATTCTTAATACGAAATTTCGAATGCGGATTAAGTTAATCCCGTTTCTTTTCTAATACATCAAGTATCTTCCTAACAGCTAAAATTATTATGTTTCTCTTATCAACCTCGTAATAACTTATTCAAATTTTATTAACAAACCCCTTAATACGAGAATCACGATCAGTGGAATGTGGTTAGAAAATTTACACTTTATTAAGTTATAACGAACTACGTGGACTTTGATCCCGTGTAACGGGTACGTAGGCAACCGATAAGGTTCGAGTCCAACTAACCAATTAACTTTATCTTTAAACTGTACGTCAGTGGACGTATAATTAAATTATAACTAATACGATAAAATTATTTATTGGTCCAGTGGGATCCCAAAAATACTTATTTTCTCAAATACACCCAACTCATAGAAACTTATCAGGCTTAAGTAGTACCGATTTAGGGCGTTGTGGGGGTGTTGCTCAACTTCCTGACACGTAACCGTACTCCCGAACCCATAACTTTATTTTCGCAGACCATGTCTCGGTTCTGACCCTAAGGTTAGAGCCAACCGACGAGTGTTCGATCCACTCCAAGTAAGATCGATGGAGACTCCCAAAAATGCCAACGCGACGACATCGGACCCCCCGGTAGGACGGTTGCGACACATACTCTCATGATCATTTTCAATAGTGGAGTGAGCAATACTCAACAACACTTTCTTAATAGCATATGTCTTAATATGCTCCGAGGTACTAGTATTTAACCACCATTCTTCAGAGTTACCAGAAAGGTTAATATCTGCTTTTTTCACAATCATCACAACCACCAACCTTCTCTTCAATCAAGTTAACACTAGAACCTGTGTTATACTTGTTCATACACTTTCGAGTCATATGACCCAATTTCTCACAACCATTACAGAGTAATAAGTCATTCTTAGAGGGCCGATGATCCTTTGGTTGCCATGAATGGTATCATTCTAATTGGTGTGGAATTGGATCGGTTTGTGACTGCAATTCCTTAACCTTTTTTCTACTTTGGTTTTAGAACCACCGGATGGGCTCCGTTTTGGAAGAAGTCTTACAATATTTTCGTAACAGCCCAGGGATTAGTGTGCGGTTTATAGGTCGGAGTAGTAATAGGGTGGCCCATTTGGTGGCTAGAAAAGCCCTCTCTTTGTACCCGACCATGAGTCGTTTCTTTGATTTTCGGACCTGGCTTGGTTCCAGGGTGTAACTATCTATGTTTTGGTATCAATATATGATTATCTTTTGTAAAAAAAAAAAAGAAGTTTTAGAACCACCAAAGGCGATCTCTCGTAATACTGACAAGCAGTACTTCTTCCAAAATAAATATGGGCTTACAATCCATTTCACTAGCATAATTACCACATAATATGTATTCATATATGTTTTAGAGTATGCATTCATGTAATTAAAATTACTCTTTTAAATCATACCAAGTTGTACTCTAATCACCGAGGAGAGTACATCTAAATGTCAACCTATCATGTCTCAGTTCTAGCTTCTTCATCTAAAGAATATATTAAACACTTTCCCGTAAAAGGCTTCACCATTTCAAATTTACTCTTTCCTTATTATTCCACGTCAGCAACCTGATCAGCCAATCACAATTCGTTCTACCAAAAAAATTTACCCATCCGAACTTCCGTAAAAAATGGAAAACCCCATTTTTCTTTTTAACCCGCAATTTGCTTCATGGTGGCATTTTTCCTCTCTCTTCATTTATCTCTACGAAAAAAATGAAATCATTTCACCTATTTTTTAGCCCCCATTAAACAACAATTCTTCTACCTTTATCTTTTTATTTTATTTTCCCACTTTAGACCGTTAACTCAAAGTTACCAACATTATAAAAAAAGGTAAAAGTCATAAACTCCAACCCTCCGAAAAATAGGCTAAAGAAAAAAAAAACACTTCCTTCTCCTCCCAGTCGTGGAGAGTGGGATCGGAAAGTTCGCCTCGCTGCGACTCGCCGTAACTGGCCACTCTGCCTCTGTGCGACGCCGGAATCGGCCTCACCCCGATGGGGCTTTTAAAAACCCCATCCTGGGGTCCTCGATTCTTATCGCTTCGGTGTTATTGCGCCCCACCCTTCCCTCCGATTGTGAAGATTTTCTCCAAAAGGCGTTTCGCTTTTCCAGTCATGGCCGCTGTCAACAGAGTCGTCTTTGGAGATGAGGATGTTGCCGCTGGAGCGCTCCGAAGAGATCTGTCTCTCCTTGGGCGAGTGATCGGCGAGGTTCCATCGATCGCAAACCTCCAACACACAGTGGGCAGGCTATGGCGTTGCCATGGTGCGATGTCGATCAGCCCGGTGAGCGATGGTTTGCTGCAATTCATCTTCCTCACCTTTGAGGACCGAGATCGAATTCGTAAGCAGTCTCCTTTGTTCCTCCCCAAATTTCTGGTTAACCTAGTGCCGTGGGTGACGGTTACACCAGAAATCGCGGAACAGTTATGGCGTGTCCCGCTAGGGCTTCATTTCTGGGAAGTTCCCTTTGACTGCTGTACCAAGAAGATGGCCATTCTCCTGGGTCAGGCTTTGGGGAGAACTTCTTCCCCATCGGTCCATCGCATCCCAGAAACGGGGGAGATTTCTCTCCGGGCTCAAGTGGGGATTGATGGTCGTCTCCCTCTTCCGCTCTCGGTGCCTGCCTCCCACGAAAAGCCTGAGCGTGGGGAGTTTGAAGCTGTTGTGAAGTACGAGTGGCTCCTGCAATTCTGCTTCCTTTGTGCCATGTTGGGGCACATCGATCAGGCATGTCCACGTCGTGAGGAGCTTGCTGATGCCGAGCCGGTATATGGGGGCACATTCTGGTTCAAATGAAGGGTCCCAAAGTCAATGAACACACACTCCTGCGAAAGAGGTTGTTCACCTTGGTTCGCAAGGATGAGAGCAAGTCGGCGGTTAAGCAACCATGTCTCCTCATGGGGTATGGGCAAGCTTCCACTAACAACCAGCGGATGCGAGACCAGGTGCAGGATGCCCAGATGGCTTCCCCGGCATCCAAACGTCCCCGTCAGTCAGATATGGCAATTGATACTCAGGCAGATTCCGGAGCAATGGTGGTGGCTACCAGCCAGAACTGGGCCCAATCGCCCAAATGAGTATATTGGTTTGGAATTGTAGGGGGCTGGGCTCTACCCTTACAGTTCCCTCGTTGGTTGGATTCTTCCATCGTTTCTCTCCGGCAGTTCTCTTTCTTAGTGAAACCAAGAGAGATGATGAATTTGTAAATAGGAAGCTTATGCGTCTAGGATTCCCTTTTGTACATTGTGTCCCTGCTGCTGGTAGGTCCGGTGGATTAGCAGTAGCCTGTTCTTCTAATGTCCTTTGTCGTGTCGTAGCCGAGTCCTCTGCGTATCTATTTGTTGAATGTCAGCATGTAGTATGGGGAGTTATGTCCTTTATCTTTGTTCATTTGCATTACGATGTACAGCTAAGGGTTGCTCAGTTCAATGAAATCCTTTCTTTGGTCTTGTCCTGTGCTTCTCCCATCGTCGTTATAGGAGATTTTAATTGTCTCCTGTTTGCTTCAGAGAAACAGGGAGGGAAAATCCCATCATTTCAAGCAATGGAGCATTTTCGGTCATTTCTTGAAACTGCGGGTCTCATTGACTTGGGATTCAAGGGATCTCCGTTCACCTGGTCAAATCGACTTGGTTCGAGTACTCATATCCTTGAGAGACTTGATAGGGGTCTTGCTAACGAGAACTTGCTTGATGTTTGGCCTTCTTTACAGGTGAGTCACCTAACCGACCTAGGCTCGGATCATTGCATGCTGTTGCTTCAATTTGTCCCGGGTGCTGGCAAGGGGAAGCCACGGTTCCACTTCGACCGACGGTGGTGCTGTAATGATGAAGTGAGAGAGATATTTTTCCAAGAATGGCTGGCAGTATATGCAGGTACTCCTCAGTTCCAGTTGTACTCGACATTGAAAGCTGCTAGACATCAGTTGGTGGCTTGGGCGAGGAAGGGAACAACGAATTCAGATCGTCATATCCGTGAGTTTAGGGCTGCCATCGAAGTTGAACGGGAACAAGAAGTGATTGATTGGGAGACGATCAAGCAATTAGAAGTTCAGCTCTCCGAGGCTTATAGACAAGAGGAATCCTACTGGATTCAGAAATCCCGGGTTGATTGGCTTCAAAAAGCAGATGCGAATACCGGCTTCTTCCATGCCAAAGTTCGACAGACGAGAAGTTTAACCGGATTGAGGTCCTTCGTGATGAGAATGGTGGAGTTCATTATGATGAAGATAGCAAGGGGTCAGTGGCTGTTTCCTTTTATCAGCAGCTCTTCTTGTCCACTGCAATCCCTCCACACTTCCTTGTCAGCGCGCTCGGGCTCCCCCGCAAGGTCTCGGTTGATCAGAATTTGTTTCTCACTGCACAAGTGTCATGCGACGAGATCAAAAAGGTTGTCTTCAGTATCGGGCCAAATCAAGCGCCTGGTTCGGATGGGTTTACATCTGCCTTTTTCCAGTCTTCTTGGGATGTTATTGGGCACTCAGTACTAGCAGCAGCCTTGTCATTCTTCAGATCAGGACGTCTGCTACATAACTTTAAACCACACCCTCCTCACGTTGATTCCTAAGGTGCCAAATGCGGAACTTATGAAGCAAATGCGGCCTATAGGTCTGTGCCAGGTGTTCTACAAGGCCATTGCCAAAGTTTTGGCGGTGAGGTTGAACCAAATCTTGCCGAAGGTAATTAGTGAGGCTCAGAATGGTTTCGTGAAAGGCAGGGACATCTCGAATAATATTCTTATAGCCCAAGAAGTCATGCAATTTCTCAAGACTAAGTCTCAGGGAAGGGATAAGTGGATGGCAGTGAAACTCGACATGGAAAAAGCGTATGACCAGGTGGAATGGGGGTTCCTATTTGCAGTAATGGAAGCTTTGGGCTTTGATAGGCAGTGGATTAAGTGTATGAAAGCTTGTGTGACCTCAGTCTCCTTCTCTCTTATTCTGAATGGTACGGAGCATGGCTACTTTAGACCTCAGCGGGGTATTCGGCAGGGTGATCCCTTATCCCCCCTGTTGTTTTGCCATATATTCCGAAGCTTTTTCTTCTATGATTGATGGTGCCATATCCTCGAATCAGCTCCACGGGTTGAAAGTCCATCGTCATGCACCCACCGTATCGCATTTGTTGTTCACCGATGACTCATACCTTTTCCTGCGGGCATCATCAATAGAGTGCTCCTCACTTCTTCATCTCCTCGGGACTGTATGAACAGTCAAGTGGAGCGAAGGTCAATCTTTCTAAATCCTCTGTTTACTTTAGCGCTAATGTCACTGACCAGGAAGCTGTTTTGTTGTCTGGGTAGCTAGGGATCTCGGCTGTCGGTCCGCTTGACAAGTATCTCGGGCTTCCTGCCCAAGTCCAAAGATCCAAGTTTTTAACCTTCCAGTATGTAGAAGATGCTTTTGCAGGTAGGATTCGAAGCTGGAAGTCCAAGGCCTTGTCACTGGCTGCTAAAGAAGTGATGATTAAGGCAGTGGGGTCGGCTACTCCGGTGTATACGATGTTATCTTTCAGGCTGCCCTCCACAAGTTGTCGAAGGCTAAATAGCCAGGTGTCCCGGTTTTGGTGGGCAGGGCAAGATAAAGAGAGGGGTATCCCATGGATATCTTGGCCGGCGGTGTGTATAAGCAAGTTCGAGGGAGGACTCGGTTTCAAAGACTTTGATCTGTTTAATATCGCTATGCTAGCCAAACAGGCGTGGAAGCTTGTTCAGGATCCCTCGTCCACCTTGGCTCGCATCTATAAAGCACGGTATCATCACAATTCCTCTTTCCTCAAGGCGCCAGTGGGTTCTCGCCCTTCCTGGGCATGGCAGGGAATCCTTGAAGGGCGGAAATTGCTGGTCAAGGGTCTTCGATGGCAGGTGGGGTGTGGGACAGCCATTGACATCCTTCAGGATCCATGGCTTCCTTCATCTCCGTCGTCCGCGTCGAAGCTTCTGGATGGTGCTTTCCTAGCAAACCCATATGTGGCATCCCTTATTCATCCGTTGACAAGAACCTGGAACATCGACCTTCTACACAGCCTTTTCCACATGGAAAGTGTGAAGTGGATCCTGTCCATCCCATTTCCTTCCTCTCCTATCCCGGACAGGCTCATTTGGCATTATTCGTCATCCGGGCTCTACACCGTCAAATCAGGTTATCAGGTTCTTTCGGCGGCGAGATCAGCATCCTTTGCACCCGTCTCGCCTCATTTGGACACCAAGTTTTGGAAATTAATGTGGAATCTCCCCATTCCGCCGAAACTGAAATTCTTTTTATGGAGGCTAGTTCGGGGGTTCTCCCGCTGCGAGCTGTTTTGAAACAAAAAACTCTTTGTGATGATGACATTTGTCCTGTCTGTTCGGAGACCCCTGAGTCAATATCCCATTGTTTTTTCAATTGCAGGGTAGCTCGTGGTGTGTGGGAGCTCGTCGGGAAAGATCACGTTCGCCGGGCAGTTTGCCTTCTGCCTCCAGATGCTGCTTGGCGGCACATTTGTTTTGGTTTGCAGCTTTCTAAGGTCCAGATTACGGAGATAGTCTTCATCACTTGGCGACTGTGGAAAGGCAGGTATTGGACGCCGTATGACCAGGTCCAATATTTGCCTGCCGCGCTACATCGGCAGCTTTCCTCTCAGTTCAGCGAGTGGTGTGCAGCAACAGGGAATTTGACTACCAATAGCCCAGCTGGTCGGCAGCAAGGCAGGCAGCCTCTGCCGGTCTTCTGTCCCCCGGGTGGTCCCTTGATGCGGTTTGACGGCGCCTACCGCAACGATGTTGGTGGTAGCACAGGTTTCGTGGGACTTGCGGAAGACTCATCGCTGGTATGTGCATATGGGAAGTTTTATATAGGTTTGGCTGATCCTTTCCTCTCTGAACTTCTTGCCCTCCGGGATGCAATGTTATGGTGTTTACATCATGGTTTCTATAATGTTTGTTTATGTGGTGATTCGCAATTGGTGATCCGGCGAGCGACGGAGAATGATGTTCATCACGAGTCTGGTGGGGCGATCCTAGAGGAAGTGCGGCTCCTGAAGTCAAGCTTCCAGTGCATTCAGTTTGTTTTTGCCCCCCGTAGGGCTAACAGGGCTGCCCATTTAGTGGCAAAAACGGCCCTTGCATCGGTAGCTCGACAATCGGTCGACTACCGTTATTTACTTTTTCACCAAGTGTAATCAACTGTCTATCTACGATCTATCTATGGCAAAAAAAAAAAACTCTCCATTTTCTAAATATTTTTTAACTCAAACTTTAGAATGGAATATTATAATAAACTTTATAATAAAATGAGTGTTCATAAAAACTTCAATATGGATGATGTGACAAAAGAGTAACTTTGAAAATCATATACTTTATAAATAGATAGACATATGGAGCTCATAATTTCAACCAAATATATAATGGGATGCTAATTCATTCTCAAAACTGAATTAAATTTTTACAAACAAATATACAGGTACAATTACTGCAAGAGATACATTGGCATAAGCAAAGCTCAAAAGTAAATCAATACAGGAAATTAATAAATAAGTGCAAACTCAAGTAGTGCGACAATACAAATTGATTAGTCATTGATAACTAACTTTGTTGACCCTTGACAAAGCAACGTGTGTATAGGTTCTTACGTTAGGGATCAAAATTTATTGATTGAGGGTCAGACATTGTAAGTGGAAAGCTCATTG
The DNA here is from genome assembly GCA_946122785.1 of Linum tenue. NCBI lineage: Eukaryota > Viridiplantae > Streptophyta > Magnoliopsida > Malpighiales > Linaceae > Linum > Linum tenue. Next base: position 26,724,990 of record CAMGYJ010000003.1, read on the forward strand.
AAATTGTTTAAAAAGTTAGATTGTCGAATATCTATGCCTCAAATTTATCAAATTTTTTGGCATGATACTATACTCTAACTCTTGATGAGTGAACCTTAGGTATTAGTTATCTAAATCATAGAGCCTAACCTCTAAGATTGTGAATGTAATTTGTTGCATATATTTCAACGAATCATGACCGTCGAATTCTGTTTCTAATGAAAGTGATCTTAGAGTATGGGATTTATAGAATTAAGATCTAGATTTTAATCTTTAAGAGTTTGAGAATAGTATCATATGTCAAACTCCAATCAATTCAAGGTCCATATATAATTTTTCGTACTTAAGATATTCCATATCTTTGATATTTTTCAATATAATGTACTATATAACCACTCATATATATGTTAAACTGGGATGAAACTCTAACAAGACATGACAACCGTTTCTTCCATGTACAGGGAAATAAAACATGAGACTGCGAGATAGTGGGACAGACAACTTGGACTCGACATCGTGAGTCGTATGAACACGGACACAAACTTCTACATATAAAAACACATATTTTATGGATATAAGAGGTCTCGTAATTATAAAATAATAATTAACTAAAATGATTGAATAATTAATTATCAATAACAAAAATAAACCGGCCACTGGCCGGGCACAAAGCTAATTAGCATTTACTAGGATTCTCAATTCCATGCATAAAGCTATATGACATATATTGACTTGCGAACAAAGTTTCAGTTGTTACCTCTTCTTCGAGAGGGCATTCATTCTGTCCTTTTCGTTCGAAGTCTAATAAGTTCCATTCCAGCCTGACTTGGAACTTTGTCACTGCTGAACGAATCTTTTTCTTCCGGGATTGGCAAGCCAGAGAACCTCAACTTCCCGAGACTCCCCTCCAAGCTCCTGCTGCAATCCATTCTGCAGCACTTTATGGGCCGTTTACTTGTCATTTCGTTTTTTAACGCTGCCACAACAGCAAACAAAATAAAATGAAAACGAAGCTATCGTTTCCTGAGAAACAAAACCTGCAGAAAACTTGTTTAGCTGAGAATTTTGATGAGTTCTGAAAATGAATTCTGAAATTGAAAACCTGTTTAGTTACTTCATACTGTTTTCTGGTATTTGATTCTTACAATTTTGTTCATTGAGTATCATACAACCCTAACCATAATTATAAGACATTTAGTATCCACTGCTCGCCATTCCTGGGCGTATTATTATTCTCACAGTGAGAAACAAATGGAGCAAGTTTCGCAACCAGACAACAAGAAGAGAAACAAAAATTAATTGTGATTAGCTTCAGTAGAAGAAACATATGGAAAGAGCTAATTCAAGTGATTTAGGATTAGGACATCACTATTACATAGAATTGGCCAATTCAAATATAATAGACGAAGCTATATCCAAGCTCCATCCACTCCCAACGTTTTCAGATTCAAAATTCTCAGCATTCTCGATCGGCGGCTGGAGGAGGCAGGCTGGAGTTGGGTCGCGGCAGGAGGAAGATGCGCCGACTGGACGGCTGGAGCTCCTCGTTGCCTAGTGGTGAAGGCCGCTGTTCTCGGTCGCCGGCTGAAGGAGGAGGAGGCGGGGCGGACTCCGTCGCCGGCTGGAGGAGGCAAAGACGAAGCTCTTCACTGGACTTGGCATTAGGACTCTAAATTTCAAACGACAACCCTGTCCGTGCGTGGATGTCGCAAATAAAAAGAGAACAAAAATGGGTCGCTGGGGGATTCGAACCCAGAACCTCATTTAACTACAGTAGCGTTTTTCCGCTGGGCAAGGAGGGAAATCCGCTTTGTTATTTACAAGAAACGAGTATTTATCGTTTCCTCACAGCTTCCCCATTTGTGCCATTCCGTTTTATTAACCAAAAACAAAAGATCAAGTGAACACGTTTTTTTGTATTTGTTTTTTAATTCTCATTGCCAAAACAAAAAAACATAAAACAAAATGGCAAATGAACAGGGCTAGTTTCGCTCTTATGTCTGCGCCAGCAAGAGACAACTTCTTCCTTCCTACCCGGTCCAATTAAATCCACAAAATAATCCATCAAGAGATCCACGTTATTATTTTTTTCTTTGCAATTGACAGCGAATTAGGGGAGCCATCAAGCTAAAAAAAAAACCCTTCAGAGAGTGTTCTTTAAGAACACAATATCTCTTCCTTTCCGGATGGCGATTGTTGAGCTTGGTGAACCGGGAGATGAGCTTGGAAAGATCGGAACGAGTGGGCTCAGGAATCCCAAGGAATTGACCCAACTGAGACGACGAGGTCGGAGTGACCTTGGCTTTGATTTGGGAATTCACAATTCTTCCTTTTGATGCGTACGTCGGTGTTGCACCATCTTTCAAAATTCTGCAAGAATAAAAAAAAAAACAGCTGCCTGGATGGAACCGGTGCAGGATTAAATTCCCATATATCAAGTAATCGAAAAGGCTGCTCTGGGATGCAGTTCCTTTAACCATCTTAGGTCTCTTCAATTTAACAACGAAGCATGGTCGCTTTCAACCTCCCTCCAAAGCTCCGCTACCGGCTTAAGCAGATTAAAATTTACGCAACCTTTACAGTGTAAATCGAAACGGAACTGATACGGAACGGAAATGAAATCAACACAGAGATTTATGTGGTTTCCTCGTTCAGGATGAACGAGACTAGTCCACGGCCGAAGCGATTAGGTTTTTCTTATTCTTTGTTAACTCCGGCAGCCCTCATTACATAGATATATATTGTTCTTTCCTAACCCTATGCCTTATTACATCCGATTCTCATATACATAAATGGGCCTCTCCATCATGGCCTACTATCACTCAACAGCCTCCCCCAAATTGATGGAGGTCTCGCATCATCAATTTGCCAGCAAGATAAGAGTGACGACTGGCCGAAAACGCCTAAGTCAGAATATCTGCAATCTGATCCTCAGAAGTAACATGATAAAGACAAACAGTGCCATCTCGAACCAGATCTCGAATGTAATGTAAGTGTACCTCCATGTGCTTAGTGCGATCATGTAGCACCGGATTAGCTGCAATCTGAATGGCACTAGTGTTGTCGACATTAGGGCTGGGAATCCGGATCCGGTTTTCCGGTCAAATCGGAAACCGGAGGGTTTAACCGTTCCGGTTACAACCGGAAACCGAATTCGCAATAACCCAATCCAATTGCCGGTCGCTGGCTGTCTGGGAAAAACCGGTCCGGTTTAAAACCGAAAAACTGTTTAAAACTGGATGGGCCGAGTAAGTTATAACTAATTGACTAGGCCCAACAAAATATTAACCAATTGACCAGGCCCAACAAAATATTACCCAATCCACCCACTAAATCAATAACCCAACAAAATATTACCCAACCCAACAAAAGACCTAATTGACGAAACCCTAATTGCCTAATGCAGATTGCAAATCCGTCGTTCCTCTTTCTCCCCTTCCATCTCCATCTGCGCAGCTGACTCTGAGGAACCGAGCTGCTGCTTGCCGCCTGGTTGCTCTCGCCTCTCGCTCTATCCCTCGGCGGCGACGACGACGAGGCAAACAGCGGGCGACGATAGACGAGTCGAACACGACGGCGCCATCATCTCCCTTCAATCTCCGTTCGCTCGAGAGCAGTCTCCCCCATCTCGGCGTATCCTCACTTGTACATCTCCCTTCGAGGCTCGAGCGTCGATCTCCTGTACATCTCCCTTCGAGCGCCATCATCTACCAACTCTGCCCTTTCTCCCGTCGAGCATCGATCTCCTCCGTCACCAGACGCAATCGACGAGCCGACGACACCTCCAGATTCCGGCGAGCGCCGACGACCTTGGTGAGGTTTCCGGTTAAAACGGTTTTCCGGTCAAAACCGGACCAAACCGTATCTCATCCAATCCGGTTTGGTTTAAACCGTGTCCCAGTCCAATCCCGTCTACGGTTGGGCATAAGTCCAATCCGGTCATAAAAAACTGGGTCAATCCGGTCCGGTTTAAACCGAACCGGACTGTTTCCCAGCCCTAGTCGACATATAACTGCATAGGGCTCTCACATGTAACGCCAAGATCACCGAGTAAACGCACAAGCCACTCGAGCTCTGATGTGACATCAGAAATAACACGATACTCAGCCTCTATTGAGGACTTAGACACTCGGTCCTGCTTCTTGCACCGCCAAGAAATGAACGAGTCCCCTAAACGAACGCACCAACCTGAAGTAAAACGTCGTGTGTCAACGCACCCAGCATAGTCCGAATCCGAGAATGCCTGCAACACGAACCGACCTGATGAAGGAAGAAACAAACCAACTCCTTTAGTACCCTGTAGGTACCGCAGAAGACGGTGAACTGCTGCCAAGTGATCTGTACGAGGAGCTGACATGAACTGCTGACAATCTGAACTGCATAAGCAATGTCAGGACGTGTAGAAGTCAGATAGATAAGACTACCCACAATACTCTTATACTGCTTCCCCCCGTCCTCAAATAACTCCCCCGACTCACGACCCAGCTTCAAGTTCATCTCCATAGGTGTAGAGACAGGAATACAATCACCAAAACGAGCAGACTCTAACAGATCCTCGATATACCGCCGCTGCCCAAGAAATATGCCACCAGGTGTCCGATGAACTTCAAGACCCAGAAAATATGACAAAGGACCAAGCTCCTTCAGATTAAAGGAATCATGAAGACCACGAGTTAACTGCTCAATACCTAGATCATCATCACCAGTGACAATCATGTCATCAACGTACAGTAACAGAATGACCATCCCACGAGAAGTAGACCGGGTAAACAGGGAAGGATCATTCAAGCTCTGCTGAAAACCCAAATCCAAGATAGTAGCATGAAATTTTTCAAACCAGGCACGAGGTGCCTGCTTCAACCCATAAAGGGAACGTCGAAGTAAACACACCTGATCTGGGGTACCATACGGATAACCAGGAGGACGCTCCATATACACTGTCTCCTTCAACTCCCCGTGAAGAAAAGCATTCTTCACATCTAGTGATACAGGGGCCACTGCCGAATAGCTGCAACTGCCAGAAGAGAACGCACAGTGGCCATGTTGGCCACAGGAGCAAAAGTCTCCTCAAAGTCCACTCCATACTCCTGAGAAAAACCTTGGGCGACCACACGAGCCTTGTGACGTTCAAGAGAACCATCAGGAAGAAACTTGAGATTGTACACCCAACGAGAACCAATCACAGGTACTGGAGGAGGAGGACGAGGTACAAGATCCCAAGTATGGTTGCTATGAAGAGCATCCATCTCCACCTGCATAGCTCGATCCCAGTCAGGATGCCCCTGTGCCTGCGAAAACCGTGTAGGAACAGCAAGGGACTCAATTCCATAAGTAACAAAATCATTAAGCCGCGCAGGAGGCTGCCCCTGAGTGGAACGCTGTGATCTACGAGGAGGCAGAGGTGGCGATGGCGGCGGCGGTGGAGGTGGAGACGATGGCGGTGTCGGAGGAGGAGGAGGAGGAGTCGGCGGCGGTGGAGGTGAAGGCGGTGGGGAGGGACCGGCATCAAGATCAGCAGGGTCAGTGGGAGCCAATAAATCCTCATCATCATCATCGGGAAATGTGGGTAAACCAAGGGAAGTATCAAACAATGGATGAGAGGTAGTCGAGGTGGTGTAGTACATAAGACCCTCAAAGAAAACCACATTACAAGAGATACGAAGACGGTGATTGACAGGATCAAAACACAAGTAACCCTTGTGAATATCACTATACCCAAGAAAGACACAACGAGATGTTTTAGAACTCAATTTGGAACGTTCAGAACGAGGGAGAAGAACGAAACAAGTACAACCAAAGACACGAAGACGCAAATATGGGGGATGAGTAGAAAATAATCGAAAATAGGGATTGGACTGATCAAGGACAGAGGTGATCTGATAATTAATGAGACGAACAGCAGTAGACACGGTTTCAGGCCAGAAGAGCACGAGTGACCTCAACAACATGTCTATTTTTTCTTTCGACAAGACCATTCTGTTGGGACACACCAGGACAAGATTTTTGTGACAGGATACCAAGAGACTTATACAAAGTAAGAAGAGGAGTAGAACTAAATTCACCACCCTCATCAGAACGAATGACACGCACGGTTTTAGAGAATTGAGTCTCAATCATCTTAAGAAAATCAATGGCAATGGCAAGAAGATCGGATTTTTGACGCAAAAAATAGACCCAAGTATATCTAGTCGCATGATCAACAAACAAAGCAAAGTATTTATAGCCATGGCGAGAAGTAACAGGACTGGGCCCCCAAAGATCAGTATGAACAAGCTGAAAGGGTTCAGAAATAACAGTTTGGCTAGACGGAAAAGAAATCCGAGTAGCCTTGGCTTCAACACAGCTGGAACAAGAGAAATTAGAGGAACATCCCGCCATAGTATTATTACCAAACAATTGTTGTTTAAACATAAGAGCTAACCGACTAGAATTTGGATGCCCCAAACGAGCATGCCACAAATGAAATTTCTGTTCAGAAATACTCGAAAAAACGGGCAACGATGTGACCCTAGACGCCAACGGAGAAGAGGACAACCTAGACACCAAAGGGGAATTGGATGACGATGATGAATGAGACTTGAGAGGCGGCTCCAGATGCTCCAAATAGAAAATGCAACCCCGCTTTTGAACTTTACCGATCTCCCTCCCCGTTTTCAGGTCCTGAATAACACAACCAGAAGGTGCAAACACGACACGGCAGTTTTGGTCAGTAAGTTGACCCACAGAAACCAACGCAGGAACAAGTTTGGGAACATGAAACGTGTCAGATAAATGCACAACTGAATCCTGAACTGACCCCATACCAGCAACATCAATGCAATCACCATTTGCAACTTGCAACTTCATATTATCAACAGAACGAATGTGTTTAAGAACAGACGCGTCACTGGTCATGTGATTTAAACAAGCAGAATCAAGAATCCATTTCGGGAATTTACCGGGAACCTGGAGGCTAGAGAAGGCCGAGGCAATGGCCTTACTCATGATCATCTCAAGAGAATCAGCTGTGATCGCGGAGCTGGGAGGAGCAGAATTATCCACGGCAGGAGCAAGTTGAGTAGCATATGCCGGAGATGACCGGCGCTGCGCGGAGTTAGGTACAGAAGCTCCAGGTTCAGCAAAAGCACTCCCGTCATGAATATGATCCTGCAAAACTCGACAATCGGGAATTATATGACCTGATTTCTTACAATAAACACAAAAATTTATTTTTCGGCAATATTTTTGAGTGTGACCCTTGGCGCGGCAGAAATGGCACTCGACATTCCCAGATGGCACCCATCGTTGGAATTGAGGACGTTGGGCAGCGTAGATTTCGCCAGCAAAATCATCATCGAAGTCAGCAGCTGGGCGGGGCGCCTTGGACTCGGAACGGAGCGCACGGGACTGCGCTGGTGGATGGCGAACTTGGGCCGGACTGCTGGCGCTAAAAACAAGCTCGCTGCTGCCGGGGCGAGCATCCAGTGATTCTTGCGTGCGAATTCGGGTCTCTTCTCGGATCAAAGCCCCCAGCACATCCGCGATCTTCAAGTTGTCGCGGTTGAGAAGAGCTGCTCGCACCGGTTCAAAGGACGGATTGAGGCGGGCCATAAACTGAAGAAGGCGGCTCTGGTCACGGGCAGCTCGGACCTCGGCGGAAGCAACTGGCGTCATCAATGAAGAGGTGACAAGATCCTGCTCTGTCCACAATTGACGCGCCGCATTATAGTAGCTTGCAACGTCCTTGTCTCCCTGATGCAAAGCGGCCAGCTCTACCTCAATTTAAAATTGACGATTGGTGCTGACGGTAGCATACGTCTTAGCAAGGTACCTCCACATGTCAGCGGCAGTAGGCAGCGTACGCAATCCAAGAACGATCGTAGGATCGACGGAGTTGAGGAGTGCCGACTTCACCTTGGCATCATTAGACACCCACAACGAGACATCCTGAGCTGATGCGGGAGGAACAAATGGCTTTTTTGAAGAACCATCAAGCCAGCCGATCAATCCTTTCCCTTCGATGTAGATACGGAACTGAAATTCCCAAAGAGCATAATTCTTTGAGTTGAGACGCGCAGAGATGTGATCGGAATCCATAGCGGTAAGCTCTGATACCATGTAAATCGAAACGGAACTGATACGGAACGGTAACAAAATCAACACAGAGATTTACGTGGTTTCCTCGTTCAGGATGAACGAGACTAGTCCACGGCCGAAGCGATTAGGTTTTTCTTATTCTTTGTTAACTCCGGCAGCCCTCATTACAGAGATATATATATTGTTCTTTCCTAACCCTATGCCTAATTACATCCGATTCTCATATACATAAATGGGCCTCTCCATCATGGCCCACTATCACTCAACATACAGAAATCATATCTCCGCTAAACCATGGATGACCAACGCCATCACTCCTGGTTTCTCCTTCGTCACTTCCTCGACCAAACCTGGGGTTTTGATCCATGGTTGTTCTATCTCCGTCAATTCTGCAATTTGTGAGAAGAACGGTGATACGCCCCTGGGGTGTATTTTTATCAAAGTCACGCAGCAAACAATCAATCCGAAGATTTGATAAAACGGAACCAACGGACAATTCCACACACCTGGGGAAAGCTCGTATGGTATAAAAGGTTAGTTGCTCGACCACGATTGAAGGGACTATTCAATCGATACAAAGCTCAACAAGTTTGAAATCCACCAAACCCAAAACAAGTTCGCAAACTTGAACAAACCAAACGATTTCTATTTCTATTCAACTCTGCTCTACTTTACAACGTGAATAAATCGTCTAATTAGAACAGGAAAAGGCTAAAGAATTCGTTTAAAACAAGGTAACTTGCAAGCCAAGAAACTGACTTAAAACACAAGCAAGTCTGCCTAGGAAAACAGGCTTCATAGCATCTTTGAGCCCTTTGAAAATGGTCTTCTAGGTTTACTCGAACCCAACCAATCCCTTTCCTTTGTAGAAGAAAACTTCTTCTTTCACCTCCAACTTGAATCAGCCCGAGATCATGCTCCAATCTCCAGATATAAGCCTTCAAAGTTGGTATCTCAAAACAGTTTTCTGCCTTAGTCATTTTCTGGCAGTTTTCCAGTTGAGGTAGCCTTTTGATGGCCTTGGAAAACAACCTTAATGACTTCTTCTTGAGCAACCAAGCATACCAATGTGTAGATAATCACTCCATGTTCAACACAAGTCATTAAACTTGAATTTCCATTGAGCCAATTAAGAGAAACGTATTTCCAGGATCGTATCAAATGGCCAAAGCCTGGTCTTCTGCCTTTGACTTTCCCCAGGAGCACAGCGGCAGTCTCGGATCTATCGGTGGATCTCGCTAGGGGTGGGCATCCGGTTCGGTTTTAACTCTCCGAACCGAACCGAAGCCGAACCGACCGAAACCGAATTTCTCACTATTCGGATCGGAAATCGGAAAGGAAATACTCTTAATTCGGAATACAGAGTATGTCAACCGAACCCGAAATTCCGAGTTCCGAACCGATAAACCAAAAATACATACCCAACTACCACATCCTGCCAGGCCCAACAAATTAAAGAAGCCCAGCTGAGGGTCAAGCCCAGCAACCGAGACTCAAATTGAAGCCCCCCTCCTCCAGAATCCAAAGAAAGAAAGAACCAACAATAACAAAACCTAATCCTAATTCCATCTCTCTCTCTCCCTTTGTCTCTCCCTCTCGTCCGCCGCTCACCACAATCACCACTCACCACCACCGACCGTCTCTCACTCTCTTTCGATCACTCGAAACCTCAAACGGTGTACCCACTACACAGCTCCTTCTTCATCGCGAAAAACGAACTCTGGTGTGGCATCTCGGCGGCGGCGCAATCGACAAGGAGAGGTGGTGCCGCGACGGGATCAGCAACAGAGACGAAAAAATTAGCGGTGGTGGAGCCCCTGCATGCTCTCCCATGGCTCTGTCTTCTCTTTGCCACCGCTTCCTCTGCATCAAAATGGGCGAGCGGCGAACTTAGTGCTCCAGATCTGGGGAGAAGGCGAGCCCGGTGGCGGAGGGAGCTCATTGTGATCTGCGCGGCGGAGTGCTCTAGGCGGCGGAGGCTGAGGCTGTTCGGTGTGAACATGGAGTGGCAGCCGGAAAATGACGACTCTTCCTCGTCGAGGGTTGATTCACTGCTTTGTATCGATTGAGAACCTCATTCTATAGAGGGAATCTAGTTCAGAACGCTTTGATCAGTTGTTCTAGGGAAGGATACGTCCCTCTAGGCAATTGACTCAAGAGGGCCTTGATTCTTTAGTCGAGATTCAAGGTCTAGTCAAGGATTCTCTGCATTGTGAATGAAAGTGAAATAGGTTAAAGATCATTAATCATTAATCAGGCTAGTGGCTAGTGGGAATCATACCTAAGTGAGTTCCCAACCTGTAATTATATTAACTTTAACCGTAGTTTGCTAGAGTAGTTTTAGTTGTTCTATCTTAATCTGGTTTGCTAGATAATGAACTGAAGCTGAGTAATAGTAAATCTAGAGACCCCTGGATTCGATATTTATTACTTGAGCCACTATACTGCAGTCCCTTTCATTGGTTACACTTGGCCTTTGTTAGGAGTTGTGTTTTAGGGAGGCAAGTTTTTGGCGCCGCTGCCGGGGACTTTCTAGATTATTAGGAAAGGCAGAAGTTTGTTAATTTAGCCTTTTTTTTTTACTTTTTCACCCTTGCTTTTCACTTGGGTGTTTTTGTTTTTGTTGGTGCAGATCTGCAACATGGATCCTCGTGGCTTCTCCAACCATTGGGGGTATCCACCACCTTCCGAGTGGTATTACCCCGAGACTTCCTGGAGCAATCAAGGAAGAGAAGACTATGGATTCAGGTTCCAGTACCAACCCCCCTACGGAGAACAATCAAACCCCTGGGCATATCAAGAACAACCTCCTTATCAAGAAAAATTCCTCACACAGCTAGAAGGGCCAACGAAGCTGGAGTTAGCCATGACGGCCTTCGCTGGCCAATCTACAAAGCCATGCTACATCCCAAAACAAGGTCCAAACTGTGAATCAAGACTTCTCATAGAGAAGTTTGTTCGGGACACCGAGAGATCCTTCCTCAGGATGGACCTCCTAATCCAATCCATCTGTGAATCTGAGGAGGCTGTTTAGCGCTCAGCGAAGCAAACAGAGTGGGTTGACCAAGTTTATGCGCAACTTGCTCAAGATTGCCTTTCTGCTTCCATACAAGAAGAGGAGGAGGATGAAGAAGGCTACAAGGACATTGTGGAGCAAACAGAAGTTGTCACGGAGAGCTCCCGTGATGATCATGATCACAAAATGTCCTGTTGTAGCCGACCACACCTTACCACATCCCACACCGAACTTTGAAGAGGTGGGCATGAGCAAGGAGATGCAAGATAATCTCATGAAATAAATTGCTTGGCGACTTGCTCTCCAATCCGTGCTAGAAGAAGAAGAGCGAGAAAGGATGGGGAAAGAAGTTGTGGAGGATGACGGAAGTGAATTAGAGGAAGTTCTTGATCTTTTCCGAAGGGAGAAATTAAATTCTGAAGAAGTAAGGGGAGTTGAAGAAGCAATTGGCGTCCAGACTAAGGATGAAGTTGAGGTGGAAGAGGCTTGCACCGGCCATGAGGTACATGTAATATCTCCACCAAACTTTGAGGACCTACTAAGCAAGGACCCAATTGTAGTGTCTCTTTGCCAAACCAAGGCCACATCAATATTGGTCCCTCTTGGTGGACGCGATGCTTGTCAATCGGTGCTATCATATCTGGTTTGGGGCAATGAGACAAGAGAAGAAACAAAGGAGAGGTCTCGTGTGTGAAGACTGCATCCTCGAGTGCACGAGCCTTCATCACCTGCTACACCACCTGCTTGTGACTTGAGACTCCACCTCATCGACGAGTACTTCGACTTCAAAGAGGTTCTGGTGTGGACCGAAACTTAGGAGCCATCGTCCGGCTCATGACGTGAAAGAAGTGCTTGTTGGGAGGCAACCCAACCATTCGGTTTGCATTTCTTCCCTATTTCTCTTCGGTTGAGTCGGTTTTTTTCTTTGATCTTAGAGTCAATAACTCAACCTTTGTGAGATTTTGTGTGGTGTTTGTGTTCCGACTACTCTCTCCTCCTGGAATGCACTGCTTGCCCCGTCCACCATCATTCACACTTGATTGGTAACTTCGTTCTCCCTCCTTATCTTTCCTCCATTGAGGACAATGTCGTGCTTAAGTGTGGGGGATGATTATACATGCGTATGAATGTTTGCCTGTATGTGTGTGCTTGGAGCCTAGTCCACTGTCCAAATTTTTAAATTTGAGGGCTACAAGTACTGTCTCTTGCAATAACCTACTCAATATAATTTGAATTGACAACGTTTATAGTACTATGCAACCTAGGGAGGTAGTTCTAGTACTATGGAGGATGTTGAAGTATAAGATTTTTCCTATCTATCTCCTTGCTGTGCAGTTGATTTAGTGAACTAGTGGATTTAGGACATTTGATTCATGTGATATCGATAACTCTCTCTTGTTGTGTGTGGACTCAAGTTTCGTATAAGGGTGCTAAGGTGTTTAATGATAAAGCACTTGGTCCTCCATGTCAGAAAAATTGAAAATTTAAACATGGGGGTAAGTCCAACGTTTGTGGCACCGTTTATTGCATAAAATCGGGTTTTGGAAGAGATTTTAGTGATCCTTGGTGGGGTAGGCCTACAAGGTGAAGCTAAGTTGTCTATAGTGCAAGTAAAATTCCACCCGTTGAACGATTTGCCTACTCGAGGATGTGTTATTAAGGGCACGGATAGAGCTTCTGACACCCCCTTAATTTCATTGACCATCCCCACGAGTTGAGGAAAAGGAGTTAAAAGAAGTACTCTGGCGAGTGGCAGATGTACAGAAAGTCAGAAATTGCTCTTGCTCAACCAATAAGGGTCGATCATGCACAAAACTGCAGTTGGAACCCCTACAAAGTGTGAATGAGAAAAACAAAACAAACATAAAATGAAAGTGCGAAAAGGGGTTCCAACGATTGAAATGAATGGAAGAGCACCCGATGCGATGAGTCCTTGGTCGTGGAATTTTATGAGTCTCCTTATCCATGAATTGGTTGTCTTAGTTCCACTACTTCTCATGATCCTGGCTTGAGTCTATTACTCGCATTGAGAGAGATAAGGGACGTCTTAGAAGACCAGTTGACCTCGTAAGTTGCTAATTGATCTAGGAAATCCTCTAGCGACGATCGGGGTTGCGTGTTACTATAAAGGTATGGAGAGCTGCATTGGTTTGAGTTAGGTTTGCTTGTGGACAAGCAAACGGTTACGTGTGGGGGAATTGGATAACACGGTATTTCCACATGTTTTATCCCTCATTTCTTGATTGTTTAGCTTGGTATTTATCATAATTTGGCTAATTTTACGCTAGGTTGTGTTCCTTTGTCATATTTAAGGTCCTAGCATGTAAAGTGAAGCATAGACACAAGTTTCAAATCAATCGGAGATCAATTGGCGACTCGGGGGAAGAAACTCGGGCATGACCCAAAGAATAATGGATTTATACCTCATTTAATGGACAAATAATCATGTAATCTATGCATGAAAAGAAAGAGTACGAGTCTTCGAGTGTCTGGGATCAAAAGGGGACTGATTCGGAGTTCGGATGAGGGAGAAATTACCGAAAGACAACAACCCCTCTAGAGTTACGGGCTGGCCTTCCAAGTTACGGCCATGACCGTAACTTGGCCGTAACTCAGGGCCAAGGGAGGAAGAATACATTCCAGAATTTGCAGGCTGAACACCGAAGGTTACGGCCATAACTTGGGGCCGTAACTTGGCTTCTGTGAGCTGTATAAATGCGTTTTTGCGGATTCTAAAGGGAGAGAGCTAGGTTTTGGGTCTCAAACACCTAAAGGACGAACCCTAGAGAGAGAGAGAGCACCTTGGGAACATTGTTGGAGCTATTTTGGAGGATTTCTTCACAATTGGAGCTCGGGAATCAAGCTTGGAGTTGGAGATTGAAGATCTAGATCAGATTTCTGCATTCTCTCTCTTCTCTATGGAGTAACTTCCCTTCACTTAGGTTTTGAGAAACCCTATCCATGTTTGTTTGATTGGATGATTGTATGAGTACTTTTACTTGATAATCTTGAGTTCATATTCAATCTATGCATGTTTTCATCATTCAATTCTGCTTTAGTCGAGATTATTGATTCTGCTTTGATCCTATGAGAGCGAATACCTAATTAGGTCAATAGAGCACCACAGATTGATAGTATTGGATCGATTGCTTTAGTCGAGGGTTGATTCACTTCTTTGTATCGATTGAGAACCTCATTCGATAGAGGGAATCTAGTTCAGATGCCTTGATCAGTTGTTCAAGAGAAGGATACGCCCCTCTAGGCAATTGACTCAAGAGGGCCTTGATCCTTTAGTCGAGATTCAAGGTCTAGTCAAGGATTCTCCGCATTGTGAATGAAAGTGAAACAGGTTAAAGATCATCAATCATTAATCAGGCTAGTGGCTAGTGGGAATCATACCTAAGTGAGTTCCCAACCTACAATTAGATTAACTTTAACCGTAGTTTGCTAGAGTAGTTTTAGTTGTTCTATCTTAATCTGGTATGCTAGATAATGAAATGAAGCTGAGTAATAGTATCTCTAGAGACATGTGGATTCGATATTTATTACTTGAGCCACTATACAACAATCTCTTTCATTGGTTACACTTGGCCTTTGTTAGGAGTTGTATTTTAGCGAGGCACTACTTTGAGGCCTTTGTTTGACACCTTCCAGTAATCCCCAAGCTCATCAGGGTTCAGACATTTCTTCAGCAACTCTCCAACTCCATCTTCCAGCTCGTAGCTCCCTTTGACTATAATCCAATTATCTCGAATAAGCTTACCAAGTAGGCAGCTCGAAACTGTTCTCTCAGACTTAGCCAAATTAAACTGGACAATTTTCCTATGTCTTTATAGGAACTTGTGACCCTTTGGAAATGATCTTAGGGACTTCTTCTGGAGTAAACCGTCCTTCCATCATGTAAAAGAACTCATGTTCTTCGAAGTCTAGCCTTTGTTTCTCATTTCTACTAACTCAATTAAGAGAAACAAACCTGCAAAGTAGGCACCACGAAACAGGCTCAACACTTAGCCAAATTTGACCTCTCTTCTTGCCAACGTGAATGGTTTCTTCGGCAATCGATATCAACTTAATGGTTTGGCCAAATGGGGTTGTATCACATTAAGTGGGAGTCAGGTCGGGTAATACTCGTGTGGGTATGGGGCGGGATGGGTTGACCAATTCTAATATGTTATTTGAAAATAGAATGTAGATATTTAACTCTTTTACATGATGACATGGAGAAAATACTTCATAAACGAATGAGAGATAAAGTAGAAGGAATTGTTGAGTCTAAATAGTTTAAAAATATTGTCTTAAATTTATTTGGGATTAAAATATGATTTTATAAAGGTTAAAAGACAAGAAATACATGTAGATATTGATGTATATCATCATAGAATGGGTCGAGAATGGGACGGGACACAATAGGTCAAAAGCAATACTCATGCACGCTTCATGCTACTGCGAGTTGGGTAATACACCTCCCCAAACGGGTTAGGTTCTAGTCGGATCGCACTGGTCAGATCTGGAATTGTCATCACTAGTTCGGGTGTCCCACTTTCCCACATGAGATATTTAACTCTTTTACATGGAGAAAATACTTCATAAACGAATGAGAGATAAAGTAGAGGGAATTGTTGAGTCTAAATAGTTTAAAAATATTGTCTTAAATTTATTTGGGATTAAAATATGATTTTATAAAGGTCAAAAGACGAGAAATACACGTAGATATTGATGTATATCATCATAGAATGGGTCGAGAATGGGTCGGAACACAATAGGTCAAAAGCAATACCCATGCCCGCTTCATGCTACTGCGAGTTGGGTAATACACCTCCCCAAACAGGTTGGGTTCTAGTCGGATCGCACTGGTCAGATCTGGAATTGTCATCACTAGTTCGGGTGTCCCACTTTCCCGCATGAGAATCAAACAAAGGTAATTTCTCGTACCTGAATGCAAAAGCCGTTATTGTACCTTGGATGTTGAATTTGAGCTCCTCTTTTACGCGGGGGGTACTGATATCTTTTCCAATTCTCAAATGCACAAAGTCATCCTATATGTTGTCGCTCGTTATTAATCCAGACCTGTTGGGCCCGCCAAATGGGAAAAGAAGAAAGAAAGTGGAGGAGAGCCACTTTCGGTGGTTTTAGGTGGAGAAGAAAATGGCAGCAGCAGTTGCTGACTTTGCCATGGGAAAAGAAAGGAAAAGAAGGGAACAGAAAGGAAGGAAGAAAAGGAGGGAGAAAGGGGCGCCGAAAGTAGGCGCTAATTGCGCCGCTGAATTAAAAAAAAAAACCTTCTTCTTCTGCTATAAAAGGGACGCCCAGCTCCCTTCAGAAACTCATCCCTCATCATGTAGTCTCTCAGTATCCCGTTGTTTGCTCTGCTCCTGTAAATATTTCTTCTGTGGGTTTTGGTTATGAAACGTTTTCATAGCCTGGGTAGATAGGAGATTTTCTTGTGAGTGAAAATAGTGAGGTTGTTTGGGAAACACCGTGAGTTCTATTTTCTGGTGTAGAAAATCTCTGTAACCTATCATTGATATAGTGAAGAAATATCCGGAGCTGTTGTTCCCGTGGACTGCCCCTTAAATTAAGGGGATACCACGTAAATCCTTGGTGCCATTTATTACTGCTATGCTTATTGTCATTTTGAGAATAGTCGTAGTATATTGCGTTATTAAATTACCGAAGTAAATTGGTTTAAGGAAGTTGGTTACCGTAATTCTGGAGGCTTGCCGCCAGGTCCAACTTATCTGTGAACTTTTTACAAGCGTGTGATTTTTTAATCCAATATATTTACCCGCTATTCTCACCCGCTGCGCCAAACAAGTGGTATCAGAGCCACGTTCGATGGAGGCGAGAACAAGCAAGATGGTCAGTTTAAATGGCACGAACTATCACTTGTGGAGAAACAAGATGAAGGATCTCCTGTTCGTGATGAAATTGCATTTGCCGGTATTTAGCTCGGCTAAACCTGTGGGTAAATCTGATGAGGATTGGGAGTTCGAGCATCAGCAAGTGTGCAGCTATATTCGACAATTTGTCGACGACAATGTGTACAACCACATTTGTGGTGAGAATGATGCAAAAACTCTGTGGAGCAAGCTGGAGGGACTTTATGCATCAAAGACCGGCAACAACAAATTATTTTATCTGACCAAGTTGATGCAGATGAAATACAAGGAAGAGACGTCCTTGGCGGATCACTTGAATGAGATTCAAGGGATTGTTGATCAGTTGTCCGGTATGGGCATAAAGATGGAAGATGAGGTGATCGCTCTCCTGGTTCTGGCTTCCCTTCCAGAATCGTGGGAGACGCTGAAGATATCGCTCACCAACTCTGCTAAAGACGGAATTGTCAGCATGGAGGCTGTCAAAAGTGGAGTCCTGAATGAAGAGATGCGGAGAAGATCACAAGGTGCATCGTCTTCACAGCCAGACGTTCTGGCAGTGGCTTCCTGGAGCAGAGGAAGAAATGAGTCAAGTCGAGGGAAGGCCAACAAGTTTGCAAATGTTTATTGCCATCACTGCAGGGAGAAGGGCCACATCAGAAGATTTTGTCCAAAACTCAGAAAAGAGAGGAGGACGGACAAAATGGATGATAGTAGTGATGATGATGGTGCAAACTCTGTTGAGGAGTTCAATGTTGTCTATGAGGAAGAGATGGTCAACCTGAGAACCCATGAGACAAGCTGGGTGGTTGATAGTGCAGCCACTGTTCATGCGACGTCCAAGCGAGAATTTTTCTCATCTTACACACCGGGTGACTATGGTGTGGTAAGAATGGGAAATGGTGACCTTTCCAAAGTTGTTGGAAAAGGAGATGTGTGCTTGAAGTTGATGCATGGTGTGAAGTTGCTGCTGCAGGATGTCAGGCATGTTCCAGAACTGCGCCTGAATCTGATCTCTGTAGACAAGTTGGATAGGGAAGGTTACTGCAACACCTTCCAGAATGGGCGATGGAAACTCACAAGAGGCTCGTATTTGTTAGCCACGGGCAAGAAGCTGTCGAGACTGTATGTGGCAGAAGCCAAGATCTCCCCGGAGATTGTTAACTTGGCGGAGAAAAGTGACACAATCGAATTGTGGCACAAGCAACTCGGTCACTGGAGTGAGAAGTCCATGGTGAAGTTGGCCCAGACAAAGCTTATCAGTAGCAGAGATGCTGTGTTCATTGAGGATGAGACTATCAAGAATGTTGTTGAAATTCCTTGTAGTGATACTAGCCTATCAAGCCTTGGGCTAGTGACTCCAACACCGGTACCTAGAGAAGTTGGAGAGGAAGTACAACATGATCAGCTGGAGATTGTTGAACCAGATGCTCCCATGGAGGTTCAACTGAAAGTTGCTGATAAGGATGGTCGACCACCAGCCACGAAGGGTTCTCCGATTTAAATGACGGGATCTAGTAGAGTTGTGCGTTACTCTACTAGATATCATTTGAATGGTGTTGTAATACTCACTGACGGGGGAGAACCAGATAGCTTTGTTGAAGCTATTAATGAACACAAGCAGAAGCTGATAAGAGCCATGCAAGGTGGGATGAAGTCCTTGTATGAGAAGAAGAGATTTGAGCTGGTGGAGTTGCCGAAAGGCTGCAGAGCTTTGGAGAAGTGGGTGTTCAAGTTGAAGTACGTTGAACACAACCGTCAGCCACATCTCAAAGCGAGACTAGTCACGAAAGGCTTTGGTCAAAGAATGAGCATTGACTTTGACAAGATATTTTCACTGGTTGTGAAAATGACATCCATTGTTACTGTGCTGAGACTAGCAGCAAGTCTTAACCTGGAGGTTGAGAAATTGGATGTGTTCGCCTTCCTTCATGGCGATTTGGAGGAAGAGACATGCCTGGATGATGTTAAGTTGGTTAGCTGTCATCATGCTAACAACTTCGTGTTGGCATCCAAGCTGTGCCCGCCTACTGTAGGGAGAAGGCGGAGATGGGAACATGTTTATGTACTTCAACAGTGGGAAGTATGATATATGCCATGATGTGTACAAAATCAGATATTGCTTAGACAATTGAAGTCTTCAGTGTGTTTCTTTCCAAGATGGGGAAGGAACACTGGGAAGCTGTGAAGTGGATCCTCAGTTCTACTTCTAGATACCTGATTACGATATCAGGGGGAGCAATATGGTGGCAGTCAAGGCTACAAAGTTGTGTAGCTCTTTCCATGGAGGTTGAGTACATTGTAGCAACAGAAGCTTGTAAGGTGTTGTTCCAACAGGAACAACTGCAGCTGGTTTGTGACAGACTGAGTTTGAGTCTGTTGATCAGCGACTGGGATAATGAAATTTCCCATGTTGTCGGGCGGGGGAGATTTGTTGGGCCCGCCAAATGGGAAAAGAAGAAAGAAAGTGGAGGAGAGCCACTTTCGGTGGTTTTAGGTGGAGAAGAAAATGGCAGCAGCAGTTGCTGACTTTGCCATGGGAAAAGAAAGGAAAAGAAGGGAACCGAAAGGAAGGAAGAAAAGGAGGGAGAAAGGGGCGCCGAAAGTAGGCGCTAATTGCGCCGCTGAATTAAAAAAAAAAAAAAACCTTCTTCTTCTGCTATAAAAGGGACGCCCAGCTCCCTTCAGAAACTCATCCTTCATCATGTAGTCTCTCAGTATCCCGTTGTTTGCTCTGCTCCTGTAAATATTTCTTCTGTGGGTTTTGGTTATGAAACGTTTTCATAGCCTGGGTAGATAGGAGATTTTCTTGTGAGTGAAAATAGTGAGGTTGTTTGGGAAACACCGTGAGTTCTATTTTCTGGTGTAGAAAATCTCTGTAACCTATCATTGATATAGTGAAGAAATATCCGGAGCTGTTGTTCCCGTGGACTGCCCCTTAAATTAAGGGGATACCACGTAAATCCTCGGTGCCATTTATTACTGCTATGCTTATTGTCATTTTGAGAATAGTCGTAGTATATTGCGTTATTAAATTACCGAAGTAAATTGGTTTAAGGAAGTTGGTTACCGTAATTCTGGAGGCTTGCCGCCAGGTCCAACTTATCTGTAAACTTTTTACAAGCGTGTGATTTTTTAATCCAATATATTTACCCGCTATTCTCACCCGCTGCGCCAAACAAGACCAACTTCTCAAACCTCTTGGTGATCTTCTCATCTCCCTTATTTTAAAATTATAATCCAAATATCCATCGCATTGAAATCTTACAATTTTGCGTTGTGGAATAAGTTTTCCATTTTGAAAATAAATATATTGTTTTCATAATGTCATGGACCTGCACAGAGGGCCTTATCCTTATCTTCCAGATCCAAGAATTGGAAGGCAAAGAGTTGATCTCTCAACTGTTTAATTTGGGAATTCTTTTTATTATTTTCATGCCTTGTCCATCGTAATCTTCATAGGTTTCAGGTTTGGTCTATTTTTTGCCACCAGTCTCCCTACTAGTCCCATCGTGTCACTGCTTCCACCAGCACCGAATCATAATTCTCAAAGTCCACCATTATTGGTTCCTTCATATTCCTAATGGTGATATCTTGTATATGTCGTTCCTCATTGACCATCATTGTCCCCTTATTTGTTTCTACTTCGATCAGGGGTAGTGAACCAGTTTCCTTTGTAGTTGAAGCCTCAATGGTTTCTTTCAAGAGTGGGTCTATTTAGCTTCACCAGCCACTAAGTTGTTTTCATTTGTACCTTGGTATTATTACTTTGCTATCATGGCTTTGCAATTCATCCATATTAGGGTTTCCTAAACCCCTAACTTTGCTTGGAATAATCTTTTATAGCTAAAATCACCCAGAATTGGAATGCAATAGGTTCATTGGATCACTCCCTCGTCCTGGTCGCAGAAAACATATTAGGCTTATCAATAAAATGAGACTCGTAGTATAAAGAAATATCAATGTTGTAAAAAAAATCGGAGTATAAATCGGTATACTAAGTGGCTCACACTTTACTGGTTTATCCAATTAAGCCGTTAAAAACCCATTAATAGACCGGTGCATATAATAATACAAAGTAAGTTAAGCTAATTGATAACACCCAAATTGGTGTTATTTATTCTTCATATTTAGGTTTATTTCATGCTAATTCATGTGCGTAATTGGAAGAATAATGTCAATTGCATCCCTATTTCGTTCCTATTTTATTATGACGTGATTTTAGGGTGCTTTAGACCAAACATGCAAATTATGTACACAAAATGTACACAAGTGTAGAAAAAAGGGCACAAACGAAGATCTCAGCCTTCAGAGCCAAGATTCTAGCCATGAAGAGAGGGCATGAACCAGAGCACAAGATCGCAGCCTACAGTGCAAAGTTCGCGACCGTGATTTTCTGCCTCTCGCCCATGAACATGGCCTGAAGATCGCAACCTTAAGTTCACAGCCACAAACTTTTGAGCCAAGCGTGTGAACTTCAGAAGAGGCTAACTCGGGAGAAGCAGGGAGTTTCCCCAGTTGAATCACGGTCCACGAATTCCGTGCTCGCGATAAGGATCGCGGCTGTGACACCTCCAAATCGTGACTGGGATGTTAGGCCGCGAACTCTACATTTAGCAAGACAAAAATGGCGATCCTCAAAGATTGCAGCCTCTATCCCAAAGATCCCGGCCCGCGAACTTGCTCTTAAGATAGCAACCTCTAGTTCATGTGCGCGATCTTCAGCCCCTTGCCCGCGAACTTGCCTGTGTCTGCTGACTTCTATAAATAGGGAACCCCTCCCCCTTTAGAAGAAGGCTTTTGACAGATCTGATTCTAGAGAGAGAAGTTGAAGGAAGGAGAAGAGGAGGATGAGAGCTTGGAGGAGGATTTCCATCACTTGAAGAGCCCCCCCCCCCCCCTCTTCTTCATGATTTCTTCCCATCTTTGTATGAGTTTTCTTCCTCCCTTCATGGGGTGATCTCCCAAGGTACTAGGGGTTTAAATCCCCAAACCTTAGTTTTAGGTTTACTATATAATGAATGGATATTTTAGCGTTTTAATCAATGAATGTGTTTATCTAGTTGATTTCATTGTTTCTCTAGCTTTGGCGCCGTTGCTAGGGAGTTACGGTAACTAGTTGAAAGAGTTAGGTTGTTAGTTGAGTCTTTATTACTTGTTTATATTAGTAGTAGTATTACATAATAAGTTTTCCTTTTTGTGCTTAGTTTTTCACCCACTCTTCTCTCCAAAGGGTGATTTGTGTGTGTTTGATTTCATTTTTAGTGTTTTTAGTGTAGTAGCTTTTAAATCATGGATCCTTATGACTTCACCAAAGTGTGAGGGTATTCACCAACACCCGAGGGTGGTTACCCTGAAGCTTCATGGAGCGATCAAGATGGTGGAAGTCAAGGGTTTGGGTTATTTTACCAACCCCCTTCCAAGAAGAACAACCATACCATTGGGAGCTTCAAGAAACTCTCAAATATCAAGAAGAATGCCAATTGGAGCCAAAAAGCCAATTGGCGCTTTTGGTGGAGCCGTTCACCCGGGATAACGAAGCATGCTCCAATGTGGAAACCACCACCCCTATCAATTCATCCTTACTACATAAAACGGAGGAAACCTTATGGAAAATGGAGAAGCTATGAGAACTTGTTGAGCAAGTACGTGCACAACTACTTGCTCGCATTCATCTCCTACAATTAGCAGAGAAAAAGGAGGTCAGAGAGGCTAGCCAATAGGACTTAGGGAAGAAAAAAGAACGCATCTCGGAGAGCCCTCGAGATTACGATGAGCAAACGAGTCCTTTGGAGGAGGACCGCATTGTGGAAGAAGAAATGAGCGTCAAAGAAGAAGAAGATCTTGATTGTTCCCAAGAGGGGGAAAAAATTTAAGAACAAGGAAGGGAGTTTGAAGATGAAGTTGAAAGAACAAATTGCGTCCAAGATGATGACGAGGTCGAGGTGGATGAAGCATCAACAAGTTACAAGTGCTATGAAAGCCTTCCACCCGAGGTGACTGACATGGGTTTAGGGGAGGTGTACTTGGAGGCATGTGGATAACCATGAAAGCCCACAGAAAAGAGATCACTCACCACATTCGAAAAACCCTACTTATCTAGACATTGCATAGTAGACCTAGGCTAGGGTGAGGAAATATCACGAATACCTCTTGTTATCTATTGATCTTTAGTTTAGGAATCGCCAACCGCCCACCTGCTAAGCAACAAGTAGACTAGATAAAGACCGAGCCTAAGTAGTCTAGGATACCGTGACCCTTGGAATATGACTGACCGCTTACTACATTCTTATCTTGGGTATACTTGGCCTTGTTAGGATTGGCTAGTGATATGGATAATGCACTGTTTATGAAACGACGCATGGTTTTGCTTGATGGAATACAATGCTTCGTTACCTATAAATGGAGGGACTCGGTTGGCAGCAGGGGACAGAAAAAGATAGACCGAAAATATTCATTCTTCTTCCATCAAAAGCTTCTAAGTGTGCTTTAGTTTCTTAAACCTAGATTCTAAAGTGGTGGTAGTTTTATCCTACGAAGAAATTTCATGTAACCCTAGGCTTTCGGAGGGTGGAAATATTCTTTACGGAAAGTGAACTTCGTTCACGACTCTATCACAATCCTCATCACCGGTCTCGGTCTTTCGTACAAATACCCTCGTCACTCTTTTTCTAACAATTGTAAAGAATATTTCTCTTGTACGATGGCTCGTACTTCTCCTTACAAGGAACCTTCTATCTGTGGGAAAATTGAGAAATTCGATGGGGAACATTTCCGTCGATGGCAAAAGAAGATGCGTTTTCTTCTTCCTGCTCTCAAGGTGGGGTATGTGATTAGTACCCCATGTCCAGAATGTAACTTGGAGGAGGAAGGGGTCGACAATGATGAATTGAAGAAGCGACTTCGTAAAATGAAGAAGTGGGAGAATGACAACTACCTTTGTGTAGGGCACATACTCAATGGTTTGTCGGACTCCCTATTCGACATTTACGAAATGTATGCTAATGCCTCGGAACTTTGGGATGCATTAGAGGCAAAGTATTTGGCCGATGATGCATCGACCAAGAATTTTCTTGTAAGTAATTTCAACACTTACAAGATGAGTGATTCTCGCTCAGTGATGGAGCAATATAACGAATTACTTTGAATCTATGGTCAGTTTACTCAACACAATCTGAACATGGATGAGGCGATCCTTGTGTCGAGTATAATCGACAAACTGCCACCTTCTTGGAAGGACTTCAAGCACATGCTTAAGCACAAGAAGGAAGAGTTGGATCTAACCCAACTAGGTACCCACTTGCGCATAGAGGAGAACCTTAGGGTGCAAGATGGCATGTGAAGCCAAAAGATTCTTCATCGGTTCATATGATGGAGATTGGAGAGTCTTCTTTCCAGAAAAAGGGAAAGAAATGTTCTCGTGAAAAAAGCAACAATCCATCCTAGGCCGACAAAAACAAGAAAGCTAAGCCTATTTGTTGGAAGTGCGGGAAATCAGGACATTTCAAGCGTGATTGTCACATGGAAAAATCAAAGAATAGTGGCAATCGTCATGTTCGGCAAGGATCTAACGATCAAGGCCCACAAGGTTACATTTCCACTTTCAATTTTGAATTTTATCCAAATTCGGGTATGAATTATGTAGGGCTGGTAATCGGTTTGGTAACGGTTAACCGGTTACCGAATAAACCGGTTACGGTATACCGAATTCCCTGAAGCCACGCCCGAATGCCACTGCCGCTGTACAACCGGTAAACCGGTTACCGAATAACCAGTTAACGGTTTAAAACCGGTATACCGAAACACCGAGCCATGGGGCCGAAAACCATATTCCGGTTCGGTTAACCGGTAAGTAACCGGTAACCGATTATGGGCAGAAGGGTGATGGGAGGCAGCAGGCTGCTCTCGGCAATTTTTTTAAAAAATTCATTGTTTTTTTATATACTCAATAATGTAAGTCTTAACTCTTATTTACAATATTAAGAGTTACTATAAATTTATGTTCAGTTCTTGTTCTAGATTGCTGCTGGTCGAGTTCCAGTCTCCAGGAGCTCCGAGCTCGGTAGCTCTGCCGCTGCGCCTCTGCCCCTCTGACCTCTGTTCGCGTCCCACAAATGACCAACAAACCAAAAGTCCAAAATTAACAAAATAGTTCACAAACAGGAGGGGCAGGGATTGGGGGAAGAAGAAAGATGAAGGCAAGAGAAGGAGAAGGCGACTTACAGAGCGGCGACGACTGGGGAAGAGGAAGGCGTCCGGCAATCAACAGCTGGGCAGAGGGACGGCCGAGAGCAGAGTCGGCCAAGAGGGAGGAGAAAGAGGCCGAGAGGGAAGGGTGGAAGGCGGTGGAGCAGCGTCGCGGGGCGGCGGAGCGGCGATCTCCGATGGCGGCGGATGGGCGATCTCCAAGAATCGCGGGGCGGGCGGACGGCGGCTGGGCTGGGCGGATGTGAGTTGTGACGACTGACGAGACGAAGGAAGGAGAAGGCGACTTTAGGGTTTTTTTACCCTCTCCCTCACTCCCTCCCCTGCGCTGCGTTTTGGCCAGGTCTTCCCCTGTCACGGTATCCGGTTAACCGTCAAACCGACAGTATTTACCGGGTCGGCAGGCGGTATACCAGTGTGCCCCTTACACCATCCGACAACCGAGTTTCCCGGTTATCGGTATAACCGGTTATACCGATAACCGGGAAACCGGTTACCAGCCCTAGAATTATGTTTCTCTAATTAATGAAGCATATTTTGTACAGGATGATGATGTTGCTTGGTGGGTGGGCTCTGGAGCTAACATACACGTAAGCAAGGATCGCAAATGGTTCAAACTTACAAACCAGTGGAAGACGGTCTTGTTCTCCACATGGGCAATGAGCCAACTGCTCCAGTCGAAGGACGTGGCACCGTAGAGTTGGAATTTACTTCCATAAATATTCTTGTACTTAGGGATGTGTTACATGTACCTAAGATTAGGAAAAATTTGGTTTCTGGAAGTGTACTAAATAAACTTGGATATCGTCAAGTTTATGACTCTGATAGATATGTATTATCTAAATCCGGAGTGTTTGTCGGATTTTGGTTATTATAATAATGGTATGTTTATGTTGAGTATTATTAATAAAATTAATAATATTGTTTCCGCTTACATGTCTACCCTTATTGATTCGTCTTTATGGCATGCACGGTTGGGGTATTATAATCGAATGATGACTATGTCTAAGGAAGGACTTCTTCCTTCTTTTGATGCTCAACATGATAAGTGTAAAACTTGTATGTTGACAAAAATCACTAGAGAGCCGTTTAAGAATGTGCAAAGGGAGTCCAAGGTGCTTGGACTTGTACATAGTGATCTATGTGATTTACATGGCACTCCTACCTTAGGAGGGAAGAAATATGTGATCGCCTTTATTGATGACTATTCGAGGTTTTTCTATGTGTACTTGTTGAAAACTAAGGATGAAGCCCTTAGTCGCTTTAGTATATATAAAACTGAAGTGGATTACAACAAGAAGCAAAGATCAAAACTTTGCGCACGGATCGAGGTGGTGAATACTATGATCCGGCTTACTTCCAAAGTATGGGGATCATACATGAGACCTCTGCACCGTTTACCCCTCAACAAATGGGATAGCGGAGAGGAAAAATCGCTCTCTAAAGGAAATGGTCAATTCCATGCTCTCTTACTCTGGTTTCAGTAATGGGTTTTGGGGGGAAGCTATGCTAACGGCTTGCTATTTATTAAATAGGGTTCCCAATAAAAGGAATGTTACTACTCCTATGAACATGGTATAAACGAAAACCAAACTTGGAGTATCTTCAAGTTTGGGGTTGTCGGGCAGTCGTGCGAGTAACGGATCCTAAAAGGAAGACGTTAGGAGAAAGATGCATTGATTGTATCTTTGTAGGATATGCTAAAAATTCTAAGGCATACCGGTTTTATGTTATAGAACAAAATGACGCTTACTCAATTCATTCTATAATTGAGTCAAGAGATGCCGCCATATTTGATGAAAATCGATTTTCATCAATGCAACGACCAAAAGACATAGTTCCTCATGTCAATGAGGAGATTGAGGAAGATGCTTCGCAATCGACTTTACCCATTCTTCGTCAAAGTAAAAGAAGAAAGATTGCAAAATCTTTCGGACCAGACTTTCACATGTATCTTGTGGAAGGGTCTAGAGAGGAAGTACACTCTCAATATTTATATTCATTTAATATTGAGGATGATCCTAAAACTTTTGATGAGGCTGTAAAGTCTCGTGACGCTGCTTTTTAGAAGGAAGCTATTAATGATGAAAAATATTGCATCATGGCGAACAACACATGGGTGTTGGTAGATTTACCGCCTGGATGCAAACCTTTGGGTAATAAATGGATCTTCAAAAAGAAAAGAAGAGTCGATGGACCATCGACAAGTTTAAGACGCGTTTGGTAATCCAAGGTTTAGACAAAAACATGGGATTGATTACTTTGATACTTACGCGCCTGTTGCTCGAATGTCCACCATTAGATTGTTGATTGCTCTTGCGTCAATTCACAATCTAATTATCCATCAAATGGATGTCAAGACAGCTTTCTTGAATGGAGATTTGGACGAAGAGATTTACATGAAACAACCCGAAGGATTTGTTGTACCCGGTCAAGAGCATAAAGTGTGCAAATTGATCAAATCATTGTATGGGCTTAAACAAGCTCCAAAACAGTGGCATCAAAAGTTTGATGAGGTGGTTTTGTCTAGTGGTTTTAAGTTAAACCAAGCTGACAAATGTGTATATACAAAATTGGGTTAATACAATATAATAGCCACAACTATTATGAAGCGGGGAATTATAGCCACAACTATGAAAATTCAAATTATTAGCCATAACTATTGTTGCAGGTCAAGATATGGCTAATTGTCCGTTACTGTTATTGGATTTTTTGACGGAGAAGGCCACGTCATCGGCCACGACAACGGCCACGTAGGAATGCTTTTAGTTTATAACTTCAAAACATAAAAGTTTAGTCAGTATTACTAACAAAATTGTTAACAGGTAGTTAACGTTTGGCTAATAATTTGAATTTCAATAGTTGTGGCTATAATTCCCCGCTTCATAATAGTTGTGGCTAATATATTGTATTTACTCTACAAAATTTGATGATTCTGGTAATGGAGTCATCATTTGTTTGTATGTAGATGACATGCTTATCTTTGGTACCAATCAAAGACAAGTGGACCTCACTAAGGAGTTTTTGTCATCTAAATTCTCCATGAAGGACATGGGGGAGGCAGATGTGATTCTAGGTATCAAGATCAAGCAAAACAGCAAGGAAGTAGCTTTGACTCAATCTCATTACATTGAGAAGGTACTTGATAAATTTCATAGTGAAGTTTGTCGTGAATTAAAAACCCCAATGGATCCAAGTATGAAACTTTTTCCTAATACTGGGGAACCTGTTTCACAATTGGAATACTCCAAGATTATTGGGTGCTTGATGTATGCAATGACTTGCACAAGACCAGATATCGCATATGCGGTAGGACAATTAAGTCGGTATACGAGTATAGGTGTCAATCGGGCGGGTTCGGGCGGGTTCGGGCTTGGTTCAATCGCGTTCGGGTTCAAACGGGTTGCGGGTTAGTCGGGTTGCGGGTTCATCGGGTTCAGGTTCAATCGGGTTGCGGGCAAATCGGGTTGCGGGTTCATCGGGTTTTGGGTCGGGCGGGTTGCGGTCGGATCGGGCTTCGGGTTGTTCGGGCCAGCGCATCAAGTAACTTAACTCATTACTCATTACTCATTACCAACTTGCACATTTTATTACACTAATTTAAAATATTTTCTCAACTTTTTAACCAATTTATTTCTACCTCGTATATATATACTTTATTTTTTTGAAAAAAACTAGTCAAAATGTTAAATCAATTTGTATGACTTGCAAACTTGTTATGTAATTAATCATAATTGGTAAAGTATTATAGCTAATAGTAATGGTGATATCAATATTTGCAACCAAAAGACAAAATTAATTGTTTATTTGATATTTTAGTATTAATTCAGTAGTAATTGGATTAAAGTATCTCTTAGTATAACCATGCAAATCTGGTATTTGGTGTGTGGTATTTGGCAAAAGTATAGTGATAAAAGGAGTTATTTCGAAATAACTCATTGCCCAAATAACTTCAGTAAACTGTTGCCAAACGAGTTATTTGTAAAAATTTTCGAATTATCCTAAAAATTGAACCATTAAAGATTAGCTATCAAATTTAGTAAATTTATTGTTACTTCAATCATAACTTACTCAATAACATATATCCTATACACTTAGCCTTACCCTCAATCAACAATATTAAGTTAGTATATGTTGTTGATTGTATACCCTAAACCATCAATACATTATACACTAACCACATAACCTATACCCTATACCCTAACCATATGTCTTTGAGTTGTGATTTTGTTAGTATAGTAAATTTAAAAGTGAAATTCATACTTTGATTTTAAAAACATAGACAAAAAGTGATATTTGCTAATTGTTATACCCTAACCATATATCTTATACTTTACACCACATATCTTATACCCTAACCACGTACCATAAACATAAATTAAAAAGGGATCTCCTGCCGTTAAAGACTTCAAATGACTTCAAGTGAACATATGTTAATAAAATAACTTAGAACCGTCAAAACCATCAATATCTTATACCCTAACCATATACACCCTAAACCATATGTACCTTATACCTTATACCCTAACCATATACTTTATATCCTAAACAACGAACCGTCAAAGATTACTTATCAAGTTTAGTATAAATTGTTGTAACTAATGGTTAATTGATTTATTAGCCCATAAACAATTACATACATATATATATTAGCCTTCAAAGCATATAAAAATAATTTTAACTAGTCATGCCCTCCATATAAAAGTTAAAGATTCATATTTCAAAAGCTAAAATTATGAAAAACCAAAAAATTGAAAACACCAAATTTGTTTCCTTCTTTCTTTTCACCAAAATACTAAAATTTCTCTCCTTCTTTCTACTTCAATACATTAGAAAACTCAATATTCCCTCCTCTTTCTCTTCCATAAAATTGAAAGAACCAAATTATCCTCTTCTTTCCTTCTACAAAAAGTTGAAAACTCAAAAGTTTCCCTCCTTATTTCTCTTTCATAATCAAAAGAATCAAATTTTTCCACTTCTTTCTCTTCCCCATATCAAAACCACCAGAATTCTCACTTGTTTCTTTTCTAAAAAATTCAAAGAACCAAATTTCCCTCTTCTTTCTCTTCCCAGAAACTTGAATACACCAAAATTTCCCTCTTCATTTAAAAACATCAAATTACCAAATACATTATTTTACTTTATTTATATTTAATTGATAATTTTATTGAATAGTTAAATTAACCAAAATTTTAATTTATATATTATATTAATATTGTCATGATCTCAAATGACCTTCATGTTTCAATTTTTGTAATTTTCCTAAAATACGTAATATCAAGTGAGTTTCATATTTTTTAAATTTCCTATACGAAATGAAAAAATAATTTTACTTAAGTTTAGAATGAAAAACTTTATTTTGAAAAACTATGTATTGTATATTTTTATAATTATTCAAGTGGATTAGATGAAATTCAGGTTAAGTCGGTCGGGTTACGGGTTAGTCAGGTTCGGGTCAATCGGGTTCGGGTTAATAGGGTTGCAGGTCATTCGGGTTGCGGGTCAATCGGGTTCGGGTTAATCGGGTTGCGGGTCAGTCGGGTTGCGGGTTAGTTGGGTTGCGGGTCAATCGGGTTGCGGGTCGGACGGGTTATGGGTTGTTGACTTTTAGCCAATTCGGGTTGCGGTCGGGTTGCGGGTCGGGTTGATCGGGCGGGTTAATCGGGTCGGGCTATGTTTTGACACCTATATATATGAGTAATCCTAGTGCTCATCATTGGCATGCAGTGAGATGTGTACTAGGATATCTCAAAGGCACAATACATCATGCCTTGACTTATAGTGGATTTCCATCTATCTTGGACGGCTATACTGATGCTAGTTGGATTTCTAATGTTCAAGATCATACTTCAACTTTAGGATGGGTCTTTTTGCTAGGGGGAGGTGCTATCTCTTGGGCTTCTAAAAAGCAAACTTGCATCACAAGTTCCACTATGGAGTCAGAATTTGTGGCCTTGGCTTCTGCCGGAGGAGAGGCAGAGTGGTTGAGAGACTTGGTTTATGACATCCCTTGGTGGCCTAAACTAATCTCACAAATTTCTATCCTTTGTGATAGTAATGCTACTTTGGCTAAGGCATATAGTAAAATATATAATGGCAAGTCTCGCTATTTGGGAGTAAGACATAGTAAAATTCGTGAATTGATCACTCACGGAGTTGTGTCTTTACAGTATGTCTGGACTCAAGAGAATTTAGCTGATCATTTGACGAAAGGGTTAGCTAGAGACTTGGTAGTCAAGTCTGTGAAAGGGATGGGTTTAAAGTCCATATAATTTCTGATCATGGGACACCCAATTCCCCTCTAATACAACGTTAGAGGCTGAATTCAATGAGGAAAGCTCATTATCAGAAATTGAAGCACATAATGCATCATCCCGAGGTATGTGCTTGATATCCTGCATGAGAGAAGAGGATGAAGTTTAAAACTTCTTAATTGAGTCTTTGACAAAGTGTATTATGCAGGTGCACAACAAAAGGATTCAACCTATGTAAGCATGAAGTGCAGCCGCTTCAAGAAACCCGAACTTTGGTTTCGTGTGCGCTTACAAGAAGGATTGGACACTTGGCGGATAATAGTGTCAAGGTCACTTGGAAGTTTGTAAAACTTAGTGTATATTATCTTCAGATATTCATATGAGTCAACGGGTTCAATCGTTACCGACACCCCTTGTATTCGAATATTTGTCAAGTGTAATATACTAAGATGAAAATTCAATCGTTACGACATTTTCATTTATGCTTTAGTTTTATTGGAAGAATTTTGATTGTTGTAATTTTAGTGGATTCTTCAAATACACTAAAATGGGGGAGGAATGTTGGAAAATTACATGGAAAGAATTGGTTAATAATTGAATAGGTGAGTCTGTTCATGAACCAAGTCAACCTTCCATTTAATTTGAATTAACCAAATTCAATTTGTCTCCACATGATTAATTAAATTAGTGCAACCTTTCAGAATGGGTTCACGTGATTAATTATGGAAGTTTGAATGAACAGAGAAGTCACATCCCCTCCCTTTTTCCCTAAGCAATGCGTCCCTCTAAATATTGGTGGTTGCTTCCTTAAGCAATGCTTCCCTTGATAAAAGGGTGGTTGATATGGATAATGCACTGTTTATGAAACGACGCATGGTTTTGCTTGATGGAATACAATGCTTCGTTGCCTATAAATGGAGGGACTCGGTTGGCGGCAGGGGACAGAAAAAGATAGACCAAAAATATTCATTCTTCTTCCATCAAAAACTTCTAAGTGTGATTTAGTTTCTGTGTGGGTTACAAAGTATTTTGAAAAAATAAATATAACTAATGTGGTTAATTTGGGTTTTGTGGGTAAAACGCTGTGGGTAGTGGTTAACCACTAACCACAAAATTCCATATTTTGCTACCCACACCCAACCCACTATCCACAAATTGTGGGTATGGGTATCCACAAAGTGTGCGGTTTGGTGCGGTTTGCGGGTTACCCGCAACCCACAAACCAAACTTCCACCCCTAGTTCCATGTGTTAGGAACCTCGATTGTAATGAATTTTGATTGATATACTGATTGATTTTAATCGATTGATGCATGGTTTATTGAGTCAATTGAAGCCTCATCATCTTTTCTTGATTTCTGCTGCAACCTAAGATAGATAGAATCTGATTAGGTTGTTAGAGCTTCATCAATCGGTAGTAGTAGATTGGTTATACGAGAGTTAATCTATTCACTTCTTTGTATTGGAATCCAATTCAAGTAGTGGACTTCTGCGTTTATTGCCTCAGCAGTCTATCTCAGTGAAGGCTAGTCTCCTGCCGGTTAGTCTATCTGAGAGGGCTTGGTCAGTTTAAGAGATTCCAAGCTACTGTCGGATCTTTCGTAGTTTAATCAATAGTAAATCAACCAAAGGTAATTACACCTTTGACCTAACTAAGGAGCTAGGGGGACTCATTCCCGAGTGACTCTTCCTTTGCTTAAGAACTTCGAACCATTTCCTGCTTTCTTACTGCTTTTGCTTAAAATCACATTCACTCAACTTAGTCTGCTACATAATAGATAATCGCGGAGTAGGCAGTAGATCTAGACCCCGGGTTGATAAATTGAACTTGCCACTATTCTGCATTTTCGGACTACGATTACACATTGTCTCAGTTTGGTGTTGTGTTTTAGCGTGTCAAGTTTTTAGCGCCATTGCCGGGAACCTCTAGGTTATTGCAGAAACGTGAAAGTCTGTTACTTTAGCGTTTTTTTTTTCTTTTCCACCCTTGCTTTCACTTGGGTGTGATGTTTTTGTTGGTGTAGATCAGAAACATGGATCCTCATGGCTTCTCCAACCATTGGGGGTATCAACCACCATTCGTGTGGTATTATCCCGAGACTTCGTGGAGTAATCAAGGAGGAGAAGACAATGGATTCGGATGTCAGTACCACCCCCTACTACGGAAAACAACCAAACCCTTGGGTACCTCAAGAACAATATCCTTTTCAAGAAGAATTCCTGCCACATTCAGACGGGCCATCTGAGTTGGAGTTAGCCATGGACGCCTTCACGGGCCACTCTGCAGAGCCATGCTACACTCCAATGGCAGATACGAACAAACAATTGAGGCTTCTTGTGGAGCAGTTTGCTCTAGACACTGAGAGATCATGCTCCAAGATGGATCTTCAAATCCAAGCCCTTGCCCCTTCCGATCCCTCATTTCTCCATGAAATGGAGGAGGCTGTTCAGTGCTCAGCAAAGCAAATAGAGTGGGTGAAGCAAGTTTGCACACAGCCTGCTCAAGATCACCTTTATGCTACTACACTAGAAGAGGTAAAGGATGACGAAGGCTATAGGGACGTTGGGGAGCATACCGAAGTTATCACAGAGAACTCCCATGATAATCATGATAAGGAAAGTCCTCTGGTGGCAGATCACACCTTTCCTCATTTCTGCTCTAACATGATGGGCCCGTGCGAGGAGATGCAAGATGATCCCATTGAAGAAATTGTTTGGCGACTTGCTCTCCAATCTGTTCGAGAAGAAGAAGAGAGAGCAAGGGTGAGGAAAGAAGTTGTGGAGGATGAGGAAGAAAGCAAAGAAGAGGTAGTTCTTGATCTTTTCCCAGGGGAGAGACCACATGTTGAAGAAGGAAGGGGAATTGAGGAAGCAATTGGCGTCCAGGCTGAGGATGAAGCTGAGGTGGAAGAGGCTTGCACCGGCCCTATGTTACATGTGATGTCTCCACCAAACTTCGAGGAGCTGCTTGGCAAGAACCCATTTGCAGTGTGTCTTTGCCAGACCAAGACCAAATCAACATCAATCCCTCTTGGTGGATGTGATGGTGGTCAATCGAATATATCTTATCTGGTTTGGGGCAATGAGACAAGATCAGGCGCGAAGGAGAGGTCTCGAGAGTGGAGACTTCATCTTCCTCAAGGCCACGAGCAATCTTCATCACCCATCACTTCCCGTGCTTGTGACTTGAGACTCCACATCATCGACGAGAACCTAAACTTCAAGGAGGTTCTGGGGTGGACAGAAACTTAGGAGCCACCGTCCAGCTAAGATGAAAAAGAAGCACTTGTGGCGAGGCAACCCACCAAGGTTTGTTTTCCTTTCGTTTATTTTCGGTTTTTCCACTTGGAACTATGGTTTCTATCACCTAGTGTGTTTTGATGACTCTAGCTTTGTGGACTGGTCCCTCTTCCAGTCCGCCCCTGCTGACTGGTCCCATTTGCCCCCCCCCCCGGCAGTCCGTTTTCCCGATAACATCGTTCCCCTTTCTTTCACTCTGCTCCATTGAGGGCAATGTCGTGCTTAAGTGGGGGGGTGTTTATCTATCTTTGAATGCTATATGAGTTTGTGTGCTTGGAGCCTAGTCCACTGTCCAAATTTCGATTTGAGAGCTCCAAGTACTGTTCCATGCAATATCCTGCTCAATATGCTTTGAATTGACAGTTTTTATGGTGATATGCTCCCTAGGGAGGTAGTGTAGCACTATGGAGGATGTTGATGCATTTAAGAAGTCTCCTTCCTTCTTCATATTGTGTTGGTTGATTGTGTGAATTAGTGATCTTAGGAGCCTTGAATTGTGTGGTATTGTGGACTCTCTACCTGTCATGGACTACTGTACCATGTTTTGAAAGAAGGTGCTCAAAGATGTGCTTTAAAATAACGTCTCCCGTGCGAAAAGGGCGAAAGTGTGTAAGGGGAGACGGGAATCCGTTCCCAATTTTCACCTACTACCTCCAGCCCCCATACATTTCTTTCTCCCGCACGAGGCTCGAGACATCCGCTCCCGGCATGGCCGGTAAGAGCCGCGCTCCCGCAAAACCTTTGCTAGGTGGGAGCCCCCGTTTTCTGAAAAACAAGTTGGAACCTTTGAAAAGAAAGAGAAAAGAAAAAAAAAAGTTCCAACCATCTTCAAGGAGAAAATAGAGCAGTTTAAAAATGTGAGTCCATGATCTTTTGATTTTGAGAGTCCCTTCGTCCACGATTCATTTATCTTCTTATCACTGTCGCAACCGTCCTTCCGGGGGTCCGTCGGGGTTGCGTTGGCATTTTTGGGAGTCGTCATCGATATTACTTGGAGTGGATCGAACACTCTTCGGTCGGCTCTAACCTTAGGTCAGAACCGAGATATGGTCTCCGAAAATAAAGTTCTGGGTTCGGGAGTACGGTTACGTGTGGGGAAGTTAAACAACACCCCACAACGCCCTAAATCGGTACTACTTAAGTCGATAAGTTTTCATGCGAGTTGGGTGTATTTTAGTAATGATGGGTATTTATAGGGTCCCACTAGAACGTTTAATCGTATTAATTTATGGTTTTATTATACGTCCACTGGCGTCCATGGAAAGATAAAATTTATTAGTTAGTTGCATTTAATTATACGCCCACTAACGAACGATTTAAAGATAAAGCTAGTTGATTAGTTGGACTCGAACCTTATCGGTTGCCTACGTACCCGTAACACCGAATCAAAGTCCACGTAGTTCGTTATGTGGCTTTGATAATTTTAAGGGCTAATACCACTGGAAATACCATCCTTTAGAGAAAGTGCCATTTATATTACGTAACTTACAATATGACAATTATATACTAACCGTTAAGTTTTCTGTTAGTGGTTAACAGAAAATACAGTCAGCAGATGTGGCATATTTTAATAAAAATAAATGTAAAAAAATAAAATAAAGTCAAAAGTGGAAAAAGGAAAAAGGAATTTCGCATCTCACTATCTATCCATCTCTCCCCTTCAGCACCTCTGCTTCCGTCTCTCTCAAAAACCCAATACTACATCGCCTTCCCCGTCCGCCGTTGCCTCCGCCAGTCCTTCTTCTCGCTCGCCGCACTCCCTTCCGCACCTTCCCCTTCTTCTCTGCCTCAACCTTCGCCCCCAGCCAAGCTCTATTTTCCAACGCCAGAACCCCAACCACCACCAATCCCGACTCCCCATTCTTCCCGTACGCCACTCCCCCACCCACGATTTTGATTCCATTGAAGCAACCTTCAGCCACATCCGCGATTTCAATCCCATCAATGCCTCACAATACCTAATTGCTGGTGAGGTCGACATGCAGTTGATGAACGACGAAGAAGATGACAGAAGGAGGGCAAAATCTCCCTTCTTCGACTCTCCTTTGCCGTCGCAAGCATCCTGCCGCAGCCGGTGTCCCCTCTCGGGCAATCCGTGACGGTGGTTGCGTTTATCGCATCGTCGTCGCTGCTGCTCTGTTTCGCTGTGCGATGAAGAGGCGGGTGTTCGACAATGGCTAGGGATCTGGAGCTAGATGATTTCAGATTTGTGACTCACAGGACTACGACTTTGAGATGAGATTGAGAGGAGGTTTTGCTATGGTAAAAGAAAAATTGCTCAACGTTGAGGTTTTCTGGGCTTTAGTCCTTCTCGACATTGGGGTATGCGAATCGACTGCCATCGATTCCTCGAACTTCTTGGTCTTCTTCGTCTACGCGAAGCATGGTCAAGCGGGTGGACTGATTGCCGGCCAAAGCTCCCTTCTCTCACGATAGAGAGGGATGTCTGATTTGAGTCAACCAGAGCTTTGACCTTGGTTGCCCGCTTAGATGTGACTTTGTCTCTGGCGGGCGGACTCCGTCGATGAGGCATGATGTCGGCGGCAGCGAGAGAAAGAGTTTTTTTTTTGTCAAAGAGAGAAAGAGTGTTTAGAAAAAATTATTAAAAAAATAAATTAATAATATTAATTTATTTATTTTCGAAATAAAATTAATATTTTTTAATTAGTAATTTCTTATGTGGCACATATGTTGGCGACACCTAAGCGCCACATAAGCAATAGTCAAATATAAGTTGACCACCGTCAGGTCAACCGTCAATTCTAACGGTCAACAGAAATTCGCGTAACACAAATGACACATACCCCTAATACGTTGGAATATTTTTGTGTTTATTGAAAGTACGTCATATAAATGACACTTTCTCTAAAGGATGGTATTTCCAATGGTATTAGCCCTAATTTTAAATATAGCTTATATTTTTTACAGTCCACTAGTGTTGGTTCTCGTATTAAGAAATATGTTAAAACTTAATATGTCATTACGAGTTTAAAAAAGGGAATTGTAATCGTTAAGAAAGAATGAAATCAACTTAACTTAGATGTTTTTTTTTTGTCAATAATTTCGTATTAAGGAT
This sequence comes from Linum tenue, assembly GCA_946122785.1. Lineage (NCBI taxonomy): Eukaryota > Viridiplantae > Streptophyta > Magnoliopsida > Malpighiales > Linaceae > Linum > Linum tenue. The sequence continues at coordinate 26,762,770 of CAMGYJ010000003.1, forward strand.
CAAAAATAAAATATTAAATTATGTGAATATGCATTATATACACTAATTGCAAGGCCTAGCCTACTGGCTAAAACACGTTTTTGAGTGTAAACCCTAGCACCCGGGTTCGAAGCTCGGCCAACACGATTTTTTATTTTAATCAAGGTTGTCAACCCGCGGGTCGACCCAATTTAACCCTAAACCGGTGAGAAAAACGGGCCGCACGGACTCGTCGGGTCAACCGCTATAAGGTACCGGGTTGGAGGTCAAATTGTGTAATTTTTTTCTTTGATTTGCGAAATGCGCCTATTTTCCGATTTTTCTTTTCGCCTAACTCAATTTTTAAAATCCTAAGTTGAACATTTGAATATTTATGTTATATAAGTGTGTGTGAATTTTCACTATCTGTTGGATCTAAGTACGATATGTTATTTTGGTGTAATTTTATATGTTATAACTCATATGTTAGATAAGATTTGATATAATTTATGAGGATAAGTACAATATAATGACTCTTTCCATATTTCCGGGCCAAACCGGGCTAAAACGGTCGACTCATTAATTCTTGACCCATTAGCTCGACCGGGTCCGGGTCAACCCCCATTAACCCTTGACCCATTAGCTCGACCGGGTCCGGGTCAACCCGCGGGTTGACAACCTTGATTTTAATTCTTAAAACAAAGACAAAGAGGGGGATATGGTGGTAATTTGACGAAAACGCGGTGGTATGGATGGGTAGTAATTAGGAAACCCTAGGGGCATTTTGGTCTTTTGAAATGGTCTGCTATATACACTACTCTAAGAAACCCTAATCGCTTCTAATCTGAGGCCGAGCGGCCGCCTCCCCTCTCTCTCTCGTTCTCTTGCTCTCGCCTCTCTCTCTCGTCTTCTCTTCCAGAATAAACCGAAAACCCTAGTCATCAAACAACGCCGCTCTCTCCTTTCCCTCCATTGTCTCTTCAAACTCGAGAGCTAAACAAACAAAATCCCTAACCGAAAACAACCAAAACTAGTCAAGGACCCCTGCCCTCTTTCGATCTGCTTCTCCTCTCTGGGCCGTCATCGCAGTTCTCTTCTCCTCGCCTTCTCTCGGCTAGCCAAGGAGACCGTTCGTATCGAACTAAATCGACCGAGAAGGTTTCGATCTAGGTAAGATCAGACATGCATGGTCCTTTCGATTCGTTTTCGGTGATTTTGATAAGTTTTAGGGTCAAATGGCTTTTGATTTGTGTTTTTTTTTCTTGCATTACTGGGTTGTCTTTTGGGGTTTCGATGGAAGGAGAAACGGAGGATGGCGCTGGCCCTAAGCTCCGCCGGCGACGGGCACGACGGTGGTTTGGCGACGGCTACGGCGGGTTAGAATTATATATTTTTTATTTCTACTTGGATTTGGGTCGGTACTAGAGGTGGCAATTTCAATCCAATCCATCAATCCATTAAAAATATCCACCTAATCCAATCCATTTAAATCCAATCCATTTGATCCAAATTCAATTGGATTGGTGGATTCATGGATTGGATCCACGGATCATTGGCAAATTACGGTTTAGTACCTATAATTTTTATTTTTTACATTTTGGTACCTAAAATTTTATTTTTTGTACGAAAAATATCATTGGAAAATTACGTTTTGGTACCTAAAATTTTTCATTGTGACATTTTAGTACCTAAACTTTTTACATTTTACATATTGGTCCTTGGTTGAGGATGTCATTTGGATTCATGGATAATCCACCAATCCACTTGATCCAATCCATGAATCCACCAATCCATTAAATCTAATCCATTTGATCCATGGATCCATCCCACCAATCCACCAATCCAATCCATTTGCCACCTCTAGTCGGTACTGACCTCTATTTTTTGTTTCGGCAGGATGTGAGAGTGGGCAGGTATAGGTAAGGTTCTCCTATACTCAGCTTAGTGTGATTAGGGAATTTGAACTAAAAAATGGACTATATAATTTTTAGGATAGCTAACAGATCTGGGTTTTCAATAAAAAAATGGTTATGTATGAGTTTGAGTGATTCTGAAATGTTATTGTGTGGCTCTTGCGGTATAGTTCTGGGATTTTAGATTTGGTGGATGATATAGTGGAGAAATTTTGGTGTTATGGTATTTGATCTGGGATGGGTTGATGGTTGATTGATGATTAGTGCTAATCTATGTTTCTACATAGTTCGGGTAGTTTGAGGGTTCTATGGTCGTTTGGAATGGGTCGTGGTATTTCTCGAAACTCTATTTTGTTGCGCTCGATTTTGGTGATTGTTGCGTATATTCTGGGTTTGGATCTGAAGTTTATTGTCTTTATGGTGCGTGGTATTAGTCGTTTTTTCTTGACAAAAGGGGAACGAAAATACATCATTAAGTCGTAGATTTGTATTAAAAAAATCTTCAGCTATTAGCTATTAAGTGGTAGATTTATATAAAATAAAAGGCAGATTAAATTAAAATGATTGATAATGATATTAGCAAGTGCAGAAATATATATGATTCAACATAGATTATTAACAACGGTGGAGAAACTTGAATGAAATGGAATGTTATTAGAAAAAGTGAATGAAAGGAAAGTATCTCTATATCTCACTCTTTCTCCAGCGTCTCCCCTTATCTTTTTCCCAACCAAAAGCTCTCCCCAACCAAGAGCAGAAGAGCTCGTCTTATATAAAAAAAAATGTCTGCCATGTGTCGTTTCCTCCTTCGGCTTCGTCCAGGCTGAAATTGCCCTGCATCTTTCTAATTGACCAAGTTTTGAGGCTGTATCTCAAACCTCCACCTACAAAAGTCGGCGCTGACCAAGTGCTTAGAAAATATTGGGCCGAGTTGGGCCTATCTTGAATCCGCCTGGGCCGGTACTGGGCTCGGTTTAGTCTTGAACCTGGGCTCCGCTGTGGGCAGAACTCTGATTATCGGTTTCTTGGGCTTGAACTAACTGATCTCTCTTCTTTTTTCCAGGTTGATGTTGCTGGTTTTGGGCTCGCAAATGGTGACATGGATTTGAGAAGACAGCCCATTGTATTAGCAATGGAAATTGTGTATTGTTGTGTAACAAACTTTAAATTTAATGAAGATATCTTGTCATTGCCTTCGAACATTGAAAACACTCTCTAATACAAAACCCTAACTGTGTACCAAGTCTTTTCTTGATGTTGCTTCTTAAGACGATTGCAATCTGCAAGTAATCCATTTATGTATTCAAGCCGACTAAATTCCACTTCTTAGTTTGAAGTCTTCAAGTCTTTTCATAGTTCTTAGACCCATACAAAATGTGGTGTTTACAATCACTATTTGCCATGATACCGACTCGAGACTAGAGTTCTCGCCGAAGAAGTTAGGAGGTGTCTTGTGCGTCTGTTGACCTTGCAAGCTGCTAAATGATTTAGAATTTCCTCTACCGACGATCGTGGTTGCATGTTTCTATAAAGGTCTGGAGAGTTGCATTGGTTTGAGTCAAGTATTTGCACATGTTTGCACTCTCGTTTGTTGATCATTTTGGTTTGAGTTTTTGCTTTCTTGGACTATTTTACGCTAGTTTGTGTTCCTTTGTCACATTTCAGGTCCTAGCATGTAAATTGAAGCATAGACGCAAGTTTCAAGTCAATCGGAGATCATTTGGCCATTCGGAAGAAGAAACTCGAGAATGACCCGAGGAAGAATGGACTTCTACCTCATATTATGGACAAAAAATCATGGAAGCTTGTCATGAAAAGAAAGAGGACGAGACTACGAGCTTCTAGGATCAAACGGCGACTAATTCGGAGTCCGAACAAGGGAGAAACGAAGCATTAAACAAGAGCGGAGGAAGAAATACGGGCAGGAGAAATACGACCGTATTTTCCGCTCCCATGCCCTTATTTTCACCGCCGAGAGGAGCCTTGGATGCGCTGAAACTTAACCTAATCGCGCGTTTTGGATGAAATACGGGCATGGAGGAATTACGACTGTATTTCTGCCCGTATGTCACCTATAATCGGGGTTTTGAGGCAGATTCGAGCCAAAGAAAGGGGAATCGAGTTTTTGAGCAAAAAACAGAGCTTTAGAGAGAGAAAGTGCGAAGAACAAACCCTAGGAGCTATTTGGAGTGGATTTCTCACCATTGAAACCCAGATTGCATCCCCAAAAGTGAAGATCGACATCCTAGAGTAGATTATCCTCATCTTTATGAGTATGACTACTCTGATTTCTGTTTTCCTCTCTCTCTCTCTCTTGTAGAGAAACTCACCAGCTTCAAAACAAGACTTTCTTTGCCCCTTTCCATTGATCCAATTGGAAGAAACTTGAGTGCAAAGTAAGGTACCTGAAACGGATAAAACACTTTGACAAATTTTGGAATTCATTTCATAACTTGAGATGGATTTTAATTCAATCCATTCTGGCTTGTAGACTGAGCCAAATGGGATCATATCACTAAGCAATCAAGTAAAAACATGTGTACAATAAGAAATTTTCATTGTTTTCATAACCGAAGCGGATACTGAATCGAAAAATTTATTGACTTACGGTTCATTGGTTAACCTTTACAAAACCATTGAACGAATCATACATGATATATAACATACAAGGCTTGTATAATACACCAATTTATAAATGAAGTTATCATTAACCATAAATAATTTCAAATTCATATCATCACAAAAAGATGTACAAATCTTTCAAACCGTCTCACAAAAGAAATCATTTTTTTTTTAATTCTTAAGGTGCCTGTCGGTTGTGGACCATGTAAAGTCGACAACGAGGTTGGAAAATGAGAAGAGTAAGTATAAATAAAATTAATAATTATGAATAAAATTAATAATTATGATTTGATGATCTTAGTTTATGTTGAAGTATTTTAGGAAAAAAACTTTTATGGTTAAAATAATGCACCAGTAGATCAGTTAAATCGTAGTGGTTCATCTAGTTTTATATTGAACCGTAAAAAAAATGTTTGGTTCATCGATAACCGTCCAAACAATGGACCGAACCATTATCGCAACTGGATTGACGTCTTTACTGGCCCGGCCTTCCATCCGGTTCGGTTTTTATAATAAAGGGATGGGAATTTGTTTTGTTTTGTTTTTTTTTTTTTTGAGAATGGGAATTTGTCAATGTCGTCAAAAGCGAACTGGAGTACGACCCGATAATGTGAATGGTTTGGTCTTTAACGGTCCAACCGACATTAGACCGTTTAAAAACCGTTAGAGAACCGGCACTTAATAAACAATAAGTATAAATGGTAGACACTTCTTAATCATGGTAAACCATGACTAAATTAGTACATTATATTTTTAAGTCTTAACAATTCTAGAATAAGAGTACCAAAAGTTCTAAAATCCAGTCTCACCAACTTCACAATTGAATCAAAGGCCTCTTGTTCAATGTTAAATTAATAATTTGAATCAGTGGAAGCAGTCTCACCAACTTTACAATTAGTCAATTAAATGTTTAATTTACCTCGCGTCGGCTGGGAGCTGTGGAGTGGGAGATGCTGGTCAGAGATGCCGCGGAGTACAGACGGAGTGGGAGATGCTGGTGGGAGCTGCGGAGTAGAGACCGCCGATGGGAGATGGTGCGGAGGTGAGACGGCCAGAGCAAGGGAGATGGGCTAAAGCAGGGGAGATGCTCTGAAGATGGGTTGGAGCAGGGGAGATACTATGGAGATGGAGACGACGTCGACAAGAAGCTCTACTGGCAACGAAGCGGGACAAGAAGCGACGACGAAGCGGGAGGAGGGGAGCTGCTAATGGCGATGGCGAGCAGGGAGTGGGAGCTGGTTTGATGCGACTGCGGATGCCGACGGCGGGAAGTGTCAATGGCGGCAGGTCTGGCGCCGCTCTTCAATCTCTGTTCGTGAAGAGACAAAGGACGAAAAGAGATAAAGTGAATTATTGCTAGGGTTTTTTCCAGCCCCGACGATTTTGCCATTCATTTTCAGTTTTTTTTATTAATCGTAACGGTAGGAATGGGGGAGAACCGGGTGGCCGGCTTGAGCGACCCGAGCGGTTAACCGCGTCGGCCGCTCGTCGGCCGCTCTAGAAAGCCGGAACGACTAATTGACTGATCCGAGCCGGTTTTATGCCCGGGTGGCGGCTTTAGCGGTTCGGCCGGCCGGCTCGGCTCGGTCTTGACAGCACTGGAATTTGTTCTTAAGAACTACTTAGGGAAAAAATCGCTTTAAAGGCAGGAAAAAGTTCTTTCGTTCGCGAGCTCAGGTCCTCCTCGCTGAGGACTCAGGAGTCTCTTCTGTTCTTGAGAGCTTGTCCTCGCGTCTTCGCCTTCCTTCCGTCTCTCTCAATTTTACGTCGCCTCATTTCTCGATTCGCGCTTCAGCTACCAGATTCCATCCGGAGCGGCCTTCCCTGCTGCTTCATCCGTCACCGTCACTCATGACTATAATGATTGCTACGCCGCTGGATGTAAGCGCCACTCATTCTCCGAATTTCATTGATGCAAACTGTTCGTAGCTAGCAAGCTGTTCGTTCGTTCTAGAGCTATCTCGCGATCTTATTCCTGGTTTAGTTTCCCGTTGTGCGAAGCTCTGAATTTGGAGCCTGAGAGATGTAATTTTGTTTCATTAGCGTGTGGTGCATGGTTAGGGTTTTGATTCGGTATTGTAGTGTCATTTTTGCTCGATCGCTGCTTGACTTGTGCCTTGTCTTCCTTTGGATTAATAGCAAGAAGACGAGGAGCTGCAAGTGCCGCATCCAGATTCTGGCGAAGTTCAGCCAATGGAAGGTTAGGAAGTTGAATTTCTTCGTTCACTTGTTTTGGCTTGTTGACTTGCCTCTGTTAGGTAGTTTCCGGTGTTAGGGCTCATAATATGTTGTCTTCCCCCTCCTAATAGAGGCACCAGTGGAGCTTGCTGCTAGTACAGTGGAGGCTCAGCCAGTGGAGAAACCTCCTCGGTCCCTGAAATTCACGTGGAAAATTGAGAATTTCGCAAGGATTAACAAAAAGATGGACTATTCTGATACATTTGGTGTTGACGGTTACAAATGGTACTTGGGTTAAAATCTTGCTTTTTTCTGCAGCTGAACTTGTTAATTTGTTGTGTGTGATGGGATCACCTAGTTCTCATTGTATCTTTTTTTGTTCCATTTTTCTTCGAAAATTGCTTTGGCAGGCGGATTCTCATCTATCCTAAGGGAATCGATGTCGGCCACCTGTCGATATTTTTGGATGTTGCAGACAATTCTACATTGCCCTATGGCTGGAAACGCTTTGCAAAATTCAGCTTGGCTGTAGTGAATCAATTTGACAACAAGTGCTCAATCAGAAAAGGTATGTTTCTGGTTCTGATAGACTGTGCCTTGGTTTCTGGTTTGATATTATGTCGAAACATCGCAAGCTCATGCCTGGGGCGAATTTAGGACTAAGCCACAAGTAATTGTTTGGTATTCTGTTCATTGATTATTGCTTGCTGGGAATGCAGTTCAAGCATATACTATAACTCTTCCTAACTGCTCAAATTTATTCTAAAATCAGTAAGGTCCATTGTGTGCTCTTGGCTCTCAAAGTACTTAATGCTCTGGCGCTATTATTTTGTTGATTAGATTCAGGTCTGGTCCACTATCGCAATGTATTGAATGAGTGTTTTCTGATATGCTTACTTTGTGTTTTCCCAGATGTTGAACATACCTTCAATGGAACGACGAGCAACTGGGGTTTCAAATCATTTATGCCCCTCAGTGATATGTTTGATCCTACTAAGGGATATCTTGTCAATGATACTTTGATTGTTGAAGCTGTTGTAAGGGATTTTCTTGATGATTGGTCTTATGACTCTAAGGAAAAGAAAGGTTATGCAGGTCTAATGAATCAGGGAGCAACATGCTATATGAACTCCCTCCTACAAGTCCTGTACCATATTCCTCGCTTTAAAAGGGTTGTTACCATTGCAATTTTCATGCTGCTGGATTTGAATGTTGATTATTATTGTACTGTTAGAATGATGTTATTTTGAATTAATTTGTAGGCCGTATACAGCATACGAACAATTGGGAATGACAAGCCTAGCGGAAGCTTTACTTCAGCTCTGCAGAATCTGTTCTTCAGGCTTCAAGCTAAGACAACAAGGGTTTCAACCAAGGAATTAACAAAATCATTTGGATGGAAGATAAATGATTCTTTCAGGCAACATGATGTGCAAGAATTCAATAGAGTACTATGTGAGAAGTTAGAGGATGCAATGAAGGTGACAAAATCTAATAGGCTGCATCTGTCTTTTTGTCTTTTGGTGGGATTTGCATATGTTATTAGTTATGGGTATTTATCATTATTGTTGTTATCTTAATCTTCTCTGGGATTAGGGAACTACTGCGGAGGGCACAATCAAGATGCTATTTGAGGGTGAATTTATGAGCTACATTCGGTGCCTGTCTGTGGACTACAATTCCACGAGGAAGGAGTTCTTCTATGGTACTAACATTTTCTTGGCATGTGAATGTTCTGTATAGCACTCTGATGGTAGGATGCTGAAATGCACATTACATGGCAGATCTGCAGCTCGATGTAACAGGCTGTAAGGATGTTTATGCATCTTTTGACAAGTATGTGGAAGTTGAACAACTTTCGGGTGATAACAGATACCATGCTGAAGGACATGGTCTACAGGTTAGTCAATCATTGTCCGTGTCTGGGATCTCAGCTTTATTTCAGAAATCCTGATTTAAGACAAACTGATTTCACTATATAGGAGCCAGGAGGGTTATTTGCGGGTAGGAGCCAGGAGGGTTCATTATATGTTTTTTCCGCGGATTAACCACTATGGTCGCCTCAAGGCTTAGATTGCTCAAGTCTGAGTCGTGTTTGCCCCTTCGTGGCAGCTGTTTTGCTAGTTATCTCTGTCAGTTGTTGGAACTGTTTCTGTTTTGCCCTTGTTTTGTCCCTGGATGTTCTTAGCTATAAATTTTGAAATGTGACTTTGGATTTGAGTCACGGTTTGGACATCTTAATTAGCTTTCCAAGTTTTGCCGTTAAAGTTTCATGTTTTCAATGCCTATGTCTCCTTTAGTTATCGATTTTCTTTAATCTAAACTAGATGCCCCATCAGTTAAACTAAGCCTAACACCTGGGCATTGATACGTTATCAGAAAGTAACACTTACCAATAGTCGGGAATTGATCTCCCAACATATGAAAACAAACCGAAAGCCTATAGCCGTTCAGTTTGTGGCTGAAGGTGGTTCCGGTTTAGCGGTACTTTCACTTTCCACTAGGGTGGGCACGTGAGTGGTTAATCCGCGGATTGATATCGATCCACCCGCAAATAATCCGACCTACACGCAAATAACCCCCCCTTATAATTTTTTCCGCTTCTGTCTGCTATATAGGAGCCAGGAGGGTTCATTATATGTTTAACTACTCTCCCCAAGCTAATCACTCAAATGATTTCTGTGGACATCGCTGATAGTTTGTGCTTGGTGTTTTCAGGATGCAAACAAACGTGTCTTGTTTCTTCGCTTCCCACCTGTTCTTCAACTGCATCTAAAGCGCTTTGAATATGATAAGTCGCAGGGCACCAGCCTCAAGGCGAGTATTTTAATTTGATGTACATCTCAAGCATGTAACAGACTTTGGTGTTCCTTGAAGAGCTTATTTCTATGGTGCATGCTTTATTAACTATTTAACCTATGCTTAATAGGCCTGATTCTCCTTTTTAATGTGAATTGTGTGCTGCAGATCAATGATCGGTATGAATATCCTCTTCAACTTGATCTTGATAGAGAAGGTCGCAAATATTTGTCCCCAGATGCTGATTACAGTGTTTGTAATCTCTACACTCTTCATAGGTGAGATTATTAAGTGTTTCTGATGTAGTTTGTGTTGGCATACTTGGTGGTCAAATGTGTTTCTCATACTAGGGTGTTAGTACTTCTACTTATGTGCTCTCCTGGTTTGTGATACAGTGTATTGGTTCATGCTGGAAGGGAAAATGCAGGGCATTATTATGCTTTTATTAGACCTCCTGTATCGGATGAATGGTATGCATATGGTCAAGATTGTGGGATATCTTTGCACTATCAACTTGTTTTTCTTCCTCGTAACACTTTGCTAGTGTCTCAATATCCTAGCATTTTGAGGGAGCGTTTGCAGTTTTTCCTTTTTCACTTTTTTTTGTTGCTGATGTCTTGGGTAAACTCCTCAACAGCTTGGATAGTGAGATCTGTCCTCGGTTTAGCAAAAAAATTCTTTGAGATCCTACACATATGAAACATTCTGATCATTAACAAGGCACTTAAGGCGCCTTTCCATGTTGGAGATGAGTCTGAATGTCATGGAATCACATGTTTGTTGTCTTGACATTGTGAACCTTTGAAATGATCACTTGGCAGAGAGCAGTAAATGGCAAAAACTGGGTAGATTCTTTTATTTACCAAGTCTTCTGCTGTTAACATGTCAATAATAATTGCGAGAAACTGCATTTGTTTAATAAGTTAATAAGCATTCCCTACGCAGTGATTTTTTTCCGCCTGCAAGAAATTATTAATCAGTCGATACGGATTATTTCCTGCTAATAGCTGGCATTAATGAATGAGGTTTGGAGAGGATGATCCAGTACTTATGTCGAAGTTTTAACTTGATTTCACATTTGCAAATCTAATTACTTGAACTCGCATTCACTCTGGATTTTTGGCTTTGTTCTTTTAGGTACAAATTTGATGACGAACATGTGACAAAAGAAGACGTGAAGAGGGTACTAGAAGAATACGGTGGCGAGGAAGAGGTAATGGTTTGTCAAATCTATGATCCATAGTGTAATATGACTAATGAGTATAGCATGGCTTATCTTATCCTTCTTGTTTTGCATCTGCCGCAGACGGAAAACTCGAATGCATATATGCTTGTCTATATACGTGAAAGTGACATAAAGAAAATCTACAATATGGATGGAAACTAAAAAGGTAATTGTTGAGCAGTTGAGAGTGAGTAAGTTTTTGTTGTAGCCAAGAGCACTTTATGGTTGTGGGTTTGATTTTTGTGGATTAATTTGTTAGGTGCTGCAGTCCGCAGATCTGATGTGATGGAGAGGGAAAGCGGGGAGCCGTAGTCGTGACGACGAGTTTTTTCCACGGACTAACCACTATGGTCGCCTCAAGGCTTAGATTGCTCAAGTCTGAGTCGTGTTTGCCCCTTCGTGGCTGCTGTTTTGCTAGTTGTCTCTGTCAGTTGTTGGAACTGTTTCTGTTTTGCCCTTGTTTTGTCGCTGGATGTTCTTAGCTATAAATTTTGAAATGTGACTTTGGATTTGAGTCACGGTTTGGACATCTTAATTAGCTTTCCAAGTTTTGCCGTTAAAGTTTCATGTTTTCAATGCCTATGTCTCCTTTAGTTATCGATTTTCTTTAATCTAAACTAGATGCCCCATCAGTTAAACTAAGCCTAACACCTGGGCATTGATACGTTATCAGAAAGTAACACTTACCAATATTCGGGAATTGATCTCCCAACATATGAAAACAAACCGAAAGCCTATAGCCGTTCAGTTTGTGGCTGAAGGTGGTTCCGGTTTAGCGGTACTTTCACTTTCCACTAGGGTGGGCACGTGGGTGGTTAATCCGCGGATTGATATCGTCCACCCGCAAATAATCCGACCTACACGCAAATAACCCCCCTTATAATTTTTCCCGCTTTTGTCTGCTATATAGGAGCCAGGAGGGTTCATTATATGTTTAACTACTCTCCCCAAGCTAATCACTCAAATGATTTCTGTGGACATCGCTGATAGTCTGTGCTTGGTGTTTTCAGGATGCAAACAAACGTTTCTTATTTCTTCGCTTCCCACCTGTTCTTCAACTGCATCTAAAGCGCTTTGAATATGATCAGTCGCAGGGCACCAGCCTCAAGGCGAGTATTTTAATTTGATGTACATCTCAAGCATGTAACAGGCTTTGGTGTTCCTTGAAGAGCTTATTTCTATGGTGCATGCTTTATTAACTATTTAACTTATGCTTAATAGGCCTGATTCTCCTTTTTAATGTGAATTGTGTGCTGCAGATCAATGATCGGTATGAATATCCTCTTCAACTTGATCTTGAAAGAGAAGGTCGCAAATATTTGTCCCCAGATGCTGATTACAGTGTTTGTAATCTCTACACTCTTCATAGGTGAGATTATTAAGTGTTTCTGATGTAGTTTGTGTTGGCATACTTGGTGGTCAAATGTGTTTCTCATACTAGGGTGTTAGTACTTCTACTTATGTGCTCTCCTGGTTTGTGATACAGTGTATTGGTTCATGCTGGAAGGGCAAATGCAGGGCAATATTATGCTTTTATTAGACCTCTTGTATCGGATGAATGGTATGCATATGGTCAAGATTGTGGGATATCTTTGCACTATCAACTTGTTTTTCTTCCTCGTAACACTTTGCTAGTGTCTCAATATCCTAGCATTTTGAGGGAGCGTTTGCAGTTTTTCCTTTTTCACTTTTTTTTGTTGCTGATGTCTTGGGTAAACTCCTCAACAGCTTGGATAGTGAGATCTGTGCTCGGTTTAGCAAAAAAATTCTTTGAGATCCTACACATATGAAACATTCTGATCATTAACAAGGCACTTAAGGCGCCTTTCCATGTTGGAGATGAGTCTGAATGTCATGGAATCACATGTTTGTTGTCTTGACATTTTGAACCTTTGAAATGATCACTTGGCAGAGAGGAGTAAATGGCAAAAACTGGGTAGATTCTTTTATTTACCAAGTCTTCTGCTGTTAACATGTCAATATTAATTGCGAGAAACTGCATTTGTTTAATAAGTTAATAAGCATTCCCTACGCAGTGATTTTTTTCCGCCTGCAAGAAATTATTAATCAGTCGATACGGATTATTTCCTGCTAATAGCTGGCATTAATGAATGAGGTTTGGAGAGGATGATCTAGTACTTATGTCGAAGTTTTAACTTGATTTCACATTTGCAAATCTAAGTACTTGAACTCGCATTCACTCTGGATTTTTGGCTTTGTTCTTTTAGGTACAAATTTGATGACGAACATGTGACAAAAGAAGACGTGAAGAGGGTACTAGAAGAATACGGTGGCGAGGAAGAGGTAATGGTTTGTCAAATCTATGATCCATAGTGTAATATGACTAATGAGTATAGATTGGCTTATCTTATCCTTGTTGTTCTGCATCTGCCGCAGACGGAAAACTCGAATGCATATATGCTTGTCTATATACGTGAAAGTGACATAAAGAAAATCTACAATATGGATGGAAACTGAAAAGGTAATTGTTGAGCAGTTGAGAGTGAGTAAGTTTTTGTTGTAGCCAAGAGCACTTTAGGATTGTGGGTTTGATTTTTGTGGATTAATTTGTTAGGTGCTGCAGTCCGCAGATCTGATGTGATGGAGAGGGAAAGCGGGGAGCCGTAGTCGTGACGACGAGAGAGCAGCTGAAATCCAAGAGGCTTTCGAAACAATGGTTTTGCCGTAGTTGTAGCAGAGTATTCAGAAGTTGAGGGTAGGTTGGTCTGGACGGCGGGTGGGATTTGGAGGTCGGTGACGGTGAGGAGCAGGGGATTCAGACATTTTTTTGTTTCTCTTTAGGTAATACTAGAATCAATACCCACGGCTACGCTGCGGGGACATTTACTCGTATTTGGCAAACTTTTGTCAGGTTAAACAAATGAAATACAGTCAATGAAACAAAGCAAATAATAGTTGCAATAGTCGGTAAAAGCTTCTCATACTAACGAACTTCATATACCAAACAAATGGCTGGTTCAAAAGGGTAAAAAAAAAAACCTTACAAAACATACATCAAGAGCTCATACTTGGATCTAGTACCAACCTGACTGACCGTGATGTGCATAAATAGAAAGGATATTGTGATGCACTAGTTGAGCTAACTGTTCTAAACTTGACCTAACCCTCCCTCCCTAAGCACTGTACCAAACCTGGAAACAATAGTAATTATATTTGAAAACATTGATCAATACTCTGATACTAAGGAAGAAGATGAAAGCCGAATTCCGACATCGAGTTCTAGACCCGAGACACATACTATGTGACAGGATTTCTACACCGTAGATCTAATCTAACGGTGTTTATTAATTGGAATTAAATTATTTAATTTTTACAATTTTTAAATGATTAGTTGGTCCTATTACTTTTTTATGCGTACCCTTTAACCCCTAAACAAACTTTTCAACATATTTTCGAATTATAGTACCAAATTTTATTCTAATTATGTCTCCAATCCATTAAGTTATATTTACTTACAATTTTAGTTCGGTGATTTATTCCTTTTGCCACTCATGTAAACGCTCAAACCCCCTTTCCAATTGTTGTCTGTAGTGGCTGACGAACCCTCTCCTCTCATCCTGGCTATCGATTGAAGCAATTGGGTTTTGCGCTTCCCATCGATGTTTAATCCCTCTATGGATTAAGAGAGTGATATGTTCGAGGCATGATGGATTGAATCTTGTGCTCGAGAGGCGGATGAGGAAGGATCGGAGAAGTGAAGACTGCTGACTCGAGAGGTGGGCCGAAGTGCGGATCGCCGATAGCGGTGGGTAGGTACGCTGACGTACGCTGCCGTCAATTGACGGTGAACGACTATGACCTTTACATCCTGTAAACAATGAGTAAGGCTGAAATGGAGAGAGGGGATTGGGTCTCGTCAAGGGAATTCTCTTGGTCGGAGTCCAGAATCGTAACGGAGTGAGAAAGTTTGGACGATGAAGAGAGACGGCCGTCGGATTACGGTGGCGACGGCGGCAACTGGATAATTGTGAATTTGGGGGGCTAGGGAAGACGACGATACATGAAAAAACGGCATCGTTTTGTGCTCGTATCTGAATCGAAAGTGGCCTGGAGAACGGCGTCGTTCTAGAGGTGTAGTTGAAAACAAAAAAAAAAATTGTAATGGTATGAGGGTCGAATTAGCGTCCTGGTCATTACCATGGGCAATCTTCACCATTCATGCTGAACAAGGATTTTGATTCAATATACTTCCACTGTTTTATTTATAACTATAAAATGAGCTCTTGTAAAATTAAAACATAAAACTAAACTAAGCAGGCCTTTTGTACCAGGCCCAATAGGTGATGTTGGATCTTCTCGCTTGGGAAATTTCCTTCAGTCGAGCCTCCTCTTTGTTTGTCTTGCTTGCTTCTCTTAGCTGAACTTGCATATAATTTTCAGGTTCTTGATTAGATATGCCGATTGATTGATGATAAATTCAGAGACTCGGTGTTGTTAAGCGTTTGCCGAGCATCGTTGGTAGGTCTTCAAATTCTCTTTTGTACTTTGAATTCGCAAACCTTCCATTAAAGCTTGTATATAATTTGTACACATTATCTTGCTACAGTAGGGATATGTTTGGGTCTTGCTTAACTGAGGCCCCTCTCGTGCATTCTCTGATTTAGATGTTGTTATGATGGAAGAAGACTTCGATATCTTGAAGGTCTATCATTTCCTCTGTCTCTCTCTCTCTCTCTCTCTCCAATGCATATGTGATATGTGTAATTACGTCTGTGTTCGGGGCATAAATAGTGATGGCCGAATTTTTTTTTGGTCCAGTGGAGATGGCCTCCCTCATTCGGTGGTGGAGCCAAACGCAATAGAGGAATATGCTTGTAAATAGGCTTGTCATTGGTGGGGATTTAATCTCTACTCCTTGTTAATAGGCTTGCTTTCCTTAGTTGGATCAGTTTAGGTGTCAATAGAGGAATTCTTTTTTTGGACGTAATGGTATTAATAAATTAGGTTTGTTTGGCGGTCTATATAAAGGGACGCCAAGCCTAGAGTTTACCTTGTAAAAAATAACTCCTGCCGTTTTCCCTGGTGACTTTAGCAAAAGTAAGGCTTTTCTTCTGTGCTGGCGGGGAGATAAACTAATTGCAATGGAGAAATCTCGGTACAGTGCAACAACTAAAATAGCTCTTTCTTTTGGTCGTTTGTGCTGTTCCTTTCTTACAACCCTTTTCCTTTCATGTATGTTCTTTATTCGCTCCTTAAGCCGCTTTGACTTTTGTTTGTTTATGACTTTTATTTGTTTCATGTATGTTATTTCTTTTGTTTTGTTGTTTAGCATGTCGAGGCATGATGATACTAAGAAATATGTTGGATCCATAACGACTACCTTTGGAGCCATGGAGACGACGTTCAATGAGTTGTACGATAAGATTAAATCTTTGACTGCAATGATAATGAAAACTGATACTGAATTTCAAGTGCTAAAGAGGCTGTCGAAACGCATTCTTGATGAAGCATCTGGAAGTTCACCTCCCACTGATGTTCCTGTCACGCCTACCGTAAAAAGAGTTTATTATATTGATTCAAACCCAGACTCAGATCGCGATGGCGATGGTTCACACAAGAGGCAAAAATATGCGGTCACGGAAGATCTAAATGAGTCAGTGAAGGTATATAGAATTTATTTAAACAATTTGCACTTGTGTCATTTTAAAGTGTTTATGATGTACCTATGTATTGTAATTTTTGTTAAATTCAAATCGTAGATGGAATTTCCGGTGACTGCATCTGGAAGTTCAGCTCCCACTGTTGTTCCTTTCACACCTAGCGTAAACGGAATTATTTATATAGATTCCGACTCAGACGCAGATGGCGATGATTCACACAAGAGGCCAAAAAATGCGGCTGTGGAATATATAAATGTATCGGGGAAGGTATATATAATTTATTTAAAGAAATTACACGTGTGTGATTTTAAAATGTTTATGATGTACCTATGTATTGTAAGTTTTGGTAAATTCAAATCGTAGGTGGAATTTCCGGTGATTGCAATAATGGAGTTAGATAATGATGAGGATCGTTCCATTGCGTGTTTCATCTTTGGTGATGGTCTAAAAGATGATAAATGGCTTGTTGAGAATTTTGGCCATAGTTTAAGTCGTCTAGAACTGAAGGACTTGCTTCCAGAAACGTGGCTTCATGGTTATGTAAGTATTTTGTAGTTCTGTTTTGGTAAGGCATACTTGACCACATATTAGCTATACTAATCTTTGGTTTTGCTTAATTTAGATTTTGACTGCTGTAGCTTGTAAATTAGCTGTTGATGTTAGGGCTTGGGGGAAAAATGGACCTTGGTACCTTTCATCCAATTTTGAGGTAAGCAACAATTATGGAAAACTCTTTACAGTAAGTTTACTTTTTTCTTTCTCCCAAAGTTGAATAGTGAATGTGAACTGCTACCCAGGATTTGGTTGTGAAAATGGGTTGGACTCCAAAAAAAGCCGTGGAAAATTATAAGAACCTATATCTTTGCGGCACCTTTGAATGCACCAAGGTATGGTGTAATAATATTAGCAATTTTTCCAGGGTACTATATTCTCTTAATGTTTTGCCCTTTACTGTATAGTCCATTCATTCTTTCGTCATCATTTACTTGTTTATTTATTTCAGATATATTTGCCAATGAATGATGAGAACCGCCATTGGTTTCTTATTGTGGTTTTCATGGACCAAAAGGTAGTGCATGTAGTGGACTCTTTGCGTACTGATTTGGGTTTGCTGGAAAATCGTAAGAAAAGGGTGCAAGGAATGGTGGGTGATCAAACTATTCCCTTCGTGTAAATTTAGTAAGTCAATTTTCTTTTCTTTTTTTAAATTTTGTACTGTAATAGTTACGTGGTTAAGTTTGTTGTTACAGTTGAAATTCTTTTACAAGATGCTTCAAGAATTTCCAAACAAGCCATCAACATATGAAGTGCCCAAAGTGCATAAGTTCCAAATCATAATTCCTCCATACGTTTCTAAGCAAATTGATGAGTTAGTATTTCTTTGAGTATTTTGATTATTTCATTTCGATTCACAATCTTATTTTCAATAATAAATGCTATTTTTCCACGTAGCTATGAGTGCGGGTTTTACGTCTGTCAGTGGATGTTGCACGGAGAGGCTGATGATAATTCGTATACGGCGGTATAATACAATCCTTTCCTTCTAAATATGATTCCATCCACGTGAGATTCTACATTATCAAATCGAAATCAACATGTTAAGAGTAATGTTATAAATTTGCTGCAGGTTTGTAGTAATAGAGGTCGACTAGCCTTGGCCATAATTTTAGTCAAAGATCTCTCAAATACAAGGCGCTCTCAAATTATTGATGAAGCAAGGGCCGTTTATGAAAGACATTTCAAGGGGAAAATCAGCTCAAAATGCCAAATGAGTTTATTTGATTCATTTTAGAAAAGTA
Organism: Linum tenue; assembly: GCA_946122785.1. Taxonomy (NCBI): domain Eukaryota; kingdom Viridiplantae; phylum Streptophyta; class Magnoliopsida; order Malpighiales; family Linaceae; genus Linum; species Linum tenue. Next base: position 26,780,885 of record CAMGYJ010000003.1, read on the forward strand.
GTTTTTGTTTTGTTTTATTGGTAGTCGGTCGGATTTATACTTTTATTGGTAGTCGGTCGGTTTTACTATCAATTTGATCCCAATTGAATTCATTTTAGATTGGTTTTGGTGTTTACCTTTATTTTTTGTTAAATCCGAATGTTGGTTCTCGTTTTTGTCGCTTTGTTCCTGATGCTTGTTCATCTGAGATAAGGCTTAAAGAAGGCGCCTAGGCATGAGCCTTAACTGCCGTGATTTCATTATGGGATTGAAGGGACTGGTATTGTATATAAGAAGACGACTTTGACCATTCGTCTGTTCAGTGGGCTTTTTTGTTTATCTTTATTTCGTCCCAAAACACGCGCCAATTCTTGGCTTTGCCCTTTGGATATCTCATATCTTGCCACCGGAGGACGCCGGAGATGTATGCGTTCATCGGAGCAAATCTAACCATGTTGGATCCAACAAATAGCTTCAATAACAAAATTTTAACCCAATAACAAGTGTTTTTAGTTGCTCAGAGCTGGATCGTATCGAGATAGTGGTAGAGATAGTGGTAGATTGATAATGTATATATAGTATGTTCTCCAACTAGACCCTGTAGCTTAAAGTCAGTTACAACTAATTTGTCTTTAAATCATAGCAGGACAACTAAATATCGTCAGAAAGTCAAAGAGGTTCAAGGGTATTGTTTTGGTTCTCAACGAACATGAAAAGGGAACGAGACAAGCAGACAATTCAAACAATTCAAGGGTATTGTTTTGGTTCTCAACGAAAATGAAAAGGGAAACAAAACTAGAGTACTGGCAGGACAACTAATCAACCAAAAAATTCATAAACGTTTGCATGAACCAATATCCAGAATATACTAGTGCAGGAGAAATGAACCACTATCTCCCTATGAATCTTCTAGTTCTGGATTACGCTCTTTTGGCTTTCTTCCTTGTACCTACGAGTCTGGGCAACAAATCTCGATGCATTCCTATTTGATTCCTCGATGACGACATGTCTTATGTAATTTGTAGGCTGTTGGACCAGATATAAAGCTATTTGCATTCTCCTTATATCTCCGCATGGCTGCAACAGTTTGACAATGACAATGAGGCTTAGTAGCTGTTTCGAAAGGTTGTTTTCCTTCAAGGCCAAGTAGGAGAATTCTTGCTTACCCATATATTATAAGAAGAATCCCAAGATGCACCCATCATCCATGAGCACACCCAAACGCCACTATCAGACCTACATAAAATAAGATGCAGCATATGAGTTGTGGGTATCTAAGTATGTTTCTAATTTATTCACAACGAACAATTCTTACTCGTGACGTTGTTCGGGAATTGTAGGAATTGTCAAAGAAAATTTTTCCAGCACAGGTGGATCAAGTGTTGGTTCCACTTGCCGATAAAGATCCTCAAACAAGCCATCAAGAAATTCGATCTGCATAAGCAGTAATCAATTTATTCGAAATAGATGAAAACACAAATTATTCGGATCAGGAGGTCAAACCATACCATAGTTACTACTGCGTTTCTACGAGATCTTTGGCGCTTTTTAGAAGGATACGAATCCAAAATATGGACTTGTTTGTCATCCAGCATAATGACAACTAAATACCAGTGAACTGCATCACCGTCCATTGCATCTTTCATGGGCAGACACACCTAAATAACGACGAGAAAGACCAAACTCAGCTGAGCATTGTAAAATACAATTTACAGAAATATCAAAAGCTTGATGGAGCATCTAATTTATTTGCATATCCAATTCAAACAGTAGCTAGAAACAATAATTGAGGAATATTTCAATGCAACAAGAAAGGACTTGTTAAGAAGAAACCTTTCTGCACGTGTGAGCTCTTGCCAAGAACTTTGGACCATAACACTCTAGAGCTTTTTTTGATGTCATGCCATAGTTAATCACCATTTCCTGATCATGGTTCATTTAAAAGCCTAAGATAACACATTTAATAGGAGAAACAGAATATTGCACCTAAAATAAATATATAAAGTAAATGGGACTATACTTGTAGTTCAGCAGGTAGATAACAGACTACTCTTCCATCTCCAACATCCCTCCAAACTTCCGCCAGGCTCAATTGGCAAGCCATGGCTGTAATTACATCATCAGCGACATTAGACTTAGGGCAGAGGGACCACAACACCTGTCGTGTATAGGATTGCATCATGGTTTCGACCAGGACTTCCTTTTCTGGAAGATCCTTAGCAAATATGTAGTGGGCAAGGTTCACTTCCTCTCTAGTGTACTTGAGAACTGTTGGAAGTGTAAACTTTGTTTCACCCTACAATAGAAGAAGAAACATAAGGATAAAAACAATTGATTTTGTTCTAAGCGGGGAAAATTGGAAGGCTAGATTATCATACCTTCTTGGCGAATTGCAAGTAAGAAAATCTGGTACGGCCTTTCCTAACTAAGTCATTCCAATCTGCCTGCAAATCACCATCAATCTGGATCACACCATCTTCAGTTCTACCTTTCTTTCCTCGAGATTCATCCTTCTCCGGCAAAGAATTCATCGTAATAAAAACACAATGCCTTAATTCAGTTCTGCCAACGATGGAGAAAAGGGGAAAAAAAGAATGCAAATTGACGAACCATTAATTTGGAAGAACTTCTGGTTTTGCGTTTTGTCATCATCCTGCCGTCCTTATCGTTCTGCATATTGCTCCTGATTTCTGCCCCCTGACCGAGCTCCTGTACTGCTGTCCTGAACGAGCTCATGGTGAATGCAGAAAAGCAGTTAGCAATCTTGGAAGCTTGAGAGGGAAGGAGCACGACAAGGAAGGAAGCAAGAGGTCGACGACAAAGGAAATCAGCCGGTGTACAGCGTGAACGGGTTGAAAGCAGGTTTCCGACCTTCTTATTCTTTCTTGCTCGACGGCGAGAGTGACAGGCTTCTTCCACGATGTAGAGAGGAGACGACGCAGGTGGGTTTGGGCTTCCTTCTTCTGCTTCTACCTTTTCCAGCTTGGCTGGCGGCGACTGGCGGAGCAGAGATCGGAAGTCGCAAAAGCAGCAGAGCGATGGTCACCAATTTTTTAGTGATTGGGGTAAAATCGACATTTCACTGGGGTTTAGGGCGTAATATTTAAAAACCTAGGGCGATAAATAGAAATTCAGATCTTAAAATAGGGCCAACCGCCAACGGGTGAGTGTTTTTCTCTATAAGGATACTGGAACCTTTATCTTCCTCATTAACCTCCACATGGAAAAGGAAAATAATATTGTATACGGGTAATAATTAACATGGGAACAATCCGCATCCCCTATTTGGGAGTTGAATCTTCCATATATAACACACAAGCATTCTTCAGTAATTTTTTTTCCCGGTAATTCAAGCATTCTTTATTAGTTGCATTCTTTATCCAACTAATTAGCTGCATTCTTTATCCAACTATTAAAATCCGCCACTTGTCAATCTGCAACAATTAATTAATTGATTAATTCTTTCCTCAATTTATCTATTCCCAATTACCATCTTTGATACATCTCTCCAACTAATAATATAATAATACTAATTACTAACTAATTAACCCCTCTTTCTCTCTCGTGCTCCTTTTTCTTCTCCATCTCTACGTGCGGCCGGCGAGTAAAACTACGGCCATTAAAATTTTCAAAGTTACAACAACAGCAAAAAGACCTCTGCTTTGTGCCCGATACAGCCCCTCCCCACAAAGTCACAAACAACAAAAAGACGGCACACCAATGGAGGAAGAGGGAGATAATATCAACAGCAATGAAGACAGCGATGTTGAAATCATACCAGAATCAATGACCTCTGACAGCGATGGTCCTACTGTACAGGAGGATGACACAAACGTTATTCAAAATTCTCCTTTTATCGGTCAGGAATTCAATGATTTTGAGGATGCATATGCGTTCTACAACAACTATGCTAAGAGTTGGGGGTTTTCTGTCCGTCGCTCAAGGAAGGTTAAGAACGTCAAGGGAGAGGTAACAAGTGCAGCCTTCGTGTGTTCTTGTCAGGGAGTTCGAGAAAAGCATAAAGGTGCACAAAAGAGGGAGTCGCCTATGGAGATCAGATTTCAGTGCATGGCTATGTTTCGTGTGAGCTTGAACAAGACAAGCAATAAGTGGGTGGCTGATATATTTAACTCACAGCACACTCATGACCCAGCTAGGCAGAATCAGGTACATTACTTGAGGTCGCATCGAGGATTAACAGAAGCAGACAAGGCAGACCTCCGATTTAAAAAGGATGTCGGAATGAAACCTTCTCAGGCCATTAAGCTTGCTGTGCATTGTGCTGGAGGGCATGACAAACTTGGGTATACAGTTAAAGATGGGTTAAATTTCAGCACCAAAGACCGCGCTGAGAGAATCAGCGAGGGTGATGCAGCAACTGCACTGGCCTATCTAGAATCAAAGAAAAGCACAGACCCACACTTCCTCCTCCGATACACTACTGATGAGGAAAAAAGGCTCCATTTTTTATTTTGGGCTGACAGCATTTGCAGAGCCGACATTTCGTGTTTTGGAGAGTTGCTCGCATTTGACACAACGTACCAAAAAAACATTTACAATATGCCACTGGTCATTTTTACAGGTACGCCATCCTAGTATGCCCTCTAAGTATTATGCTTTGCTTTGTTGTTTGAATACACATTATGGCATCTAGAAAACAGCAAGTTTCTGATTATATGAACTCTACCATTATTTACATATTCCTACACAGTTTTAGCTTTTCTCCTCTAGTTCAAAAGATTCTGATTTTTCCGAGTTTTTGTTTGACATTGTAGGTATCAACCATCACTTCAAAACTTGCTTATTCGGGAGTGCACTGTTGCCCAATGAGACTGACGAAACCTATATTTGGGCGTTGAAGATAGTGAAGGAAATGTTGGGGGACATTCCGCTACGTACAGTTGTCACGGATGGGGATAAAGCAATGAGGAAAGCTATTGCTAATGTGTTTCCAAATGCAACACATCGGCTATGTGCATGGCATTTGTCCAAGAATATCACTGGCAGGGTGAAGAATCGACCCGACTTTGAACCCCGGTGGAAGAAGTTAGTAACTGCTGAGTACGAGCCAGAAGAATTTGAGGAGAAATGGAATGCATTGGTAGAGGAATGCGAACTCCAGAACAACCAATGGGTTTCGAAAAAACTATTTGGGAGACGCAACGAATGGGCGGACACATACTTGCGCTCACATTTCTTTGCTGGGTTGACAACCACATCAAGATGTGAAAGCATAAATGCGGTTGTTGCAAGGTATGAAAATCAGAGGTTCTGTTTGCTTGACTTTTTCACTCAATACGACCGGTGGCTCAGAGACATGAGAGAGACAGAGATTAGATTAGATTTTGAGTCTAATTATGGTGTAGTTCCTATAAAGAATTCAATCCTAAAGCCCCTCGAGCAAAGTGCAGCAAAGCTTTTCTCAAAGGCTGCATTTCTTTTGTTCAAAAATGAGTTGGAGGAGGTTATTGGAGTCATTAAGGGTAACCAAACTGAAGAGGAGAACCTACACACTTACACCGTTACCATGTTCAACAAAGAGAAGGTCATAGAGGTGAAATACAACATTGAAACAAGCGATATGGAGTGCAGTTGTCAAAAGTTTAAGAGTATTGGGATACCCTGCGTTCATATGCTTTTTGTTCTCAATGAAGAAAAAGTGAAGACTATTCCTGAAAAACTGGTACTCAGACGTTGCTCGAAGAACCCAAAGTCCCTACAAACTCTGCCAGAACCAAGTACATTGGAGGATGACAGCAGTTTCAGCATTAGGTACGGGTCGCTACAGTTCATGTCTCAACGATTCTGCTTATTAGGAGCAGACACTCCTCTCTCTTATCGAATGGCTCAAGATGAGTTGACAGCAGGGTGTAACAAGTTGGAGATGGTAAAGAAAACCCCCGCCGAGAGAGAAAGGATTGTCATACCAGACCAGTTCAAAGATGTATTGAACCCAAATCAAGTGAGGTTTAAGGGTTGTAGGAAAGGAAAAGGGATAAAACAACTTAAGAAAAAAAGAAGAAAGTGTGGGAACTGCGGGCTAAGGGATGGGCATTATAGGAGCACTTGTAAAAACCCCCCAGCCGACGTGGTAGAATCTCAATCTGATGAGGAGGATGACGACGATGACATGGACGATGATGGGGATGATGATGTGGACGATGATGGGGACGACGGAGAAGATGGAGACGACGATGATGGAGATGATGACCAAGGTGGTCAGCCCCCAAAGGTAATTAGCATCTCTGGTTAGGTGTTCTTGATATAGTTATTAGTTAATAACCTACAGTTGTTATTTTGTTTTTACCAGAAGCAACGAACGAGCAGACATAATACTATTGGAGAGCCCATAGGAAAAAGTCAGCCACAACAGAAGGTTATATATCATTTGTTTATTCACTAAATTATCGATTTGTTAGAAATGGCTATTAGCTTAAGAGTTTATTTGCCCTCAAACAGATCGGGGCACGTACTAGGAGCAAAACTAGTCAACAAGAGAAGGGAGCTAAGAAGCATACAGGACATAGTGCTGGGAGTACTAGTCGGCATGATGATCGTCCAAGCGATGAACATGAACTGGTAATTTTCCAATCACACTAATGATTTAACCAGCAAGATTAGATGATTCTTTGTGTTGGAATGTACATGTTTAATATTATTTTTTTCTTATTTTGGTCTGCTACAGAAACAACATCAGACTAGAACCCGTGGTGCAAAGAACAGAAGCATCAATAAAAACAAATGAAGTTCACTAGCACTTCCAGAGCAAGAAGTTGAAACGCCCATGGAAAGCAATGACCACTTTTTATTGCGTTTACAATTTTATTATTGATTTTAGGCGACAAAATCTTTTATCTTGGTATATTTCACAAAAGTAAACTCCATCGACACTTCATATTTTTGTTGGACGAAGGGTACATTGCGGGACATGAACTGTTTGCAATTGAAAGGACATACCTGGCTTTTCTTCTTTGTTCTGTTGTTTTTTTTTTTAAACGTTTGTGTGTGTGTGAAGCAGACCTGGCTAGCTAATGCCTCACGGGTTGCTCCTCAATAAACCCCTAGCATCACCTATTAAAGAGTAGGACGTTTACATTCAAGAATGAAGAAACTAAGCCAGTGACTTTTAATCAGTAGGTTGCTTTCTCTTAAGCAAGTAAAACAGCATATGTAGTTTAAATTCAGGTTAAACCTTACGGCCACGAAACCTTTCCATCAGTCCTTTCGATCCCCATTACCTTGCTTGTGCTGCTCCCATTCATGGCCTCCTCGAAGCACCTTAACTCCTCGAAGTTCCTTCAAGTTCCTCCTCCTCCCCCGATTCGCAAGCCTCAAATCAACATGAAAACAACACGAAATAAAAGAAACGAGTTCAGAAACCCAAAGTTTGGACTCGGTAATTGGGGAGTGTCCAGTCATGTGCTGATTTTTATAGGAACTCAAAGAAACGAAATGAAAACTTGCATAGCAACTACCTGCAATCGTTCCTTAGGGGGCCTTTTTAATCCGAGGGAATGAGACCATAGCTGCCGCTCTTACCAATCCAGATTTGTTTTGTATGCATCTCGTGCCAAACAAAGAGGAAATCAATTTCTACCAAACAAAAAAAAAGAGGAAATCAAAGAACTGAAAACGAAAACCAAAAATTCGGGGAAGGAAAAGGAGAAGGAAACGCGAGATATCACTAACTCTTTATCTTACAGTTGGAGCATATTCGCCTAACACAACCGATAGGAACATCCCCAAATCCACCAGGTTTCATCAACCGCGCAACTCATCGGCAGCTACGCGGAACCGCCGTCGCCAGTCGATGGAATGATTGGAATCGTCAACTCTCTCTTCTCGTCGGCAGAAACGCGGAACCGCCATCGCCTCTCTCTCTCTCTCTCTCTCTCTCTCTCTCAGATTGACGACATGCAAGATAGAATGAGAATGGGGGGTCAGAATGAAGGAAACGTTTCTGGGGGACGAATTCAAAAGACACGCAAATTTTTGGCGGAAAAAAAAGCGCTATTCTGAGAAGGTAAAAGCCAAATTTTAACAATTTTGAATTTTCTTTTTACGTTGCATTTTGCCGCTACCATGTACACTTTTTCTTACTCATTTTTTGTAATGAAAAATTAGAGAATGGATGGTTATTACTTTTTTCAATTCACCACAAATAAAATTTATCATAGTTTCAATATTAAAATATGAAATTAATTTCGTATATAACTGGTAGACCCAATATCAGGGACGGAGCCAGGATTTAAAATTAGAGGGGGCTGACAAATATTTTTTCCTTTTTCCCATGATATACTGAAGAAGTTGACGAATTTTTTCTCCTTTAACAACGGGAAAAAATACATGATTAATAATTCATGGATAAGATTCCATCTTTTATTGCAATCAAAAACAATTACGGTCACAAGGACATTCATTGAAATCAAAATTGAAATCAATTTGGCACAACATTCTGTAAGTTAATGGTGTTGGTATCTACTATTGGTTAAAACATTGGGTTTGGGTGCTCTCCCCTCCAAAATAACCCCATCAAACCAAATTACATCCATGGAATGGTTTCTTAAAGGTAAACCCATGTGGATGGCGATTTCTATTTGCTTACCTCCAACCAAATGATGTATTAACACATTACACATCATCACCTGCCATTTTCGACGAATTTAAGTGATATGATGAATTGACAATAATTTTCCATCATCTTAAATTCTAATTATTTATTGTAAAAAAAAAAGTAAACCATCTCTTCATGTGTGGTCAACCTTTGTCTCAATTACAATTTACAACCACAATAAGCAAAAGTGATAAATCTTGAATTTTTCGGCCAACGGGCCGACTCCAAGCTAGTTGTAGAAAGACTCTAGTTGTCACAAATAATTACATGCTTGCACTACAAGAAAAAAGAGTTTCAGCTACCATTTTCTTGGCAACCATAGAAAAATGGTTGCTTATAACCAAGTTTCGACAACCATTCACACAATAGTTGGTAATGCCAAACTCTAGTGCAACCATTAATAAAATAGTCGCTGGTAATGGCCAGTTGATGCCTCAGGAAACCCAAACACTAACGACACAAATCAAACGTACCCCGCGGCAGAGCGCGGACTAATTCCTAGTATATATCAATAGTCATAAAAGCATAGGATCGTTTTACTTTGCATGACTGTATTTTTGTGATCCTTTGGTGGTGCTTAATGAAGTATTGCGGCAACTGTGGTGATTTTCGGACTGGGAAGCTGTTACATTCTTTGGGGTGAAATGTGGTATGGGTGATTTCCCACGAGTGAATAATTCGATTATGGCTGTGTATGCGAAATGTGGGGAGTTGGGATTAGCTAGGAAGTTTTTTGACGGTATCTACTATATATATAAAGCACATTCATGACCTGGAATTGCAGCATTTTGAATTTGCTGTCCAGGGAGGCATTTGCGGAAGGGTGATTTCGGGTTTTCACACCAATTAAATTGAACTATGCGTTTTGATTGTTTCCTTCCGCCAAGCCAACCTCTGCACCTCATGCCTTAGCAATTGCCAATTAGTTTTAAATTTGGGCCAGTAATGGGCCCATTGTCGTTTTTAAGGGGAGTAAGCCTGACTGGGTGTCGTTTTGGAAATAATGAAGATTTTGACAGAGAAGAGATAAATGAGGAGATTAAATTAATTTTATTCATATATTGGGTAGTGTAGAGAGATGGGAAATGATTGTGGAGAAACGAAGCAGATCCTCTACTAATGATAATCAATTCATTTTAAATTATGTAACTGTCTAAAGGTCACATGCCAAAGTGGAAATTAATATTTTGTTATTTTTAAAAATTATGTACTCTGTTAACAGAAAAGTAGGTTTAACCTCCCACACAAATTTGGTGTCACCTATTTTGAGAATTGTTACTGATTTCAATTGATTCAATTGAAAAGCATTACTTGAGTTTGAACCGAAAAAAGTCAGTGATAGGATATTTTGTGTTAAACCTGTGGTTCAACCTTTTCATACTATTAAAATTGTTTATAGAGTTAGGCTCCTATAGGCTGCTTTTTTTTACTAAACAGGGTTTTTGTTTTCAGGTTTCATTCTCAGAAGTCTAAAAGCCAAACTAAGTTTTCCCCATGAAATTGTAGTTTCCTTCCGTTCATGTTTTGTTTGACATTGTTGAGAAAAAAAAAAACATAATGGTTACTAAACGAGGCTCATTTCCCTATTATTAAGTTTTGCCATCCCTTTCTCTTGACCCATAAATAAATTCATTTTGCCTTCCATTCTCCTTCCACTAAAGTTGAGTGTCCCAGTGACATCTTTCTCTTCTTCATAATATACCAGAGCCTTTGAAGAATGTACTTCCTTTTGTTGTACGGTCAAAATCGCCTTTCCAGCTTATAGATTCATTTTGCTTTTTAGGTGAGATTAATTGCAAGAGCATGCATATTTTCTTTTTAACTCTATAAGCTAATTACATCATAGTTTAAATTGAATTTTGGGGGTTAGACACGTAATAATTAAATTTGAAGATGAATCTTTAGTACTGGAAGGAGTCTGATTCCTTTACCTGTTGTGGGAAGGATTGCAACAGTTTTTGTTGAATATGTTACCAAGCATTTCTCTTGGCTCGAAATTTCAAAAATATGTCTCTTTCGGTTATTGTGGAATCATAAGATCTCAGTGATATTTAGCTTTCATTATATTGAAATACTTTTATGCTTCTAATTTTTTTAGCTTATTAAGTGAATTTGAAACGAGATAGAACATCAAGTTCCGGACTAGCAATTTAGGTCATTCATTTATGGTGGTGACTATCAATCAGCAACGTGTCCTTTCAAATCATACAATTTTATATCTATAACCTGTGTCGTGATCAACAAAGATGATAAATACTGGAAAATATTTTCATAGATATATTGGACTATATCAATGATCAATCATAAAAGCTTTCTTTGTGAACATGTATATTGCTATCAGTTGCATATCTTTGCTATTTACGCACATTATACGTGACAACAATACATACAAATAAGTAAACATATTTGCTATTTGCATGCACTATAAGTGATAGCAATGCATACCAAATACATAATAATCAAACTCCCCCGGCCAACAGGCCGGGCCCGGTGCTAGTTAGGATATAAAGGGATGTGCTAGAGTTTTAATTTGAGAAGGAAACTTATTAATCATAGAGCTCCATTTAAATTGAACTTCCTTTTCTGTTTGGAATTAATGAAAAAAGAATAACAAAATTTCTATAACAACCCACGTTCTCTTTCCTTTTCCTCCCAAACAAATCGAAGGAGAGCTTTCTACAGTCTATTTTCTTTCCTCTTTCCTCTCCTCCCTTACTGTAGTTTTTGGTACCCGCGCTTTCTGTCCCCTTTTTCCTTCCCCTCCCCTTTCCGCCCTTACTGTCAAAAAAAAAAAACAAGTTGCTCAATAAAGTAGCGAGGGAACCAAGGTACATGCAATCCTTTGCTGAGAAGATTAGTCGAACAGAGTCTTGTCTTTTCCAATTCTGTGCTTTCTGTCCCCTTTTTCCTTCCCCTCCCCTTTCCGCTATATATTAATTCTCAAAACCATTCTTTGTTGAAGAGTCGACCCATTCCCTTTCTCTTTGTGTTCAAAACTCTCAAAAATTCTCAAAATCCCCCCGCTTCCATCTGCAAATGTCGACGGCGAAACCATCTTCTTCGTGGATGGCCCAATTCAAACCGGGCGAGCGGGTCGAGGTCAGCTGCAACGACCGCGGGTTCCGCGGCTCCTGGTACGCCGGCACCGTCGTCCGCCGCGAGGCGAAGAACACCAATCGTTACGTAGTCGAGTACGACCAGCTCTACGCGGACGAATCTGGGGAGAAGCTGCTGCAAGAAACCGTCGATTGGGTTCAATTGCGTCCGCCGCCGCCCGAGAAGAAGGTCCAGTTCAAGGTCGAAGACGAAGTGGAGGCCTTCTACAGCGACGGCTGGTGGGAAGGGGCTATTATTGCGGAGCACTCCGGCGGGAAATTCGCGGTGTTCCTCAGAGGCTTTGACGAGGAGATTGTGTTGGAAGAGAAAGATTTGAGGTTGCCTGTTCAGTGGGTTAAAGGGAAGTGGGAGCCGCGATTCGAACAGGTTCAGCGGGAGAAAGAGGTGAGCTAATTCGATTTTATGACTTTTCCTGCTCCGTTGCTTGGTATAACAATTTTAGGGAATTTTGAATCTCGATTTAGTTAGGTTGAGGAAAGTAGAGAATGTTGGGTATTAGCGGAATTTTTGGCTCTTGTTGCTTACAAACACAGAGATATAGAGACTTCTTTCTGTTTTTTTATGTCTCTTCCCCATTGCACTATGACACACCCCATGCATACATATATAATACACAATTGAAGGTGATTAGGGGCTGTAATTTTTGACCTTTTGACTGTGGGTTTCAGGTTGCTTTCTTGTGCTGGCTTGTGAACCGCTTCTTGTTTTGTTTGGTTCCAGCCTCCCACTTTTGACATGGTTTTTTTCTTTTGGTGTGGGTTCGCAGGGGCTTTTCGGTTCGCCTAGCCCCCTTGTTCTTTTTGTTCTTTGGGTTTGTTTTTACTTAGCACGTCTTGTGCTGCTGGTCCCTTTTGTTTCTTGTACAGACTCTTTCTTTTTCTTGTTTTAATGCAATCATCACCATTATCAAAAAAAAAAAAATACACAATTGAAGAAGAAAGATACTAATAGATTTACCCCATATACTCAATGCAAGTGAGCCCTCTTCCATCGTCATCTTCTCTTCCACGATACAACACAACACATGCATGAGTTAATACCAAATCCAATCATGTTCTCATGCATTGATATAGCCTTATCAATTTTGTCTTCAACTTCCAATCCACTTGCTGCAACTTGCTTGAATTAGTTTGATGATGTCTCTTACATGTGCTCTTGTTCTTCACGTCAACATTGGGGTAGATATTGATAATTGATCAATCAATAATATTAGGCCTACCATGTGAAGTGTTTTGGGGTAAATTTATTGCAAATTACCTTTTAACAGAGAATTGGGTGATCAGAGATGGCATTTGTTCTTTTTCACAATGTCTGAACCTCGTTGAATCGCTTCATAAACATGCAGATGTGGCTAAACTCAAACTTTTCCAAGGAAGTGATGAAGTTCACTCAAGGAATGCAAGTCGAGGTGCTAACTGACGAAGACGGTTTGAAAGGTGCTTGGTTTGCTGCAACAATTATTGAACCTTCGGGTGAAGACAAGTACCTTATTGAGTACAAAACCCTGAGGAATGATGATGATACTGAGTTTCTCAGAGAAGTCATTCGTGCTTGCAACATAAGGCCTTGTCCGCCGGAGATCATTGTTGTGGATGGATTCAAGGTGTGGGATGCAGTAGATGCTTACTACAACGAGGGCTGGTGGGTTGGCGTGATTGCAAAGGTCTTGATCAACTCCAATTACGAGGTTAGCTTTATAGAGTATGATGAGAAGACAACGTTCAATCTGGCTGATTTGAGGCCACATCAGGACTGGCTAAACGGCAAATGGGTTGTTCCTTAAGATGTCTGAATTTTATGCTATCAATTCTCAAAACACTACTAGCTTTTCTAGTAAATGATATTAGTTGTAGGGGCCTGCAAACAATGCATCTCTTTCTATTGTGTTTCTTTTGTATGGGATTATGTTGGAATGAATCTTAACTTTTGATGTTGAATGCTCCTATTGCTTGTTCAAAATGATTTGTGTACGGACTCTCATCTCATGTGAGAGATCACCATTGTTTCTCACTAGCTTTAATGGCGGCCCGTTGGCCCGATTGAATATTGTCCACTCAAATGACAAACAAGTACTCATTTTTAATTGTCAGAGATTAGCCAGAGTTATCAATCAAACATGCCAAACTTCCGATAAAAAAAAGTTTCATACATAGCAAACTGGATGTGTACTGTACTTCGAATAGTTGAGAACTCGTCTCTCTGGCTTCAATTTGGCAATATCCATAAATCCTATTTCGGGAAGGATTTGACATGACATTTCTGTGTTGGCCTATTTGGGGCAGTCTGTGAAGCACGCCAACTTAACTCATAGAGGAAAGTCTAGAATCTTGGATGAAAGTGCAGCACCAGAAGCTTCATGTTTGCATTTAAAAGTTGTTCTCAAATGGAAGACAGTAAATTAGCGCTTTCCTATTGTGGAAATGCCAAATATAGACCATCTCCAACAACAATGGCAAAAAGCCAAAATTGTCAAAAACCCTCCTCCAACAACAAAGTTAAAATGGCAAAAAGCCAAAAATTGGGTATTTTCTGGCTAAATTTGGCTTAGAAACCGACAAAAAAATGGGTAAATCTCATACCCCACTATCCCTATCGATTGACTCGCCGAACAAGCCAATTAAATCACACGCGCCCCGCGTTCCTCTTCCTTGTTTGAGCGTGAAGCAACTCCCTCCCTGGCAGCGGCTCTCCAACTTTGACATTGTTTTTTTTTTAATACTTTAATTAAAAAACCCATGAACATGTAAACCCCCCACGGTAAAGAAATAACATGTAAACCCCCTTTAAAAACCCATAATTAATGCAAAATCAATCTAATTAAGGGATTGTTTGCAGCTCTTGTATGAATCCACCAATTATTGTACTTTCGTCGTTAATGATATCATATTTAATGATAATTTTTAATGTCAAAATAAAAAAAAAATTATATCAAAATGTTCGTCCTTATTAATTATTACTACCTGTATACAAAGAATTTACAAACTACCTAATTAAAATGTAACCTATAATTAGACTCATCAAGCGGTCAATGCACAATTAATTAAATACCGTGATCTGAAAATTTGAGGAAAAAGAACTAACAATCAACATTTTATACATCAACTTATCTATTGCAAATTTGTATCATATTGCTACCTTTTAAATTTTGATAAGTGAAAATTGTAAGGTTAGTAGAGGTGGCAAAGGAATATATTTTACAACTATGTGTAACTCATACAAATATGAAGAAAAATAATGTACGGCAACATTATTTTCTTACATTAGTTAGTATTATATTCTAGCAACACATCCTTGAAATAACATTTTTCTTACATAAATTATCAAAATGCATTCATTTATCCTTTATATACAACATATATTATAATTTTCACGTTGATGTGAATGTGATTGTTTTTCCTTCATATGAAAACCACCTGTCATCCCAAATTACCAAAAGCCTACAAAAGTACAAATTAAAAAGGAAAAAGAATGATCAAAGAAAAAAGATAGTAGAGGTAGCCAAGTGGCATCCTTCCTCTTCAACGTGTACAACATGCATATATTTAATTTACTGCATCCTCTGGTTAGTATGGAAGGTCCTTCAAATTCTCACTCTCTCTCCAGCCCTCATTATCTAGCTTCTCTTCTCACCCATCCTCGGCCTTATTCACTCATTCAAAATGCTGAAGGGGGGAAGGGAAACCCGAGATGGGATGCGGGAGGTGATGGTGTAGAGAGGAAGGCCCAGTTCGGGCCCAAATTGGCGGGGTGGATAGCCCGGCTGACACAACAACAGAAGGTCTGCATATTAAAACGCACAACATCTGTAAGTTTGGGATGGAATTGTCACAAATACCCTTCCGTGAAACGCTCTCCTGCCACCAAATTCAAAATACTGAAAAATTAAACCTTGTTTTGCCTTTATATAGTTTGTAGATAGATAGATAGATGTAGACTCGTTTTTAAACAAAAAACAGGGAGGGAAAATGGGCCAATGGGGGATCTGTTGAAAACGTTGTATGTCGTAAATTAATCTTGTATTACTAACCACATTGTGTTAGAATTAAGCGTTGAAATGTTGCATTTTACAATTGTTGAATACGTAAACACCCTATGGGCAGTGGCTGAGCCACCTCTTGAGGAGAGGGGTCATAGGACTCAGTTGGGAAAAAACAGGGCAACAAAATTCTTCATATATGTAAGGTTTAATATGATCCTTTGAATTTAGGACCTCATACTTTCGTTCATGTTAGCTCATCTAAGGACACCAATTAACTCAAACTTCATTAGATAAACGGAATTTTGCATTTTGAAAATAAAAAGGAGCCCAGTCAATTTAATGTATGGCTACCACACTCCCTACGACATACAACTCTACCAATGTTAGTATGACAACAACCATAAAACACAATGCTTGCTTTCGTACACAATAATTCAATTCTATTCAACAACTTATTTGGGCGACAAATGATCCCCAATTCGCATTACACTACATATCTAGGATCCCAAACCAGCCTTCTTGAAATTTGAGCTAACCTTGCTTCGAGTAGGAAGACATATCCATTGCATTGATTTTCATATTATCAACCCTCTTGCCTAAACTACCTTGGATATGTTTCTAAGTTCTATTTATTTGAACTTGGTTAAGTGTTAATTTGTGTTCTTTTCATTTATGAAATACCATTTGTTGCCTTTGTGAATTATCCATTTCTGTTTTTTGATTTGTGTTAAATTGGTTTGGCAATTGGCAGTCTCAAAAAGGACTAATTTGTTCAAAGTACCATAACTAAATTAAATTCATATTTTACATCAAGTACCACCTCAAAAGGATAATAAACTTACAAAAGATAGTTGCGTTCACATATCCATTACGCTTACATATCCAAATAAAATCACATACCCTATAAAACATATTAATGGAATTCCAACATTTTATCCCTGATTTTAAACGTACCCTAAAGACAAACCAAGTTATGTAGCCAGCCTTAATTGACAAATGTGTGGCATTTTCTAAATCAATATAGTGTAACAAGCATTAAGAACACAACTACATTAAGAACACAAATACCAATTGCTTCTACACAACATTTAGGATGACAATTACGTTTACAGAAACCTTTTGCTTCTCATACCAATGTCGATTAATTTCCTACCATATAATAACGTGATGCAACATAAGAATAACCAATATTAGGTTCAGTACGACAATCACTATCAATAAAGCTCGAATTACATG
The DNA here is from genome assembly GCA_946122785.1 of Linum tenue. Classification (NCBI taxonomy): domain Eukaryota; kingdom Viridiplantae; phylum Streptophyta; class Magnoliopsida; order Malpighiales; family Linaceae; genus Linum; species Linum tenue. The sequence goes on from CAMGYJ010000003.1 coordinate 26,797,810, forward strand.
GATTTCATGATTAACTCTCCTTCCTTCAGCTAGCATAATTTCATGTGCCTTCATCCATCTTGATAGCTCTTCAGCCAAAAGTTTCTTCTCCTTCTTCCTCCTTTCCGCCTTACACTCAGCTAGCCTCAAACTTTCTTCACTATTCAAAGTCGAGCACCCAATTTCAGAGTCATGTTGCTTATCTTCATCGACATTCATTCGCACCCACCTAAAAAAACGACAGTTCTTCTTCTCGTCCTGCACCATACGAGCATTTAACGTAGAACCCACATCAATGACAATTTCAAAACCCATATCTAAACACCTTACCATCCAAAATGGACACCCATAGAACTGTCTTCCTGGGTTCGCTTCGGTTCCAGATGTATTCACCACACATGGCTTCTTGTGCCAACAGAGTACCGCCCCTCGGCTATTGATGCTAGTCGAAGTTGAGGAAGATGCTCGCTTGGACATGGCTGACCTTCGCGTGAAGTTCCGGCCAGGAGAAATCGCGATTTCGGGGTCGCGAATCGGCCGAGCAGAAGTGGGATTTGGGGAAGAAGGAAGAAGCGTCGAGTCGTTCAGAAACTAGAAGAAGATTTGGGGAAGAGGAGTAAGCAGCGATCAGCTTCGTGTATCTCCTTCGTGGGGAAGAGGAAATTTGGGAAGAACCCTAATTTCGTTTTCTAGAAACAGATGGAGAAGAAGGAAGCCCTAATTTCGTTTTCTGGAAATAGATGGGGATTTTTGGTAGCCTCGTGCGATCAGGTAGATGGGGAAAGTTTTAAATTTTTTTAATAATAAATAAATTATTAAGATGACGTGTCAATTTTTGCTTTGTTGTCGCTGACGTGGTTGATGATTTGGCGCCTCTTCAGCGAACCGTCAAATAAGTTGACGGAGTTATTAACGCCGTCATAATTTCTAACGAAAATGGCTATATCTGCCACGCAACATTGGGGTGAACAAACATACCCGCAAACTGACCCACCCGTCCAAACCGACCCAACCCACCCGTATTTATCGCTAAAACAAAGATTTTGGGTTGGGTGAGGGTTTTGTTTTGTACAACCCGCCTCTTTTGGGTTGGGTTTGGATTTTGGATTACACAACCTGTAGAACCCGACCCAACCCGGGTTTAGGGTTTTAGGGTTTAGTGGTTTAGGGTTTAGGGTTTAGGGTTCAGGGTTCAGGGTTTAGGGTTTAGGGTTTTAGGGTTTAGGTTTGATTTTTTCCAAACCCTAGTGCATGGGTTGGGTGATAAAATGGCTAAACCCGGACCACCCGACCCATGTACACCCCTACGCAACATCTTTCAAAAGTGGCTATTAGTGGTATTTCGCCAAATGTGGCTATAAGTGGCACAAAGTTGGAAGTTTTGGCTATGCAAGTGTATTTTGCCTATAATTTATAATGACCGTTAGATTAGATCTACGGTAGAGAATCATACACGTATTCATTCCATAGCCTAACTCCGATTTAAAACTAGATCGTCTAACTGAAGCATGCCCTCACTATCAAATTGTATCGATTAAGATTTGCTATTGCTAATCTCAATAATCCAAATTGTACCAAATAAGATTTGCTATTGCTAATCTTATTCAGTTATGATAACCAATACATTTCCCAAACACTACAAATAGGTTTTAGTTAGAAGGCCATTAAAGATTTGCTATTGCAAACCTTAAATTGAAACTAATTAACATTTTATTAACAATGTTTTAACCAGGACAAAAACTGGTGTCTACAAGTAGTATGGAAGGTTTATTGTCCAAATGCATGGTATGCACATGTAGATAGCTTTTTTATATAATATAGTCACGGTAAAGCCATTGACTTCTATACAAAAATTGTCGTCGTCTTCATTTATTTTGCTTTACTTCCTTAATTATTTTTGTTGTTATGTTTAATTGTTACAACATATGTATAGAAAACGTGTACACTTAAACTATCAAAATACCTTTACAGCATTGATGGTTAAGATTTGCTATTATCATCGCAAGGTTGCCTGTTCGATTCTCCATATAGTCTTATTTGTTTTACCCACATCCATGACTCCATGTACTCATGTTTCAGCTACGCTTGTGGAACGACGTCGTCCTGGGGACACTCTCGCTTTAGCAGCAAGCACAAACGACGACGTTTGTCATGTCTCATCGTCTTCCCTGGGCAGTAATTGGAGATAACCATGGTTTTGATGGTGTTTGGGTTTTGATGGCTGTTGGTGAGATAAATGGTTAGCTATGGGGTAGCTTGGGTGAACAGATAATGGCATTTTGGATAGTCGAATTGGGGTGTGGTATGTTGATGATACAGTAATTTGAACCAAATTAACCTGAATTTTTTACGTTACTTTTCATTAGGCAACTGATCCCGTTTATAAGTAATTGAGAAATGTTTCGATAAGTCTAGAAAGATACAACCAACAATTCATTAAGAAGGGCAGAACCCGTACAAAAAAGCATTGTGTTCACACATTAATAAACTTTCATAACAAGAGAAATAATATTAAGGCGAACACTAAGCAACTTTAGTAGATTCTATTTACATTGCTGAAATGGCATTCAGTTTCCAGGAGGAAAAAATAATTTTACCAATAACAGCTCAAAATAACTCGACACATTGTTCCAAGGACCCAATGCGATCATAAACTCATAAGAGTTTCCACCAAGCAAGTTGATAAGGGTAACGAAATCGGCATTGGCCATATCTTTATCACTTACTACATCTGAAACGATTTTGCGCAAGTTTGTGGATGGGAAAACAACCTCAAGATCCAAATAATCATCCTCGATAGTTAGGTGGATCAAATGAACTCTACATTCAGCACACCAGGATGTCTTCACCTCCCCGACACGTCCGGAGATGAGGTAAGCAGTGCCCTGTATTTAAAACAAGAAAAAGGAATTAAAAAAAAATAACAAGCATTAACAAACACAATAACTGCAAACGCGATCGAGAAGGATGAATGACAAAAACCTCATCATCACCATTCTCTTGCACCAATGTAAGGTCGATTGAATCCGACAAACTAGACATAGATACTGCTTCCTCATACTTCAGTTTTTCAACGAAACCAGGCTCAACCAGAAAGTCGCTATAAATAAAACTGTTAGTAATGGCTGACAAAAGGAATAGGAAGCGGAGTGGACTGTCGTAACGATTAGTTGGTAAAAACAATACTTACGGGTACCATTGCGATATATAATCCATTGTCAGAAAATTACAGCACGAAACCCTACTCAATTTCTGTTCTTGCACGTACCGTGGATGTTCAACAGGAGTATAAGAGCACATTATGATCAACTAATCTAATAGAACGTACCAAATAGTTAACAATCAATTAATAAAGAAAATTACCTGCGGCGGTGGAAACGTGGCCGGCGACACCGCGTGGTTAGTCGAGCAGATCGGGAACGAATCAGCTAGAGCGAATCAGCGACGGAGGTGGAAAGCGACGATGGTGGCCCGCTCTTCTTCCCACAACGAAACTGTTTAGCCCTGACGACTTTCCTCCGCTCTTCTTCCCACAAACGCTAGAGCGAATCAGCGGCGGAGGTGGCAGGCGACGATGGTGGCCCGCTCTTCTTCCCACAACCGATGTGGTTAGTCCGGGCGACTTTCCTCTGCTCTTCTTCCCACAACCGCTACAGCGAATCAGCGGCGGAGGCGGCAGGCGACGATGGTGGCCCAGAGGAGGAGACCGCTACTGAGCGACCAGCGGTTGATTGATCGACGGAGGCGGAGACGTGCAAGCAACGGAGGCGAAGACATGCAACGAAGGCGGAGGGAGAAGGATGGCGGTTGAGTATGTGTCTGAAGGAAAACAGAGAAGGCAGCGCATGGGGAGGGGAGAAAAAGCAGAAGATGAATCGTTTGCTAGATTTGGTAGGTAAGTAGTCTTCCAATTTTCAACTTTGCCATTATTGTTCTCTGTTTTTTTTTTACAATTCATTATTGTTAAAGAGACAAAAGGAGGATTGCCGCCGATCGGCTCGACTAACCCTAATGGGCCTGGTACAAAAGGCCTGCTTAGTTTATTTTTATGTTTTAATTTTACTAGAACTGATTTTACAATTATAAATATAACAGTGGAAGTATATGGAATCAAAATGCTTGTTCAGGAGCAATGGTGAAAAATGCCCATGGTAATGACCGTGACGCTGGTTCGAACCTCACACCATCTCAATTTTTTTTGTTTTCAGCTACACCTATAGAACGACGCCGTTCCAAGCCACTTTCGATTCATAGACGAGCACAAAACGATGGCGTTTTTTCATGTACCGTTGTCTTCCCTGCCCCCCCCCCCCAAATTCCCAATTATCCGGTCGCCGCCGTCACCACTCACCACCGTAATCCGACGGCCGTCTCTCTTCATCGTCCAAACTTTCTCACTCCGTTACGATTCTGGACTCCGACCAAGAGAATTCCCTTGACGAGACCCAATACCCTCTCTGCATTTCAGCCTTAGTCATTGTTTACACGACGTAAATGTCATAGTCGTTCACCGTCAATTGCTTCGGATTCGTCGCGAAAGGGTAGCTGACATCTGTGACATTAAAAACAGATGATGAGCCAAAGTCAATGTAGGTCGGAAGCAGGGACGATGATGATGATGGTAAAATTAGGGTTTTGCAATTGGGGTATCTAGAAAAATAGTAATGACGATGATGGTGGTTTAGGATTGTCGAATTGGGGCAACATTTTAATGGAACTTTATTTCATCAATTGTATAATTTTTGGGTGTTCATTAAAAGATCTTGAAGAAATAAGGTATCATCTGAGTTCTCAAAAAAACGAATAGGTATCATGTGAGAAAATAGAACGATAATTATTATTGGGGGGCTTCATAGCACATATAATTATTTAAGGGGTGCATGTAGTAATCATTATTACTAATTTTAATCTAATTTATAATGACCGTTAGATTAGATCTACGGTAGAGAATCCTGTCGCATAGTATGTGTCTGACGCATACGAGTCGTTTCCCATTAAGTCGTAGATTTGTATTAAAAAAATCTTCAGCTATTAGCTATTAAGTGGTAGATTTATATAAAATAAAAGGCAGATTAAATTAAAATGATTGATAATGATATTAGCAAGTGCAGAAATATATATGATTCAACATAGATTATTAACAACGGTGGAGAAACTTGAATGAAATGGAATGTTATTAGAAAAAGTGAATGAAAGGAAAGTATCTCTATATCTCACTCTTTCTCCAGCGTCTCCCCTTATCTTTTTCCCAACCAAAAGCTCTCCCCAACCAAGAGCAGAAGAGCTCGTCTTATTTAAAAAAAAATGTCTGCCATGTGTCGTTTCCTCCTTCGGCTTCGTCCAGGCTGAAATTGCCCTGCATCTTTCTAATTGACCAAGTTTTGAGGCTGTATCTCAAGCCTCCACCTACAAAAGTCGGCGCTGACCAAGTGCTTAGAAAATATTGGGCCGAGTTGGGCCTATCTTGAATCCGCCTGGGCCGGTACTGGGCTCGGTTTAGTCTTGAACCTGGGCTCCGCTGTGGGCAGAACTCTGATTATCGGTTTCTTGGGCTTGAACTAACTGATCTCTCTTCTTTTTTCCAGGTTAATGTTGCTGGTTTTGGGCTCGCAAATGGTGACATGGATTTGAGAAGACAGCCCATTGTATTAGCAATGGAAATTGTGTATTGTTGTGTAACAAACTTTAAATTTAATGAAGATATCTTGTCATTGCCTTCGAACATTGAAAACACTCTCTAATACAAAACCCTAACTGTGTACCAAGTCTTTTCTTGATGTTGCTTCTTAAGACGATTGCAATCTGCAAGTAATCCATTTATGTATTCAAGCCGACTAAATTCCACTTCTTAGTTTGAAGTCTTCAAGTCTTTTCATAGTTCTTAGACCCATACAAAATGTGGTGTTTACAATCACTATTTGCCATGATACCGACTCGAGACTAGAGTTCTCGCCGAAGAAGTTAGGAGGTGTCTTGTGCGTCTGTTGACCTTGCAAGCTGCTAAATGATTTAGAATTTCCTCTACCGACGATCGTGGTTGCATGTTTCTATAAAGGTCTGGAGAGTTGCATTGGTTTGAGTCAAGTATTTGCACATGTTTGCACTCTCGTTTGTTGATCATTTTGGTTTGAGTTTTTGCTTTCTTGGACTATTTTACGCTAGTTTGTGTTCCTTTGTCACATTTCAGGTCCTAGCATGTAAATTGAAGCATAGACGCAAGTTTCAAGTCAATCGGAGATCATTTGGCCATTCGGAAGAAGAAACTCGAGAATGACCCGAGGAAGAATGGACTTCTACCTCATATTATGGACAAATAATCATGGAAGCTTGTCATGAAAAGAAAGAGGACGAGACTACGAGCTTCTAGGATCAAACGGCGACTAATTCGGAGTCCGAACAAGGGAGAAACGAAGCATTAAACAAGAGCGGAGGAAGAAATACGGGCAGGAGAAATACGACCGTATTTTCCGCTCCCATGCCCTTATTTTCACCGCCGAGAGGAGCCTTGGATGCGCTGAAACTTAACCTAATCGCGCGTTTTGGATGAAATACGGGCATGGAGGAATTACGACTGTATTTCTGCCCGTATGTCACCTATAATCGGGGTTTTGAGGCAGATTCGAGCCAAAGAAAGGGGAATCGAGTTTTTGAGCAAAAAACAGAGCTTTAGAGAGAGAAAGTGCGAAGAACAAACCCTAGGAGCTATTTGGAGTGGATTTCTCACCATTGAAACCCAGATTGCATCCCCAAAAGTGAAGATCGACATCCTAGAGTAGATTATCCTCATCTTTATGAGTATGACTACTCTGATTTCTGTTTTCCTCTCTCTCTCTCTCTTGTAGAGAAACTCACCAGCTTCAAAACAAGACTTTCTTTGCCCCTTTCCATTGATCCAATTGGAAGAAACTTGAGTGCAAAGTAAGGTACCTGAAACGGATAAAACACTTTGACAAATTTTGGAATTCATTTCATAACTTGAGATGGATTTTAATTCAATCCATTCTGGCTTGTAGACTGAGCCAAATGGGATCATATCACTAAGCAATCAAGTAAAAACATGTGTACAATAAGAAATTTTCATTGTTTTCATAACCGAAGCGGATACTGAATCGAAAAATTTATTGACTTACGGTTCATTGGTTAACCTTTACAAAACCATTGAACGAATCATACATGATATATAACATACAAGGCTTGTATAATACACCAATTTATAAATGAAGTTATCATTAACCATAAATAATTTCAAATTCTTATCATCACAAAAAGATGTACAAATCTTTCAAACCATCTCACAAAAGAAATCATTTTTTTTTTAATTCTTAAGGTGCCTGTCGGTTGTGGACCATGTAAAGTCGACAACGAGGTTGGAAAATGAGAAGAGTAAGTATAAATAAAATTAATAATTATGAATAAAATTAATAATTATGATTTGATGATCTTAGTTTATGTTGAAGTATTTTAGGAAAAAAACTTTTATGGTTAAAATAATGCACCAGTAGATCAGTTAAATCGTAGTGGTTCATCTAGTTTTATATTGAACCGTAAAAAAAATGTTTGGTTCATCGATAACCGTCCAAACAATGGACCGAACCATTATCGCAACTGGATTGACGTCTTTACTGGCCCGGCCTTCCATCCGGTTCGGTTTTTATAATAAAGGGATGGGAATTTGTTTTTTTTTTTTTTTTTTTTTTTTTTTTGAGAATGGGAATTTGACAATTTGTTCTTAAGAACTACTTAGGGAAAAAATCGCTTTAAAGGCAGGAAAAAGTTCTTTCGTTCGCGAGCTCAGGTCCTCCTCGCTGAGGACTCAGGAGTCTCTTCTGTTCTTGAGAGCTTGTCCTCGCGTCTTCGCCTTCCTTCCGTCTCTCTCAATTTTACGTCGCCTCATTTCTCGATTCGCGCTTCAGCTACCAGATTCCATCCGGAGCGGCCTTCCCTGCTGCTTCATCCGTCACCGTCACTCATGACTATAATGATTGCTACGCCGCTGGATGTAAGCGCCACTCATTCTCCGAATTTCATTGATGCAAACTGTTCGTAGCTAGCAAGCTGTTCGTTCGTTCTAGAGCTATCTCGCGATCTTATTCCTGGTTTAGTTTCCCGTTGTGCGAAGCTCTGAATTTGGAGCCTGAGAGATGTAATTTTGTTTCATTAGCGTGTGGTGCATGGTTAGGGTTTTGATTCGGTATTGTAGTGTCATTTTTGCTCGATCGCTGCTTGACTTGTGCCTTGTCTTCCTTTGGATTAATAGCAAGAAGACGAGGAGCTGCAAGTGCCGCATCCAGATTCTGGCGAAGTTCAGCCAATGGAAGGTTAGGAAGTTGAATTTCTTCGTTCACTTGTTTTGGCTTGTTGACTTGCCTCTGTTAGGTAGTTTCCGGTGTTAGGGCTCATAATATGTTGTCTTCCCCCTCCTAATAGTGGCACCAGTGGAGCTTGCTGCTAGTACAGTGGAGGCTCAGCCAGTGGAGAAACCTCCTCGGTCCCTGAAATTCACGTGGAAAATTGAGAATTTCGCAAGGATTAACAAAAAGATGGACTATTCTGATACATTTGGTGTTGACGGTTACAAATGGTACTTGGGTTAAAATCTTGCTTTTTTCTGCAGCTGAACTTGTTAATTTGTTGTGTGTGATGGGATCACCTAGTTCTCATTGTATCTTTTTTTGTTCCATTTTTCTTCGAAAATTGCTTTGGCAGGCGGATTCTCATCTATCCTAAGGGAATCGATGTCGGCCACCTGTCGATATTTTTGGATGTTGCAGACAATTCTACATTGCCCTATGGCTGGAAACGCTTTGCAAAATTCAGCTTGGCTGTAGTGAATCAATTTGACAACAAGTGCTCAATCAGAAAAGGTATGTTTCTGGTTCTGATAGACTGTGCCTTGGTTTCTGGTTTGATATTATGTCGAAACATCGCAAGCTCATGCCTGGGGCGAATTTAGGACTAAGCCACAAGTAATTGTTTGGTATTCTGTTCATTGATTATTGCTTGCTGGGAATGCAGTTCAAGCATATACTATAACTCTTCCTAACTGCTCAAATTTATTCTAAAATCAGTAAGGTCCATTGTGTGCTCTTGGCTCTCAAAGTACTTAATGCTCTGGCGCTATTATTTTGTTGATTAGATTCAGGTCTGGTCCACTATCGCAATGTATTGAATGAGTGTTTTCTGATATGCTTACTTTGTGTTTTCCCAGATGTTGAACATACCTTCAATGGAACGACGAGCAACTGGGGTTTCAAATCATTTATGCCCCTCAGTGATATGTTTGATCCTACTAAGGGATATCTTGTCAATGATACTTTGATTGTTGAAGCTGTTGTAAGGGATTTTCTTGATGATTGGTCTTATGACTCTAAGGAAAAGAAAGGTTATGCAGGTCTAATGAATCAGGGAGCAACATGCTATATGAACTCCCTCCTACAAGTCCTGTACCATATTCCTCGCTTTAAAAGGGTTGTTACCATTGCAATTTTCATGCTGCTGGATTTGAATGTTGATTATTATTGTACTGTTAGAATGATGTTATTTTGAATTAATTTGTAGGCCGTATACAGCATACGAACAATTGGGAATGACAAGCCTAGCGGAAGCTTTACTTCAGCTCTGCAGAATCTGTTCTTCAGGCTTCAAGCTAAGACAACAAGGGTTTCAACCAAGGAATTAACAAAATCATTTGGATGGAAGATAAATGATTCTTTCAGGCAACATGATGTGCAAGAATTCAATAGAGTACTATGTGAGAAGTTAGAGGATGCAATGAAGGTGACAAAATCTAATAGGCTGCATCTGTCTTTTTGTCTTTTGGTGGGATTTGCATATGTTATTAGTTATGGGTATTTATCATTATTGTTGTTATCTTAATCTTCTCTGGGATTAGGGAACTACTGCGGAGGGCACAATCAAGATGCTATTTGAGGGTGAATTTATGAGCTACATTCGGTGCCTGTCTGTGGACTACAATTCCACGAGGAAGGAGTTCTTCTATGGTACTAACATTTTCTTGGCATGTGAATGTTCTGTATAGCACTCTGATGGTAGGATGCTGAAATGCACATTACATGGCAGATCTGCAGCTCGATGTAACAGGCTGTAAGGATGTTTATGCATCTTTTGACAAGTATGTGGAAGTTGAACAACTTTCGGGTGATAACAGATACCATGCTGAAGGACATGGTCTACAGGTTAGTCAATCATTGTCCGTGTCTGGGATCTCAGCTTTATTTCAGAAATCCTGATTTAAGACAAACTGATTTCACTATATAGGAGCCAGGAGGGTTATTTGCGGGTAGGAGCCAGGAGGGTTCATTATATGTTTTTTCCGCGGATTAACCACTATGGTCGCCTCAAGGCTTAGATTGCTCAAGTCTGAGTCGTGTTTGCCCCTTCGTGGCAGCTGTTTTGCTAGTTATCTCTGTCAGTTGTTGGAACTGTTTCTGTTTTGCCCTTGTTTTGTCCCTGGATGTTCTTAGCTATAAATTTTGAAATGTGACTTTGGATTTGAGTCACGGTTTGGACATCTTAATTAGCTTTCCAAGTTTTGCCGTTAAAGTTTCATGTTTTCAATGCCTATGTCTCCTTTAGTTATCGATTTTCTTTAATCTAAACTAGATGCCCCATCAGTTAAACTAAGCCTAACACCTGGGCATTGATACGTTATCAGAAAGTAACACTTACCAATAGTCGGGAATTGATCTCCCAACATATGAAAACAAACCGAAAGCCTATAGCCGTTCAGTTTGTGGCTGAAGGTGGTTCCGGTTTAGCGGTACTTTCACTTTCCACTAGGGTGGGCACGTGAGTGGTTAATCCGCGGATTGATATCGATCCACCCGCAAATAATCCGACCTACACGCAAATAACCCCCCCTTATAATTTTTTCCGCTTCTGTCTGCTATATAGGAGCCAGGAGGGTTCATTATATGTTTAACTACTCTCCCCAAGCTAATCACTCAAATGATTTCTGTGGACATCGCTGATAGTTTGTGCTTGGTGTTTTCAGGATGCAAACAAACGTGTCTTGTTTCTTCGCTTCCCACCTGTTCTTCAACTGCATCTAAAGCGCTTTGAATATGATAAGTCGCAGGGCACCAGCCTCAAGGCGGGTATTTTAATTTGATGTACATCTCAAGCATGTAACAGACTTTGGTGTTCCTTGAAGAGCTTATTTCTATGGTGCATGCTTTATTAACTATTTAACCTATGCTTAATAGGCCTGATTCTCCTTTTTAATGTGAATTGTGTGCTGCAGATCAATGATCGGTATGAATATCCTCTTCAACTTGATCTTGATAGAGAAGGTCGCAAATATTTGTCCCCAGATGCTGATTACAGTGTTTGTAATCTCTACACTCTTCATAGGTGAGATTATTAAGTGTTTCTGATGTAGTTTGTGTTGGCATACTTGGTGGTCAAATGTGTTTCTCATACTAGGGTGTTAGTACTTCTACTTATGTGCTCTCCTGGTTTGTGATACAGTGTATTGGTTCATGCTGGAAGGGAAAATGCAGGGCATTATTATGCTTTTATTAGACCTCCTGTATCGGATGAATGGTATGCATATGGTCAAGATTGTGGGATATCTTTGCACTATCAACTTGTTTTTCTTCCTCGTAACACTTTGCTAGTGTCTCAATATCCTAGCATTTTGAGGGAGCGTTTGCAGTTTTTCCTTTTTCACTTTTTTTTGTTGCTGATGTCTTGGGTAAACTCCTCAACAGCTTGGATAGTGAGATCTGTCCTCGGTTTAGCAAAAAAATTCTTTGAGATCCTACACATATGAAACATTCTGATCATTAACAAGGCACTTAAGGCGCCTTTCCATGTTGGAGATGAGTCTGAATGTCATGGAATCACATGTTTGTTGTCTTGACATTGTGAACCTTTGAAATGATCACTTGGCAGAGAGCAGTAAATGGCAAAAACTGGGTAGATTCTTTTATTTACCAAGTCTTCTGCTGTTAACATGTCAATAATAATTGCGAGAAACTGCATTTGTTTAATAAGTTAATAAGCATTCCCTACGCAGTGATTTTTTTCCGCCTGCAAGAAATTATTAATCAGTCGATACGGATTATTTCCTGCTAATAGCTGGCATTAATGAATGAGGTTTGGAGAGGATGATCCAGTACTTATGTCGAAGTTTTAACTTGATTTCACATTTGCAAATCTAATTACTTGAACTCGCATTCACTCTGGATTTTTGGCTTTGTTCTTTTAGGTACAAATTTGATGACGAACATGTGACAAAAGAAGACGTGAAGAGGGTACTAGAAGAATACGGTGGCGAGGAAGAGGTAATGGTTTGTCAAATCTATGATCCATAGTGTAATATGACTAATGAGTATAGCATGGCTTATCTTATCCTTCTTGTTTTGCATCTGCCGCAGACGGAAAACTCGAATGCATATATGCTTGTCTATATACGTGAAAGTGACATAAAGAAAATCTACAATATGGATGGAAACTAAAAAGGTAATTGTTGAGCAGTTGAGAGTGAGTAAGTTTTTGTTGTAGCCAAGAGCACTTTATGGTTGTAGGTTTGATTTTTGTGGATTAATTTGTTAGGTGCTGCAGTCCGCAGATCTGATGTGATGGAGAGGGAAAGCGGGGAGCCGTAGTCGTGACGACGAGTTTTTTCCGCGGATTAACCACTATGGTCGCCTCAAGGCTTAGATTGCTCAAGTCTGAGTCGTGTTTGCCCCTTCGTGGCTGCTGTTTTGCTAGTTATCTCTGTCAGTTGTTGGAACTGTTTCTGTTTTGCCCTTGTTTTGTCGCTGGATGTTCTTAGCTATAAATTTTGAAATGTGACTTTGGATTTGAGTCACGGTTTGGACATCTTAATTAGCTTTCCAAGTTTTGCCGTTAAAGTTTCATGTTTTCAATGCCTATGTCTCCTTTAGTTATCGATTTTCTTTAATCTAAACTAGATGCCCCATCAGTTAAACTAAGCCTAACACCTGGGCATTGATACGTTATCAGAAAGTAACACTTACCAATATTCGGGAATTGATCTCCCAACATATGAAAACAAACCGAAAGCCTATAGCCGTTCAGTTTGTGGCTGAAGGTGGTTCCGGTTTAGCGGTACTTTCACTTTCCACTAGGGTGGGCACGTGGGTGGTTAATCCGCGGATTGATATCGTCCACCCGCAAATAATCCGACCTACACGCAAATAACCCCCATTATAATTTTTCCCGCTTTTGTCTGCTATATAGGAGCCAGGAGGGTTCATTATATGTTTAACTACTCTCCCCAAGCTAATCACTCAAATGATTTCTGTGGACATCGCTGATAGTCTGTGCTTGGTGTTTTCAGGATGCAAACAAACGTTTCTTATTTCTTCGCTTCCCACCTGTTCTTCAACTGCATCTAAAGCGCTTTGAATATGATCAGTCGCAGGGCACCAGCTTCAAGGCGAGTATTTTAATTTGATGTACATCTCAAGCATGTAACAGGCTTTGGTGTTCCTTGAAGAGCTTATTTCTATGGTGCATGCTTTATTAACTATTTAACCTATGCTTAATAGGCCTGATTCTCCTTTTTAATGTGAATTGTGTGCTGCAGATCAATGATCGGTATGAATATCCTCTTCAACTTGATCTTGAAAGAGAAGGTCGCAATTATTTGTCCCCAGATGCTGATTACAGTGTTTGTAATCTCTACACTCTTCATAGGTGAGATTATTAAGTGTTTCTGATGTAGTTTGTGTTGGCATACTTGGTGGTCAAATGTGTTTCTCATACTAGGGTGTTAGTACTTCTACTTATGTGCTCTCCTGGTTTGTGATACAGTGTATTGGTTCATGCTGGAAGGGCAAATGCAGGGCATTATTATGCTTTTATTAGACCTCCTGTATCGGATGAATGGTATGCATATGGTCAAGATTGTGGGATATCTTTGCACTATCAACTTGTTTTTCTTCCTCGTAACACTTTGCTAGTGTCTCAATATCCTAGCATTTTGAGGGAGCGTTTGCAGTTTTTCCTTTTTCACTTTTTTTTGTTGCTGATGTCTTGGGTAAACTCCTCAACAGCTTGGATAGTGAGATCTGTGCTCGGTTTAGCAAAAAAATTCTTTGAGATCCTACACATATGAAACATTCTGATCATTAACAAGGCACTTAAGGCGCCTTTCCATGTTGGAGATGAGTCTGAATGTCATGGAATCACATGTTTGTTGTCTTGACATTTTGAACCTTTGAAATGATCACTTGGCAGAGAGGAGTAAATGGCAAAAACTGGGTAGATTCTTTTATTTACCAAGTCTTCTGCTGTTAACATGTCAATATTAATTGCGAGAAACTGCATTTGTTTAATAAGTTAATAAGCATTCCCTACGCAGTGATTTTTTTCCGCCTGCAAGAAATTATTAATCAGTCGATACGGATTATTTCCTGCTAATAGCTGGCATTAATGAATGAGGTTTGGAGAGGATGATCTAGTACTTATGTCGAAGTTTTAACTTGATTTCACATTTGCAAATCTAAGTACTTGAACTCGCATTCACTCTGGATTTTTGGCTTTGTTCTTTTAGGTACAAATTTGATGACGAACATGTGACAAAAGAAGACGTGAAGAGGGTACTAGAAGAATACGGTGGCGAGGAAGAGGTAATGGTTTGTCAAATCTATGATCCATAGTGTAATATGACTAATGAGTAGATTGGCTTATCTTATCCTTGTTGTTCTGCATCTGCCGCAGACGGAAAACTCGAATGCATATATGCTTGTCTATATACGTGAAAGTGACATAAAGAAAATCTACAATATGGATGGAAACTGAAAAGGTAATTGTTGAGCAGTTGAGAGTGAGTAAGTTTTTGTTGTAGCCAAGAGCACTTTAGGATTGTGGGTTTGATTTTTGTGGATTAATTTGTTAGGTGCTGCAGTCCGCAGATCTAATGTGATGGAGAGGGAAAGCGGGGAGCCGTAGTCGTGACGACGAGAGAGCAGCTGAAATCCAAGAGGCTTTCGAAACAATGGTTTTACCGTAGTTGTAGCAGAGTATTCAGAAGTTGAGGGTAGGTTGGTCTGGACGGCGGGTGGGATTTGGAGGTCGGTGACGGTGAGGAGCAGGGGATTCAGACATTTTTTTGTTTCTCTTTAGGTAATACTAGAATCAATACCCACGGCTACGCTGCGGGGACATTTACTCGTATTTGGCAAACTTTTGTCAGGTTAAACAAATGAAATACAGTCAATGAAACAAAGCAAATAATAGTTGCAATAGTCGGTAAAAGCTTCTCATACTAACGAACTTCATATACCAAACAAATGGCTGGTTCAAAAGGGTAAAAAAAAAACCTTACAAAACATACATCAAGAGCTCATACTTGGATCTAGTACCAACCTGACTGACCGTGATGTGCATAAATAGAAAGGATATTGTGATGCACTAGTTGAGCTAACTGTTCTAAACTTGACCTAACCCTCCCTCCCTAAGCACTGTACCAAACCTGGAAACAATAGTAATTATATTTGAAAACATTGATCAATACTCTGATACTAAGGAAGAAGATGAAAGCCGAATTCCGACATCGAGTTCTAGATGAAGAGTGATCGGACATAAATCCCGTATGTATCAATTCGCCATGTGAGATTCGTCACCCAATATTTGCAGTTCAGCAATGGCTTACTGAAAAACCTGGAGAGAAAAAAAGCAATTCAGGCTGGGAAATCAGTTAGCAATGGTATCCGAAAAAATTTGTATCCAATTTCAGTAGATGAAGCAAGAACATATGTGCAACTCAGCCAATCCATAATTCAACTCACCCTTTGCGAAAAGATAACATTGTTGTTCAAGTTTTGAGTTTCTGAACATCCCAACAGACCTACATGCCTGTTTTTTCCAACCTATAGAATAGCTAGGAAAGGTTACCACTCAAGTCAAAAACTTCAAATAACAACAGTTCAAAGATAACCTGTATGTACCATGGTGACCAGAACTGATTGAATGGAAGAGAGATATTAATCCTAACCAATGACTAAAATCCGAACCATACCTCTTTGTAGTTTGTAGTGGAATAGTGATACAGAAAGAGAGACCGATAAGTGTTCTATCCTACTAATGAAACAGAAACAGACAAGCACTATTTGGGGTTCAGTCCTACATTCAATTCTCAAATCTTCTCAAGATCATGAACCTGTCATCACATTTATTTAGCATATCTTTGCAAATCCTTTCTCATATCTGTATAGCTCCTTTCAGCCATCTATAAATGGCAGAGCCTTGTAATGATATTAAGAAAGAGAAGAAATACACTTTCATTGCATCTTCATGGTATCAGAGCATAGTATACTCTAACGAGTTTTTTTTTCTTCCCTCCCCAATTCTTCTGCTTATCCTTCCACTCTTCTGCTTCTCCTATAATGTCAACTTCTTCCTCCACAACCTCCTCTCCTTCGGCCTCTATTCAGCCCATCACACCTCCTCGTCTATCTCTCCCCTCCAACCCTCAACTCACAGTGAAACTCACTCCAACCAATTATTTGCTTTGGAAGGCCCAATTACAGCCTCTACTACGTTGCCATCGCTTAATCGGCCACATTGACGGCACCTCTCCGGCTCCACCACTCACCATTGATGCTCAGTCAAATCCAGACTATACTGAATGGTATGAAAGAGATCAATTGGTTCTTACCTGGATTACCCTCTCTCTGTCTGAGGCAGTCATGCCCACCATCATCAATAAGTTGACTGCTCGTGCTGCCTGGGATTCTTTGGCTCGGGTTTATGCTTCCGGGTCGCCTGTCGTCGTTGGGCAGCTCCGGCGAACTCTGAATCACATCTCTCGTGGCGAGGATTCAGCCCATGACTACCTCCAACGCGCCAAAGCCATCTTCGACCAACTTGCCACGCTCGGAGCCCCGATTACAGAAGCGGAACTTGTCACTGCGATTCTCGACGGTCTCGATGAGGATTTTCGGCCATTTACCCGCAATTTGGAGGCAAAGTTGGAACCAATTTCGTTTGAAGACCTCAGCAGCCTCCTCATCAGTGAAGAACTTCAGCTGCGCCGTTTTCGGTCACTCTCCTCTGCTGGTGGTGCTGCCCCTCCGTCGGCCTTCTTCTCTGGCCACTCTCGTGGTCGCGGCAGCCGCTTTACAAGAGGCAGAGGCGGTGGACGTTCAACCCGTCAGTCTGCCCGCGTCAACACTCCACGGGCTCACCATCAACTATCGGCCCAACCTCATCTAGCAGCCCAGCCGTTGGCCCATGTTTATTCTGCCTCATTTAATAAATCTATGTCTGCAGGAGTTCTTGGTTCTGGGCCCTCCGGCCCATCTGCAGTGGTCTGCCATAATTGTGGAGGAAGGGGTCACATTAGGCCCAATTGTCCAAGCCCAAAATATCATATTCCCGCCAATTCTTCTAGCCCATCTTCGTACCTAGCCCAATCGCCTCAGCCTTTTCACTCCTCTCAAAATTGGCTTCTCGACTCTGGAGCCAATCATCATCTCACCTCCGACCTCGATAATCTGGCTCATCATTCTGAGTATAATGGAACCGATCAAGTCACATTTGGTAATGGTAACTCTCTTCCCATCTCTCATTCAGGATCTTCTACCGGTCATCTGTCTAATTATTCTGTGTCTCTTGATAATATACTTCCGAGTAAAAAATGCTCCTCATAATCTTCTTTCCATTAGTTCTCTTACCCGTTCTAACCCCATCTCCATTGAATTCTTTGACTCTTATTTTGTTATAAAGGACCGTCAGACGAAGCATGAACTTTATCGAGGCTCTACAGTTGATGGCCTTTATTCTCTTCCGCTTCACATCAACCGGCATACTCCTCGTGCGTTTGCTGCTTCACTCAATCTCTGGCATCAGCGTCTCGGTCATGCCAATTTGCGTGCTGTTCGCCAGCTTTTGTCGTCTCATCATATAAAATACTCCTCCGACTCTTCTTCTTTATGTCATGGTTGTTCCCTTAGTAAGATTCATAAACTTCCATTTCCAGCTTCCTCTTATCGTGCATCTGCTCCTTTAGAACTTATATGTAGTGATCTTTGGGGACCCGCTCCTCTCCTATCTTATGATCATCAATCTTATTATGTTTGTTTTATGATCACTACAGTAAGTTCACCTGGATTTATTTTCTTCACTCTAAGTCTCAGGTTCTCAGTGTGTTCACTCAATTTCGTCAGCTTGTTGAAAAATATTTTGGCCTTCCCATTAAAATTTTTCAATCTGACTGGGGTGGAGAATATCAAGCCCTCACTTCTTATCTTGCGACTCATGGTATTACTCATAGATCCTCATGCCCCCATACCCCTGAGCAGAATGGGTGTGCTGAACGCAAACATCGTCACATAGTTAACAACGGTCTTGCCATGTTGCATCATGCGCAAGTTCCCCTCAAATACTGGCCTCTTGCATTTGACACAGCCTGTTATCTTATTAATCGCACTCCCACACCTCTTCTAAACAATCTCTCTCCTTTCACTGTCTTGTTTAAACAAACACCTGATATTCTTAATCTTCGTGCTTTTGGTTGTCTTTGCTATCCATGGCTTCGTCCGTATACATCTAATAAACTTCAACCCCGTTCTATTCCCTGTGTTTTCATGGGTTATAGTAAGTTACACAAAGGTTATCGATGTCTTGATCGGGCAACAGGTCGTATTTATGTTAGTCGACATGTCCTCTTTGATGAGTCCATTTTTCCTTTTACAACCACTCCTCACTCTTCCTCTCCTACTCCTTCCCTCCAACAATTTTTAGACACATCCCCAATTAATTTACCCAGCCCACCTCTTTCCCATCCTTCACAGACCAAGCAATTAATTCTACATCACCCTACCCCACCATTACTTGGCCCAACTCCCACCATTATCTCGTCTCCCACCTCTTCCTCACTAGAATCCAACCCTCCAACCCAATCTGGCCCACCACCCACTTCCCACCCCAACCCACTGTCCCCTACTCACAAAATAACAACTCCATCACCATCATCAAAGCCATCGGCTCCCATCTCTGCTGCTCCTCCTCTGCTAAAAACTTACTTCCGTCGTCCTACTATTCCGTCCCGACCTCCGTTTAACACATCACCCCGGATCCTCCCTAATCCTTCCCCACTTCCTCCTCCACAACGTATGACTACTCGCTCCCAGACCGGCAACTTAAAGCCACGGCAATTCATCGCCTCTCTTACACCAGCTCTTCCAACCACAGCTGCACAGGCAATGAAAATTGCGCATTGGAGAGCTGCCATGACCTCCGAGTTTGATGCATTAATTCGCAATCACACTTGGGATCTCGTTCCTCCACCACAGGATTGCAATTTGATATCTAACAAATGGGTGTTTGCTATCAAGACTAATCCAGATGGCACAATCGAACGACACAAGGCCCGCCTTGTCGCCCGTGGATTTGAGCAGATTCCGGGACGGGATTTTAACCAAACCTTCAGTCCGGTCCTCAAGCCGGCAACTTTAAGGCTTATTCTGGGCATTGCTGTATCGCACTCTTGGCCGCTGCACCATATAGATATCTCCAACGCCTTCCTTCACGGCACATTACAGGAAGAGGTATATATGCGTCAACCACAGGGATTCATCGATCCAGACCGTCCCGACCATGTCTGCCGCCTGAACAAGTCTCTATATGGTCTTCGACAGGCACCTAGAGCGTGGTTTCATTGTTTGTCACAAGCTCTTAGGGAATTTGGATTCATTGCCTCGAAGACAGACCCATCTCTCTTCATTTACAAGGTTGGCCAAGTTACTTTGTATATGTTGGTCTACGTCGACGATATAGTGATCACCGGCACTCATTCCTCATCAATTCAGCAACTCATGACTTTCCTCCGATCCCGGTTTGCTCTCAGAGATCTTGGGCAACTTTCATATTTTCTGGGGCTAGAGGTGCAACAGTCTAGCACTGGTTTAATTCTACATCAAAGAAAGTACATTCTTGAATTATTGCAACGGCCAGGAATGTCTGAAGCAAATGCGATTACTACTCCATGTACTATAGATCAGCTTATTCAAAGTGCCTCTGATACTTCTCCAGCATTCCATGATCCTGGCTTATACCGCAGCATTGTTGGTGGTCTGCAGTACTTGAGTTTCACAAGGCCGGATATTTCATTTGCAGTCAATCATGTTTCCCAGTTTCAACATTCTCCAACTGATGCACACTGGTCTGCAGTAAAACGCATTATGCGTTACCTTCGTGGTACACTAGCCACCGGACTCATTTTCCACCGTTCATCTAAACCACAACTCCATGGCTATTCAGATGCCTCATTTGCTTCGTGTCCCACAGATCGAAAATCGATTACAGGCTATGCTGTGTTCTATGGACAGAATCTGGTTTCCTGGTCTACTCGAAAGCAGAAGTCGGTGGCGCGATCTTCGACTGAATGTGAGTATCGCGCCTTAGCTACCTTGGCATCAGAAGTTATCTGGCTTCAAGCACTTCTTTCCGAACTTGGTCAGCCGCTTACTTCATCCCCAGTGCTTTGGTGTGATAACTTAGGGACAACCTACCTGGCGCACAACCCTGTTTTTCATAGTCGGTCCAAACACCTGGAAATTGAATTTCATTTTGTACGCGATCGGGTCAACAAGAATCAACTACATGTTTGCTTGTCCCCAAGCAAACCAAGTACTACACAAGGTAAGCTCACATATTTCAATCAACCAACATTGGGGACAAGTCATAAAGGCACAGAATCAAACTGGTTTTCAAACATCAACACATGAACAACTTTAATAGCAACCTGAACAACCACCACAAAGGACATTCGAGTGCAGCAGATCGAGTAAAGGAAGAGTCTCCCTTCTGTTCACTGGCCAACCTAGACTTGATTCAACCACTTACTCAAAACAGTCAACTCATGCATCCAACTCAAGACATCAGAATAGATACCGAGCAATCTAGGTCCTCACCGGGGTACAAGAGCATATAGAAAATGAACATGAATCACTCACTCTCGACCAGTGGGGTCAGGACAATTTGATGCGAAAGATGCGCATGCTATTTCTCTCAATACCTATCATCTCTTCACCATGATGGCAGCCTCTAAATGCTAGAGTTCACATATGGGGTGTCACCACTAACTAATCAGGAGGTCTTAGACACAGGTTCAAATGACTGGCTAGGGTCTTGGACATGGGGAAAAGGCCTTTTAGGTGGTGGAAGTATTCATAGCACAAGGTTCCACATTTCCAAACCCACACAATCATAGTCAAACAAACCGGTATTCCCTTTCTGCTATTCTGCAATACTCAACATCTCAAGAGCACAAGAGCGAAGGAGGCATAAACATCAGCATTTCCAAGCCACACTGCTAAGAAACACTACTTAATGGGCATTATTCAGATTTTTGGTAGTGGCTCTCTTTTGCTTTCAATTTTTCTTTGTTTTTCTTTCATTTTTCTTTTCATTTCTTAAGAGAGCCACCACTTCTGCATAAATTTCAAACACCTGCCCAACTTTTAAGCACTACCTCCAACACTCACATAGACTTTAGCAGAAACAGCAGAGAATATATAAAAACCACTCTGTGGAACCTTCTAAAAGATGCAACAAGGGTGATTTGTTTCATTATAGACCAAAAGAAAGGATAACACACGGCTCAAAGGGGCTGACTAGGGGATATGACACATCAGGACAGTCAGTTTTGGGCGTGGGCTAATCCTATGCCTCCATCATCTTAGCTAGTGACAACGTGAATGCTACACATCATGGAAGAGGGATCTATCGCACAAGAAAGAAACGAGCAGGCTCAAATCTCAAATGGCTACCTATATGCTCTATCTCACATTCTAATACCCTGAACTAGATGCATAAACGACTGTCAAGAACAAGTAATCAGATCAAGTCACAGTTGGCAAGCAAACAGTTGAAAAACTGAACCCCTACATCGTTCTACTGCACATCTCAGTCCTCATCATAGGTTGTCCTAGTCGCAAACAAGTTGTCATGCATTAATCCGAAAACCAATCAATCCATCCATCAAAACACAGTGCCAATATGATCAAACAGCAGTACTTGGAGCCCTCAAATCGTAAGATTCGGACAGTGGACTAGGCTCCAAGCACCATCATAAATATTCCAACCGATACAAAACACCCCCCCCACACTTAAGCACGACATTGCCCTCAATGGAGTAGAGGGAAAGATAAGGGGAACGATGATACCGGATTGAAACACTGCTGGGGGACTGGAAGTGGACCAGTCAGCGGGGCTAGCATCAGCAAAACACACTGGGTGATAGAAACCATAGTTCCAAGTGGACAACCCGACAAAAACAAACGAAAGAAAAACAAACCTTGGTGGGGTTGCCTCCCCACAAGCGCTTCTTTACCGTCTTTTAGCTGGACGCCAGTATGGATGCTCAGAGAAGAGTAGGATCAGGTGCCTTCAAGAGCGGATCCACATCGCTCTTGAGGTACAGCTTCAAATGGTGGCCATGCACGCGACGAATGTGGCCACCAGCATTTGCCAGCTCGACTTGGCCATCCGGTAAGATGCAAGCGAGTGAATACTCGGATGGCCAAGGTGGGGGCGGGACCAGCTCATAGTGGTCTCCGGCTTTCTCGCGTGCAGGCTTAGCCGCCTGCAGTTTCGGCCGCCACTCCTCCTTGACCTGTTCTTTGGATGATGGAGTGGTCCGGAGTGGCGGTGAAGGTGTGAGAGGCGGGTCCTGCAAAACAGGCAGCACAGAAGGATACACGACAGACTCGTGCTCCTGGTGAGAGACAGCATGCAGAGGTAACGAAGCAGGCATAGTGTTAGCAACAGAAAATGTTATTCTCTCCTCGCCATCCCTCAGAACTAAGGTCCCATCATGCACATCTATGAGAGCCTTGGCGGTGGCCAGGAAAGGCCTTCCCAGTATAAGAGGCACTTCTGTGTCCTCACTGATGTCCAGGATAACAAAATCCACAGGATATGTGAATTTGCCAACCTTGACCAGAAGGTCTTCCACTATACCCCTAGGATGCACTACCGATCTGTCAGCTAATTGAAGGGTCATCCTAGTAGCACGGGGTTCA
The DNA here is from genome assembly GCA_946122785.1 of Linum tenue. Lineage (NCBI taxonomy): Eukaryota > Viridiplantae > Streptophyta > Magnoliopsida > Malpighiales > Linaceae > Linum > Linum tenue. The sequence continues at coordinate 26,820,813 of CAMGYJ010000003.1, forward strand.
CCTAGGCCTAGTTTCATGAACAATTTATATGGAATAACATTGATACTAGCACCTAAATCCGCCAAGGACTTCTCTACATGCAATTTACCAATAGAGCACGGGATAGTGAAACTACCTGGGTCCTTTTTCTTCTGCGGAAGCTTGTTCTGCAGAATAGCCGAGCACTCCTCGCTGAGCTCCACAGTGGCCAGCTCACTCAGCTTCTGCTTCTTTGAGAGACGCTCTTTCAGAAACTTCGCATACCTCGGCATTTGCGATAGTGCCTCCAGGAAGGGCACTTGGACATTCAGCTTCTTGAGCATGGCCATGAAGTTCTCGAACTCTGTCTCCAGCCTGTCTCTGTGCAACCGAGTAGGGAAAGGGAGTTTAGGGACATACTCCTTCACTACTGGTTGCGGTTTAGGTGCAGGCACCTCAACCTCCTTCTCTACTTCTTGATCAACCGCCGGAGATGCTGCAACAGGGCTTTCTCTCTCCGGTTCCCGAGCAGGGGGGTCGACAGTCAGCTTGCCACTCCTGGTCATGATGGCATTGACCCGCTCATTCGGGGCCGGCGGGTGAGGGATGGTCTGCGCTGGTAGAGTACCAGGCGCCCTTTGAGCCACTGCCTGGGCCACGCTCCCCAGCTGGGTCTGGATGTCCTGCAAAACAGCCTGTGTATTCCTCTGACCAGCTTCAAGAGCCAGGAGTTTCCCCGAGGCCTTCTCCATGAACTGCTCAAAGGTGTTGAACTTCTGAGCACTGGTACTGGCGAGGGAACCCACCAAGTCCCGCAGGTCAGCCATCTGATCATTCTGCACTGGGGCAGCTAGGGCTGCACCTGGCTGCTGATAAGGCCGCGGCTGTGTTAGAGCAGCATGCCCCTGCATGGGCTGATAGAGAGACTGTTGCTGCTGCTGGAATTGCCCCTGTCTGGGCTGATATGGTGGCCTCTGGAAGCCCGGTGGTCCCTGTGGAGCTGGTGGTCTGGGGTCTGGCCCAGCCCAGGAGAAATTAGGATGCTGGCGCCACCCCTCATTGTACGTGTTGCTGTAGGGGTCATTGCGCCTGACATTGTTGATGAAGTTCACCTGCTCCTGGGGTGTAGTCGATTCCTTCATCGCCTGGCAGTCTTCCACCATATGATGGGTGCTCTCGCACCACTGGCAGAGCATCGCCTGCTGCTGTCCGGTCCCTGGAATCATCCCGGAACGATCGATAGCTGAGACCAGCTTCGAGACTACCTGCACCAAATCAGATGACTGGGTGCCCACAGCATGCACACCCCGGCCTGGTGCTCTCCTCGATCTCCTGGCAGTGCCCCAATCATAACCATTCTCCGCCATCTCTTCAAAGAGTTGATTCAGCTGTGGCGGGGTTTTAGTCAGCATGCTCCCGCCACAAACCGAATCAATCAGCTGCTTGTCCTCCGGGAAGAGAGCGTGATAGAAGGTGCCCACCTTGAATGCATCATTAAAACCATGATTGGGACACCTGAGAAAAAGACTGTTGTACCTCTCCCAAGCATCCCTGATGGTCTCATCCTCATCCTGAGTAAAATGTGTAATCTGCTTCTGGAGATCAGCAGTCTTGGATGGAGGATGGTAGCGGGTGAGGAACTTGTCCGCCAGGTTGGCGAACGTGGTGATGGAGCCCGGAGGTCGAGTGTCTAGCCACTCCTTGGCCTGCCCCTCCAGAGTGAATGGGAAGTACCTCAGCTGGATGGCATCTGCTGGTACCCCATTGATCTTGATTCCATCGATGAGCTCGTGGAATCGCCTGAGATGTGATCGAGGGCACTCTCCCTCCTTACCACGGAACACTACTGAACCGCGCAGCATGGTGATCACGGAGGTGCTCACCTCAAAGTTGTTGGCTGGGACATGAGGGTGTTGAATGGGTGACCTCATGTCTGCAGCCCTAGCGGTCCAGTAGGATCCCATGGTCTGCTCATCTGGGTTGATCACCTCGTGGTTCTGCGGCTCACCCATCTCTCCTTCTTCTTCTTCTCCGATCTGTAGCTGTGACAGCGCCTTCTCCGCAGCCAGTCGCGCCTTTAGAACCCGCTTGGAGTTCCGGCAGGTTCGTTCAAGCTCCTGGTCTAATGGTAGTAATCCTCCCGACTGGCTACGGGTCATGCACTACCTGCACACACTCAGAAGAAACAACCCGTGAAGGCACACATGTGGAAGAAAGAAAATGCAGTAAATAAAAGCTAGAGTAACAAATTATCACGTTTCCCCAATAACCTAGAGGGGTCCCCAGCAACGGCGCCAAAAACTTAACACGCTAAAACACAACACCAAACTGCGACCAAGTGTAATCGCAGTCCGGGAATGCAGTAACAGGCAAGTTATATTATCAACCCGGGGTCTAGATCTACTGCTTACTCCGTGATTCTCTATTATCTAGCAAACTAAGTCGAGTGAGTGTTGTTTAAAGCAAAAGCAGTAAGAAAGCAGGAAATGGTTCGGTTTTCAAAAGTAGTTAAGAGTCACTCGGGATTGAGCCCCCCTAGCCCCTTAGTTAGGTTCAATTGCAATTCCCTGGGTTGATTTACTGTTGATTAGACTGCGGAAGATCCGACAGTAGCTTGGAATCTCTTAAGCTGACCAAGCCCTCTCAGTCTAACTACCCGGCAGACGACTAGTCTTCACCGGGATAGAAAGCTGAGGCTATGAACACAGAACTCCACTACTGGCGCCAAGAACACCAGTACAAAGCAGTAAATTGGCTAACTCTCGTATAACCAATCTCCTACTATCGAATGAAGAGGCTCTAACAACCTAATCAGATTCTATCTATCTCAGGTTGCAGCAGAAATTGAGAAAAGCTGATCAGACTCAAATCAATTCATGAAACATGCGTCATTCGATTAAAATCAAACAATAATATCATTCCCAAGTCATTACAATCAAATCCCTAACATCAGGAACTAGGGTTCTTCATACCCAAGTGAGAGAGAGGTTCTACTCCATAGAGAGAGAAAGGAAAACAGAAATCAGAGTAGTCATACTCATAAAGATGAGGAAAATCTGCTCTGGGATGTCAATCTTCACTCCTAGGGGCGCAATCTGGGCTTCAATGATGAGAAATCCACTCCAAAATAGCTCCTAGGGTTTGTTCTTCGCTCTTTCTCTCTCTAAAACTCTGTTTTTGCCCAGAAAATCGAATTCCCCCTCTTTTGGCTGAAAATCTGCCTAAAAGGGCATCACTGGCCAAAGCACTGTCGAGGGCACGGCCGTGCTTTGCCTCAGCCCGCCCGTGCTTTGGCTAGGGTTAATTACACGGCCACATGTTGGTGAAAACACGGCCGTGCTTTAGGGAGAACACGGCCGTGCTTTGGTGAAAACACGCCCGTGCTTTGTCTCGGCCCTGCCCGTGTAATCAGCTCATGTCTGCCAAACTCGGATTTGCTCTCGGCAGTAAAAGCACGGTCACAGAACACGGCCGTGTTTTGAAGGCCTCCTGCCCGTGTTTTTACTGCCGAACCTGTTCCCCTATATTCAATGCTTCGTTTCTCCCTCGTCCGGACTCCGAATCAGTCGCCGTTTGATCCCAGACGCTCGTAGTCTCGTCCTCTTTCTTTTCATGAAAAGCTTGCATGATTCTTTGTCCATAAAGTGAGGTAGAAATCCATTCTTCTTCAGGTCATGCCAGAGTTTCTTCTCCCGAATCGTCAATTGATCTCTGATTGACTTGAAACTTGCGCCTATGCTTCACTTTATGTGCTAGGACCTGAAATGTGACAAAGGAACACAACCTAGCGTAAAATAGGCCAAGGAACAATCAATTCGAGCCAAAATGGGCAGGAAACCAGAGTGAAAACACGTGCAAATATGATGCTATCAATGTTCGTTACCTACCAACTACAGATCAGCTGGCGGATGTGCTCACAAAGCCTCTCACTCGACTACCATTTCGACGATTTTGTTCCAAGTTTCACCTCACTGAGGTTTCACTTGCGGGGGCGTAATGAAACAGAAACAGACAAGCACTATTTGGGGTTCAGTCCTACATTCAATTCTCAAATCTTCTCAAGATCATGAACCTGTCATCACATTTATTTAGCATATTTTTGCAAATCCTTTCTCATATCTGTATAGCTCCTTTCAGCCATCTATAAATGGCAGAGCCTTGTAATGATATTAAGAAAGAGAAGAAATACACTTTCATTGCATCTTCACCTACTTCCTCTTCTCTTCTTCTTCAAACGTAGCATTATAACCTCTTTTGGGTTGCTCGGTAGAAACCTATTTCAGGCACTCAACATCAGCTTCAACTGCTCTGCAAGTGTTAAAGAATTGAATTAGACGAATCCACAAAGATGAAGTAATAATCAACCAAGATAAAGGCACAAATACAAAACGCAACTATCATGATAAAAGTTGATGCAAAACAAATACAATTAAAGCAAATAAGGCTGAGACATGTTGCATAGGAGCTCTAATAACAGGTTTGCTGCTGGATTATATTAAATGTCAAGAGCTTACCGAGCGAGTGATTTAGTAGTCTGGATCACATCTCTACTACAAACACAAACAATGACACTAAGGAAGGAGATCAGGGCAGATACCAAATAGGTAAATCATAGCTACGTATGACATGAAAGATTGTTGGATCTGGATCTTACAGATAAAGATGGGTGAAATACCAAGGAGAGTATATCTTTGGGGGGAAATCTATATACATCCAACCTCAGCTCCCTTGTTATTTGTTAAACCGCTGATGTCCCCTGAAGATTGAGTGAAACATAGGTTGTGCGCGCCAATCAAGCAAAACCCCAAAAATAAACACAAATGTTGTGACATCCTATGCCCGAGAAGAAGAAGAAAAAAAAAACCCAGCTGTCATGTAAACAAAACGAAAAAAGTAAAATAAAATGCTCGTGAAAAACAAAAGAAGCAATCGGGCGCTAGAAATGAACAACAACTATCAACTACGGCAAGAAATATGTAGGCTGAAACCATAAGAAAAGGGAAATGATCCATAAGATCCACACACGCCGTTCCTTATTACTACTATAGAAGAAACTGGATGAGTCTAATAGAAATGGTATTTGTGATAAAAGAAACTCATAAAAAGAAGCTGGTAAAAGAGATCTCTTCAAATGTTCTCGAAAAATTGAAATCACCAACTGAAAACAAAGAAAGTAAAAGTGAACATAAGTTTGGTTTCTTTCTAACGCAACGACAATGGATAATTCATTAATTCTACTATAAGAGCAAAGAATAGTGAGAAGCTACAGATAAAGAATAGTGAGAAGCAAAAAATCGCTCTACTTACAACAGAGAAAAATTACGCCTATGCAGTTCAATGAAGTGTCTTCAGTAATGTTGTTCAAGCAAAAAACCGATCTACTGACAGCAGAGAAAACTTATGGCACTGTAGTTCAAGGCTTGTTTAGAAAACAAAAACGTAAAGCAAACAAAAAAGAAAATAAGGAGCCTAAAATAAGATTGGGAAGGAGCAGACAATAGAACAGTCTTAAACTATAAATGGTTTATAAAAGCACCCACACGAATCTCATTGAGCAAGAAAAAGGGTCTTCACCTAAATAGCTCCAATAATAAACTTGTAAAACTTCAATTCCTATCTCGTCCGTATTGATCTTATTTAAAGTCAAGCAAGCAAAGCATGATTAATTAGTTGCACATTAGTGTGCAGGAAGTTATTATCCCTCATAACTACTTACTTTGTAGATAAGTGAGAAACTACCATCTTTTCAAAGGCAAAGACATCACAACAGTAAGAAAATGATGTAAAGGAGAAAATAAAACACGACCGACCATTAAGGAACCAACGATACTGGAAGAAAGGAATCGAAACATTGAAGTTTCAACTGATCATGATGAGGTAAGGAGAGGACAGTAGACAGTAGGGTCAAAAGTACAGCAAGAGAAATGTATGAATTGTATTGCTAATCTTTTAGCTTACGAATCGAAACAAACATGGCATATGTTTATAGTAGGTGTGCGGTTGAATCAGGGTTTTCGCTTGCCTACGGTGGTCAGGAATGAATGAGCCTTGTAAGTTTAAAAGAAACAACAAATGAATTTGGTTAGTGTGAAAGCATAAGCAACAATTAGGAAAGGTTCAAACTCGATGATCATTTCTTTCTATAGTTACATTTTTTTTCAATGTAATCACAAAGAAACAAAGTAGAAATGTCAATTGTTGTACTCTGTCCATTCTTTAAAGACTAAAAGCAAGCCAAAAACTTAAAGTCAAGTAAAATAGGATGGACTCACTCTGTATGTGGGGAATCTGGCACCAATTGTGAGGAAGGAGTCAACCATTTAGTGTTCCTTTGAAATTTGCCATCTGCTCATCGTCCATGTCCAAGCCAAGCAACTGCAGGTGGGAAGTGGGGCTAGTAAAATGACCGTAAATCACCTAAGAGGAATTGATGAACGTCAACACCATCCTTGGAGGCTTCTTCACTTGCAGCTGCCTGTACCTCTGCAACAAATAGCAGAACATCAATTTCTTTGAACTCCCTAAAATTCATAAAACCATCATAAATCCTCCTTCACCAACCTTATATGAGCTTGAATGACACTCAGTGACCTCAATTTCCTGTAAAAAACACAACCATGAAAGTAATTAAGTAAGAGTTGCTATGGCTATGATTCAATGAAAGTAAGTGAGAGTTGCTTCTTTTTGCCTCAATTCAGCTGCTTCAGCTAGGAGTCTTTCAGCCTGATCAAATATGAAAAATCCAGATCCACCAATCTTCATCTAATTGAACCAAACTAAGCTGAGGTAAGCAAAACCCAAGTCCGGCGAGGAAGTCAAGTCTTAGTTTCTCACTCCTTAATTCTTTCGACTCAATCAAGATGAAGAAAAGATAGAGAGTGAAATCTGGGAGAGAAAGGAGCGTAAGAATAAAATCCAACTAAAACTTCGACTACTACCTCCAAACTGAGGAATCTTTGATAGTACTACCTCTAAAATGACCCACCTATGTAAATAGCTAACCAATCTGTTGAATATGTAAAGAGCTAATCAGAACGATTCCACCATTTCTATACCTTTCACTGTGGATGCTGCGGGACTCTGCTCTGGTCTTCGTTGGATGTGATTCTGACCGCCGCGGCCGCCGTCCTCTCCAACCTCTTCCCGACCCTCTTCGTTTGCAGACCCCCCCATAGTCCTCCATCCACCGCTTCTGAAACACTTCACCGGCGTTCACCAAGAGACCAAGGAATTTCTCCGACGTCCAAAAGCTGGAGCTAAAACTGGAATGGGCCAGGCACATAAGAGAATAGCTCTTTGGAACGAAAGGAGCGACGATAGGAGTGAAGGAAGCATGGGAGGTGGCGTGCGAGTGCAGCTGTTAGAGTGAATCGGAGGAGGTCACTCTTCAAGTGGAGTAAGGGGAGGGGCGTACGAATCATGAGCGGTGGCGTGGCGAGTAGGAGTGGAGTGGCCATGTGAATGGTAAAGTGGGGTTTTGTGGAAAGAGCTTAGAGGCAGATCGATATGGTGAAAGGACTATAGGACAAAAAGGTTACCCCATGCTTGAGGATTTTGTAGTGAGGCACCGGCGGGAAGATTCAAGACTCCTCTTTTAGTAAACGACAAAAAGTGAAACAGTGTCGACAAATATGCCAATAAAGCATAGGCAGCTTTTATATACTAAAAGAAAAAGAATACGATGGGAGGAGCAGGTGAAAATACATGTTTGATTGGTTGTAACCAAGTATATCAAGTAAATTTGGTAGGTTCCTAAATCGTGGTCGGTGGCCAAAGACAAGAAACAACTCAAACTAGGAAGGTAAGGGCATGAAGAAAACAATATGAGAACACTTAGGCTAAATGAACAAAATGTCAATACACCACTAACCATCCAATCAAATTCCTCCATCTTGACAACTAACATGCTTTTAGGGTCAAACATATGCATTCAAGTTTAATAACCAAACATTGATTCAACAAAATACAATTCTTGTGGTTTGGACAATTCATCGAGCTTTTGGTGGGCATCTCACCGACAATGACAAGTGTCCCATATGCGAGTCAGAGATCGAAACTAATGTACATTGTTTGTGAGACTGCAACAATGTGAAGCAAATTTGGGAGAGAGTGGTTCCTCAGGAACTTCAGCAACCGTGCTTTACTGCAGATCAGGAAAGCTGGCTTGCCAAAAACTTGGAAAGAGATGACGAAGTAGAGAAAACAGGGGAGTGGAATAGCTTTTTCTCCCTCATCTGCTTGTACATTTGGAAGCACCGAAATGATTTCATATTCAAAGCTGCAAGGCTGTCGAGATCAACTTTGGTCAATTACATTGTTTCCAAAGCAAAGGACTGGGTTAAGACATGGAGATCGGCTACTGATAGGATGAGCTCCTCGCCCAAACCTGTGAGGGAAGAAAGGCTTATATGCTGGAATCCGCCACCTGCCGGATGGTGTAAACTAAATACCGATGGGGCAGCTCAGGGCAATCCAAAGCTTATGGCGGCAAGAGGCTGTATCAGGGACAAGGACGGAGAATGGCTTGGAGGTTTTTGCTGCAACATAGGCACCGGATCAGCCATACTCTCGGAACTTTGGGGCATTCATAAAGCCTTGGAATTAGCGTGGAGAATGGACATCCGTTGCTTGATTGTTGAGACAGACTCCAAACTAGCACTACAATTGATTGACAGCTGAACGGATCCGGTTCATCCTCACGCCACCCTTTTAACCATGATTCGCAGGCAGATTGCTCAGAGTTGGATAGTTCGCTTGGTTCATACGTACCGTGAAGGGAATAGAGTCGCAGACTAGCTCTCGAAGCACAGTCTCGTCTATCCCTTTGGTACACATGAATTAAACGAACTACCAACCGATCTTGTGAGGCTTCTGAGGGAAGGCAACATTGGAACGAGCTTTCCTAGACAAGTCATTATCGACACAAGTTAAGTGGTGTATAGCTTGGTACTCTGTTTGCTTTATTTTGCTGTTTGGTAGCAGAGACTCACTGGGGCTGAACTCCGTAGGAGGTTTTTGGCGTCCTGTATAGTCTGCTGTTTTGTAACCTTTGTTCCTTGGCTTTCCCATATTCATGGTAAGCTAAAATCAAGCAAATAAAGCCTAGTTTCCTACCAAGACGTCCAAACCACATATATGCATTCACAATCATTCAAATTTGAGTCACGTGACACACACTTCTCATGCCAAGTCCTAGCCATAAAATGGTTAAATACTTATTCTCGTTCACCCTACATTTCAACCCGTTCAAGGATGACAAGTCCTGGCCCTAAAATGGTTAAATTCTTACTCTCATTTACCCCATATTTCAACCCGTTCAAGGATTATTCTTTTGACAATGTGGCAAAATAAATTAGAATTTAAGCCTTTAGGATATGTCTTAATGATAGTATGTCACTCAAAAAACAATAAAAGATTAGCTGGAATAAGACAATGGAAGTTGTGGGTGCTTTGTGGTGGTTTGCAGTGGAAAAAATGAAGAAAATGAGGGGTTGAAAGTGTGAAATTGGGGAAATAGTGATCTCGATCGGGAACTTCCCCTTTTGTGGCCGATGACGAGTTCACGAGTATTTTCAAAGAGTTCACAGTCGTGATCTTTGGAATTGGATATTGATCTTTTGAATCAGGGCTTAAGTTCACGGGATTGTGGAGCAAGTTCACGAGAGTGTACTTCTTCTCGAGCCCGTGATATTTCTACTGTAGGCTAAATGCAAATTTTCACATACAACTACATGCAAACATTCTATCAACAAGTTATCATCACCAAATACACATTCATACGTATCTTAACCAAGTAAGGTTCCATTCACTTTTGATAACGACAAAAGCTCCGCAAAATTAATTTCCAATCATGCAAGTTCATTATTAAGAGTAGAGAAAAGCAGATGCAAATCAAATGTTGGGTACCTCCCAACTATTGCATCTTTAGGGTCGTTTCGCAGAACTCACCACCGTTTGGGAGCTAAGTGGATAACACTCTCCCAAACTCAACCCAGAGATTGTTATATGCTCCCTTTGATACAAGCCCCAGTGCCACCCATGAAATCGAGTGGTTGGTGCAAACTCGAAACTCTCAATCGTGAGTGTCTTAAAGCGCTCCCCAATATCATATTCCTTTTTGATCTGGCCAAGCTTGACACTCTTGCCTTCTTTCATTTTGATTTTGCCCTTGAAGTTCGGACTCCATACCTCCAACATGAACTGCATTAACTTCTGATTCTTAACATTGTGCTCACTTGAGAATCTTAGCAATTCCTTCATCTTAATTCGTAGTGCTTCAATGTTCACCATTTTCTTGGCATCATTCTTCTTTTCAACATCCCACTCTACCCTTGGCTTGATCTTGGATACCATATCAATGAACCTAATTTTTAGACGCGATTCACAGTCGAGTGCTAACTGATTCAGAGTTTTTTCCAGAAATAGCACCTTTTAAAAAAAAATTACAAAACTAGCACCCTTCCAAAAATATTTACAAAACTAGCACCCTTTTTTATTGACCGCACCCTTGTGGTGCGTTTTACAAATAAACCGCATCCTCCAGGTGTGTTTTCTATGTAAACCGCACCTGGAGGGTGCGTTCCATTCTGGTGGGCCTAAAACGCACTTTGGCCATGCTTTTTCAGGTCTAGCCTACATAAAACGCATGGCCGAGGTGCGGTTTAGGCCTGACCTACACAAACCGCACCTTAGTGATGCGGTTTATTCCTCCAAGAACAAACCGCATCTCTAAGGTGCGGTTTGGCCATGTAGAACGCACCCCCCAAGTGCGGTTTACGTGTCAATAATTTTCCGACACCCGACACAGCCATGCAGAGAATTGTGGACGTAGGGCTGCATGGCAGACTAAAACCGCACCCTAGAGGTGCGGTTTTCCTCATTTTTTTCCCCTATATAAGACTTGCCGGAAAACCTCTACTCTTCACACCTCTCCTTCTCTCTTTCATTTTTCTGTTGTATGTCTATATTTATTTAGTGTTTTTGCCATTAACATTAACTCGTAAGTTTATTTTGTGTTACTTTTTATGCCATTAACATTAACTCGTAACTTTATTTTGTGTTACTTTTTATGCCATTAACATTAACTCGTAACTTTATTTTGTGTTACTTTTTATGCCATTAACATTAACTCGTAAGTTTATTTTGTGTTACATTTTATTATTATTTGTGATTTGTGATTTTTATGATATTAACTAAACTACGGTTTGTTTGTGTGCAGATGGCATTCCGTCAGTTAACGCTTGGCTTACGGTGGAATGGTTACACGGAAGAGACCGGAAAGGGGGCCACCTACGTCGGTGGCAATTTTCAGAAAATAACGGTCGGTACCAGACCGAAGCTTGAAGACCTCCATCAAATATGCACTGACGTTACTTGCATGGATGGCACGAGAAGAGTAGATCGTATGGTGTACCGATACCCAAACAGAGCAACTGGGTCATTGTGGCATGAGGAATATACCATAACCACTCAAGATGACGTAGATTCCATGCTCGAATTCTTGAGGTCCAACAAATTGGCCAAAGCCGAGATGTTCGTTTACACCGAGCCAGCCGTTGGTGTTGGATGTCATTCTGTACACGGTCAAACATCTGGTATCCATGGTGGAGGTGAATTATATGACGATCATCCCTACCAAAGTTACCATGATCCTCATTCCTATTTTCAGTACCAAGATGGAGGGCAAGGTGCAGGACATCATCAATCTTTCTCGTCATATGAAGAAGAAGTTCAACCGGACGTCCCCAACCAAGCCCAGTACAACTTCCTGTCAGGCAGCGGTAGTTTTCACTAGGGCTGGAAGTTTGGTACCGGTATTTGGGATATACCGAATACCGTACCGAATTTGTTTATATTTGGTATTACCGAATATACGTATTATTTTGTGGGATTGGGATTGGGATTGAATTTCAATTGTTATTCGGTATTAGGGATTACGGGATTGGGATCGGTATATACCGAAATACCGATCAATACCGAAATATAAGCTAGTGTGTATTTTATCCTCTCAACTAGACTCTCTCATTCAATACTACGCGACCCTCAACCACCGAAAGTGTCATTTAATTATACATAGATCATTACATCACTATTTCACACTAGTATTAGTCGTCTCTCAACCTCAAATTCGTCAAATTAAAGATTACAAATTACAAGAACTTAAGATGTTAGCTCTAGGCAACTCAAGACTATTTGCTTAGTCTCTTTGCTCTAAATTAAACAATAAAATCTAATTTATATTTTAATTATTAATTGCAAAGGTAATTAATTATGTGTTCGATAATACCGATTGGGATACCGAGGTACCGATTGGGATACCGAAATTATTTAGGGATTGGGATTGAGATACCGAAATTATTTAGGGATTGGGATTGGGATTGATTTTAGGGTGTAATTCGGTATTCGAGATTTTGGTATTTGGTATTGGGATACCGATACCGTACCGATTTCCACCCCTAGTTTTCACAACTACCATTATGGAGCTGATGAAGGTGCCTTTCATGAGCAGGATCAGATGGAGGCTGCCACGCCAGCACCAGTCAGCGACCCCTCTGATGAAGAAGGAGAGAACAACGTCAGTGCAGATAGCTCAGACCCTCTTGAAGGTGCTGATGATTCAGCACCAGATTCAGATTCAGATAATGATCATGATGTGGCTCCTGACCGTGTACTAGTCCCCTACTACACTCATATTCCAGACGACAATTGGATGGTCGACAGCGACATGGAGCCGCCAGAGGTCCCAATATGGGGCCCACTCACTGGGTTTACGAAGGGCCAACAATTTGGCTCGAAGAAGGAGGTGCGGCACGCCCTTGAGACTGAAGCAATGACTCGGCATTTTGAATGGCACACAACTCATTCCAACACTAAAAGGCTCATAGTCAGATGCCGTAATCATCACGAGGGGTGCAATGTGAGGATTCGGGCCATCAACAGCAAGAGACACGGCAACTGGGTCATATCCCGTGCGGTCACAACACACACATGTGTGTCATCCATAACTTCCCAAGGCCATCGACAGTTGAAATCCAGGGTGGTAGCTGCAGCTGTCAAGCATCTGATTGAGGCTGAACCGGATCTGAAGGTGAAAGTCATAATCGCTGACATTGCAAGTCGTTATGGTTATATGATTAACTATAAGAAGGTGTGGCATGGAAAGCAGAAAGCTCTGGCCGCCGTCTTTGGTGATTGGAGTGAAGGAAGAATGGGTTGTGGAGTGAAGAAATGAGAGGGGGAAGGGGGGTATTTATACCCAACAGATCGCACCCCTCAGGGGCGGTAGGGTAATTTTACCCCGTCGAAAACGCATCTCCCCGATGCGATCTCCGCGTCCCGAGGCGTTGAACGCACTGGAAACTGACGCTCCATTTTTCCAGGCGAGAAATCGCACCTCGCCAGTGCGTTCTACGATCCACCGCGCGGATTGCTGACGTGGCTATGCTCCAGCCCGTCGGATCGCACCTCAATCGTGCGGACTGGAAGGCCGCTGGCCACCAAACGTTGAACGCATCTTGGGGATGCGTTTCATAATATGACTTCGCATAAATCGCATCTTAGGGGTGCGATTTATGTGGGAAACGCATTCTTAGGCTGCGTTCCATAAAAATAGGTGCTAGTTTTGTAAATATTTTTGGAAGGGTGCTAGTATTGTAATTTTTTTTAAAGGTATTATTATTGGAAAAATCTCACTGATTCGCAGTCGAATGCTATGTCCTCCCACTTAAATAGTTTGTGGATGTTGGGAAGTGGGAGTGATAGTGTAATGTATATGCCTTTCTCCATTCTTAATGTCACTTACATAGTTTGTGGACGTTGGGAAGTGGGAGTGATAGTGTAATGTATATGCCTTTCTCCATTCTTAATATGATTCAGTTTCCACCCACATCAATTATAGTCGTTGCGGTTGGCAGAAAAGGACACCCAAGTATAATTAACGCTTTCATGTCACCCTTCATGTCCATTATAACAAATTCAGTAGGGTAGAAAATGAATACACCTTACTAATGTAAGAGTGTGGTATAATATCCATAATAAATCACTCCCAAGAACTCGAGTTATTGGGACCAACTGGTTTATGACATGGTATCTGAGTTGGTTTGCCAAGTGGTCTTGTGTTCGAATCTCCACAACCCCCCAATAGTAAAAGTTGATTAAAACACAAGGTATGGTGGTCGCCTGTGCAAACTTCAAGCCCATGGGTTGGATTCAATATAAGGGGGAGTGTAAAAGAGAGGTATAAGATCCATCATAACCTTCTCCCAACAACTCGAGTTATTGAGACCAACTAGTTTATGACAACTAAGATGTTCTGCACAATCTCAATCGATGTCCCCACTGACTGGTTCGCAAAGTAAAATTTCATACTTGTTGGTGTGAGACTGAGGACCTTGATCGAGCTCTTAATAGATTCTTATAGGAATTATCTTGAAGTTCATCAATCTTCTGGACTTCTCTAGTTGTTTCATCCAACACGGGTGCTTATTTTCGAAATAGATCCTCTCAAAAGGTGTTAAGTGAGATGACATTCATAGTTTCTTGACTTCTCCAGGAGTTTCTTAGACTTGATGAAGTGAGACCGAATCAATCAGTCTAACAAATACTTGGCCCGCTCCATATGCCGAGATAACCACATTATCAAAGAAAAGTAGAGGGGGTCATACAGTTGCTTGGGGGCAAAGGAGGCAATGGGTAGCACATGGTGCTCTTCGCATGACAAGGACTTTCAAGATTCTCAATGTGCAACAAGAAGGGTGGCATACTTATGACATACATCATCAACAACCAATAGCTATTGGAGGAATGACAAGGACTCAAAGGAGGAGATTTCTATGTAAGAATGCCAAAGCACTTTAGGGGCAATACTCAGTAATACTTGGTGGGACGGTTAGACCATCACAACAGAATGATGATGTTCCAACCAGTATCGAGGTGGAAAACTCCATGGCCACAGGTCTCAAAGTCATAGGGACTGATAAGGGCAAGAATGTCCAAGTCCAAAGTGATGGTAAGACTAAGGAAGGGTTGCAAGATGGAGCAGAAGAGGAAGGTGACAAGTATGATGATGAGATTGATGAGTATATTGAGGAAGACATGCTCGAGGATGAACACCCCAACCCCAAGTTTGACAGGAGTAAGAAAAATGATGAAGTAGATGATGCAAAGCCAACTTGTGAAGAATCATCTTCTTTAAACAACCATGGTCATATGGTGTATGGTTGGCTTGTTTAGTTTAGTTCATGAACTTGGCAGTGGATGTACACCTTGAGCACGTTGGCTATTTCCAAAGCGTATGGAGATCAGTGATGCTTGTCACTACTTGCCATATGAATAAATAAAAGTAGAAAAATATTGATTGATTAAAAAGCCAATCATGGCTATAAAATTACAAAATGCTCAATTATCAAGTTGGAGTTGTTAGACTTGATTACTGAGGGTCTTGCCAAAACTGGTAGTCTTGCCCACTACTCCCCGTGGAAACCTCATCATACTGGATTATAAGTGTGATTGTTGAGTCCATAGAGCTCCTACACTCCTTTGATGTGTTGTGTACATCATACCACTTATAAACCTTACGTCCCTTCTCTTTGGGACGTGGGATGACGTAAGCCTTGATACTGTTAGGCCACCAAGGTGGCCTAACCATGCCAAACCTTAACTCTTGCTATGGTGTGAACCACACCTCTCATGACAAGACATGAGGGTGATGATTGGTGGCCTTCACTTATTAGTTGTCATGCATGATGTACAACTGTTGATTGTGCAATAAGTTTGAGGCGTTCTGGATTCCACCCACTATTTTCTTGGGTCTATTGTTGTCATTTTGATCTCTTAAAATTGTTCATCTGATGTTTCTACCCCTATAACCTAAACAACTAGCCGGAACTGCGTCTTCTATCATCTGCTTCATTATGTCTTGCCACACTAATACACTGCTTTCTCCGAGCAACATAGTTAATTGTGTATTGAAGTTTTCTGCATGGAAATTATATTCTTTAGCATTGATGAAACCTAGTCAGACAAGTGTTTTTTTAATTTCAACTACTTATATTCTTGGCGAGTGTGTTGAACTAGTGATTTCAGAAGATGTATGGATTTAAAATGGTAAATCATTTTTCTGTCGTTTTTTCTGAAATGCATGGATTTCAAACAGGTAGACATATTTTTCATTTACTTTTAAATGATGCATTTGAAATCTGAGATTTGGTGAGACTTCAATACTCCATTGTAAGTGATTTTCTATTCCTTTTCTGCCCTTGCTTTTTGTTTAGTATTTTTTATTTTACCTAACTTATGCAACCATCAGTTCTGGGTTAATTATCACAACTTTCAGATAATATATACTTATTTTAAATCCATGCATAATCAAAATGTGTTTCAAAACATCCTTCTGGACTTTTTTTTATCCAGACTGTGGTTCATTTGTTGGATTGCTGCGCACCAGCGCTCTTACCTACTTATCCCTATTTATTTTGTTTTCGCCCCTTTCTGGTGAATCACGCCTAATTCCCGTATAAGATATGGTGGTAATGCAATTTCTTTTTCATGAGGCTCACAAACGAAATAACAATTGGTTACCTCCTCCATGGGCAATTGGTGCAATGCTCATCCTTGGTTTCAATGAGTTCATGCTTTTGTTGAAGTAACTCCCTTACTGATATTTTTCATTACTTGAAAGATATCCCCCTCTGTATCTTATTGCTCAATGAACATCTCATCTGACATTATGGCTTAACAGGAACCCCCTTTACCTAATGGTTCGGTTTGTTGGATACTTGCTCTCGAAGGCCTTATGGGTACAACTGGATGTTGCTGGGGAGTTTAGACATGGCCCGGTTAGTCTAAATTACAAATCTTAGAAAATGCAGTCCCTGCGAGAATTGCATAGCCCAAAAATAAATTAAACCTGGTAATTTAACATCACTTGGACGTTAATCGATTAGCTTTTTCCCCGTTTCTAAAGCGACTCGTTGAAGAAGCTCAAGGTCAAGGCCAGCAGCATCAAACACCAACAACACAAAACCATATACAGTATATTCACATAGTTTCAAGCATGAAAGTTCCAGTTCGAATCCAACATTCACTGTGATTTCAGACTCTTCTGTACCCTCATCCAATGTCTCGCATTCTGATAGTGGGATGGAGTACTCGAGCCCAAGCCAGATGCACAGGCGGAGTTAAGGGTGAGGTAGAGCAATCTTGATGTTTCATTGTAGAAACTACTATGTTTGCTTCATTTTTTGAGTGGGCGGACATGTCAAGTGTGCATCATCTCAGGGGTCGTTTGGATCCATAAATCTGGACAGGGATTTGGGCCAAATCCCGACCCGTCCCAGATTTTACAAATTATGTTGTTTGGGCCCAATAACGCAAGATTTTGTTCATGTGGGTTTTAGAAATCCGACCCACCCCGGAATTAGAAATAACTGGCCTCCCCCATATATTTTGAAATCCGGCCCAATTTTTATTGTTTATGGCCATCGTATCCTTGCCTATTTTCCCCGACCATAATCTCTGCAAACGGGGAGCGGATCAGGTCAGTAACTTTTATGGTGAGTAACCATCAGTAATCTGTTCACATCCACATGACATCAGCATCCCCTCTCTCCTGGAAAGTCTTTTATCTTTTCCTTTTAATCTTTAACGGATGATTTCTCTCTCGTTTTAATCGGAAATTAAAAAAAATTACACAAATAAATCAGATTAAATGTGCTCTTTAAAATGATATCCACTTTGATATATTTTTAGTACAAAAAATTGAATAATTTTTTACCAGTCATTACAATATGGTATGCTCATATTTAATACCATATGGTAGAAAGCGTACCATGATGGTATGAACATACCAATATGGTAAGAATATTGAATACATGATAGTAGGAGTATACTAACTATCATTTACGATTTTCATCATTGTTTACCACAAGTTACCACCCACATACCATAGTGGTAAAGTATGGTAATTTTTGTCCAGTATTTTGTTCACCCATAAATTTATAGATCCAATAGATTATGATGAACTCGTTCATTCTGAGCAAACGTTTTCAAAAACGACTTAAAAACAAAGAAGTTACCATATGGTGTGTAGTTGGTAAAAAAAGTTTCTCGAAATATATTGAAAATTGATCTCATTTTGTAGAGCACAACGAACTCGTTCCATGAGTGCAAAAACAATTGAAATCCAAGTTAAAACGAAGAAGATAAGAGCATATTATGAAAACTAGGGAAAATAAAATGCTTTTAATTGACAACCCTTAGATCTGGATTTTTTGAGCCCACTTAGATCTAAAGGTTCCAATTTAGTTACTCATTATTGGTCAGTAACCAATGATTACTGACCCTATCGTAAGCCCTGCAAACTCCCAATCTGCCTTGCCCTTCTCTTATCCCCACTCTTCCCTCTGCTCCTCCTTCTCTTCCGTCCTTTGTTCTTCGCCCTCCTCGACCTCGCCGGACTCGGCCTCACCAAAGTTTCTTTCGTACCGATGAATCTGAAAAGAAAGGAACTTTTCGTCAGAGAAGGCTCGGATCTGTAAACCACACAACAAAACTGTAGAGTAGAGATTCAATTAATCGAGTAGTAGGCTTGGGAGAGTGTGGACGGCCGCGTGATGATGATGGGAATTCGATTTGAAATTATTGGTGGTGTGGCGACGGAGGAAGAAGGGAGCGGCGGCGGCGGCGAGGGACGTCGAGGAAGGAAGGAACGGTGGCGGGTGGTGGAGAATGGAAAGTGCCCTACCCTTTCTTGTTTCGATTTTACTTTTCAGATTCAGGGGGTTCGGGTCTCGGGTTTGGGGTTGGGTCAATTATTAGGTTGGTTCGCGGGTTGGGCAAGTAGGGCTGACATGGCGGGTAAATATGACGTGGCGGGCCGGGTCGTCGTTTTTTAGTGTTAAATATGTTGACTGTGATTTTCTGTTAGCCACGTCATCATTTAACGGTCGTCATTAGCGGAGTCTAACGGAGGTTAACGGAGAGTGACCGAACTTGGACTGTTCAATTAATTTAAGTCACTATAAATGGAATAAATTAATTTGAGTGGCAATTTTGTAGCAATTCGAGTGACCAAACTTGCAATTAAGCCTTATTCACCTCATAATTTAGTTTAAAAACAAAAAAAGGAGGGAAAAATTACAATCGGAACAACCCAGTACCCACCCATTTATTCTCTTAGCCTTCCCCCATTTAGTCAAAGCAGCTCATCAAAGCAGAGCATCCGACCACCGTTTGGCCCTCGCCGCCGCCCATCTCTCCTATTTCCATTCCCTTCACGATGTCGGCGAGTTGATCTCAGATAAATGGTGAACATCGATGATTGCTGTTGTTGGGTTGAATCCTCTTCGTTCGATTGTACTTTTGATTTGTGCAGCTTGTTTGGGGAAATTACCATGGCGATTTAGGGCAGAACTAATTCACAGAAGCGGCAGGAAATCCCATTCACGAACAATCAAAGACCCGTTGGGAAAAGTAAGCTTAGAGTCAAAGCTGAAGGGAGGGTTTCACAGGCGGTCATGACTGCAGCCCCATCTCTCCTTCGTCGACGAGGAGCTCCTTCACTTGAATCCCCTGTTCTCACCTTCCTTCCAGCGACGGCAAATCTAAACCCAGATCCAAATACTCTTCTTCCACAACCTCGATTTCCCAATTTTTCGGCCATGATGACAACTACCACGGTAAGACCCAACCCAAGAAGATTAAGAAGAAAAGTAAAAACCACAACCACGACTTTCATGGGCACGATAAAGATTACGAAGATTGAGAAGCAGTCCCCGCAACTGGTGGAGACGGCGATGGAGTAGAGGGCGGAGCGGGGCGGTGGGTGGAGAGGTAGAGGATTAGAGATTTAGGGGCTGGAGAGGAGGTTGGGAGAGGAGAGGGAAAGTGATCTTTGACAGAAGATTGTTGTAGGGGGAGGAGAGTTTGGAAAAAATATTTTGTATTTTTTTTTTAATTTCAAAATTAATCATTATAACTCAAATGACGTAGCAATGATATGCTGACTGTTCGCTAATGTGTGAGATGATTTGGTATCCTAGTCAGCTTAATGTTAACCTAACTGAAGGAGTTTCTAACACCGTTAAAATTTCTAACGAAAATTGCTATATTTGCCACACGACCATCCAATTTTTAGGATTTTGTGTTTTCGGATAGTTATAGCTATATTTGTCACAAACGTGAAAGTTATGGTTATACAAGTGTATTTTGCCTACTTTCTATTCTTAACAATCACTATTGTAATTAATTGTAATTATGATAATGAAATGTTTTTTTTATTCAATGGAGAGGCAATCTCACGCATCACATTGAATCAACTCTATTGAACTGATTAAATGAGGATTACGATACCCAAAATTCCATCAAAAAATACCATGGCATGCAACGCAACTTTGAACCATTCTTAGAATGGCAACTGCCAAGCCCTTTTAGTCGATGTGAATACTCACAAATTTGTAATAATTTAAAAATTTAGATAAAAAATACGAGTAAGAATCGCAATTATCAATATTAAAAGACTTAAAGTTTCCTTGTTGGTTATGTATCAATGCGGACGAAATGGTACTTTACGAATTTTATAGTGCTTGTTTGCACGGAGAAGTCACAATTTTGAATTTTCTATAGCGTCTGTGTAACACGAGGAATTTACGAATTTTATAGTGCTCGTCTGCACGAGAAGTTATAATTTTCTATACCGTCTGCGTAACATGGGGAATTTACAAATTTTATAGTGCTTCTGCACGGGGAATCACAATTTTCTATAGTGTCTGTGTAACGCGAGGAATTAACGATTTTTATAGTGCTGTCAACACGGGGTAATCACAATTTTCTATAGCGTCTGTGTAACGCGGGGTGTTTTACGATTTTTATAGTGCTCGTCTGCACTGGGAAATCATAATTTTCTATAGCGTCTGTGCAACGCGGGGAGTTAACGATTTTTATAGTGTTGTCAACACGGGGTAATCACAATTTTCTTTAGCGTCTGTGTAACGCGGGGAATATTTGGTTCTGGAAATGATTGTATGTTGAGTGATGCATGGTGATATCATGTGATAAATATCAAAGTGCATTTGGAATAATTGTATGATGATTTATGCTAAATTGATGAGTCATGAGTGTTATGCTAATGATAAAATATGAGGTGTTGGTTTTAGTTGGACAATATGTTGCTTTTCTTTGAATTCCTTTAAATTGTCCATCCACGAGGAATCTCGTCGTAGTCCTTAGTAGACTTGATCCTTATTTGTGCTGACATTGGAGTAGCATTGGTGCCGTCGATGGGTACTTTCTTCATCTGAAGTGTGACAACATGTACTATTCCTCTAGGAAACACATCATTGTTGGCTCGGGATTTGGAATATCGTTACTTTGCTAGATGGTCACCCTTTGGTGACATTTCCTGCGACATAAGCGAATTCATGCTAGGTTAAGAGGTTTTGTCATCCCGGGGTATTTTCTTGTTGATGTCGGTTTTTTAGAGATGCTTGATTGACTTCGGCAGAAGGTAAAATGTTGTGTTGAAGGGGTATCTTGAGATGGGAGAAATTTGAGTAGTTTGAGTGGTTAAATTTTCAAATCCTTCATCTCCTATGTTATACCACTTTTGCCCCATCGTAGTGCCGGCTCTCAGCTTTCTTGTGGCCAATCTAGGGTCTCACGGGCCTAGTCTTGAGGTTTGCACTTCGTATGACAGTCACTGTATATCGAGTTCACCCTTCTAGAAAAGTCTCTGAATGGGTAATTTGACTGACTGGTTGGGTTCAATACATCATGTGTAATCCAAAATTTCTGAGATATACCCGTCTACTTGCGAGTTGAGGGTAGAGAGATCCTCTTCATGGTCATTGTGAACTTCCTTCTCCTTTGGGCAAAAAATTTTCTTATGTGGTTATTGCCACATTGTTCAAAATTTGTTGTTTTATAAGTCAAGCCATGAGGATATCCATAAGCCTTCGCTCTCATTCTCGCTCTCACTCATTCCTATGGGTGCTTTGAGTTTACGACATTTCAACTACTATTAAGATTCTTGTCGCCATATTAATGGGAAAATGTGCTTGGGGTATAGACTGATCACGAAGAGTTTGTGCAATCCCTGAAAGTTCTTGCACTTTTATGAAATGAGACTCTTGTTTAGTATGACTCCAACTGTAAGATTTCTCATGTTTTGGGAATCTAAATTTTCCCACACGAGTGATGGATAAATGAGACTTTCATCCTTAGTCGTGTAAAGTTTCTTGTGAGGGATTTGGCTTGCCCCCAAAGCATGAGGTTGGCTGATGGATAAAGGAGGTCTTTGCGTGATGCGGATTTGAACTTCTTTTGAAGTGATGAATGTTGAAGGTCTTGTTTATCTTGAAAGCGGGAGTTTGATTAGAATAAGGATGATCATGGGACGTCCTCTTAGCTGATGACGACATTCTTGTCTTGGGAATCCTTCTCATCAAGGTTTTCTCACGTCATTTCTTCATGCATGGCAGACAAATGCCCTTTGGTTTGGAAAGCTGGCTAATTTGATGGCTAGCCACACTTGAGTGTAATAGACCTTGCTAATTGAGAGACGAGCCATGTACAGTGCTTTTGTGACCACGTCGAAGGTAAACTCGGAATCACCCTTTTGGCCTTTCAACATAGGTAACCAGTGACTTTTACTCGTGATGAGTTTGAACAGTTTTGACTTTCAAGTGATCGTGTAGGGGTATCTAGTGTGAAAGTCCCACAACTTTTTCTATTTTTACCTTTTTAATTTTCTTTTCTTTTTCTTGTATTTTTTTGGATGTGCTTGACTTTGTATACCCCCATACTTATTGTCATACTGACTTTTCTGATCTTGTGCATGAGCATCAAAGGTAATGAATTTTGATGACGCAAGTGACTTTTTGTTGGCCATGCTAACTGTCTTCCCTTTCTGGAAAAAGTGAAGCTTATGAAGTCGGGTTGTATTGTTTGAATGCTTCCTTTGCTTGAATACCCACGAGTCTGATTCGGGAATGTAGACATTTGGATGGTAATGGGATGTTTTTGTCTCTGATAACATGAGCATTTTATGCATGTGACTCCTTAGGTTTGTCAAATTGGTCATAAAACTTTCCCAGTATAGTCGTGAGAGTCCCGTGAGAACTTTGCTATCATGGTGTCAAAACCTTGCTCCTTATGCGTCATAACTCGACTACTTGACATGGATCAGTTATGGTAGTGACAAGCTTCTACATATAGCCAGGTGTGGTATCCCCATTGCACCCTTTGACTATTTTGCTCATACAATTTGTGGACACCAGTGGGGTGTTTACTCTCTCAACTCTAGTATGTGTGCATACTCTCAATACCAATGGGGTATTCATATTTTAAGACATCATTAGGATTTTTATAATCACTCAACACCAATGAAGTGCTTATATTTGTTGATTGAAAACCTCATGGCTTAACTTGAAACAATGAAATACAGTTTTATGGTTCCCATTTTAGAGACGATAAGTTGATTCTAAATATTTGGAAAAGATTTTCATCATTTAAAACAATCATTGATGCAAAGCCCATAATCAAGATCGATAATGGTCACTCAATGTTCCAAATAAATAAATAAAAAGTGGATGGTCTTTTATTTCTTGCGGAAGGAAAAAGCTTATACATGGTGAAGCATCTCGTACAATGATCAACATCATCCTCTAGTCAAGCCTCGCCTTGGGATGGGCTTACTGATTCCCATAACGTGGCTGTAGGCTGTTGTTCATGTTGATATTTGGACGATTAGCTTCTTCTTCGAACTTCAACCACCCAACTTTCACCATTTCTTGTACCCGTATCTTCAGGGCGTTACAATTTTCCACCGAGTGTCCTGGAGGTCCATAATGGTAATCGCATTGTCTATCAGATTTGTACCGTCTTGGATATGGAGGTTGCAGAGTCTCACCCAACACAGGAGTGATTAGACAATCGTGGAGCAATTGAGGGAAAAGTTTGGTAGATGTGATTAGGATAGGATCCAATTCCCTCCTTTGTTTACCCATGACCCTTCAATCCTGATTACCCATTTGTCGTGGTAATGACGTGGGATTCGGGATCTTTAGTTGGTTGGCAAAGTTTGATGGTTGAAGAAATGGTGTAGTAGTTGCAACATAAGAGGAAGCTCGGTCATTTTGGGAGTGACACTTTCACGCTTTCCCTTTTGCTTCTCTTCGAGTTGAATGAATTTCACGTTCATTTTTGTTATGACTTAATCTCATAGGAGCTTCTGAATCTCCCATCTTGCCTTGCTTAATTCCTTTTTATATTTGCTCCCCAATTACCAATAAGTCAGAAAAGTTTTTTGTGTTAATCCCCACCATTTCCTTCTCTGATACTGCAGGTTGAACATCTGCAGCTCTTTCTCGCTACCTGTGGGCATATTCTCAAAATAATTCATTCTCCTTCTTTTCCATGTTACGTAAGTCTTCTCTATCTGGGGCCAAATTCTGATTGTGCCTATAGTGTTTTATAAAGGCATCCCCTA
Organism: Linum tenue; assembly: GCA_946122785.1. NCBI lineage: Eukaryota > Viridiplantae > Streptophyta > Magnoliopsida > Malpighiales > Linaceae > Linum > Linum tenue. The sequence goes on from CAMGYJ010000003.1 coordinate 26,845,255, forward strand.
GGTCTTGCCACCTTCTTATTCTTGATCTTTCAAGTTATATATACCACCATGATGTCGATCCACTTAAACTGTCCTGGAAGCAGTGCATCGTTAGCTTGTCACCTCGAATGTGATTGGCCATTTTATTGCAATACATGACTAGATGGGTTCTTAGGCAAGTAGTACCATTGTACTTCTCAAACTCTGGCATTTTGAACTTATGTGAGATTACAACATCTGGAACTAAACATAGTTGTGTTGCATCTGTAGTCTCGCATGACTCAACCCCTTCTATGACCCGCATTCCCACTTTGCTTTTAATGCCGCATCGACCATTGGTTAGTCGTTAACCGTCGGATTTCGGTCATAACTATCGATCAACCGCCAACGAGAAATCGAATGGCCAGCTCTATGATTTGGGCTAATTTGTACACTTTTTACCCCCGGTTTTCTTATTCGTTTGAAGCATTTTTACTCCGAGAGGTTTGGTTTTACGCCGGATTGTGCCTTGTTTTGGTATTTTTCATACTTGGCAGGTGTAACCAACCCCCGAATTAAAAGTTGGACGAAAGGGTGAAAAATCAAGTCAAACGGTGGAAATAGCAGTAGATCACGGTTTGGCCTGTGATTTCACGGTCACTAAGACCATGAGCTGGAGGCGATTCCCGCGAACAGCCAGATATCCAGAGCACAAATGGTTTTCACTGGAGAAGTTTCAGTTCATGGTCGTAAGACCGTGAACTCAGGCCATTGCTCGTGAACCGGACTTAGTGATGCAGCGCATTTCGACTTGAGATCACGATCCCTGCTTGCAGTTCACGGTCGTGAACTGAGACCGATCAGGGTATATAAAGGAGATTGAGCCAAAGGAGAAAAAGGGGGGGGGGGACCTAGGGTGAGAAACTTCTTCTTCAGATTTCTAGAGTTAGAAAGTGACGAACCAAAAAAGAGGAGAAGCTAGGGTTTCATCTTCAAGCAAGGATTTGGGAATTCCTCCCCCAAAAGAGGATCTCTTCAACACAAGGAGCAAGGCTAGCATCTCTTTGATGGTTTTCCTTCTTCTTGTGTTTTCCCTTCTCCTAGCATGAAGTAGTCCCTTCTTTCACTTGGGTGTTTGTAAACCCTATGTGAATGCTTGTACGGATTGAATGATTTGTGTGTGGTTGTGTTTAATGTGAATGTGGAGGTATTATTCATGAATGATTGTGTTGTGTGAAAGTCTATCAATCTAATTGTCATTCTAACCTAGGTAGAGAGAAAACCCCCTTCCTTTCTTTGAATGCTGGGTTTTCTTAGGCAATTCACTGTGTCCTAGTTAGGTTAATGCAGGGCAAACCTCCTATTTTTTATTAGCACCTAGGTTTGGTTGTGGGTGGCCGCCCGAACTCTGATTAGAGGGTGAAGTCTAACCAACCCTTAGTCAATAGTCGAGAGAGTCACGTTGGTGGCTTGGATCATATCCCTTTCCTTCGGCCTAGAGACCAAGAGAGTGGCGCTTGGCTACTTGTTACACTTCCCTACGGTTTACAACCCCCTCACCACACACGACCATTTGATCCAACAAGTAGTAATTGTTAGCTAGGGGGAGCAACACCCAGGTGAAGCCTTCTCAATTAGTGTCAAATCCATTTACTTTTGCAAACGTTTTAGCTTTAGATTGTTGTTTTCACCAAAAATCAACCGCTAGATAATGTTACAAACAATCAAAGTAGGAGTACATGAACCGGCCCAGGTCGATATTTAAACATACTTGCCCTATACTGCACCCAGTTAAGGTTTATACTTGGGTCTTAATTGGAAGTTTTATTGTGGCATTCGAGTTGAGTCACTCTACTTATATTATAAAATACTCTAATAATATGTAAATATTGATATATGGATGACCATTGTCATTACCACATTAGATGCTCACTTGGGAGTTACATGTAACCCCTATTCCTACATTATTATCTCTCATTCATATGCATTGATATAAGGATGTAGTGGTTACCAAAGTGTGCCTATAAATAGAGCATATTATTGTATCAAAAGTGAAGAATGAATAAGAAAGCTCACTTCCCCCTATCTTCTTTGTGTCTTTCCCTCTCTAATCTTCTCTTGTAGTTGTTTATATTTTCCATTAGTTTGATAACACGTTATCAGCACGAAGCTCTACCAAAATTATCATTGCTCAAAGACTCTTGACATAATCTAAGATATTGGAGTAAGATCACAATATGATCAAGGTATGTAATTCTTAGATCCTTTCTTATCTTATTGTCTTATTTGTGTTGAGATTATCTCATTCCAATATATCAAGATGGGTGCTACTTCTCGTATCCAATGATATTTTATCACGTTGATCTATTTGGATTAACAAGAAAAGTCATATAAGTGATTAGTTAATTTCTCATTCTCAGTGTTATCCTATTCTTATCCATCATACATTGATATGTGGAAAATGCAAGTTCCAAGAGCCCATATATTCCCCAGAAGTGGAAATTGAAGAATCCAAGGGCAAAGAAAGAAGTGGACATGGTAACCAGAATATTGGTTTTGTGTGTTACCATTGTAATGGAAAAGTGCGTTTGTCTCGTACCCGTTGTACGCAAAAGACTTTATTCTACCAAGAATCAAAGAGAAGAGCAAATTCAAATATGCTCATGCTATATCAATATTATGGAATATATTTTTGTAATATAAGTTGGTATATTCTCCATCAAAGATGAAAATGATATCACTTGAGAAATTTTCATTTCCAGAAGTGAATGAAATAATTTATTGTCCGAAGTGAATGGAGCTATAAACATAATTATATATATGTTAAATGTATTGTTGGATCTTTTCACCAGAAGTGAGAAAAGAGGAGTAAAAGGATAACTATAAATAAGGATGACACCACAATTGCATTATGAAAGTCATGATAACATAATGTACATGTTGTACATTATAATGTATAATGAAACGCATATATAAATTTAAAATCATCTAGTTAGTGATGATATTGTTCCAAATAAATCTTATTTAATTTTCACAATTGTAGTATTATGATTCTTATTTCTTTTATGTTTTATTGTGACGTTATTTTTCATGCATAATTTAATTTGATAACCTTTATCTAGAATAATTAACTTGACAAATTCATCAATTTTGTCTTAAGTTTGAAATATTCTCATTTATTACTTTTATTATGTTTTTATAAAGTATGAGTACTAGAAAAATTCCATATAAACTATATGGTAGAGTACATAAATAAGAAAAAGCTTCCGAAGAGCTTATGTTTGGTTACTTGAAGTAATTAAATTATGTACCCGTGATAACAATTTGTGATGATATTCACTATGAATTTGTGTTTACTAAGAATGCATCAAATCATAAGTCCCCGGAAGGGTGGAATATGGTACAAAATATGATAAAGCTTTAAAGGGAGCTAATTTTGTGGTCTGAAGGAACCAAACTACCTAGTGATGATGCATTACCCAATTAAAAGGATATTCGTAAAATGAATATTTTATCAAGAAAATAGTGAAACTAATATTTGCATCACAAATATGTACTACATGTACATTAGTACAATCAGTACACATAAAAGTGTAAACCAGAAGTTTACAAGATTTGATAACTTGATAATTGGTTGGTCCGGTTAGACCATCCCGGATCTTGATGTGAAAAAAAGTTCTTTGAGAATTCATGAGAGCATCATATGAGAAGTCAAAGAATTCTTCAAATAAAAGATTTATTATGGCATGTTTGTTCTCAAGGAGAATAGAACAATTGATCATCGCTTGTATAAGAGTTGACAAATCTCTTGAGATTTTATGGACGTGTATGCAGAACAATACATTAGTCATGTGGATCATTTGTGAATTTTATGGGTTGCTGCATCAAATGGATACTCACTTTTATTTTATCTAATCGCAACCCGATGTTTACGAGATTGATTGCCTCACTATGGATATATTTTGATGGTTATCCAATCAAACATCACTTTTCTTAAGAGAACAAACTGAGCCTTCTGGTCTCTTGTCGAGGACATGCTAGCTGGCAAGTGATAGTATTGGTTCACATCTAACCAACAAGTTATCATAAGTTCCCCCCATTTAAAAATGATATTGGTCAAAAACCTAACATTTCTCGTATGAGAATATCAGGGTGTGCCGCATACATCCCAATTGCTCCACCACAGTATCTTAAGTTGATTCTCGTTGGAAATTGAGAATTTGTGTTGGGTATGAATCCCGAATGGGAAATTTGTTTGCGAAATTATTGTTTTGATGGATTACTTTTCCAACATTAAGGGGGAGAGGAAAAAAAAAACAGCTAGACAAAAAGATGAGTTGGAATGAGTTATCATTATATCTAGTTTTGATCCTCAAATTAAGAAACATGAACCTGAAGTTCATAAGATGAATTATCATTACCAGCTATCAAATGCCTTTACTGGCCATACGAAGTGACCAAGTCCAACTAAATTTGATATCCTTGTTGGATACTCTAATATAAAAAAAATGTGTATGAAAGAGCGCATGAAGCGTGATAGACCAATCGGTTCCAATTATAAACATCCTCGAGAAAGAAGAGGAGCTGTAATTAGAACGGTCAACTCGAGGACATGAAAACTCAAGAAGAGTAACCAAGAATAAAATATAATTTTAGTTCCAAAAGAACACATGTCTCTGAAAGTTGTGAAAGCGAAGAGATCTCAAAACCATATTAGACTACAATACTGGAACCGTAATGAAATCATTGTCGATGAAATTTGTTTGTTGTACTTCAGTAATGAATATGATATGTACAATGTGAGGATCAAGAGTAAAACTCTGTTGATGCATGCAAAGGATGATGTTATTAGCCAATATAGAAAGAAATCCTGAAACTTGCTTAAGGAGCATAAAGTTTAAGGACCAGAAGTCCTTGCACCTAAAAAGGGCAAAAATAACGGGATACAAACAATTTTTTGTGTTATTGGAAAGTATGAAATTGTGAGATATATCACATAATGTTTTGCAATGGGTTTCTCAAAAAGACCTATCATTATTTAAGAGGAGTTATACTCCCCTGTGGTGGATGCAACTACTTTTTCAAATCAATGTTTGAAAATTGTTGTGATAGCCTATTTGTTTGAATTCCCTGAAGATGTTATATATATTTGAAACTCCCAGAAGGATTAGTTACTCGTAGAAGGATTAATTTACCTGAAGTAAAGAAGTAAAGTTCTCGAGAACATATATCGATAGTCTAAGAAAATCCCTTGGGTGGGTTGAGAAAATATAGACGAATGTGAAATACTCGTCTAAGTGAACACCTACAGCAGTAGGGTGAATGAAACTTAAAAGGTTAAATCCGGATAGAGTCATTAGAGCATTTGCATTGTGCATATATAGTTGTGTTGTCTGTATGTGCTTCAAGGATTTTAAATTCTTGATTTATGAGTTGTGATTTACTTTAAAGTATGAGTTGTGTTTTATGAGTGTGCTTTGTCTAGTTTATATGTTTCTATGATGTGTGTTTTGTTAATATCTTTCGTGATATGAAAGAATTGCTTTCTTCAATTTGTTTTAGTCAAGTTTTTTTGTGAGGATCTCATATTATGTTGATGATATGTCTATTATTGGAGCTCCTGAAGAGCTTCCTAAAGCAGTTGATTGCTTACAGACATAAGTTAAATTGAAGGATTTAAGATTCTTTTTATGGGAAAGGAAGGTAATGTTGAAAAAGTGAAAAAGTAATTTTGCATGAACAAATTATGTTCATCAAATAACATTAGGATCCTAAGATCACTAGAAGTGACCAAAGATCCATTTAGGCATCAAGAAAGAAGTGAGACATTAGGTCCTGAAGTACTTTATGTTGATGTACTAGGTCCTGAAGTACCATATGTTGATGCATCAAAGCACCAATTCACATTGCTAGCCAAACACCATATAAACTATCATTTTGGTGTTGATAATATTAGTAAAATACAATGTTTCCCTCAATGGAACGTTGGAAATACTTTGTTACCTTCACGAACAATATATGTGATTGTTCTATTATGGTACTATCAAAGAGAGATTTGGTGAACTATATATCCAAATCCTATATATTATTTGATCCTCATATTGGTTGATTAGAGATGAGCTATCTCTTACATATGGTGCTGTGATTGTTTCATAGATATCCACAACAAACTATAGTAGGAAAGTCCTGAATGTATTTCGTTCGCTTTGTGATTCACCATATCTAAAGGACTTGTGGTTGTAAACTATTTCTAAAGAAAATGATCCTGACGATCATGTTTAAAGAAAATCTAAAGTTCATGCATAAGATTGACAATCTAGAAGATTGTTCACTAACTAACTCCCGGCAACAATCTTTCTAAAAGTTGTTTGTGAAATTTGAGTTCAACGACTCAAAGATTTGAAATGATGTGGTCATGAGGGGGAGCATATACGCACTGCACTCTTTTTCCCTTCATCATGGTTTTTCCCACTGGATTTCCTGGTAAGGTTTTAACGAGGCAGTATGAGATACCGTAATGCAATCTAGTGGTCATCCAAGGGGGAGTATTATGTAAATATTGATATATGGATGACCATTGCCATTACCACATTAGATGCTCACTTGGGAGTTACATGTAACCCCTATTCCTACATTATTATCTCTCATTCATATGCATTGATATAAGGATGTAGTGGTTACCAAAGTGTGCCTATAAATAGAGCATATTATTGTATCAAAAGTGAAGAATGAATAAGAAAGTGTGTCTTTCCCTCTCTAATCTTCTCTTGTAGTTGTTTATATTTTCCATTAGTTTGATAACATCTAATAGATTTTTAGCCAAATAGTCAACTGCTATTTTTTAAAAGTACTTCTCTAAAAGTTTCAACGAGAAGCTGCTTCTACAAAAGTTATAGCAGGACCAAACTAACCCAATAAGCATTTGTGCCACAACTTTCCAACTTTTGTGATGATCTTTTTGCATAATTCCAAGTCGGATACTTATTTTGTCGATATCCACTGCCGATAACATTATTAGCAATAGAGTGATGGGTTGATTAATTGTTGGACGCCATCTTCACAATATTAAAAAATGTAAACAACATAAAATTGATAGGATGTTGAACAATAGAAACAAAAGTCCAACAAACTATCCAAATAGTCCCCTCCATTTATTATGCACTACTCCAACAAACCACCCAAATTATTCCCAACATAAAAAACTACAAACAAATTACCAATTTGAATAGAAAGAAAACGAAAGCAATATGAAATTGCAAACAATAAAAAAATTTAGACTGAACATAAACAAAACGAACAAAACCAAACCTTACCTTGATTATGGGAGGTAAGGTTCGTCCGACTGAGAGGAAGAGAGAGACAGAATGGAACTGGGACTGGGACCGATCCCTACGCCCGCACTCAGAGATTGTAAAATTATCAGGAGTACACTAAAGAAGAAGATTTGGTCACGACGAGGTTCAAGACTCTTGCGGAGTCTAGTACGAAGAATTAAGTTCTTATATACTTAGTAAGATCGAAACTTGATGTGCATTTATTAAGTATGTTTATGTTTTCCGCGTAAGCAAGTTTCAAGATATTATGATTTGAATTTCAAAGCAATTTCGATTATGGTTTTGGTTAACGGTTTGCTAAGGATATTTTGGTAAAAGTAGTGTCTGACCAGGTTAGGGTGTTACAGATACACAATCATTTTTTTGCAACATAAATAAATTTCGTTCAAGGTCTATTTATATTGTGGGTGCAGCTCTTCTCGGTTGTCCCCGAGGACTGTCTACAGTATCCACCGCAGGAGCGAGTCAAAGATGGGTTTCGTATTCCCAAAGAAATATAGGAAAAAGGAGCCGAGTGATGGAAGGATTCATTGATTGGTAAATTTGTGGGTTCTAGGCCGAAGATTCAAGTTCTTCAATCATGGGCTAACAGATTATGGGAAGAGATGGTATGGTTTAAGCCTCTAAATTTGGAATTTTGTTTGAAGCTTTCGGTGTTTCAATTTCCTTTTGGCAGTTCCTGCAACTGGGCTTTCAAGTCGGGTCATGGCACTATCCGGGGAATCCAATTTTCTTAGAAAGTGGCATGTAGGGATTCAACTGGTTATCCATCCACCCACTATGCATGGGTCATAATTTGGGGTCTACCTCTTGAATTTATGTTTCTTGAAGGCTTAGAATGGGAGGCGAGCGATATTAGAAAATCGTTGTGGATGGTTCAGAACAATGTAGTCAACATCGCGCTTTAAAACTTAAAAACTTACGATTTTACGTTTCTAGGTCACTAAAACGCTTCTACACAAAATCTCAGTTTTTATAACTGACGTAGTTAAAAACTCCGCTTTAATACTTAAAAACTTATGATTTTACGCTTCTAGATCACCAAAAAGTTTCTACGTAGAAACTCGCTTTTGACTACATTGGTTCAGAAGACTCTACTCGGAGGTCAGTTGGGGTTTACCAAAGAATGTTTGGAGTTGGGTGCTGATTTTGATTTTCCTAAGATAAATCGATTATATCAGGATGAAGATCTTGATTTTGAGATCGAGGTTGAGTATGAGAATATTCATTTGCTTTGTGCAAAGTGTGGGGTGTTTGGGCACGATTGTGCTAATTCTCGGGGTCCAAGAGGTGTTTGGGTTCCTGAAGCAAACGCGGCTACTGTTGAATGTGAGGAGGAGGATATATTGATTGATACAAATAATGATATAACATCTGAGGTTTTAGAGAAGGAAGAGAAATGTGAGTTTTGTGAGATTGTGGTCCGGAGTCACCTACTGTTGAGAATACGAATGATGAGATTTGATGGCACTTTATTTATAGTATTTATCACTCACATATTTGATACATTTGCCAATGGTGCTGCCAAAATTTACATCCTTCAAGAACAAGGAGAGCAAACTCATTAATGGAGAAGGAAAAGCACCAACGCCTAGACCCAACGCAGTAAATACATTAGGAAAAAGCATGCCCGACGCTAAATTTTCATCTCCAACACAAAGAAGGATTCAAGCCAATCTGTCTCCCACAATAAAAGGGATGGCAGGTCCACAAGATGCATCCCCATCACTACCACCAGATGCGCCATTTCCCTGTCCAACGTGCACAAGGACTAAAAAGAGTCTATACCAAAAGAGGAAATAAGCAGTGGTGCCACTCGATGCCCACCCATCGCTCGTCTATAAAAGAGAGGGCATCCCCTCTTCTTTTTCCTCACATCAACTAACAAAGATCTAAAGTATCCAGAGCAAAAAATTGGTGTAACAACTCATGGGAGCTCTTTACCAAGTAGACTTTCAAGGAACAAGGAGTTGTGGAACCATCTTTGTGAGATGGTGGAGGAGAAGGAAAGAGAATCAAAGCTAGGATGCAAGAGGGAGGTAGTTGATTCGGGTCCAATTGTACACATTTTATCCCTCATTTCTTATTCGTTTTTCTTAGTTGATCACTGTCCCTCGACCTATTTTACGCTGGGTTGTGCTTGTTTTTTACATTTCAGGTCCTGGCACGTGTGGGAAGGTCGAGGACGAGTTTCAGGCCGATTGGAGGTCGAAAAGCGCCAAAAATTGAATAAAAGTCCAAAGTCACGGTTTGGACGCAATTGTCACGATTGCCCCGAGACCATGAAGCGCGGAGGTTCCAGAACAGTTGCGCATCTCACTAGAGTCCAGTCAATTCACGGTCACGCGACCATGAACTCCAGCCCCAGACTGTGAAGTGATTTAGTGAAACGGTGCGAATCTGCTCGACTTAACGGTCCAGGACGATTGTTCACAGCCGTGAACAGGTGTCGTTCTGGGTATAAAAGGGGAAGTGAGCTGAAGGAGAAAGGAGAGCTTTTTCTAGGGTTTTAGTTTTCATAATAAAGGAGGGTTTCTAGGGAGAGATTAGGGTTTACTCTTAATATTCTATAGAGAGAAAGTGTCATTAAAAGGAGGAAGAAGGAGATTTGGGCTTGTCCTAAGCTAGAGGAGTGAAGATTCTTACCTCTCAAGGTAGATTCAAGCAACAAGGAAGGAAAATTGTCATCTCTTCACGGTTCTTTCTCTCCTTTTTATTGTTTTCCCTTGCCTAGCTATGGAATAACCTACCTATTCACTTGGGCGTTGTGAAACCTAGCTTGAAATATGTGATAGATTGTATTGATTGAATGCTTTGTGTGTGGATTTGTGTTTAATGCAAAGTTTGAGGTATTTTCATGATGTTTGGGTTGTGTTCTTCATTTCTCATTACTATGCCAATTTGACCTAGGTAGAGGGAATTCCCCTTTTAGTTAGGAGGATTTGATAAGATGGATTCCTTGGCCAATTGAGTCACCTACCTAGGGAAAATTAGGGCAACCCTCAACTTTGATTCAGCACTTTAACTTGGGTGTTACTTTGCCGTCCGGATTAAGTTTCGAGGGATTGGTTCTTGAAACCATTAGTTTTATCGGTTAAGAGAGCTAGGACCTAGCTTATTGTTGCAATCCTTAGTCAAAATGTTAAGAGAGGTAGACTTTCTAGTTTATTGTAGCAATCCTTAATCCATTGATTGAGAGAACTAAGGTTCCTAGCTTAATTGTTTTCCTTAACCGATTGATTAAGGAAGTGAGGTTACCTTCACTTATTGTGCCCTCCTACGATGTATGAACACACCTCCACACATTAGCATTCGATTTGGTCAATCTTGATATGTCGCTAGGGGTAACAATACCAGGATGAATTCTTATCTTATTGGGACAACCTCGATTTACTTTACTTGTTTGTTTATTTTGTAGTTTTCTTAGTTTTAAACCCAAAATCGTTTGCTCGATAACAACCTAAGTGATGGAAGTAGGGGTACATGAACCGGCTCGGGTTTGACAATTAAAACATACTTGCCCAAACTGCACCCGACTAGAGTTTATGCTTGAGCTCTAGTCGGGGTTGAATTCGTGGTGTATCTGTGGCGAGTCAGTATCCATTCAAGGAGGAAAGGAGGAATGGAAGAAGACATTGGTGTCTGCTAAAGCTTATGCAATGAAGACATATCATGCCAGAGGACAAAGAAGATGACACAACCTCGACAAAGAAGATGATCATCCATGAAGAACCATCTCGATACCCTCTAATGATGCAAAGATTAATAGAAGCTTTGGGAGGAGAAGATATCGTGCATACCACTATTGGATAGCTTTGGTGCTATGGAGAGCCCAAGACAGAAGCTTGAGCAACTTATGGAGAAGGAGAAGTTTGAGAAGACTAACATCAACTCAAAAAGAACTCATTCGAGTATATGAAGTGAAGGAGGATCCTGGTCATTGCACAATAATTTATCTCCTAAATGACCATTATCCAGAGAAAGGATTGGTGGATCTTTCCACTTCCACTCTATGAAGATATGGGGTCTAGTTGACATGGAAGAGATAGAAATGGAGATCAAGTTAGCCCTATTCATTGCTTGCTTGATCAATGTGTGTTCATGCTTTGTCAACATGCATATGTTGCGGTATTAATGTGTAGAAATTTGTATATGTCTTTATAATAGAATAGTATGTCATGACATATTGAGTCTTTGTTAGTGTTTGGCATAATTATGTTTTGCAAAATAACAAGTATCAAATGTTACATCCTTTTTTCTAGCCAAAAGTGTTAATTTGGTATCATATACCACATAATGTGTTATTTGGTCTAAAATACCACACTAAAATACCACATCCAAACGACCCATAAGTATTTTGACTCCTTTGGAGACAACATACCTTTTTTTTAGATTTTGGTATTAGTTAGAATAGTCCCCGCCTTGATGAAGGTCTCTAAAGTGTTGTTGGCTATATTAGCCACCCAATGGCAATGGCTAGACTCATTGGATAATTTGATCCAATTTTCATGACACATATGAGCATATGGAGGACCAAATTAGACCCATATACACTCTTAATGGTTTTGAGTTTGGGTTAAATTTGGATTAGGTCTAGTTTGGGTCAATTCATTTAGGACAGACTTAAAATTGATATTTCTACATTTATGTTTGTTTCTAAACAAAGAAACAGACAAATTGCATTAGAGTTTGTTATTATCTTTTTTATCCCATATAATGAGGCACTCGAACTAAAAAGTTTAGGGTGTGCCTATGGTGACATGCATGTCACGGTGACTTGCACTTTCCGGTCGACCTCAGTTAGGATTAGGTCGACCTCATTTAGAATTCGGTCGACCTCATATAGGATCTGGTCGACCTCATTTAGGATTCGGTCGACCTCATATAGGATCAGGTCGACCTAATCTGTTGTTTCAGTGTAAAAACAGTTCATGGTGCCTACTTTGGACATTCATATCATACAATTGGCTAGATGGAAATTGAAGACTAATGACTTGTTTTGAAGCTGGAGTGTCCCTCTACATATTGAAGTGGAAGAGAGCTCGATAGGAAGTCCAGAAGACCATTTTTGAACCTCATCAAAAGGCTATGCCAAAACCTGGAAATTGCCTGGAAATGGCCAAGTCTGGAAACGTGTTTGTGAAGTCTATTTTGGAGCTCAATTCGAGAAGCATGAATGCGAGTCGAGTCCAGGAGCCTCTACCACGTTAAATTAAGTATGTTTTTATGCAAAATTCAAGGCATTGGATGAAAGATTGGACATCTGTAAGGCTTCAAACAAAAGGGTCGAAGTTGCTACGAAGGCTATTTTTCTGGCAGACTTCGACCACAAGCAAGCTGCCAGAAAAACAGCCTTCGTAGCAACTTCGAGCCTTTTGTTTGAAGCCTTAAAGATATTCAATCTTTCATCCAATGACTTGCCTTTGTATAATAAAATATGTGATTTAACGTGGTAGAGGCCCCTGGACTTGACTCGTATCCATGCTTCTCAAATTGAGCTCCAAAGTAGGTTTGACAAACACGTTACCAGACTTAGCCATTTTCAGACAGTTTCCCAATTTTGGCATAGCCTTTTGGTCAGGTTCAAAAATGGTCTTCTGGACTTTCTATTGAGCTCCCAAGTACTTTAATGTGTAGAGGGACACTTCAGCTTCAAAACAAGCCTTTAATCTCCAATTTCCATCTAGCCAATTGTAAGATATGAATATCCAAAGTTGGCACCATGAAACTGTTTTTACACTGAAACAACAGATTAGGTCGACCTAATCCTATATGAGGTTGACCGAAAAGTTCATGTCACCGTGACATGCATGTCACCGTAGCAAAGTCCAAAAGTTTAATATAAGTATGTCCCAAAAACATATTACCCAAACTTGATTAAAATAAGGGTTGGAATCCTACTCAAAATTTGTGGGGTTTTTTTTTGCCCATCTGTAGCCACCCACCTGCTTGCTTTCCGATAAGCAACCCTCCAGTTAGGGGTGGAAATCGGTACCGTATCGGTATCCCAATACCAAATACCGAATATCGAATTACATCCTAAAATCAATCTCAATCTCAATCCCTAAATAATTTTGATATCTCAATTCCTAAATATTTTGATATCCCAATCGGTACTTCGGTATCCCAATCGGTATTATCGAATACGAAATTAATTACATTTATAATTAATAATTAATATATAAATTAGATTTGATTGTTTAATATAGGACAAATAGACTAAACAAAGAGTTTTGAGTTTGACTAGAGCTAGGATATAGATAAGGAGAATCGAGTAGAGGTGACATCTCAAGTTTTTGTCATTTGTAATCTTTAATTTGACGAATTGGAGGCTAAGAGAAGACTAATACTAGTGTTTGCTTTTTGGTGTTATGAAAATAACAATAGAGGTGGTTGAGGGTAGTGTAGTAGTGAATGAGAGAGTCTAGTTGAAAGGATAAACTACACACTAGCTTATATTTCGGTATATACCGATCTCAATCCCGTAATCCCTAATACCGAATAACAATTGAAATTGAATCTCAATCCAAATCTCAAGAAATAATACGTGTATTCGGTAATACCAAATATTGATAAACTTACAGCCCTACCTCCAGTTGTACCAGGTCTCGGGCTTTCTCAACCATTAACCACCACTAAAGGCACCACAACAGAAAATTCAGTCCCATAACCAGACTGTCTGTTAGCCTTACATGCAGTACGTATTTCGTGCAAGCTTGAAGCGTTATTCTAAACCAGAATATCTAAAGTTCTAAACCAGAACCTCAAATCCCAAGCCACGAGGATCAGACATAAACTGACCAAGCCTGCCAAATAGTATTGCTTGCATTGCTGAAACGGGGCAAGTAGGGAGGTACATATTAGGGGTGGGCATCCGGTTCGGGTTCAACTCTCCGAACCGACCAGAACCGAAGCCGAACCGACCGAAACCAAAATTCAATTTGATCGGTTCGGAAATCGGAAGGCAGAAGCTCATGTTTCGGAAACCAGGGTCTGCCAACCGAACCCGAATTCCGATAGACCGAACCGAAAACCGAACTAAAATAATCAACTCATATTTTAAATGAAGCCCACTCTCTCACAACCCAAAAATGAAGCCCACTCTCTCACAACCCAAAATGACTGCCCAGACACCCAATTCCCCTCTCTACTGCAAGCCCAGCCCACTTACTAACTCTAAGAGCCCACCCTAAATTCCTAACCCTAATAGACTCCCATCTCTGCTCCTCCTCAACCCAATCTAACCCCTAGCAGCCGCCGACTAGAATCATCTTTCCCACTGAAGGTGGAATTTTCCCTGACCTCCGATCGCGACCTTTTTTCTCCAATTGCGACTTGCGGCTGACGACCATCGAAGAAGAGAACAAGCTGAGTTCTCCCTCTAAGTTGTTGTCCCTGTCTTCGGAGCTCGAATCAGCGGCGACGCCGCACTCTTGTAGTTGGAGGCGGAGAATTGAGCGGAGGCGAGCATGAGACAGATCTCGTCTTCTGCAGATTCTTCCCGGAGAGTGAGAGACACTGAGGAGGGAGATAGTGGCGGCGGAGGAGGGGGATAAGCGGAGTGAGTTGTAGAGGCGGAGATCGAGGGAGAGAGCGGAGATGCCAGAGAGATAAGTCGGAGACTGATGGAAGGAGAGAGTAGAGAGGCCAGAATCGGAGAGAGAGTTTGGTGGAGGGGTTGGTGGTGGTAAAAGGTGGAAGAAGTTGCAGAGATGGAGAGGTGGAAGAGGAAGAGGAAGCATGTCTTTTGGGTAGAGAGAGGAAGTAGCGTACAGAAAAAAGTGGAAGGCAGAGGAAGAAAAGAGGAAGGCAGGGGAAGGTTGTGGAACTTCAGTTTTGTCGGGATCCCGAACCGAACCGAAATATAACTCGGTTCGGCCAAACCGAACCGAATTATATTTCGGTTCGAGTTTGGTTTCACATGTGGAGAGATCGGGGGACCCGGTATGCTCATTTTCGGTTCGGTTTCGACCGAACCGAACCGATGCCCACCCCTAGTACATATGTTGCGGAAAGAAAGGTACACATAGGCGTTACCGGATAGTGGATGAGTTAGTTAGAAGTCAGTAACCTCCTCAAATTATTACATATAAAATTTGCAATAAATTTAGGAGATAGAGTAATCAGCAAGACCTTAACCCCCCTCTCCCAATTATCACGATTCAAGTCAGATAGAGTAGTCAGCAAAACCTTAACCCCTTCTCTCAGTTATTACGATTCAAATAAGTTCTCCTCATTCAACTTTCTAATTCTGCCACTGTTGCCTGGTTTAACAATCGTAGCATTCACCAAACCAGAAGGTGCTGATAGTAAACCTAGGCGACGATATCATTAGGGTTAATACGTTAGTTTGGCTCGAACTATACACAATTTTCTACTTTGGTCCGTGGTTTCTGAAATTGCTATCCTGCCCTGAATTATGTACCATACTTTCTAACTTGGCCTGAAGCAAGATTTGATCGTCAAATTGGACGGTAAACTGAGTTGACTGTTAGTCAATGATCAGCTCACTTGCCACGTCGGCGAGCACGGAATAAAAAAAATGATTTTTTTTTTGTATTTCTGTATTCATTTTCTTTTCTAATAATAATAATAAACAAAAAAAATAGAAAAGTAAATGAATACAGAAATTCAAAAAATAATTTTTTTATTTCGTGCTTGCTGACGTGACAGGTTAGCTGGTTATTGAGTTGACCGTCTAATTTAACGATCAAATCCAAATCCGTACCAAATTAGGAAGTATGGTACATAGTTCAGACCAGAATAGCTATTTCGAAAACCACAAGTCGAAGTAGAAAATTTGTATATAATTCGGACTAAACTAAGGTATTAACCCATACCATTACAACTGACTTACACACAAAGAGCGGCTCCCTTTACATCTTATCAACGGGGTGGTATGGTACAAGGACCACCTCCTCACCGCCCCGGCCAGCTTACAAAGACTAAACTTAAGCTTAAAGTGTAAGAAACCAAAAATAATAAGTCTGTACAAAATTTGGAATCCCCGGCATTACTATTCGTCGTCCTAAAATACATTATGCGTCGCCCTATTTTTTACCAAAATGACTCAAATATCCTTAATCAAGTTTTGTTTTTCCCGTTCCACATCGCACAGCCGCAGGTTGGAAACCCGTCGTCAGGGAGCTCGGGAAAATCGCCGCTGTAATTATCCAAAAATGAATATAGGCGACGGCAGTTTCTTCTTCCTCCTCCTTGCCTCCAGTTCCAATCGACTCTCATCACTATTTCCTATTATTCAGAGGACTTTACAGATCCGGATATGTTTCGTACCCACCGTTGGAATCGCCGGACGGTCAACCAGTTCGTCGCCTGGAAACATAAATAAAAAAACAAACCCAAATCCTCCTTCCTCCTTCGTTCCCTTCCTCTTGGCTCTTGCTCAGTGCCAACTAAAGAATCTGGCAGCATCAGGACAGTAGGGAAGTGGCGGTGGTCGGGTTGAGGTTTGCTAGGTGCTTGCTTGTTGTGATGCTAATAAATGAATTTAAGTACAAAAATAAAATAATGGACATGTATATATAAGATCATGACATCCAGTGTCTGTCTGTTTCCATTTTTTCTTGTCGGCGATAGGAATCTGGCAGCGGCAGCAGTGGACGGAGGACAGAGGAGTTCTGCGGCGGCTGGCAAGGTAAGGATTGTTTAGGTTTTGGTTAGAAATTGTGGCCAGAGGGTAAAAGGGTCAAATTGGTGCATTTAAGGATGACAAAATTTGAATTTTAGGGCGACGAATAGCTATTCAGCCCAGAACCTCCCCAAATTCTCTATTCCCTCCTTTTACTTTACCCTCACAACATTTCCCCCCGTTTTGTTGCAACAATTCATCACAACATTACAATGTTATTTACTTCACACTTTCCTCCTTATCTACTCCACAGTAATTTTCAGTAACGTGGTGAGTCTGGGCTTCTTGTATCGTCTCAAAAATAAAGAAGAACACACTACACTCACCGATGACAGCGCCATGCAGGCACCTGCTGCCCACGGCGGCAACTCGATCCTCAAATAAGGGAAGAACACCCCAGCAGCTATGGGTATCGCCACCACATTGTACACCATCGCAAACATGTAGTTCAAACGGATGCGAGCAAACGTTTTCCTCGACAGATCGATGGCCGTGATTACGTCCTCCAAGTTGTTCCTCATCAGCACGTAGTCGGCAGCTTCTATTGCTATATCCGTCCCCGCACCAATGGCCATGCCGACATCAGATGCAGCCAGGGCCGGGGAGTCGTTTATGCCATCACCAACCATGGCAACCGTGCTCCCGTCCTTTTGAAGTGCGCGGACCACATCGGCCTTGCCTGCTGGCATTACTTCTGCTCTTACATCTTTAATCCCAACCTGCTTTGGATGCAACGTGCTCTTAGCTCCTCTTCCAGATGATAAAAGTTTCTGGTGAGCCCATTTTTGGTTGATTTAAGATAAGGAATACATACCTCTTTGGCTACTGCACGAGCTGTCCGCCAGTTGTCTCCAGTGACCATGACTGGTTCGACGCCCATTTTTTGAAGCCCTTCTACAACGACAGCAGCTTCTCTCTTCAAAGGATCCGCAACTCCCAGAACGCCAATCAACTTGTCATCAAATGCAACAAGTATGCCCGTCTTTGCAGAATCTTCAAGTTCTACTACAAAACTCTCGGTAGCAGCTGAGATTTCAATGCCATTCTCAGCCATGAGCTTCCGGTTACCCACCTGCTCAGCCATCGTAACATATATCATACAAGAATATACTCAAAATTTTCTACTAGGTTCAGTTCTGCGGACTTCTATCAGAAGTAGAAACCAACACAACTTATTGCAACATCTCCATTAGCCTTACCAGGACTCGTTTGCCATCTATACAGCACTTGACACCCGTTCCAGGTAGTGCAGAGAAATCAGAGACATCCAAAAGCCACCCGGATATTGTTGAATCTTTATTGTGGGTTTCACCATCCTTTGTTGGAGAAGGCCCATCAAAGAAATGGAAGTGCCGTGCATACTCCACTATTGCTTTTGCCAATGGATGCTCACTGCTCGCCTGAACCACGAGAAAAGAGGGAAGCCCTCAAGGCATCAGTCATTAATTTTTACACATAAGATTTGGAAAGGAGGGAAAGGGACAGCAAAATACATAAGAATTGTTTCAGGCAGCCAGCTCATATTTTCATACTACAAGGATGTCAAAGAAAAGAAAATTACCTCTGCAGAAGCCACCCATCTGAGGAATTCTCCACGATCCATTGCTGTGAAAACTTTTGCAGTGGTGACTGTTGCTTTACCTTGAGTTAAAGTTCCAGTTTTATCAAATATCACGTAATTGATCTTTTGAGCCCTTTCCAAAGCATCTCCTCCTTTTATCAACACACCATGCTTAGCTCCAACTCCAGTGGCAACCATCACTGCTGTTGGTGTTGCCAACCCAAGCGCACATGGACATGCAATTACCACCACTGATATTGAAAACATGAGAGAGAAGACAAAGAAATTGCCATTTTCAGGAAGCCACTCTTCAGGATAAGCTCCTATTTTTCCACCAATGTACCTACAAAGAATTCATGAAAAATACTGAGCAAAGAATAGAGTGTTTTCCATTTACTGCCACTTAGATAATAAGTGATCAAGGCCTTACCAGCCCAATAATGTAATCAAAGACATGGCAACAACTGTAGGGACAAAAATGCTAGCAACCTGCCACAGAGAAAGAGATCTAACATCATGAACTGAAATCATTCATGAAACAATAACCCAGACTTCAGTTTCACCAGAAGCAGAAGACGAAAAAATTCAATTTATATAGTCAGGATTTTAGGAAAACTTTGGGAGGAAAGGGGAATAAGACCATAATCCTTTGTTAGATACAAGACGGGTATCATTTGATACACATCAGTTACCAAAACTATCATAACGTTTGCCACGAGAAAACTGAGCCAAAATTTGATACTCACAAAATCTGCAAATTTCTGAATTGGAGCTTTGGACATCTGTGCTGTTTCAACCAAACAAATTATCTGGCTCAGAACAGCATCCGATCCAATTTTAGTGGCCTTTACATGTAGCACACCATGTAAGTTAATAGTACCACCAATAACTGATGAAGTAGCTTCCTTGAGAACAGGCTCCGACTCTCCAGTTACCATACTCTCATTAACATAACTTGAACCCCATACAACAACACCATCTGCAGGAATTTTTCCACCAGGAATAACTTTTAAAGTATCACCAGGCTGAATCAGTAAGGCGTCTATTTCTCTTTCTCGAATGTTTCCACCTAATAACAAATTATATTAATTAATTCAGAGAATAATTATATGACTGAATACGCTGATTTACTGGAAATACGAACAGAATCAGCAAGACTGAGGAATGTTAAGAATACCTTTGTCTTTGTCAACCAGTAATGCAGTTGCTGGTGCAAGTTCTACTAACTTTTTGATGGCATCAGATGTTTTTCCCTTTGCAAGACATTCCAAATACTTCCCCAATAATACGAATGTTATCAACATGGAACTTGTTTCAAAGTAGGTAGGAGACCAGAACCCAGTGGCAGCGCCGTATAGAAGGGCACAAACAGAGTAGAAGTACGAGGCGGAGGTTCCAAGTGCAACTAACACATCCATATTGGTTGAACCATTTTTAAGTGCCCTTGCAGCTCCTACATAGAAGCGCTTCCCAATTACAAACTGAACCACACTCACCAATGCCCACTTCAACCAATCATCCATGATGAACGGTCCACAACGCCAGAGTAGCACAGAATATAGCAGTGGTATATGAGGGCATATCACTCTTATGAAAAAGACTGGAATCTGTAACCAATGGGACAAAAGAGAAAAGAAATGTTAACAAAAAAGCTTTGCTGCTGAATGAAAAAAAAAAAGAACAGACAAGCAGCACTCACACTGAAAAGCAAGCTGGACATGAAAAGTCTGAACATATTGGACGCTTCCTCATTATCTTTAGACGTCATTCTTGCATATGGATTGATAACGTGTAATTTGAATTGGCCATTGCTCCCTTCCTCGACCCCATCAACCAAGGATCTAGAGCTAATGACTTCAGGGTCAAAAAGAACTTCAAGTTCGGTGGATATCCTGTTGTAACGGAATTGACGAACGCCTCTTGATGTGCTAAGTATTCCTTCCAAAAGTTGTGCGTCCATCTCTGTCATTACTCCACTAACTCCCACTATGATTTTGTCCTGCTGACTGCTCTGTACAAGTGCCCCTTCGAAACCAGCATCTTCAATGGCATTCACTATGTCATTCTTATCAATTATCGTGGGATCATACTCAACTTCCCCTAAAGATGTGGCCAGCGCCACAACAGCCCTCTTCACACCAGGAAGATTTCTCAAAATACCTTCAACTGAGTTCACACAAGCGGCACAAGTCATACCCCCAATTGTGAACTGACCCACCAGGGTTTTACTGTCTGAATTTTTCTTCGTTGTAGTAGGTTGAGGCATAACCTCTGCATCAAACCCTGCATCCTCAATTGCATTCTTGACATCATCGTCCTGATATGAGAAGTGAATGGTAGCAATCAAAACTTCAGAATTGATTTCACAAACAAAATTCCTCAGCCTGTTCACATCATATCAGAGAGCAAAGAAAGCAGTCATAGCCAGAGCAAGAACTGAAAATGCAAGTCTATATAACATTCAACTTCGAATCGTATTTGGTGGGTTTTCCTCCCATATTCTGCCATGCCCACTTTAAACTCTAGAGTTTCTTACTTCGGGGACGTTTATCTGGCCATCCAAGGAGATCAAAATTGTGTACGGTAGAGTAGTTCACAGTATAGCCCTAAACCACATGCAATTACTTGCAAGACACAAATTTGAATGAAGCAACAGCATTAATTCTCATTCCCTCGTCATTAAGGAGCTGGAAGTCACTGTCGATTTAAAAAGAATAGACCAACTCCTCTTCTGCCAAAGTTCATCTGAACTTATCCAATGATCCATTAATCAGCAAGGAAAACGAAGGGCATAGACAGCTTCAGAAGGACTCCAAAGCAACACCAACTAGACCCGCAGTTTCGAATTCAGAAAGGAAACTAGCGTGCGTCTTCAAGGAAACGGAAAGCGAGGAGAAAAGGGGGAAAAAACAAGAAGAGTCCAAGTAGGCCAACCAACCTTGACCAAGCTGGGGTCAAACACGACATCGGCCCTGTTCTGAAGCAGCGCAACAGAGGCGGAGACAACGCCATTGACGCTCCTGAGAGCTGATTCGACGGAATTGGAGCAGGCAGCACAGGTCATCCCGGTAATCCTGACCTGAATCCTCCTCATCATTCCCTCTCCTCCTTCCTCGCCTTCTCCAGCCTCGATCACATCATCGGATTCCCGCTGTTCGTACGAGTCCAGGAGCCTGACGTCCTCCATGTCACCGGCATCAGCGTCCTGGCCGCCGGCGACTCGAGCCAGCTGCAGGTCTCTCGCGCCCGGCGACATTATTACCTGCCCCCGAGCAGGACCCAGTCTCGCTCGACAGGAGGTGGGAAGAAAGAGGGGAAAAGGCAACAGAAGAAATTGGAAAGAACAAAATCGAGAAGAAGAAGAAGAAGAGAGGAAAGGGGAAATAAAGAGATACGACAGATCTTTCAGCCGGTGAGAGAATACTGGATTGGAGTTGGAGGGAGACACAAAGAAACTCGAGAGATATATGGGGAAGACCAGCAATAAAATCAAATCAAATGTGCAAAAAACTCTTTATTTTTTAAAATTGTGCAAGAAATTTATAATCTCCCAAGTCCTAATTTATTAGCGCGTTTGTGTTCTATATATTCGGCTCAAAACACTTTCCTTTTTTTGCCCAATATGTTATGGGAAGAAATCTTTTATAATTTTTTCAGGATGCTAGTGTGAGAAGGGAACGTTTAACCAAAGGTTGTCAGCCGGCTTTATTGCTTTAACCACTTTGTCCGATTGAATAAGCGAGTTAAAAGGTTAAATGGTTTCTACTTTCAACTTTTTAATTTGATTGAGTTATGAAAAAATTTATTGTATAGATCATATAATTATAAATATAATTATAAATGATATAAAATCTCATCTAACATAATATAATATTATACTAAAATAATATATCGTACTTAAATTCAACATATAGTGAAAATTCACATACACTAATATAACATTAATATTCAAATATTCAACTTAGATTTCAAAGATAGAATTAGACTGAGAGGAAAACAAAAAAAAAAAAGACGTATTTCGCAAAGTAAAGGGGAAAATAATTATGTGTGACCTCCAACCTGATACCTTTGTAGTGGGTCCTGCAAGTGTGTGAGTCAGTTTTTTCACTGGATCAGAGTCAAAAAAGGTCGAACTTCGAGTTGACAACCTTGCGTTTAACTTAGAATTCAAACACAATGTTTTTATTTAAATATTTTAAGTATATTGTGTGAGTAATCAAATTATATTATGTGAAATAATCTACTTAATCTTCTAAAAATGTCTCTAAACCGTATTAATCTTCGTCTAAAAATATTCTTTATTCTCTATTTTTAGAATTAGATGGCTAGTGTGTAGTGTGGTTAGGAAATATGACGAATATTCGATAGTATAAGAAAAACCATTTTATCATGTAAAAATATAGTGTGGGTCGTTTGGGTGACTCACAATCCATCCACCATCCACCCACATAAGTGCGGGTAGGAGATTTATCAACCCGCAATCCACCCACTACTTGCGGTTCGAATTATTTGCGGATCAACAACCCGCAAATTAACCACCCACGCAGGGACGGACCTAAGGGTGTTTAGGGGTGTCCCGGAACACCCCTAAATTTTAGGAAAACGATTATCCAACTTTCGGTGGTAATTTACGTACGAACAAAAAAAATTATAATTGACAGTGAGGGACACCCCTGAAATTTGAAAAAATGATTATCCTACTGTCATATTTAAATTTGTGTATGAGAATATAAGTGGTAGGTTGGGTAATCAAATCTATAACACTATTCTTATTAATAAACATAATTTCCGTTAAACTACAACTCATTTGTTGTTCGATTTAAAACATTGTGTAAATAGTAAAATGTCATTCCCTATCTCTAATTATTTTCAAATCCTAACAATTAATAAACTAATTTCAAGCTACTCTTAATTTGTATTGATTTTATGGTTGTACGACAAGTGTTGAAAGAGTCTTTCAGCTTTGGGTTACATAAAAAACGAGTACAAATCGAATATGTGATCAGTTCGTGAATGATTGTTTAGTAGGATATATAGAGACAATTGTTTTAACACCGTAGACACCAAGTGTATTCTACAATTATTTCTGAATATGAAAACACATCATGAACTTTTTGTAACCTGTACCTGTACGAGTAAGGTATTTTCTTATTTACGATTTTTTATTTTGTTTATTTTATTTTATTTACAATTATATCTGCCACTGCAGTGCCCTCCCGTCGTTTAGATATCTCGTTTTCTTGTTCCTTTGATTGATCCTTCTTTTCTCGTCCAGTCGGCCAAGGTTTTGCAGAGCGTGAATTACCTTTATATCCTCAGACTGTACTGCTGAATTTGGTGAGTTGTACTTGTACTACTATCGTGTCGACTATGTGGGTCCCGCAATGTCCAAGGGAGCCGGTGTGGCCATCGCTTGCCGCCACCTTCATCTCCCGGAAGGCGCACCTAAATACTACCTAATTCATCCGTACACAACGACTTTTGATATGATTTTCTTGTTAGGTTTTCATTAATATGATTAATGATTAATCCACGAAATCCTTCATTTTATTGTATTAGTGGATTGGGTGCCCATGGCCGTCTTTTCTGAAAACCAAAATTCTTGCAGCTTGCAGGCAAACAATATCTAGTAAGTGTATAATTCTTAATTATGTATTCGTACATAATTAGATTTGGTCATTGAGTTTTAGTGAGGCTAGATTTAAAGAATGCGGTTAAATTTGTATTTTTTTTAATCAACTAGTATCTTCTTTGTTTTAACAATTAATTCGATTCCCATTATAAAAAAAACATTTAATTCCATTTAAAAAAAACAGTTAATTGTAATTTACAAAATGATATAAATTTGGATATATTTCAAGAGAGAGAATAGTGTACCACCAATTACCACTTCTTTATCACCGTCGTAACACATGATACCACTTTGTATCACCTTCGTTTTTTTACTCAAATTTTGAAAGATTTTCTACAGGAGGAATGAATTCATTGTGATCTACATGCCATCATCTCTAACGAGGAACATAGAAGACTTCTCTAACTACAAAATAAGTGTAACTAATAGGAAATTTCACTATGATTTTCCCACTACTTCCCGTTTAAATTTATTTCCCAATCTTACACTGCATGTGAAGCTGGTATCAAGTGAGGTAAACCAGTTTTTGTTCCTAGTAAGGTGGTTGTTGCATCCCGAGTCAAGAAACCACCATAACTTTTCTCCTTTACTCTCCTTAGCACCATCAGCTTCAACACTCGCCATTAGCATAAATCTTCATTCATATCTCCATATGATCTGTGCTTATTAGGATAAGAGCTAGAGTAGTGAGCCTGTTGTTGATAGGTATTCCACTATGGACATTCATTTATGAAATGTCAAAACTTGTGGCATTTGAAACACTCTGCAGTCTCTCTACTCCAACCTCTACCCTCTATCTTTTCCTCTACATGGCTGTCCTCTTCCACCTCTTCCCTCAAACTCATGACCAGTCCTCAGAGCATGGTTCACTCCTCATGCATTCTTCTTATGCAACTTATCTTCAACTACTATTAGTAAACTTTGGAGTGCAACCACTCGTAGCAATTTAATATCTTTTGATTCTTCAATAGAACATACCCAAAAAAATAATTTTTTGGTTAGAGTTCTGAGAATCTTTTCAATTATGTGAACATCAATTAAATTTTCTCCACAAATCCTCACCGAAATAGCCATTATCATAACCCTATCAAAGTATTCAATTATGGTTTCACTTTCTTCAATATACAGAAGCTCAAAATTCCTTCTTAGAGTATGCAATTGAGCTTTGTGGCCCCTAACACTACATTGATATTTCACTTTCATTCAATCTCGCAATTCTTTAGCAATTCCCTTTTTGAATTGCTGACAACTCCTTTCCTGCAACATGTTCTCTGAACCTAGTACTCACCACCTTCTAGTATTCCTTTTTCCATCATAAGGATCCAATATTCAAAGTCACCATCAAATTTTGGTACGCACACCTGTGAAAAACGACTTGATTAACTCATTTCTTTCTCACAATCTCATAGCTTAGCACTCACCCTATGTCCCCTTTTGCTGATTCTCACAAATGAACTCGTGTTTTCCATAATCATCCACGTTCACTCTATATGCAAATGTCACTCACACTTGCTCATAAATTCTCACACAAATCAATATGGATACATCTTGCACAAAGATTTGATACAAATATGAAAGCTCAAAATGAAGGGCAGTCTGATAGTTTATTCAAGTTTAAATAAACAAAGTTAAGTATATGATTCTCTTCCTAACTAATCGGCCATATCCCAATAACTTATTCCCATGAGCCTGGAGAAATTCGCCATAAATAACTGACCTTGACTCTAACTACTTAGCTGAAAACTAGCTTACCACTAACTTCTGCAACTAACCAAAATGTCTAATCAAAAAAACTTTAGGTACTACAATATAAAAAGCCAAATAACAGAGTTTATTCAAATTCAAACTCTTTCTACTTGGCGTCACCTTCCTTTAGTTATTCTTCCTTCCACCGACATGGGTTCAATTCTTCCTCTCAACATTTACATCCATAACCTTACATGAGTGTATATATCATAATTAAAGCACCTCAAGAGTATTTTCTTTTTTGACAAATGCAAGCTCGATTCTTTTTTTTATGGAACCTGCTATTCTTTATTAATCAGAAGACGTGGTTACATTATCCAACCTTAGTTGGTCAATAAGGAATATTGGAGTTCTTTGTGCCCATACCTTTGGTGAGTCCAAGTTTGTTTCAATTTGTGGCTTCATTTTCTTGTCTCCTCACATGCTACCTCATTCCCCTTCTTGATCCCTCAAGAGACATCTTATGCTTCGATAGATGGTACCCAGTTATATATGAATGCATTATGCTTCCTTCAACTTTTAGACTATATTAAGGGAATCCATTTCTAAAACCAGATTATGGAGATGAAATAGTTTAGGCAGTCGTAAATCAAATTCAGCTACTAAAGCCCCAGCGATCTCCGCCTCCCACTCCCCTTGAATCTTCTGGGTTGCTACAAAAAGGAATTTTCCTTCATTATTTTGTATAACTACTCCCAATCCAACTCCGCCTTCCTGTCAAACACATACATCCATGATAATCTTTACGGTGACATGCATGTCATGGTGATTTGCACTTTCGGTCGACCTCAGTTAGGATTAGGTCGACCTCATTGAGGATTAGATCGATCTTAGTTAGGATTAGGTCGACCTCATTTAGGATTAGGTCGACCTAATCTGTTGTTTCAGTGTAAAAACAATTTCATGGTGTCTACTTTGGAGATTCATATCATACAATTGGCTAGATGGAAAATGAAGATTAATTGCTTGTTTTGAAGCTGGAGTGTCCCTCTACATATTAAAGTGATTAAGAGCTCGATAAGAAGTCCAGAAGACCATTTTTGAACCTGATCAAAAGGCTATGCCAAAACTGGGAAACTGCCTGAAAATGGCTAAGTTTGGAAACGTGTTTGTGAAGCCTACTTTGGAGCTCAATTCGAGAAGCATGAATGCGAGTCGAGTCCAGGGTACTCTACCACGTTAAATTAGGTATGTTTTTATACAAATTCAAGGCATTGGATGAAAGATTGGATATCTTTGGAGCTCAGATAGTAACTCCCTTAAAAAATTATTAATTCAATCCATTTAAAATTCAAATGAATAGGTGATGATTGAAAAACTATAGTTTAAAAAATATATATTTTATATTTAAAAATTTGGTACCTAAACTTCTAATTTGAATGTAAAATACTTTTCAAAAAAATTTCTTGTATAAATATGTTGGGGTAAATTTCAAGATTGGTCACTAAAATTATTAAAAACGTTCATGTTTAGTCACTAAAAATATTTAATTCTATTCGTGATCACTAAAATTAGTTAAACATGTCAAATTTAGTCACTCTCCATCCAATTCCGTTAACTTTGTCTGATGTGGCAGTCAACCTTATAGTTGACTGTTAAATGTGTGATGTGACAATAAAAAAATTTAATTTCTTAAATTTCTAGCTCATTTGCACTACAATTAAAAAAAATTCCCAGGCTCCACTAAATACCAAATCGTCTCCTGCTTTCAAGTTCCAACTGGGATGAGTTAGCATGGTTACTTAATTTTTAGTAGTCACGGGTGGCTACCAAGATCTCCACCCTTCATTATCTCTATTTTAAGCTATTTTTAAATTAACGATAAAGATTGTAATAAGGGTAATTTTGGAAATGAAAAGTGTCACACCTGATTACTCTATATATTGTACCCAAACTCTAATCCTACTGCAACTCACCCACCCTCTTCCGCTGCATCTCGCCGGCCGCCGCCCCTCCCACGCCATTCTACCACCACCCTTCCTCCTCTGCTACCTCCCGCCGCCCCAACCCTCCTCCATTCCTACGACCTCTCTCTCACTTAGCGGCGGAGGTACAAATGACGGCCTCCTCCATTTACAAATGACGGCCTCTCCATTCCCACAACCTCTCAATCTAGCAGACTAATTTCCATGACCTCCTCCATTTACCATTACAAGGTCTCCCCTCCTCCCTCTCTCTCTCTCTAGGAAAGGCTCTAGATCTGGATTTACTTTTTTGGTACAGGTTTATTTGTTTCGTTTTATGAAATGGTAGTTTTGTTTTTCTTAATGGTATTGATTTATTTCTACAATGGTATTGTTTTGACTTTTGTAATGATATAGATTGTTTATATTGGTAGTTTTAGTGTAATGGTATTGTTTTTCCTAATGGTATTGATTTATTTCTGCAATGGTATTGATGTTTTCCGAAATGGTAGTGGTTCTAGCGGATTGGTATTAATTTAAATATGCAATGGTATTGATTTTTTGTGAAATGGTATAGATTTATATTGGTAGATTGTTTATATCGGTAGTTTTTGTGTAATGGTATAGATTTATTTCTGCAATGGTATTGATATTTTTCAAAATGGTAGTGGCTGTCTAATGGATTAGTAGTAATTTCATGTTTTTTTTTCTTCTGCAGAAAGATTGAGAAAAACAAGGAAAGTGGATCTGGCTGGAGATTATGGAAGTGAGAGAAAGAGAGAGAATTGTAATTAATAGATTCTTGTAACTACCTAAAATGTAATTTATTTAAAAATTTAATTAATATAATTTATTTTTCATACCCAATTTACCCTTAGTAACAACGGTGATTACTACTTTACTACTTTTGCAGTAATCACCGTAACCTGTCCCGTTCCAACTCATTGCCCACTAAAATTGTTAGGCATTTCCGGTGGTGGCAATCTCCAATTGCGACGCGGACGTATTCATGATGGTGTGGACCAATCTCGAGGAGCGGGTCGTGCCGCCTGAGCCGTAGTACTGCAATTTCAACACAGGGGCGGAAATTTAAAATATTAGAGAATTTTTTTATTTTTAATTGCCACATCACACATTTAACGGTAAACTATATGAGTTAATTGCCACATCAGACAAAGTTGATAGAGTTGGATGGAGAGTGACCAAACTTGACATGTTTTACTAAATGTAATGACCACGAATAAAATTAAATATATTTAGTGATCAAACATGAATGTTTTTAATGATCCCAGTGATCAACCTTGCAATTTACCCAAATGTTCTGTGAGGTAATTTTAGTATCTAAAATTTTCAATTATAATAGTCCAAAAAATTTAATGATCACTTGGATCGATCAATCCACAATCCAATCAATGAATCTACCATCTCTACCAAGAATTTGTCAATGCTCCCATCTGAGTAATTAGCAAGAAACCATCACATACGTCATGTTGACCACTAGTAATTTGGAATTCACAATAAAATTCTTTTCAGTTTTATGTAGGTCGTACGTGAAATTCCATAGACCGTATATATGCTTCACACAAGATGATGGCAATGGTTGAACTCGCGCGGATACGAGTCTCGATAGATTGACCCATTTTTATATATTTTGTGAAGAAGATATTTATGTTTTAAAAATAAAAGAAGAGAAATTTTTTCATAAATGAAAATAGAAATTAGGTAGATTAATTGAGTCAAATTAGTAAAAAAAAAAAATAAAGTCTTGCATTTATCTAAAGTGTGATTGGATCAAATTATGAGTTAAGATTAGTTAAAATAGTAGAAATAAAATTAATATTGAGACAAAATCGTGGAAGAACGAGTCAAAAACAAGATGAGACATGATAAAAGTAGTACACATACCTAGGAGTGGAAGTTTGTGCGGTTTGTGGATAACTCGCAAATCGCACCAACCCGCACCCATTGTGGTTAAACATTCCCACAAGTTGTGGATAGTGGGTTGGGTATGGGTAGTAAAATAATAATTTTTGTGGTTAGTGGTTGCCTACTATCCATCGCGATTAACCCAAAAATCCACAATAACCACACTAATTATTTATTTACTGAATTAATTTTATTATATAATAGTATGTGAAAAGTGGGAGGCTAAAAATTAAAGTAGCCACCAAAATCGAAGACGCACCTAATTAGTTTTATGTGAGAATATTTTTAGTTTATAAAACACTATAATGGAGAGAGTTGAGAATAATCAATTCATTAAAAGTAGACACCTTTAGTAAGTTATTTATATATGTTTTTGCTTTTGTGTGAAAGAAAATACAAGATCATATTTAATTGTCATATTCCACCCCTAGTCG
This sequence comes from Linum tenue, assembly GCA_946122785.1. Taxonomy (NCBI): domain Eukaryota; kingdom Viridiplantae; phylum Streptophyta; class Magnoliopsida; order Malpighiales; family Linaceae; genus Linum; species Linum tenue. The sequence continues at coordinate 26,875,399 of CAMGYJ010000003.1, forward strand.
GTGAAATATGTAATCCCAGCTCCCTGACACAAAAGTAAAATATTAAACTCGAAAAGAAAAAAAAACTAAACGTTGAGTAACAAACACTATAGTACTTTAGCTACGAATAACAAATACGTTAGTGGCGGCCTCAACTCAATGCTTGCAAAGATGAATTTCTGCGGTAACCACTGCGGTCCGGGTTGTAGGTAGCATAATTATAAATTTGTGGGTGTAAGTACCCGCAAAATCTGGAGCGGGTAACCACACCCAACCCCTACACATACCCACCTCACAATACTAAGATCGAATATTACCCGCCTAAGCACGAATCTAATCGAGTAGGCGTGTTTAAATTGTCGTCACTAATCTTCATGTGAACCTGACCTCTGCCAGTACCAAATCAATTGGTGTGAAATAGACATCACACCAATATGATTATATTGGAAATTCACCACTATCCGCATGAGGTGTTGCTGCAATTGGCCAAAACCCATTTCATATTGATGAACTTCCTAATTAATTTGGTAGAAATATAAAATCACATTGCCCATGCCAAAACAATGATTGTAAAAAAACAATGATTGTAAAACCGTACCGAAAGTTATACTAAAAGATAGTGGTAGAGTATCTTGTGCTCAAATCACGGTTCAACCGTGGTCAACCATTTTGTATCGCTAAAACCATCTACCATTTGAACTCTGATATTTGATACTTCTAATCCAACAAACCGGTACGATAGGTTTCTAAATCATCGTGCCAAAGGCAAAGTGAGTGCATAGTGCTTTCAAAGCAAAAATTAATGCAAAAGATGCATGATATGGCTCTCGTTAGTTCCGTGTGTGGATGATACGAAATGTGAGGTTAACAAAATGCAAACGGTTGTCTTTTGTATTACGGAGTGCCTTAAGTATATGGCCTTCAAAAGAAAAGAAATGATGGCCAGCAACAATGTTTCCCGTTGCATGATTCTTCTTCAAATTCGGAAAAACTCTTTCAGTTTCAGGCTGCTTCCTTTTACCTTTCCCCGAACAACGAGAAAAAGGGCATCTTGCAACCGCAAAAGAGTGTTGCGTAAAGTCTTAAAAGAGTTGCAACATCTTAGCGCAACACTTTTGCTAGGGTTGCTTATAGTGGGTAGGGGTGGGCAAACGGTTCGGTAAACCCGAACCGAACCGAAATTGAATTAAACCGAATCGAAACCGAATTAATGCTATTCGGTTCGGAATTCGGAAGGAAAATATGGATAGTTCGGAAATCAGGGTTCTTTCAACCGAACCAAATTTCCGACCGAAAAACCGAAATACTATAATTGCAAGCTCCAAATGGTGAATTTTTATGTTTGTAGTTGTTTTTAGACTTAAATATTTGAAATGTTTTATGACTTATGTGTTGAAAAGTTTGATTTTATCATTGATGATGCATATAATTGATATTTATTGTTTATATTAGGGGTGAAAAATAATTTAAAAGTGAGAAAATACAAGTAGCTTCACAAATTTGGTTTTGGGTGAAAAACCGAACCGAATTATAATTCGGTTTAAACCGACCGAACCGAATTATAATTCGGTTCGAATTCGTTTTGAAGTTTGAGAGAATTCGGGGAACCGGTATTCATAATTTCGGTTCGGTCGAAACCGAACCGACCGAATGCCCACCCCTAATAGTGGGGGTTGCAAAAGGAATAAAAAACTATTTTTTTCATTTTTTGCAACTAAAATAAACAATACCACTTTAGGAAACACAGTTTAAGAATATAAAAAATGAATTTTTTTAATTTTTTGCAACTTTTAAATTTTATATGTGACGAGCTAAATTGTCACAAATGACTATCTCAATTGTAACAATTTTGTTTGTTACAAATACTCATATTTGTGAGACAATGTTTTCGTTAATAGTGATAATTTTTTTGACGAGTTAGTGACGACATGTAAATAACAAAGGTGACATGTTTAATTGTCACCAACCTTCGTCATGGGTGGCCAAAAAATTGTCACAAATAGTGTTTTTTAAATTAAATGGATGATCTAGGTATGGTTTGGTTGTCACTTAAGTTAATATTTGTGAGGATTTATAATGTCACATATGCAACCCCATGGTGACGAATCAATTTCATAGGATGGTGCAAATGAAAATCCTTCTCCTATATTTCTACATCCATATGCTACTCATCCGATTCGTATTCATTCTCAGGACACTTCGAGTGTGTCTCTTGTAACGACCTGATCTTTTTCGAAAACCAAACCATAAGTGAAATCGAAAACCCGTTACTCCGGAGCATCCCAAACCACTTATAAAATAACAAACTGACATTATTTAAGAATTTTAAACAAGAAGCCTCAACACTTGGGCAAAATCTCAATCTCAAACATTTAAAACAACTTCACACAAAATCTTGAACCTTGAATCTCCAGTACATAAACTCATAATCATGAGCAAAATAATTAAACTAAATCTAGCTCTAACTCCTTGCTGTTTTCCCTGAGGTCTCGTCCATGCTGGTGCGGCAGCTTGCCTCGCCCTGCCTCTTCTCGGGATCCGCCTCCGCTAACCCCTCCTTAACCTGGTGAGTGAGAAGGGGTCAGTCTTGTCGTTACTTCCTAAGGTCTTGCCCTAAGCAACCTCCTTACTAAAACACGTTATTAGCGTTTCCTTTCCTTAGATGAAAGTCGTTCTCACTTTCATCCTTAATAACTCATTTCAACTTTAACTCATAGAGGTTCTCAACTTTTATCCTTAAATCATAGAAGTTTCTACTTCCATCCTTAACTCAAGCACATAAACACTAGGACCACCGCGCTACGTCTCGCCGTCCGGTTGCATACCCAAACTCGACAATGACACTGCGTTACGTCTCGCCGTCCAGTCCATGCCCGGTCAACTACTGCGTTACGTCTCGCCGTCCAGTAGTGACCCCAAAATACTCGATCAACTGCTGCGTTACGTCTTGCCGTCCAGCAGTGATCCGACCATCTACTGCGTCCAGTAGTGGCCCAACCGCCTGGGGGTTCATTACTTAACATCATCCATACACATTCACACATACACAAGCACAACGCGTGCCTCCACCTTAAGTAGGCGGTGGGATGCCTCGAACACATAATCGCGCTTACTTGAAAATAACAAACATGATTGAATTAAATGACATAAACTAAAAGACCTCGACGGAGATTTTACTCCCTTTACACTCACCTTATCTTCAAACGAGCTGAGTCGATGTCCCACCATCTATTGTGAGTTGAACCTTAGCCTCTTTGAAAACTCATAAGTGCTCGTAGTGGCCACGTTCGAAACAAGTATTTATGCTGTACCTTTAAATCTCCAAAACCCAGGCCATTTCGTGACCCAGTTCCTGTCGTTCAGGAGCCAAAAACAAAATCATGTAACCGTCTCATAATATTCCACCGCGAGCCTAAATCCTTATTGGTAAAATCCTACTGAACGAGTGTTTTCATGGCTAGCTCCATCTAACTTCAAAATTCCCAAATATAGCCTTCCATCTTTTATTATGGCTACTTTCTTCCTTACTATAATTACTACACCAACCTCTTCCATCTCTTATCTCTAGCTACTGAGAGCCACGTACCAATTAAGTAGTTAGACAACCATGAGACCCATTTTAACGTCCAGTTAAAATGGCGACAAGGCTAAGTCCATGATTGTATATACAACTTCCGTAGGATCCACATTTCCATTATCACTTTAACTTATAAATAAAGTGCAGGTGGATGGAGTAGCGATATATAACTCATACCTTGACCGTTAAGCCAATTCAGGTGGCCGGCTACCTCATCGCCAATTTGGTCCACTTGTCGCGATTACAGTTCCTTTCATGCCGGCCTCCAATATATATCAAAATCCCCAAACCGCCCTCGTCGATATCGTCGATCCCATCACCTGCGTCTACCGAACTGATAATCTTTCCCACCAAGCCACGTATATGATTTTTTTTTTGTCAAAAGATAAGATATATTAATCGAAACAAAGAGATAGTTACATCCTGGATAACAGCCAGGCCCTGAAATCAAAAGAACGATTTACAGACGGGTACAAAGAGAGGGCCTTTCTAGCTACCGAATGAGCTACCCTATTGTTCTCCCGACCTACAACCCGCACACTAAACCCCGGATGGGCCCGAAAATACAGGCAAATCTCTTCTAAGATAGCCCCCAAATGACTGTCGCTCGTATCAGCTTGATTAATCTTGTCAATAGTGACCTTCGCACGTATATGATTTCCATGACCAAGATAAAGCCACGGTAACTAAAAGATGCAGTCTATAAATCTGGCTTTACCTCGACTAGGAAGCCTCTTGGTTGGTCGTGTGTTCTTAGCCTTATGCCGACCCCTTTCTGTCCATGTCATTCGCCCTCTTGACTTGAGTGGTTCAAGGATATATTTCTATGGAAGCTCCGGATTAGGTCGACGTCGGAGCAGCTCCCACCGTTCCATGGTTCGGTTATCACCATCGCTATCATCGCCCCCTTTCATCTCCTCCCCTTCCCGGCGCACCGACTCATAACCCTTTTAAACTCTTAACCCTCCCTCAAGAATCCCACCGTTACATAAATTATAATCATGATAACAACTATCATCTTATTTAACGTAAAGCCAATTGCTTTATCTATCTAACGCCTAATTAAGTTGGTTATCATAATATAATTATTGTTATCATGAGGGAGAGGCAACCATGGGGCTAAGTTAGGGTGCATAACCATGGGTTATGCACCTATCAATAACCAAATATGGACCCTTCATTTAGAAAATCCAGATCTAAGGATGGAGAATTAAAGACCATTTTTATTTTCACTAGCTTTCTTAATTAACTCATATCTTTTTCGTTTTAACTCGGATTTTAATTTTTTTTGCACAGATGGAACGAGTTCACCGTGCTCTACAAAATGAGATCAATTTTCAATATTTTTTGAGGAAAAAAAATTATGGCCTCTCGGTACCAACTGCATATCATATGGTATCTTCTTCGTTTTTAATTCGTTTTTGAAAACGTTTGCACAGCAGGGACGAGTTCATTATGATCTAGTGGATCTACAAATTTCTGGGTGAACAAATTACAAGACCAATAAATACCACACAATACCATACAATACCACCCTGGTACAGGGTGGTATCTTATGGTATACAATGTTAAAAGTCGTAAATGACAATTAATATACTTCTACTATCATGTATTCAACCATCCTACAGTTTTGGTTTGTGTCATACCACCATGGTACGCTTTTCAAACCATAGGTATGCTCTTATTTCAATACCAGTCAATACCATATGGTATAGACTGGTAAAAAATGACTCAATTTTTTTTTGTTTGAAAAATATATCAATTTGTTATATTTTTTAAGAGAAAAATTCAGACTTCTCGTTACCAACTCCTTATTATATGGTAACACTTTTGTTTTTAAGTCTTTTTTGAAACTATTTGCACAGAAGGAATGAGTTCATCATGATATATTGGATCTACAAATTTTCGGGGGAAAATACAGGACCAAGAAATAGCACCCCATACCACCCCTGGTATAGGGTGGTAATTGGTGGTAAACAATGGTGAATGTAGTAAATGAAAGTTGTATATTTCTAATATCATTTATTCAACTATCCTACAGTCTGGTATGATCTTATTTAATACCAATCAATACCATAAGGTATAGACTGATAATAAATCCTTAAAATTTTTTCGTTCCAAAAATATATTACAGTGGATATATTAAACGAAAAATAAATTGCCTTTAATTCTCACCCCTTAGATACACTTTCTCGGAAATCATGATAAATCCCTTTCTATATGAAGTATGTGTTCACTTTTACCAAAATATTTACTTGCACAGATTGATAAAAGATTTTTCATAGATAAAAGTTCACAGATGAAATTACCCCTCATGATATTTTGCAACTAATTTGCTAATATGTTGCATATAATAGATAAGATGCAACACATAACTAATTTGCGTTGTGTATACTATCTAATTTGCAACTCCAAAAGAAAGATTTGTCAATAGATATCTAACATAACACTTTTAAATAGTGTTGCAATCGAGGTGTTGTAAAAGCTCTATTTTCTCATAGTACCATCTTATCTTTATGGGTCAAAAGCTACCAATGGGATAGTATATACTAGATTTTGGCCCGACCGATAATTCTCTTTTCTCTTAATTACATATTCATCTCTTACTAAAATATGTTCCTTATAATTATAAAAAAATTAAGACAATTCAACAACTTAGTGAAAATCTAAAGCAACAAAACTAAATATAAAATTATAATTTCAAGGAAATTTTTTAATTCCATATGAGCTAAACTTATGAGGAAATAAACCAAACAATGAAGTCAAAAGTTACTGTCCAACCATGTGAGTTATTTCTATAGAAAAGAGAAAATTAGCTTTTTTTACAAAAGATAATCTTGCATATTGATTGAAATGATAGATCATTACATTCTGGAATGAAGTCAGGTTATAAAATCAAAGATACGATACGTAGTCAACTACAATGAAAGAGCCTTTCAAGCCACCAAATGGGCTACCATATTATTACTCCAACCTACAAATCGCACATTAAACCCTATGTGAACAGCCAAACGGTGCAAGATTTCCTCTAGGATGGCCCCCGTGCGATTATGACAGACATCAACATGGTTTATTTTGTCAATGATCACTTTGGCATCGCCTTCCAATCTTGCCTCCGCGAAACCGTTTGCCAAACACCATAAAATGGCCTCCAGAGAACCAGGAGCTCGACTACCATAGGATCATCAATCTCAGCAAATTGCACACCTTTCGCCGAAAGGACCTCCCATCCTCGTTTTTATAATCATTACCCCTGTAGAGTAGGACTCACTCTTCGCCGCAGCATCCCACATGCAGACTACTGAATTAGGGTTCCCGCCACTCAAGTAACTCAATTGTGGGATGGGTGACCGCACAATGCTGTTAGTAGGCAAACTAACCCACTCCTGATGTTGTTGATGAAATTGTAGCATCAAAGCTGGGATCTCAAATTTTTTTCTCTCGAAGACAACCCAATTTTTTGACAACCAGATCCTCCAAAGGACCGCAACAACCACCATAAATAGTTGTGGTTGATGGATAAGTAACATTAACCTTTTTAGGAACAGCGAAAAAATGTGACGAGGCAAACCTTGCCCAAGATATTCAAGACCAGAATGATCCCATATAGCCCTAGCCACCGGGCAATCAAGAAACCGATGTTCCAATTGTTTTCGACTCCGCCCAACAAACTGGACTTCTGGGAAGCACATATACCTCTTTCTCAATAAGGGCTTCCATCGTTGGGAGGATCTGGTGGAATATTTTCCATAAAAACACCCTAAATTTGATTTGGAATCTGGGCTCCCCACAAACGTATCCAACTAGGCCTATCCATCCAACTCGTCGTGGGACGCCATTGACCAACCTGTTTATCCAACAGGACAGCTAGATGGTAGGTCGAGTGAAAATCCATCGCACCTATCATACCAGATCAGCCTATCCTCAATATCCCGATGAGGAAGAGGGATTGCTTTGATGACATGACAAGTTTCCAGATCAAACCACTAGCTGACTTTACTATCACACCATCTCCCCTCCCTTTGGCAAATCACATCCGCCACCTTAAGATCACCACTCTCTGGTAACACCTCGGGATTATATACGGGGGTATGAGGGTGTAACCGAGGAATCCAATTAGAATGAAGCAATGAAGCCAGCTTCCTATTGTCAACCTGCCACCGAAGCCCTTTCACTAACAACCAAAGCAGTCAAAATAGGGATTTTACCTAAAATTGAAAACTGGGGTAAAATCGGAATCGTAGAATCGTAGGATTTTAAGTACCATATAGAAATTAACATATAATAATATTAATAAGATGAATTATTAATAATACAAAGACATATAACATCTAAAATGATAATTTTCAAGATTAATGTTCCAGAATCATCATTTTAATTGTTATTTGATGTGTAACTCAAAATAATTTATGAGAAAGGGATAGAGCTCATGGGGTTTGAATCTTGTTTTCATGTTGTGTTTAGGTAGTTTAACTCAAATTAGTATTCCGACATCATCTACTAAGCATGATTGAAAACTAAGAATAAGTGAACTCCAATAAAATAATTAATGTCATTGATTTGGTACAAATATATTCATTAATCAATTAATTTATTAATAATGATGTTAATTCTTACGCATTTATAATATTATTACAACGGTTTTACCGATGAGTTAAACAAGGGAAATTGAAAGGGGTTGACCGAACCCTAATTTAATTTTTTTTCTTTTCAAATGTTCTTTTAATTGAAAGGGGTTGACCGAACCCAGTCATTGGCCTTTCTGCCGAAACAGTTTTGCTTCTTTTGAATTGTCTCAAACCGCATATTTTATTCACATAGGATCAAAATCCCGATTTTGGTACGATTTTACGATTTTAACGATTTTAATCCCGATTTTGAACGATTTTAAGGTCCAACGATTTTATAGTAAAATCAGGATCGGAATCCCTAAATAAAATCCTAAAATCCTACGATTTTACGATCAAAATCCCGATTTTGACTGCATTGCTAACAACTGTCATCCATACAGGATACTCTGCCATCCCCAAGATGGACGAGATCGCGAAGTTGCAGTGAGGAATGACCCCGTTGGAAAATATTTCCATTTGTAAACCTGGGCATAGAGCGACTGGGTTCGTTTAGGATACGAAATCCAATCTTGGCCAAGAGCGCCTGATTAAAACGCCCAAATTGTTGAAACCCCATTCCACCATCATGTTTACTTCGTCACATAATTGGCCAGGACATCCAACGAATCCGGTAATGGCCAGCCTCAACTCTCCACCAAAACCTGGCTACATGTCTGTTTAAGATTCGACAGAGAGAGAGAGTTTGAAATAGGACATGACATGTAATGGCAAAGCTGAAGCCACGGATTTAATTAGTGTCTCCTTGGCTGCCCAAGACAAGGGCCTTTGCAGCCACCCTACAACCGTTCTAATAACTTTTCTTCTAGAAAACGAAAGGTGGGCATTTTGGACTAGGCTATGAGAGTGGGCAACCCTAGATATTTATCCTGGACCCTGAGCTAGCAAATCTTGGTTCGAGAGGGATATATTCTTGCTAAAGTAAACAACCAATTTTTTCAAGTTAACCCTTTGGCCACTGAACTCCTCACACTCATTTAAAACCTCAATTAGGTTCTCACATTGTTGTACAAAACCCCTGAGGAATAAGTAAGACTCGTCGGCAAAAAACAGGTGAGAGATCCGAGGAGCACGGGGGAAACTTTATCTCTTCTAACTTCCCTTCTGAAATGGCCTTTCTAATGAGAGCCACAAACCCTTCTGTGCATATGACGAACAACAAAGGGGACAAGGGGTCTCCTTGATGGAGACTTCTTGAGGGTTTGAAAAACCCATACGAAGTACCATTCATAAGGGCTGAAAAAGACGACGAGCTAAGGCCTTCCGGGATCCAGTGTCTCCAAGTAGGGTAAAAACCCATCTTTTCCAAAACTGCAAGGAGAAATGGCCACTCGACTCTATCATAGGCATTTTTCATGTCAACCTTTAAATCCATGTACCCCTTCTTACCTCGGGTTTTGATTTTCAAATAATGCATTAGCTCGTGTCCTAATAGGATATTCTCCACTATTTTTCGTTCTTGGATGAAAGCATTTTACCCCTCCGAAATGATTTGTGGTAAGAATTGGGCAAGTTTGTCGGACATGATTTTGGCTATAACTGTATATACAAATTGGCATAAACTTATCAGCCTAATCTGTCTCATGCTCTCCACATTATCAACTTTAGGGATCAATGTCACCCAATTGTGATTAAAGCTGCGTAAAATCCTACTCGTTTTAAAGAAAAAGTAGACAGCTTCAACCACAGACTCTCGTACAATGTCCCAAAAATATTTCAAGAACTTCCCAGTAAAACCATCAGACCCCGGTGCCTGCTTAGATTCTATAGAGTATATCGTTTTACGAACTTCACTAGGAAGAAGTTCTACCATAAGGCTTGCATTCATTTCATTTGTTACTTTATGGGGGATCGGAAGATCAACATCCCGGGCTTTCATGTTTAGCACTTGGTTCTCCAAGGCGAAAAGAGTTTTATAAGATTCTATGGCAATGTGTGCCTTTGCTCTCTACTTAGTGATGCATTCCCCACTATTATTCCTTAGCCCAGTCACAAAGTTCCATTTTCTTCGACCCCGCGTCACCGTATGGAAGTACGATGTATTCTTGTCGCCCTTATTAAGCCAACGGGCCCTCAACTTTTGCTGTCAGTAAATCGTATTCTACTGCCGACTTAAGTCAACTTCCAAAATCCTCACCTCATCCCAGTTAATAGGGTGAATTTGTTTAATCCGATCTATCTCTAGTTGGAGGTGTTGATGTTTCGTAAGGAATCAGTAGTTGCCGCCCTACTCCAATCATAGAGTCAATGTTTGATTTTTTCAGTCATTCCTAGAGCATGTACATAGGTGACCCCTAGATTTCCTCCTGTCGAACATAAGTCACCAAAGCCCTGAATTCCGGATTATCCATCTAACGAGCATAAAATCTAAAGACGGGGTTTATCTGATAGGAGCAGAGCTCTGTGATATGATCTCTGATTCGTGAAATGTTCGACTTAAGTGTCTCGGTACCTATCAATCTAGGATTGTGAACAAAGGGCTCGATCGAGTCTCTCACAAATACACGCTGGACTCATTCGTTTGTTCGTCCAAGTGAATTGATCACCTTGGTACCCTGGATCATATAGTCCCAAATCATGCACGAAATTTCGTAGATCTATAGAGTAGGCAACATTCCAAGGGTTACCACCATCCTTTTCATTCTCATGCAATGTAGCATTGAAATCACCTATTATCACATAGGGTAATTGGATTTCTTCACAAATGTTCAAAGTTGAGCCAATTGACTGGCTCTTATTAATTCATTACAACTAATGTAAACACAAACCACAACATACGAAAAATCGTCTTCATTAATTTGAACACAAATCGAAAAGTTGGAATGAAAAAACACTGAAGCCTCAACTCCGGGGGACCAAGCTACAACGAGACCGCCAGTTACATTAACAACATCAACAAATAAACAATCAGAAAGATCAAAACCTAACCCCCGCATTCTTCCGGAGATTACTCTCCGGCTCGATCTTGTCTCTAAAAGGAAGACAAGATTCGGTTTATTAGAATGCACTAGCCCTATCAATTCCTGCAACCTCTTTTATCTCTTAAAAGGAATCTTTATTTGTGGTATGCTGAAAAAGTCGTATCAAAAGTAACTTAGAGAACGAGACTCTATGAGGTCATATTCATAAGGGTCTCTTTAGTTGTATTGAATAGAAAATGCAGCTTATGTTCAAATAAAAATTCGTGGTTTATGTTCCAGTTAGTTCCAAGTAGTCAAAGTTGTTCATATTGAGAGAAAACATTCTCGGAATTGAGCTCCCCCTAGGAAATTTGAGAATTTCATGCTACTATCTAACTCAACTATCTCAGTTCTCTAATTACAATTACCAAATCTCAATTCTTTATGATAAATTTTAAGTATTCTCTTAATGTTGGTTTCTTATGAAGCTCTCAATTGATGTTAATTCTTGATTATTCATATTAATTAATAGGTTAACTCTTGTGTTAGATGTTCAAGACCACAACTATTAACTATTTGGCCGTGATCTTGAAATCATGGTCGGACACTCGCTCGCTATCAGATCATGAGACCTTATGTTTCTAATTGGCTATTTTGATGTAGAATTTACAACCTGAGTGTCGAGAACACAACCACGATCTTTTTCTCCTTCCCATGAACTCAGATAATGGGTTGGAATCATGATTGCGGTCTTCTGCATGCTACTGTAATCTCTGGATTTTACTTAACACCCTACACTCGTGCCCAATTTTACTTGATATCACATGAACACTCGCATTCAAAGATCATAATTTGTCCATGATGAATATGAAGTGATCATATACTAAAATGCAATAGTTTAGGATGCAGTAATGCTTAATCATGTTAACATCTAGCATTAAAGAAATGAAAAACGCATTATTTAGGTTTTATCACTACACATTTTATTTGCCAAGTCACTTTTTTATTCTTCACCAAGCCTTTGACTTGGCTTCTCTTTATATACGGCTAGGTAAATCATCATGGCTTTTAAAAATAGCAACATATAGCCACTATCTCTTCCTCTAATGTTAGCCCCTATCTTCTAATCATGCTCCAACACCTACTATAGTGCGATACATATGTTTGTATTGTTCTTGGCTTTGATACATTTTGGCTCTTATAATGCGTCACTTATATAGAAATATTTTTGGATATGATGATGAAGGAATGTGGGAGACTAGTTCCAATAGCAGACTTGGTGTTGTCTACACAAAATAAAGAGCAAATGTTACAATTAATTATTAAGAAAAAGTAACATATAGAGCAATTAATGATTTCTTTTATAGTATAAGTTTTTATCACACACTATTCATATAAAACGCAAGTAGCATAATATCGACTAACCTAGTGTAAAAATATAATGTCAGACCCTAGCAGTTAGTTGCTCATAACTTGGAACCACATATTAGAAGGAGAGTGTTGGAGAAACACTAAATCTAGGAAGAGGAACATATCAAACAATTGTTTACAAATAAGGTACATATAGAACCAAATATTGCTCATAACTACCAATATTGGGCTATGGTTTAAGCCAAATCTTGACTTTGGAGGACTAACTTAAGCGAGGATTTAGGAAGCTTGAGATATACGGACCTTATTTAGTTTATGTAAGATGGTTATATAACATGGTTATATAACATGATTATAGCCAATGGTCATAACTTTAGTATAAAAAAAGTATGACATGAATATTGAATAAAACCCAGAATGCCCTTAAATTGTGTTGAGTTAAATAAATTAGTTTGACAAGGGGAATAAGAAAATAATGATGGAGTTAAATAAAGGAAGGTTTGCAAGCTTATAAAATAAAGAGATCCATAAACATATACACACACTTACCTCCTCCCACTCTAGTACGTAGGTACTAGCCTTCACACTTGAATGTTCAAATATAAACATTTCCCACACTACGTGGTTTCGCCTTCAGTGTCTCGGGCATAAAACACCAAATAAAGAATAGTATGAGTAGGTTCACCCCCCCCCCCCTCCCCCGCGCGCGCGAATAAACTACAAATACAAAATAGAGCAGTCTAATGAAGTACAATGACACATCAAAGTTAGCAGATAAAAATACTAAAATCCCTATCATTGTTGCAACATTGTTTGTTCTCTTCGGAAATGACACTTTTAGTGCTCTGGCTGGTCCAAATGCCACCGTTCTACAAATGATGTACATATCAGAAAGGCAGTTGATCACATACACTTGGTACTCTTTGAAGTACTCATATTTTCTTCTCTGCTGTTGGAAAATAGTCCATGTTACCACATATATGGCAACAACAATCACAGTTATTTGGGTAGTTTGCATTTTTTTGTTTGACCAGGTTACCACTAATGCTGCGAGACTCATGAACCCAAAAACATCCCTCCAAGGCTTTTTTGTTTGACAAGCTTTCTAATACTATCCAACACGTACTTTACGTCTACTATGCCTCTTATTTTCTCTATTTTTATCTCGACTATTTCTTCTTTGTTTCGCTCGATCAACCATTATGACGACCATCCTATGAAAAATCACTAAAATAAAACAAAAGAAAGGTCAGGATAAGCAATACAAAGTACGGGATTGTTCACCCCTCATCTATTGAGTATGTACATTATTTGATGCCTGCTTTCATAGTGCAACCAAGGGTAATGGAGCAGTCAATTGTGGACTTCAATTTTGTGCGTAAGTTTTGGAATGTCAAGTTCGATAGTAAACTTCGTGTTGCCTACACAAAATAACGAGCATATGTTATAACTAATTATTAAGGAAAAAGTAACATATGAAAGAATTATGATGATACAATTAATACTTTTTTTAGGACAATTTTTATCACACACTATTAATATAAAATATGGATAGCAGAATATCAACTAACATGACAAGTTTTTTAGCAGAAGTAGCAGCTTGAGGCAAGCCGCTATCAACTCCAAGGAGTAGGTGAAAAAAGTAGCTAAGAAAGCATCTCCACGGATAATAACTTGGACCGATTGTAACAACGGAAGTCCATAGTTGATGAAGATACTATATCCTAGCACATAATAGAAAATAAAAAAGGGAATAGAAATGACTAATGCTGGGAGATCATGAACCCAAAAACATCACTCCAAGGCTTTTTTGTTTGGCCAGCTTTCTAAAAATATTCCACACGTACTCTACGTCAACTGTACCTCTTACTTTCCACATTTTTATCTCAACTATATTTCTCCGTTTTGCTCAATCAACCATTATGGTGACCTTTCTATGAAAAATGAACTAAAATAAAACAATAAAGAAAGGTCGGGATAAGTAATATAAAGTCCGGGTTGTCCACCCCTCTTCCATTGAGGATGTGCACCAATTGATGCCTCCTTCCATAGTGCAACCAAGGGTAATGGAGGAACTCAATATGGGCTTCAATCTTGTGCGTAAGTTTAGGAATGCCAATTCCGATAGTAGATTTAGTGTTGCCTACACAAAATAACGAGCATATGTTATAACTAATTATTAAGGAAAAGGTAACATATGAAAGATTTATGATGCTACAATTAATAATTTCTTTTTAGGACAATTTTTTATCACACACTATTAATATTATAAGCGGTAGCATAATATCAACTAACATGATATAAAATCCAATGCCAGGCCCGAGAAGTAAGTTGCTGGTAACTTGGAACCACATATAGGAGAAGAGTGTTGGAGAAACACTACACCTAGGAAGATGAAAAGGTTCGCAACTAGAAATATGTTTTTGTTTCCCTATTTAGCGTTCTTCCAAAGTATCCCAGGGTAGGCTAAGGCAACTACGGTAGGCAGTAAGGCATGTAGAGTGGCATCGAAGTTTTCTCATACGCACAGATATTATTGACCATTAGCATACATCTTAATTATATAAGTAGAATGATCCAATTTTTTGAGAAAATATATATGCGAAAAAATCCAGCTGACATTAAAACATACGTCACAATAAAAATGATCAGGACATGAAACTAGTTGTAAAGATAAATGTAAATGGCCAGAGAACGTGTCTCGTCCTCATCATGCGGGAAGAAAAGCATCCAAAGATAATGTTAAAAAAATTTATGTCATCTGAATCGTCAAAAAACATGAAGTTACTGCAATGACAAACATAAATTAAAATGGAAAAGGTAGAAGTGATGAAGCAATTTTCCATCATTATGGAGATTGATTTGAAGTCAAAAGAACAATGTCGAAAAGATAAGCTGATAGTCAAAAATTGTTGAGTATGGATCCAACAACAAAGAAATAATCACAAAGAAAACTATATGAATTGCAAATGAATGAGTTACTATGATATAAATAATTTCTCATTGCACTTTTGATGGTTTGTGTTTATTCTATGTGAGTTTTCATTTTTTATTTAAATGGAAATGTTTAACGCCGTATCTGTTGTAATTTGTGATTATATTTATTTAATTATGTAATAGTTTTCTTAACATGTTTAGTGTATTTTTTTAATTTGTACTTCACGGATGTAATATTTTAAAGTATATATGAATTTTTAAGTTTTATTATATTATTTTTTATTTATATAAAATTATCTCCTTAATCATTGACAAAATACATATACATGTCTATATGATAGAAAGAATTGAAAGAAGATATATGCAATGTATAATTGGTGGTGATTCTGTAAAGGAAAAATTGGTCGTGGAAACGAGGAAAAAAAAACAAAAAGAAAGAAATGAAAAGAAAGAAAAGATAAAATGGTGGGACCATGTTACAATTGCATACCAAATTGCATGGTGTGCAAATTTGCACCATCTAAAAATGAGGCCACAATAATACAAGCTATTATTTCACTTTCATCTCAGTGCCATTGCGGATGCTCTTATTAACCGTCACCGTGGACTTGCAGCGAGGTGTTTGAGTGTTGCATCAATTTGCCTTTTCATTGTTTGGTTATAGTGCATTTTATGGTCAGCTAGCTAAATAGGATTCAAGGAGGAGGTGTAGGAACTTAGAGAATTTTGTCATACTCATATATATACATAGGCCCATATGGGGCAGACATTGTTATGTGTAGCACTTTAGCTAGATGAAGCTTGTAAGTAGGGAGCTTGTAAGTAGGGATGACAACGAGTCAGGGTTGAGTTTCTCTAAACTCAAATCCAACTCAACGGGTGCACCCATTAAAAGATCCAATAAAATACTCATTGGACTTTAAAAGTGAAAAACCTAACCCAACCCAACACAATGGTAACCTAGGTCACATATATAACTATTCATTATTTTCTTGAACACTCACATCATAACTTTATTGAAATATTCGTATGAATGTATATCAATAAAGACTACTCAGGTCCATGAATTATCCATATTATTATGTTTATAGTTCCATAAAGATTAACAATACTTAAAAATTAGTCATATTATTCTGGTTAGATGTACGACAATGTCTTTTTGCTTTATTATGCGGGTCTGGTGAACATGAGTTGGGTTTTGACAAAACCCAACCCGATTGAACCTGCCAATTTCAAAGGCAGTTAAAACCCGCACCGACCCAAAAACTGTACATAGCTGACAGCAGCGAGGTACACTATGCTCCATTAGGCAAAATCATTTCTTTTATTACACTTCCGCACGCGGATACATATTACTATGTATTTTTTTAAATAACCGAGTTATTCCTGTAATTCAACCACGGGGAAGGGGGCTAAAATTACGTTTTGATACCTAAAATTTTCATTATAAAAAATTACGTTTTGGTACCTACAATTTTCATTATGACATTGAGTACCTAAACTTTTCAAAATTTATATAATAACCCAAGGCTTGAATGTCATGTAGATCCATGGATCAAACCACCAATCCATGAATCCATTTGACCCAATCCACTTGATCCATGGATCCACCAATCCATGAATATAAATCCAACCGCCGCTAGCCCAAGTCACTCATCTCAAGCTCAAATTTCCAGGAGACATAACTTGGCCCACGAGCAACCCTATTTAAGAAGAAAAGGGACAACGCCACAACCCGCCGATGGGCTACCGCTCAGTGTCCAAAACTAAAGAAGGTTCTAAAAGGCCTTACTTTATCCCCAAATAAAAATTCCAAGTCCCACTCGTACTAGGAAGCTTTTGACTAGGTTTTAGGTGAGAAAATCCTAGAATGCCAACATATCTTGTACTATAAATAGAGTAGGAGTGTTAATTGATAAGTTACAAGTTTAACCGATAACCAATTAGCTGGTTATCTATATACCGATTAGTGTTAAGTTGTTTCCGACTACCATTACTAATAGAAACCAGTTAATCGACTAACCGAATATCAGTTAGCAACCAGTTTACCATCGCTCAATGGCAGTAGCCCTCTATATGTGTTGCTCACTAATTACACCGTTGTGGACTCTACCACGCGTGGCAAGTGACGTGGCGGGTCATGACTAGGTCAAGCACTTGCGACGTTATGGAAGACCTGGTAGCATAGGATGCTCCTAAGATTCATCATTTTAGATGAGCTTAATGGTGCACATAACGAGCCACATCATGAGGTGGTATAATTTTATGCATTATGGGGGAGACTTAATAAGGTGTAGTAATGAGGGAGAACATTATGAGGGGTATTTACACATTTTAAGAAGGGAGGGTCTATATAAGGAGGACCTCCTATTAATATTATATTTTGGGAAAAAAATATTTACATATTTTTATATGTATGCTCTGGCATATGCTCCCTTGATTAACAATTATTATTTTGTTTTCCTCACTATATTTTTTAATGAATTTCCTTTCTTAACTAAGGATTGTATACTCATATATTTAGACATCCTATATTATTATTGATTCAATGAAAAAATTCAATATTTATTATTCTATTGAAGACCCAATTTTTATCAATCTATTGAAAATCTAATTCTTATTAATCTACGGAGGACCCAATTTCTTAAGGAGAAAGCGGTTGGATCATGGTTGTCAACCTAGGGCTCGACCCGCAGGTTTACTGGATTAACTCAGACACAGTGAGAAAAAATGAGTTCCAAACACTTGCGGGGTTGCGGGTCAACCTGCTGTACTTAATGGTATCTTAAATTAAAAATAGGATAATTGAGTTGTATCCTGATCCATAACCCTATATGTTTTATAAATCTATGTCTAGATGACTTTTACCAAAAAAAATAGTGACCTTAATAAAAAAAGGTGTGTGGGACGTGGATAGTGGGGTTGTAAAAAAAGAAGAAGCTAAGGCTGACATATTCAAGAAAAATAAACAAATAGCATTAGTAATTTTAAGCGAACATGGAGGAGGGATTTGACAAATTAATCCCTCATATACATGCGGGTTAAGCAGAAGAAGCTGACGTGTCAAAATATTTTTGTTAACATTGCCTTATATTTATTTGTAGACACAGTGGGAGCAGGAAATAACCGTCACAAAATTAAATAAGCATGCATTGTTGATATTCCATTATTTGATCATGCAGTTGCTTTATCCAACACAAGCACCTTAAATGGAGATTGTTGGTTATGAGTCCATAGGCGGAGGGAGGAGTATGAGAGGTGTCACATGATACCGATAATTTGGTAGGACTTTTTGGACAAGGGTATGTACGATAGCCCGAGACCGGGTGACTAGAATTATGATAGAGTTGTGAACTACATTCACATTTCATAAAGAATATTTTCACCCTCTTCAAAGCCTTGGGTTATAGGAAACTTTTTCGTAAGATAAAATTATCACCACATTAGGTTCTAGGCTTAAGAACACTAAACCATACTTAAAATTTTTGTAAGAAGAAAAAGAATAAATTTTTGTTTGCCCGGGTATCCACCACCTGCCTCATATTTATAGTGGAAAAATTCTAAACGTTGCACTCTTGAAATTGTTTTTGGCTAACTGGCCATCTAAAACCGTAAAATCGTTGCACGACATTATTTCATCAAAACAATGGTTACTTCTTATGTTAATAACATAGTTTCATAATTGAAAGGAAAATTTTCTTCATTAATTAAATTATTGTAATTTCCAACTCACCCTTAATTTGCCAACCAATGAAATTTAGCAAGTCTAGGAATTATTGAGAGTTTGGTTCGTTCGGCCCAAACCCAATTCACAACATTAAGAATCGGTCTGACCATTCGACTCAAACTATATTTGCAAAATTCCTTCCCCATTTTAGTGTATTCATAGAATCCACTAAAATTATAACATTCTTCCAACAAAATTTAAGCATAAATGAAAATATCGCGACGATTGAATTTTCATTTTAGTATATTACACTTGATGAATATTCGAGTACAAGTGTGTCGATCAAGATTGAACCCATCTATTCAATGAATATCTGAAGATAATATACACATAAGGTTTACAAACTTCTAAGTAACTTTGACACTATTACCCGCCATGTGTCACAATCCTTCTCACAACCGCACACGAAACCAAAGTCCGGGTTTCTTGAAGCGGCTGCACTTCATGCTGACGTAGGTTGAATATTTTATTTGTGTACCTGCATAGTACACTGTCAATTAGGAAGTTTAAGCTTCATCCTCTTCTCTCATGCAGGATAACAAACACATACTTCGGGATGATGTATTGAGTGCTTCATTTTCTGATAATGAGTTTTCCTCATTGAACTCATCCTCTAATGTTGTATTAGAGGGGAATTGAGTGTCCCATGGTCAGAAATTATATCAACTTTAACCTGTCCCTTTCACAGACTTGACTACCAAGTCTCTAGCTAATCCTTTCATCTAATTATTAGCTAAATTCTCTAGGGTTCGGACATACTGTACAGACATAACTCAGTGAGTGATCAATTCACGGAGTTTACTATGTCTAACTCCCAAATGGTGAGACTTGCCATCATACAGTTGGCTATATTCCTTAACAAAGTAGCATTACTATATCACAAATGATTAAATTGGTGTGATTGGTTTAGGCCATAAAGGACTGTCATAAACTAAATCTCTTAACCACTATGCCTCTCCTCCGACAGAAGCTAAGGCCACAAACTCTGACTCCATAGTGGAACTAGTGATGCAAACTTTCTTGTTAGAGGCCCAAGAGATGACACCTCCCCCAAGCAAGAAGACTCACACTGATATTAAAGTATGATCTTGAACATCAGAAATCCAACTAGCTTTAGTGTATCCTTTAAATAGATGGAAATTCACTATAATTAAATGTGTAATGCATTGTGCCTTTGAGATATCTGAGTGCATATGCCAATGAAGAGCACTAGGACTACTAGTATAGCGACTTAGTTTTCCTTCTACATATGCGATATCTGGTCTTGAGCAAGTCATTGTATACATAAAAACCTTGGAATATTTCAATTGTGAAATTGATTGCCCATTATTAGGCAAAATTTCATACTTGGATCCATTTGTTTTTTTTTTATTCACGGCAAGTTTCACAGTGAGATTTAGCAAATGCATTCTCAATGTAATGAAATTGAGACAAGGCTACTTCTTTGCTATTTGCCTGTTTCGCTTGATTTTGATACCAGAATCACAAGTGCCTCCCTCATGTCCTTTAAGGAGAATTTAGATGACAAAAACTCTTTAGTGAGGTCCACTTGTCTTTGACTAGTACCAAAGATAAGCATGTCATCTACATATAAACATATGATGACTCCGTTACTAGAAACATCAAATTTTCTTCATTCACATTTGTCTCCTTGGTTTAAAATAACATAACGAGATCTCCAAAATCGCTTGATTTTGATACCAGAATCACAAGTGCCTCCCTCATGTGCCTTCTCAATGTAATGAAATCTCCAAAATCTTTAACAACACGTTTATCACTCTTATTCTAAGGAGACAAACCGTCGAGAACTTCAAGTACGTAAGGACGATAAGCCTTCTAAACATCTTCTACAAAATATTTGCAAAGACACTCATGTTGCGACTTAAACCTCACATGTCAACCATTATCTTCTCTTCGCAAATGGCTTTCATAAGAGAGCGACATATTCTTGATGTTGCTTTGATTGCCAATGAGCTTGTGGATGATACACTGAAAGTAAGCATACTCGGTAATTCAGGGGCGAACCTAGGGCTAGGGGAGGGGTGTCGCCCAAAAATTTTTGTGAAGGACCTCCATTTTTTCGGTATAAAAAAATAATTTGAGACTTCCGACACCGCTCTCATAATCATAAGCGACATATATTCATTGTACGACAATAGTTTTAATGTTATAAAGTTATTCATCATAATTAGTAATTAAAAATAATAAGTAAAATCAAATAAGCATGCTTGTTTGAAGTAACCCACAAATCAATTTAACTTGTCAGTTTGTAGTTAATAGGTGAATTGCGTAGATTTATGGGAGATTGTGGTTTGATTTTGGTTAATTTGGTAGAACTAGAGAAAAAATACTAATGATATTGCTTTAGGCATACTTTGGTTTGTCTAAAATTGTCAATTGGTAGATCGTGGTTTACTATATTTGATTGTAAAATAATTTATTTTAATATTAATTTTAGACACGGGTCGATTCTCTTTGGTTGAGTGACTAATTTATGAATGATTATGTAGTTGTGTATATCGAAAAATGTTTGATTTGCAACATAAGCGATGAATGTATTTAAAAAAATTTCATGACATGAAAAATCGTCATAATTCGTAGTAAACATGACGTTGCTAACTTATAAATGAATTTCCAGTAATTTATATTTATATTTAATTATTTTATTTTTTATAATTTTTTATCGGCGACACCCCTATTTAACAATCCTGGGCCTGCCACTGCTCGGTATCATCCTTAATTTAGGGCATGATGATCAATACTTTATTGATTGATCTTATTTTATCATGAACTAAACTCCAATTTCTGGGGGGAAACACCATAGGATGTAGCTATTTCTAGACTTGATGGATTGATTCGTATGTCTTTCCTTTCAATTTCTATTGCATGGAATTGCTTAATACTTTGTGTTGACTGTCCACCAATACAACGATTTGGAGTTAATTAGGTTATTAGCGACAGTGAAACCCTAATAACTGAACACATTTCATGCGACATAGTAACTTATCGAAGCGAAAGTGGAATAAATAAGGTACTATGCGATCTTGATTGGGATATCGATTTTCAGACTAAATAGTTAATTCATTGAGCTACGACAGTAGGATTTGATTTAATTGTAGTTTGCTCTATAAAATTGATAGAATATAAGGTTGTACCAATCTTTGAGAGACGATACCTGGATTTCTAGTTTTACTACACTTTTGGCCTATTATATCTCTTTCTTATCTTTTCCTTCTTCACCTCTTCTCATTTAATGTAATCATTTGTTGACACCAATTTGTGTCACCATTATACACTCATACTCATTCATAAAAGAAAACAATATTGTTTTCCCAAGTGACTTGACTCCCTGCAATAGTTAGGAACTTGATGACACTTACATATAGAAAATTGTCTGATTATTCAATCATCATCAATTACTTGTAGCATACATTTTCACGTGTTTGGCGTATAGAGAACTGCTTCATGGTAATTTATACAATGCGGTATGTGACCGCCCTACACCTACTACACCGGTAGTCACTATCCCACACTCCCGTAAGGCTAGCTAGGAAGGAATCCACAACTCAAAGTGGCGGAAAACAAATAAAGAGAACAAAAAACCCATTTTGGAGAAGGAGAGGAGATTGTAAGAGAGGATGATTGGATGAAGTGGTTCTATATAGAGATGGCAACTAGTCAACAAATAGCGGATATTTGTTATCCTATCCTAATTTTATTTGGATGAGGCTCACACTTGCATGCAAAAAATTAGTGTAATAAATAAAACAAACTCATATTCGTTTGGGTTTTTGGTACTCATAAATAATAATACTTGGTCTCCATTATTTCACCCAATATGTTACTATTTGTATGTTCACTTTTTCCATAGATAAAGTTTTTGAAAGATAGTTAAAGAACAACCCACAACCAAACGCGACGATCGGAAAATAGTCGAACTGTCGATGAAAGAGTCATGGTAGTTAGTAAATGGACAAGACTATTGTACATGTGAGGAGTAAAAGTACAAGAGAAAAAAATAAAATTTGGAAATGGTATGTCGAACTTCTTTGAGCAGAGCACCACCTTAGCTATGAGCTACCTCCCACTCTCGAACTCGCCGAACCAAAGGTTGGCAATCCCTACAAAAATGCACAATAGTATAACCATGTGTTAAACACCATGAGACTGCAAATCATAATGCCAATAATAATTTCATTAAGAAGGGATCAATAATACCTGTGTAATGTTTGCCGAAAGTAAATAGTACTGGCCCATTATCAGAAAATTTGCAAATCCAATTCCACCACCGCAGATCGATCGGGATGCCCTGTCAAAAGGAACCAAACCTGCACCCCTAAGGCATGAGCCACCATGAAATTGCATAGTGGTGTTGAGTATCATTTCCACATATCCCTCAGATTGATTTTTGTCACTCCGAGCATCACTAGTGTTGAAGCAGCTCGTCATTCCTTCGATTGGGCATGATATTGATGAAGTAGAGCTCTCCCATGATATTGAATTAATTTGTGGACTGTCCAATAACGTGATTTCCAAAGTCGCCAACAAAAGAAAATAACATCATCAATGACATCTTCTGATAAATGACAAGAAAAGAACAACTCCTTCGAACGACCAACATGGTCAAGGGTGGACAACCGAGCCCTGAGCAAAGCAAGGCTAGCTAGCTCTCTTAACTCACGGATACTCGGCAAAGAAGAAAGGAATGAACAACAGTTTACATACCTTTTTGAGCAAATAAGGCATGTGGCGTTGGTAATCAATCTTTTAAACACCATTACAGCTTGGACTGACAAATAACCCCTCACCATCATTCAAGAAAAAAAACTTTAACTTGGGTAGTAAGGGGAGGTTTCACAATCAAGAACGAGTATATTCACTTTATGCAAATGACAAAGTTATAACTATAGGTCACCAATCTTTAGAAGAAACAATAATAAGAACATGAATTCGTTAAAATGTTAAATATGTACTACAATATCGAATATGCTGAGAGAGATAGAATAAGACCAAATAAGCATGTGTATTTATAATTGGCGTTCGGACGAATTTGGGTTGAATAGTATGAAAATCATCCATCCATTACCCAAAAATTTCAAGTTTTGATTTTATTCATACCCGAATAATTCATTTAGTTTGGATTTCATCCTATTTAATCGAATTTGGACAATTAATCGTATCGGTGTATATTTTTGTCACCAGTTACGGGCTGCCTTCTGATGAGCAAATTGCAGGCCCATTCAATTATATGTATGTTTATTTTGGGCTTTAAGTTATTACATTTCATTTTAATTGCAGATTAAGCTCCGATAAGCTCAGTAACCTACCCGACCCAACCAGTCCAATTTGGTAAAGAAGGAATAGGAAGATCATTCTGTCTTCGTTCCGTCTCTAGTCTCGTAGACGATTCTTCACCGAAATCCCAAAAATGGCCACTGTCGCCTCCGCTCGTGGCGTCGTTCGTACGGGGCGCCGCCTCTTCTCCTCCGTCGCCACCGGCAAAAACAACCACAAGGAAACTCACAATTACCTGGAGGCGAATTCTTTCTTGGGAAGCTGGGAGGCGCCTAAGAATCCGAAAGAGGCGGAGAAGAGACTGGCGCTGTTGCGAAGACAGTATGCGAAGCAAGTGAAGGAGGTGCGCAAGGAATATATCGTGGAGATGGAGGCCATGCGCATGGAGAAGCAGAGGAAGGACGAAGCTAGACAAGAGGCCATCAGGATCGCTAACGAGGAGCGCCGTAAGCTGAAGGCTGAGGCGGCCAAGGTTAGAGCGGAAGAGCGTAAAGTTGCTGAAGAGGAGTTCCGCCAAACCCTGGTATGTCCTCTTTCCGCCAAACCCTACTTCGCCTTTGAATTCATTGACGGAGAACTAGTTCAGAGGACGAATTAGACTTTCGCGAGAAATGCCTAGGGTACTGGTACATTGAGGATATATTATGTTAGAAATGTCGACATACTTGGTTGCCTTGAGTCGAGTTCAGTCTAGATCAAAGTAGATCCGTGTAGAAAAGTTCTATTAAGTCGATTTGGGGTTCTTTGTCAATAACTTAGTGAACGAATTCTGGATAAATACGTTGGAAATCATGGGTTGTACGTTGAGGAAATCTGATGTTAGAGTTAATTCGTTGTTTAGGTCATTAGGTGACATTTTTTGTTGTCTCAGATGGTTTAGAGGTGAGTGTAAGACATTGGTGGAATGAGGCAAAGAGCTTGTCTTCAGTATCTGGCTGTATGATGCAAAATAGTTGATGTTGTTTGATCAACGGCTTTGAGTCTCTTTCTGTCAGTGAGATTCAACTTCAAGAGTAAATAAGCGCTCTGCTGCCCTCTTTTTGATCTTGTTAATTTTGAGGATGGGAATGGGAGTAAATGATGTCCAATAATGAGCCGCCCTGTATCAGTTGAAAGTTTTGAGATTTATATTTGCTCTTGATTGATGGCGGTATGAGAGAAAAGTTGATGATCATAGTGAAACATGGTAGCTGATATTCTATGCACTCATCACTACAAGTATGCAGCAGTCACATGTTTGGTGCTGTGTTTACTTTGTTGAAGAGTTCAATATTGGCAGCAATCATTTTTGCATCTGTTGCTTGCTTATCTATGCATCCTTTATACCAATTGGGTTGTGCCTGTGTTTTCCCCCCCCATCTTTCGCAGTTACTCTCTCTATGTCTTCTGAATCTAATACTTGTGGAACAGCTTGTTTCCTTCCTGTCTATGGCTTGTCAAACAGACGGCAACCAGTTGTCTGGCATAGCTGTTTTCCACATTGGTAGGGTGGATTACAAGGATTACTAGATTCCCGAATCTATACTGACTCTGTATTTGAGTCCTCCAAAGAGGAGTTGTTTACATCGCCTAAAAAGTTTGATGAGTTGGGATGTTGTGCACTTTGTTGCACAGACGGAGTAACTATCGATCGGTTTGACATTGTGCACGTTATTGTTTTGGATGTTTGATATGTTGTTCGATCGATCGGTTTGGCGTTGGGTGTGTTATTGTTTTGGATGTTTGATATGTTGGTCGATCGTGGTGAATGCAGTTGAAAGAGCGTGCAGAGAAGCTGGAGAATTGGCGAATGAAAGAAGCTAAGAGGGAAGAGAAGAAAAAGAGTGCTAAGGAGCTGTTACAGCGGAAGAGTTCGGGGTGGGTTGACGAGGACAAATTGGAAGGCCAGATAATCGAAGCCCTTTCTATGCCATCGTCACTTTGAATCCAAATGTGTTACCTTTGCAAAACGAGCTATGCACCTCTTCGTTAGCAGTAATCATGTTTCTCTGTTGTCAGTCATTCCTTGTGGATTTTGGGGAATAGAGGGAACAAATTAGTCGTTGGTGATTCATTGCATGTTGTCAAAGAACCAGTAATTTGTTAACGTTGAACGGAAGTCACTGCATTGGCCAACGCATATGAATAAATGATTGTGAAACCATCTCAAAGGTTATATCGGAAAAGTTAATAGTAATACATTTTGTATTAATATTGTGATTTCCTTTTATACCGCTAAAACAGTCTATCAGGTTTTGTTCGGTCCCGATTTTTCAGTTCCGACCGGACCTTCTAAAATATTTATTGATGAAAATGACACGGGGTCGAATTCTCACGATTCCTGAAAGCCCAATATGTAATTGGGCTAGGGTCCAACACTCCAACTTCGATACCAACTCCTACAACTGCTCCCCACAGGCCGCGAACGTAAATCGCAACTACCGACACGAATGCAAGGGAAATCACCATCGGAGAGGATGAAGTGGAGCTCAGTGATCGGAACGATTCTACGACGGGGGGCCTCGAATCTTGCCGGACTTTCCGCGCCGCCGATTCTCGGGGAAACCGCTGCTCCCCTGGCGAACCTAATCTCCTCATCAAATGCTCCTATATCCTGGAAATTCCTCCTCGGCAGTCCCTCGTTCGCCACCGCAGCCACGGCCTCAGCTGTCTTCCACGCCTCAACTCCACTGCAGTTCAATAGGAGCTTCAGCTCATCGGCAGGTGCACCTCGTTAACCTCTTTTCGCGTTGGTTGATTGGGGATTTTCTTTTTGGCCAAGTTTGTAGCTTCTTTTTGCTTACTCTCGTTGTTAAGTTAGGTTCAGGTTCATCAAACGTTGTGCTGATTAAGACAGAAGAGGAGTTTAATAGCTCTCTCAAAGACGTTCAAGGTCGGCTGTTTTCCTTCATTTGCTGTAAAGGGTTGCCGACTGCTTCATGCTACTAACAATTTGTGTCAAATCTGTTCGTCTTTGTAACAGATAAGTCGTTGCCCGCAGTCTACTACTTTACCGCTGTGTGGTGTGGCCCATGTAATTTTCTGAACCCACCTCAGTCTAGACAAGTTTAGCTGGTTTCTTTGATGGGTGTCGAATTCCTTTCTGAATAACATGTTCGTGATATGGTTCCTGTTAATATTTGTTGCAGGTAAGTTTATATCTCCTGTCGTCACCCAACTTAGCAAGGAATACCCTCATGTACCGACTTACAAGATCGACATTGATCAGGTACCTGTCGCGTATAGTTTGAGTTCCTCGTAACAGCGAATGTCTAACAACTCCTCATATGACTTGGTTTACCTTTGTAAACTTGTGCTGCTTATCATTCTGCAGGAAGGCTTGAACAGCGTGCTGAACAGATTGTTTATAACTTCTGTGGTAGGATTACTTGCCCTTTTGTATTTTTTGTTTGCCTTTATTTAGTATCTACTGCACTACAGCTTTTGCTATTATCTCATACTCGATATTAAATTTGGTAACACTTATATGAAGTGCATAATGTAGTGGCCGTGGAAAAGCCTTTCAGGACCTTTCAATTCTGGTCAATAAGAAGACTGGTGGATGAGTACCTTTTTGTTATTTCGCATTCATTCATATATTGATTGACATAGTTCTTTTTGCCTTCAAGGTGGATGGGATGTTATTTGCTGCATAGTATTTCTTCAATGTCATTTTCTAGTTCCAATCATCATGTTTGTATGAACTTGGAAAGCCGTTAGTTCCTGCCATAGCTCTTCGTTGGAGAATGTGTGGTTGCCGTTATATGCTTTTCATTGCTGGTCATTAGTGCATCACTTTTGGCAGTCTCTCATTTTGCTTATATTTGAATTCTGCCAATGACGACCACCCTTTGTGTAGTCTATCTGTTTATTTTCTCAACTGCATAAAGGCAGGATTGCGTGTTCATTTGCATCTTTGGTGTTCCCCCTTTTTTCTTGTGGTGATTTCTATATAATAATATCGAATTTTCCCTGCTATCCAGCCAACGCTCCACTTCTATCAAAATGGCAAAAAGGCAGCTGAAATTGTGGGTGCTGATGTTAATCGCCTGGAAGAAACAATGGAAGAACTCTATGGGTAACTCTTGGTTCAGCTTAACTTGCTCTCTTCAAGCTGTGCACATTTGAGGCCCTCTGTCATGTTCGCCATGATTCGTGCAGAAACCCTAATGTACTGTCGTACACCATGTGAATCCTTGTTTCAGGAAAGACTAGTCGAAGATGCAGGGAACTAAGTCGAATCATCAATGCGATGCTGCAACACTTGAGTAGGCTTGAGTTTTACACAGCTGTCTTCTGATATTTCTGCAAGTACTGCGAGACATACAAAGTGGCATGTAATGAGTTTATAAAGTGTAATCCATGGTATTTTCCAGCTACACCGGCAGGGTGTTGCAGATTTGGAGATGTCTGTCACTTAGGCTTTGCTATTGATTTGTTTTTATTTATGTATTTAGTAGATAGAAATATGATATGCGCTACCTAAATTGTGTGAATAGGTTGTGTTGTTGATAGCAGACCTTCAATTCATGAAGCTATTGCCTATGGTTGCTGGGATTGGAAGAACGCAGTCCTCCCAGCTGCCTTGCCTTTGCTGAGTGGGTGAGAAAGCCAATACTGGTTAACATCGCTGGCAACTAGGTTTCTACTGGCTTCGACTCTGATTGAGCCACTGCTGAATTCCCCACTCTCTTGCATCGCGTAACAAGATGAGTTAAGCCACAGATTACCCACTGAAGTGTTTCCAATTCGAGTGGGATCATTTTAGTTGCTCGATAAGGGATTTTGAGCAGCAATACAAAATTTATACACACAGCAGAGCAACATGGGAGGACTGCGTTCTCACCATGGTAAAGGAAAACGTACCGGACATCATACCGGATTCCTTTCTGGTAGGGTATTTTGTGGTACGATCATGGTTCAACCGTTTCATACCGGTAAATACCGTTTTTGTAATAATAAAATATATTTTCTGTCAAAAAACGGTGCCGCCAAAATCAGAGTATCGTCTTGGAGTAATACCAGATGTATCGGAATATACCGGACAATATATACAACTAATTAGCAAATTAATAGAAAATTTTAAAAATAATTTTTTTTTTAAACTTCCCCATCACTTATCAATTATCACCTTCCTTGGTTACTCCTCCGCGTGCAACTTTTCCCCATCTTTTCTCATCTTCCATTCTTCCTCCTCTTTCTCTCTCTCTCTCTCCTTTCCCTCCCACCTGCCCGGCTGCCCCACTCTCCTTCACTCTTTTATATTACCCCACTACCCGGGCAAAGCAAGAACAGGTAACTGACCCAAAGAAGATATTCCTTTCTCCTCGACCCCCAAATTGGACGAACACCAAATCCGATTTTCCCTCCATTTCCGACCGCCGATCATGTCTGGTTACCCTTACCACCCTCCGTACGCCTACGGATACGGCCCTCCTCCACCGTCTCAACCCTACGGCTCATCCGGCGGTCCTCCACCGCCACAACCCTACGGCTCATCCGGCGGAGAAGGTAGATTTACAGATGAAAACGTCGCTCAATTGCGAAGTGAGGGAGCTGAGGTCTGAAACGGTGACAGAATTGGAGAAGGAAGAAGAGGGCAGCGGTGGCCTAGGGAAGCAGTCGTTGTAGCTGGAGAGGCAGTACTGAACTGGATGTCCGGAACCACCGTCGCAGCCCGCATGCAACCGGCGGCAGGGACAGGGTCGGCACGGCGCAGAGGCAGGGTCGGCGCGGCAGAGATGGAGGGTCGGCGCTGCGGAGAGGAGGCTGGTACGACGACATTTACCATATTTTTATTACCGCCGGTCTGATTTAAACCGGGCGATATACCGGTTCATGCCGGTTAAGCCGATTAAACCGGCCGGCGCGATAGAAAGGAGGCGGGTAGGGTATCGTTTCGCCGCTGGTCGGATTCCCGGTTTTACCGGTTGAACCGGCCGGTACGATCCGGTTCCTTTACCATGGTTCTCACCACATTGGAAGGTCTGAAGTTTGCGTGCAAGTCGATTTGACAAAACCCTTGCGGAGAAGCTACCGCACTGAGGGAAGGAAATACTACATTGAGTATGAAGGGCTTCATAACATTTGTACGAAGTGTGGCTGCTATGGCATGCAAAAGCAATGTGTCTTACCTTTCTCCGAAGGCATCCCAGACGCCCACGAACCCAGTTGTCCCTCCGACCGTGGAGGAACCGCCTAAGAAGCTGGAACCTGCTTATGGGAAGAAAACTAATCAACATGGTCAATGGAATACCAAGATGGCCTAGAGTAAACAAAGCAGGGAGGTTACTTCAGGGTCGAGATTTTCATCTCTAGTAACTGAGGAGGACGTCGTGGAAATGGAGCTCGAGAAGCAAGTTGTGAGGGAGATGGAATGGATGGAGGAGTCGATCCGTTTGCAGGCTGGAAATCCAACCTTAGTAGAGATTCAGGCACGTGAGGTGAGCCCTCCGGATTTCAACATGTCAAGGACAGAAGGTGTGCGGGTCACGATGCTAGCAAAGTGGCGCCCGCTTTGAAAGTTCTGGTGGAGGTCCCAATAGGCTTCAGTATTGTTCCCGTACAACACATGACGAAAATGTGGATTACCAATGAATCAACAACTAGTGGGAAACAAAACCACTCCTCCAGGGTCAAAGGAAAGATCACACAGATGAGCTCTAAACAATATGAAGGCAGGTAGGGGAGTGAAGATCGATTCACGTCAATCTAACGGGGGCATGTCCCCATCATCACGAGTTAATCATTAGTGGAGAATTCAAAATCCACGAGTGGTAATGGTATTTCAAGGGAGAAGCATGCTTCCCTCCTCTCGTCTTCTTAAGGGTTGGTTCGGCTGTGCTGTGGTTCGGGAAGTTTCTGTCTTTCTCTATTTTTATTATGTTAGACATCTAACATCTTAGCTTAGAACTGTTAGGGGCAAGAAATTATCGTTTTGTTCCTTTTTATGGATTTTTGCAGGTCACATAGACCCGACCTTGTCTGCATTTTTTAGCCACATATTAATGGGGTTAGTGCGAGAAGTGTGATTAGTCGTACGGGGTTTGGTGACTGTCTGATTGTGGATGTTGTACGTCAACCGAGAGGCATCAAGGTTCTTTGGCAGAAGCAAAGCATGGTTGTCACACCCCTTTTCGACGAGGAGCAGATGATACACATTCGATGTGCCCGTAGTGGGGCCTTAGACTCGGATATCTTGGTCTCAGCAGTGTATGGTAGCCCCAATGAAGTGCGTCGTGTTGACCTATGGAATGAGATTCGTCGTATCTTAGTTGCTGCCTTCCTCCCTTGGATTTTGGTCGTAGACTTCAACGCCATCATAAGAAGCCAAGACTCGGACTTTCAGACAATGTGTAGCTGATTGCAATGGTTAGATGTCAATTTCACTAGTCCAAGATTCACCTGGAAGCGGGGCAGCTTGTACCAAAGACTTGATCGGGCTCTTTGTAATCGTACCTGGTTGATAAAATACTCCTCCATCATAAGCCCTCACGACCGGTTGGGTGGAGTGGAGTTTATAGAAGCCAAGACTCGGACTTTCAGGCAATGTGTAGCTGATTGCAATGGTTAGATGTCAATTTCACTAGTCCAAGATTCACCTAGAGCGTCGGGTCAGTTCACAGACCAATTCTGGTCACAAGCTCGCGCGGGAGGAGGGCGAGAGGAGATTGTTGATAACACTTAAATTGTTATTATTTGTCCTTCAGATTTAGGTTTGTTTCGTGCTAATTCGTGTGCATAATCGGAAGTATAACATCAATTGCATCCCTATTTCTTTCTTTTTGATTATGTCGATTCTAGGGTTTTTTTAGATGATACATATGATTAGGTACGGAAAATGGAACAAATGGGGAGGAATGGACAAGAATGTGTAGAAGCAAGGAAAAAAGCCAGAAATTACAAAAATTGCAGCTGAAGGAGACAAGTTCTCGACCGAGAAGTCCGGGTGCGAAGTTGCCTCAAAGATCAGAGAGTTTCCCCACTTGTCTCACGGGCTACATTGAGTTCATCTATGAAAATAGAATCTTGTGGTGGGCGAGGCTACCGTACCCCTGTCATAAGAATGCCTTCCTAGATGGAACCCGGGATGAAACCTTGGTGTGGATGGTGGGTAGTACCCATTGAAAGGAGTTATGTTCTTAAAGCCCCGAATGTGATAGCGTAGATCGAGGTGACTTACATGGGTTTAGGGGAGGCGTACTCGAAGGCGTGATGATAATCACAAAGGCCCATGGAAAAGAGCTCATTCACCACATTCTCTTAACCCTACTTGACAACCATAGCTAGGAGGATTTGACCCTAGAAAACCGTCTCATCTCTAGCGATCTCCCAATCACTTGGTTGGTTGTTTAGGAGTAGGAGCAAAGTAATATTCAGCTTAGGGTTCCCTTGGAATTCGACTGAGCCGCTTTACTACAACCCTAGCTAGGTTATGTTTGGCTTAGTTAGGATTGAATAGAGAGTGTGCATCGACTTATAAATTTAAAGCTCGATCATGCAGGTTGATCAACCGTCCTTTCCTTTTCTTGGCAGCTTGGTTAGGCCATGAGGTATTGTCCTCTTCGTGGAGTGCTTATGAGCCCTTACCCCACCAACTTCATCATGTTCAGAGGCCTTGCAAAAATGGAATTGGGAGGTAATTGAGAACCTTATACACAAAAAGAGGAAGTCGTGTGGGGCTTTCTTGAAGTTTGAGGTGTGGAACAAACTCCAACCGACTTTAGTGTCCCTTTTGGAGGATCAAGAAAATCGGACAGAGTTAGAGAAAATGCTTTGGCAAGTGAACCTTCTTTGGCTACAAAAATTGCGAGCGTCATGGATTGTAGAGGGGGATAGGAATACTAAGTTCTATCACCTTTCCACCTTGAAGCGGCACAGATTTAACAAGGTCTTGGGGTTGTGTGCTGAGAGTGAAGACCGGTCTTTGAGGATGAGGAACTATTATAATTCCCTCTTCTTAGCAGAGCTAGTGGCAGCACCGAGGTTACCAGCAAAATTCAACCGGATGACTAGTTGTGAGGAGGAAATGGTTGCTTTGACATTTACTTATCTGGAGGTTTGAGAGGAAATCAAGAGTATAGGGGGTTTCAAGGCTCCCGGTAAAGACGAGTTCCTCCCTCTCTTTTATCAGAAGTGTTGGGCCACAGTCGGTTAATCCTTGGTGCACTTCATTGTTGGTTGTATGGCTAACCCGCATTGCATTAAGGTGGTCAACGATACTCTGTTGTGTCTTATCCCAAAGAAGGAAAGCCCGGAGTACATAACTTTGTTTCTCCAGATCGGTTTATGCATTGTAGCGTATAAGACTCACAAAGGTGTTGATTAGCGAAGCAAACCACTAATGAGAAATTCGGTTCACCAAACTCGGACGATTTTAGTTCCAGGTCATCATATCATGGATAACATTGTCATTCTTCAAAAGGTGGTCCACTCTATGGGTCTTAAGAAAGGAAGAAAGGGCCAGATGGTGCTAAAACTTAGCCAAGACTTATGATCGACTAAGTTGGAGCTTCTTACGCGAGACCTTGGAAGAGTTATGTCTTCCTAGCACTATTATCGATGTGATAATGCAGTGTGTCTCCTTCACTTATGTGCCAGTTCTTTGGAATGGATGCCTGGCGGAAGAGTTCACCCCCTCGCGTGGTCTACGACATGTTTGTCCTCTCTTGCTGTATCTGTTCACATTGTGTATGGAGCACTTGAGTCAGACCATTGAAGTGGCAGTGAGGGAAGTAAAGTGGAAACTGATACAGACTTCTCTAGGTGGTTCTCCATTAGTTCATAATTTTTTTGCAGATGACGTGATTATGTTTGCAAAAGCGGGTGAGGTGCAAGGAAGGGTAGTGGCAAACTGCCTAGATAGTTTCTTCCTCGCCTCGGGTCAAAAATTTAGCATGGAGAAGTATATTATCTTCTTTTCGAAGAACATGCCCTCGTTCGACCGGTGCGAGTATTGCCCAAGAGCTGGGTGTGTCGATAACACAGAACCTTGGTTGTTATCTTGGAGTTCCTGTTTTGCATGGTCGGGTGACTAAGGTAACATATTGATATATCCTTAATCACCTCGATAATAAAATGTCTGGTTGGAAGTAGAATCTCTTAGTTTTGGAGGCAGGGTAAGCGACCTCAGTTTTGAACTCTCTACCTACTTATGCAATGCAAACCACTTTGCTTCTACAATCCATTTGTGACATGATCGACCAGAAAATTAGAAGCTTCATCTAGGGATCGACAGCAGGTGCAAGGAAGGTTCATCTAGTCCAATGGGAAGCCGTGTGTTGCCATAAGGCTGAGGGAGTTCTGGAGCTTAGGAGCGCGCATGAGCTCAATCTGGCCTTCCTGGCTAAGTTGTATTGGCCATTTATGAAGAAGTCAGATGAACTGTGGATTCGAGTACTGCAGGCAAAAAAATTTAAGAGAGAAAATGGGGTGCTCGTGGCTAAATCTTCAGTTTTAGCCACCAGCAGGTTGGCAATAATTGGTATATCAATAACCAACTAACCAATTATCGCTTAAACAATTAACCAACTGATGACCATCCCTAAATTCATGTAATATTATATCAATTGTTAAAAAATATAAATCCAACTCTTATATCTCTCTGCCTTATATCTAAACCTCTAAAATTTATAGTTCTTTACAGTGGGCTGCCGAATGTGGCTTTTGTGCGGCAAGCTGTAGCCCCTCTTTCGATTGTCTTTCGTCCTTTACTTAATTTTGGTTTTCTTCCCTCTTTGGAGCTTTTCTCACATCTTTTATCAAGACAGATGTTTCCTCTTCTTCCTCATGTATGATCTTATAGATCTGTATATTTAGATGGTTTTGTTGGAGACAAAGGGGCTTGGTTCTTCCTCAACTTGCTTTCTCGATTCTCGATTTTGTGCCTCATCCTTGCTTTACCTCTCTGGCTGGTTGTTTCTGAGAAGTTTCTAGGACTCCTATTGTGAACCTCCCTTGGTTTCACCTCCAAGAACTTGATGGCAGGAAACAATCCACTTGAGGGCTCTAGATATGATCTTTATAGAATATTCTTGATTCGGGCCCAAATATACTTTTACCCCTCATTTCTTATTCGTTTAGCTTAGTATTTCATCGTTCTTCGACATATTTCACGCTAGGTAGTGTTTGTTTTTATACATTTCAGGTCCTAGCACTTGTGGAAGGTTCGAGGTCGAATTTTGGGATAATTGGAGGTCAAAAAGTGCAAAAACCGAAGAAAAGTCCAAAGACCGTGACAATTTCCTCGTAACAGTGAAGTGAAGGCGACAAGGCGTCCCAGGAAACAGGCGCATTTCACGAACGGACGAGGCAGTTCACGCTCTCCTAAGACCGTGAACTTCGACCACAAACCGTGAACACCGAGGCGTCTAGCGAGGTTCCTGAAGTTACTGACGACAAGCCAGTTCACAGTCTCTAACGTGAACTGTGGCCATTGACCGTGGACCCAGGAAGCAAGGCGGTGCGTTTTGGAGACGACTGAGTTCACATACGCGTTTAGGTGTTCACGATCGTGAACTGGCTAACGCGTCCATGAACTGATTGCTTTTGGGCAAATATGAAGACAACAATGGGGAGAGAGAAAGGGGAGCTGGTTTTTGGAGAAGAATTGGTTTTCTTTCTCTAGGGTTTGCCCAAAAACACCAAAAGGGGAGTTCTAGTGAGAGAAGAGAGTGCTAGAGTGATCTTGGAGAATCATTGGAGGCTTGGGTGAACAAGGATTCAAGTCTAGAAGAAGAAGAAGATCTTGAGCTCAAATTTGTAATCCCTCTCTCTCTCTCTCTCTAGAAACTCACTCTTTTCTCTTGGGTGTTGTAGATCCCTAACTAATACTTTTTAATTACTTGTTTAGATTGAATGATTGTCATTAGGTATTGTTTAATTCAATGATTGAGGTATTATTCATGTTGATTGTGCATGCTTGTGCTTAGCAATCTAAGGGTTGTGCATGTTTTGTGCTTAACATCCTTAGGTTTGTGCATGTTGGTGCTTTGCAATCTAATTAGCCACTTTAACTTAGTTACAGAGGAAAATACCCCTTTCAAGGGAGACTCAATCGAGTTGGTTTTCCTTTAGCTTTTTAAGTCACCTAACTAGGTTAATCTAGGGCAAAGCTCAATGTTGAATTAAGCAAATTGGTTAAGCGTGATTAAGCCGTCCAACCCTTGAGTTGAGTGAGGGAGTAAGTCACCATCGATTGCCTAAATCAAGAGGGCCGAGTGACACGACCTATAATGTCTACCTCGATTTAGCAATCGATATTGTGGTCTACGACAATATTTGCATCCCTCTGAGGTTCGCGGTTACCTTGCCCATAACAATCGTCCAATCCAACGAGTCTTGGTAGTTAGTTAGGGGGAAGCAACTCCTGGGTGAAGCTCCCTTAGTTAGAATTTTCCTTTATTTACATTCCCTTACTAGTTTAGTTTGTAGTTTTCTTAGTTTTAAAACCCAAAACCGTTTTGCTACAAACAACTTAAGCGATTGAAGTAGGGGTACATGGACTGGCCCGAGTCGATATTTAAATACTTGCTCTATACTGCACACGGCTAGAGTTTAAAAACTTGGACTCTAGTCGGGATTAATTTGTAGGGTAGTTTCGTGCGAGTCAATTCTTCGAACTGTCGTTTGATTGTCATGGTGGGTGCTTTTCATTTCTGTGTGTACTGTTATTCCAATGCGAAATTGCTAATGGAATCTGATTTGGCCGGAAAGCCTAGTGATGTGGGTTCGTTGATGGTGATGCGGTGATCTGATGTGGATGCGGTTGCTGCTTTGATGATTTAGGTTTTGAGGTAGGGTTTTTGTATAAGCTACTTATTGTTGGATCTTGGCAACTTGTTTGTGATTGTTTCTTTCCTTTGCGAATTGTTTCTTTCCTTGGGCTTGGCTAGAGGTGTTCAAATGGATTGGTTACGTGGTAATCATTTTTACTGCTAATATTCTTATAATTTGGTTTGGTTGATTTGAATAGTTGGTTACATTTAGTTTGGTTAAACTTTTTAGCTAGTTTGGTTTAGGTGGTTTGTTTTGGTTTCAGATACTACTAACCAATCAAACCAATTAGCTATATAATATATCATATAACATATACTTCATACTTCATACTTTACATAACCATTCAAAAGTCAAGCGTTCCTCTCTTTTGGATGCATAAAAAACAAAGCTCATAATTGTTCTTATTTTATGTGTTCTAATAAAGTGTAGATAACAATATATGAGCTCCTAATTTAGTTAAAAATCAGACATTATGTTTGATGAAAAACTGAAAGAGAAGAGTTCTTTAGTATTGCTAAGAGACTAAAATAATTCACACATAAAGGCAATTCATAACCCACCAACATTGACACGGTGGCGGATCCAGGGGGTGGCCTCCCCGGGTCACGGCCCAGCCCTCTTCTGGATCCGGATCTAGTATAGTCCTTATTAGTTTATCGATTTTATCCATTCGGCCTAGTGTAATTTTATAATAAGATGGTGTGTAATTGAGAAAATGGGTTAGATCGACATATTCAAATCAAAACTCTAAATTTAACCTAGAAATTCTAGCTCCAAGGATTCTCGTCTAAAGAAAAACAAACAATGTAACCTAAAAATCTAAAAGTCTAAAATGTAAAAGACTGAAAGAGCAATGAGGTTTGTTCTCTTGAAAAATTACTAGAGCAACTGGTGGAAATAAGGATGAACACACAATACAAATTGATAGTCAATTGATATTGCCCATTTCAACAATTACTATTGATAAAACTTTTCTCCAACAATGAAACAGGTGAAATATGATTTGCGCAAAAAAATGAGTGATGAATTTCTCGCTAATTAGTTAACTATTTTATTTGAAAGAGAATAGTATGCTATTAGTATGGATGTAGACTCCATTATTGATAGATTCGCTATGTTAAAAGATCGATGTGTACAATTGACATTGTAAAAAAAACTATGATTTTTTTACGATACCTTATTTTCTAATAAAATGCAGCCCAGTGCTCTACTATGTCCTGGATCCGCCTTTGCATTGACATATAGTTTTGTTAGGTGGCTACTTCTAATGATTTAAGATAATTATATTAGTTGCATGTTCTTATGCTAAAGGTTAAATATGATATAATTTTTATATTTTATTTATTATATATATTATGAATCAATGCATTAAGAGAATTTTTTTGTCATGTCATGTCATGATAATGTTATGTTGTATTAGTTGACACGATTAACCAATTCATCAAATTGATTAAACTTTTACTTGGTTAATTTGATTGTTGTATTAATTTGGATAGTTTGGTTATGGTATTGTATTCCATGTTTAATAGAATTTAGAGTTAATTGGTTTGATAATTATCATTGTAAAATTTAATGAAACTCAATTATTAAAAATTACAATGTTTGGTTTGCATAAATTATGACATTGAGGAATGTTTGTATAAAATGCAACCAAAGAAACCATGAATTTTGAGATACCATGAATTGTGAAAATTAGTGGGTAGATTACGACCCATTATTGTATTTGTCTAATTGCATGCAATCTCAAATCTCAACCTATTTACGTCCAAGCAATTGTTGACCTAGTTTGACCATGTTTTAACTTTTGCAAAAATAACTTTTAGATGTAGTTTTTATAGAAGTACTTTCTAATATCAGATATCATGCAAAATTACTAAAAATGATTTTAATATTAAATATTAATATAAAAACAAAATTAGTCTTTTTTTATACCAAAGATAGCTTGCATTACCAAGAATAATAGAGATACAACGTTTTAGGTCTCCGAACGGAGCCATGCGCAAAAATCAAAACTGCTCAGAATAAAGAGAGGGTCTTTCTAGCCACTAAATGGGCTACCCTATTGTACTGTCTACCTACAAAATGCACCGAGTAATCTGGATGTTCACAAAGTATCATCTTAACCTCCTGCAAGATAGCCCCCCAAGTACATCGATCATCACCCTGCGTTGAGTTTATCAATGATCCCTTTCGCATCACCCGCCAGCCGCATCGATGAAAACCCTGCACCGGAACACCACCTAATAAATTCTCTTAAAATCACCAATTCCACCATCGCTGGATCCTGGACCCCGAGGAGCCACTCCCCGCATGCTTTAATCACGTGACCTGAAACATCACATATAACCATCCCTACCGATGACCGCTCCCCCGCACGAATCGCTACATCAAAATAGCAAGTGACCACCGCCGGTAGCATCGAACTCCCCACACCTTGACTGGTGGGAACTCGGAATACCTCGAGCAATTGTTCCAAATGAATCTTTTTTAATTTATTTTATATCACATAATATTATTTTATACCTCATTTCGCTACAAATTAGGACTTGTACTTTTATGTTATAAAATCCACTTTTCAGTTTTTTTCAGAGGTGGACTTATATAGGTCTCCGGCATGACTTTAACTCTATAGTAAATGTTGCATTTTGTTTAATTGAAAGGAAAATATCTCTGTCACGTTAGGTGACAGAACACCTAAAACTAGTTCATTTACATCATTTTGTGATTATTCACGTCATTTTGTGACTATTCACGTAATAATATGGTGATTTACGTAAGAGTGTAAGTTTTTCACGTAAATGGAAATTCATACTTTTTTCCTCTAATAATTTATCTTGACTATATTTTATGGAATTAAATTTGGATTATCATTTAATCTATATAAATATGTTGCATTGATCATAATCTACACAATGACATCCATTTTGATATATTTCAAAGTTTAAAATTTTATTTTACAACTGCATGAATAATTAACAATATGCGTGAATAAACATAAGGTGGCGTGATCTAACAGTATTGATTACGTGAATAATCAACACTCTTACGTGAATAATACAAATATGACGTGAATGACACAAGTATGACATGAACAACACAAATATGATGTGAATAACTCAAAATTAGGTGTTTTGTCACCTAATGTGACAAGAGACTTCACTCTTTGATTGAAAATGCTCCAAATGCACCAACTAAACAACTTGCATGCGCAGGAGGAATAGGCATATATATTAGCTAGCTACAGATCATGAACTACAATTCCTTTAGAGTTTAGATTCATTACATATTGCTTACTACTGCTACTACTATACTCCTCCTTCTCTCTCTCTTTTTTTCCTTTGCTTGTTTGTTACATATATATGGTTGCTTCGAATTACTGAAACTAAATTCATCTAGACTTCGTTTAGTGAAACGACCGATGACATATTCAACTAAGAAAGAGGAGCCCTGTGAGGAGCACCCTTCCTCCTGCTGCCGAAGGAGAGAGCACTGATCCCAGCTTGCAGGAACCCAGATGGGCCCTCCTTCTTCTTCTTCTTCTTCTTCTTGCTCATCTGATCGGATGTGGAGGCGGTAGTACTGCTGCTGCTGACGAATAATTGGTCGTCAGTGATCTCAGAGGAGCCGTCCATCCTCAAATCCTCGAACTGCGAGAACGCCATATCCTCCGACCCAGCAGCAGCCTCCTCGTCGTCGTCTACAACTGCTTGATTCATTGTTCCACCACCAACAGTACCGCCGCTCGTCACCAGGATGCTGCCCAGCTGCTCCCCTTCCTCCACCATGTGATTCACCTTGCAGAAGAGGGAGCAGAAATGGAAATGGTGCTGAAGCATTCTGTGGCAAGCGAAGCAGGTGTTGTGTGCAGTGGCGGCCTTCCCCACACTCCTCGACCGTGCTCTCTCGCTCACGAATATCACCTTGGCGCTGTTTATCGTATACGACTGCCCCCCCAAAACCCACACCCACAGAAACCCATTCAAAATTGGTTTTCCCCTGTCAATGGAGCTTAATTCACTGCTGCATTGGTATTTAAGAATCCAACTAAATGGAGTAGTGGTGTGCGCTCACCTGAATGTAGGAGCAGTCAATGAGCTTCTCAAGATCCCCTACTCGAACCACATCATGGTATACGTATCTCCTCACCTGGGAATTCATTCATTGTCAAAAAAACACATCATCATTCATAGCTCTATATGAATTTCTCCTAGCTTGTTGACTTGACTGACGAAAAGAGTTGTTAGGCAAGAAACAAGCAGAGGAAGGAAGGGAAATAAATGAAGTGAGGCAGAGAATGAAGTACGGAACTGGAGGGTTTTGGGAAATATATATATATAATCAATCAATGAGACAAAGGCCCCAGCCAGCCAGTCTCCCAACAGGCAAAATGACAATATATGTAAAAGGAAAATGGTGGTCAAACTTTCGCTTTCCATGATAGCAACAGGAGATGATGAGAGGGAAGACGAGGGGAAATCAATAATCCGCCTTTCTTCCCGATTCCGAAAAATGAGAATCAATACAAGAGCGACATCTCTTCTCTTCCCCTATCCAACCCTTTTTTAGAACACTACTTACCCACCACCACACACCAACATCAGGAAATAGGTACGATATTTTTATAATAGTGTTTTCAGAGAAACAAAAACGAAAAATGGAAAAAATTGCCAAATTTTCAATGTTTTGTTGTTGTTGTTGTTGCATTTATGACTTCACAGAAGAGAGAGACAAGCAGTGAGGGAGAGGGACGAACAACGACAAGAACAGTTCTTTTTTGGATGAAAATTAGCCGACTCCTATCAAGAAAATAAACTTGTACAATTAGAGTAACAAGTTATAATTATTATCGTAACATTTTATTTATGTAAGGAAGTGGTTAAGCACCATACACGGGCCTGTATAAAATCCAGCATAACCTTCTCCCAACAACTCGAGTTATTGGGACCAACTGGTTTATGACATGGTATCAGAGCTGTGATCTGATCCAGCTTGTCGTTGCATCATGGCTGGCGAAGAATCTGGTCTCGAGACACCGCCAACGTCGAAATCGACTAGTTCTGGCTCTGGAGATAAAGAGATCGATCTGCACAGCCCCTACTTCATTCATCAGTCTGATAGTACAGGCCATCTGCACGTCAGCAGCTTGCTGACCCCATCCAACTATAGCGAATGGGTTCTTGAGATGCGGGACGCCTTGGTCACCAAAAACAAATTGGGATTTGTTGATGGGACGGTTCCTTGTCCGCCCACCGACTCCTCCCTGTTCCGAGCTTGGACGCGCTGCGATGCCCTCGTAAAGGGCTGGCTTCGGACAGCTATGGATTCCGAGCTCCGCACTAGTGTTATGCATGCAAAGTCGGCGGGGGAGATATGGCAAGATCTTCAAGATCGCTTCAGCAAAGGGAATTTGACGAGGGCCTATGAGCTTCGTCGCCATGTGAGTCTCCTCCAGCAAGAGAAACAGTCTGTTTCTAGCTTTTACACCAATCTTCGGCAGATATGGGAGGAAACCCAGTCCATATTGCCGCCGCCGATCTGCCCCTGTGGGCGCCGTAGCCGCGACCAAAACGAGAGTCTGAGACTGCTCGATTTCCTCTTGGGACTTGACGACTCGTTCGCTACGGTTCGGAGTCATATTCTCTCTATGACTACCACGCCCTCGTTACCAGAGGCATTCCGCATTGTGTACAACGACGAACAGCAGCGGACTTTGACCCAGAATCGCAAGCCTACGCAGGAGGCTGCTGCTTTCGCCACTCGCGGGGACGTCGACCGGGCTTCTTCGGGCAATCGGCCTCCTCGTGATCGCGGGTCTGGCGATCGTGATCAGGGTACTGGGGAGCGACCTAAACTCCAGTGCACACACTGTCTTAAGACTGGACACCTCAAAGAATCGTGTTACGAGCTAATCGGCTATCCGCCACGTGATCGGGACAAGAAGTCCGAGCGATCAGACCGCTCAGACCGTCGGCGGAATCGGGATTCAGGCCGCGATGGTGGCTCCTCTCGCTCCCAGCGGGGTGATCCAAGGGCATCCTTGGCTGAAGCAGACACACATGCGAGCCCTGTTCCTGGTTTTTCGATACAGCAGCTTGAGCTTTTGAAGCAATATTTTGGCGGACAGGTATCCCATGGTGTTGATCCTTCTAGTCACATGGCGGGTACGTATGCTGTCCTTAATCGACCTGAATGGTTGCTTGATTCAGGCTGTAACGCTCATATTACTATGGATGAGTCTCTTTTATTTTCTCATGATCCGAATGTTCCTAGTCAACCCGTCCGTATCCCGAATGGGGCTAGTATTCCGGTACGGCGTGTGGGATCGGTTCGGTTGGAAGATGGGATGGTTCTTAATCGGGTTTTATATGTACCGGAATTTCGGTGCAATTTGTTATCGGTGAGCAGGTTATGTCAAGAGCATCAGGTTGCGTTAATATTTCTTGGTGATTTTTGTATCATACAGGACTTACACTCCAGGAACGTGATTGGGAAGGGGGAGATCCGTGATGGACTCTATTATCTTCGCTTGTTTGGATGTCAGCAGGTCAAGGCGCACGCGGCTGCCAAGGATGTGACCGCACCTCTCGCTCCTTGGCATGCCCGTTTGGGTCATCCCTCGACGTCGGTTATGCATAAACTTCAGCATGTTATTCCTGGTTTTCATTCCTTGAGTAATGATCTTTGTCATTCCTGTTCTCGGGCTA
This sequence comes from Linum tenue, assembly GCA_946122785.1. NCBI lineage: Eukaryota > Viridiplantae > Streptophyta > Magnoliopsida > Malpighiales > Linaceae > Linum > Linum tenue. Next base: position 26,919,273 of record CAMGYJ010000003.1, read on the forward strand.
AACAAGTTCGGACATCTTTTCCCGTTAGTGGGATTCGTACTTCTTCTTGTTTTGAAATGTTGCATTTGGATATTTGGGGTGGTTACAGCACACCATCACTCAGTGGGGCACACTATTTTTTGACTATTGTTGACGATTTCAGCAGAGGAGTTTGGATATATCTTCTTCGTTTTAAATCTGAAGTTGGTCGATACCTGCGGTTGTTCTGTAATCTTGTTAGCACCCAGTTTGGTAAACAGGTCAAATGCATCCAGGCAGACAATGGTCCGGAATTCAATACCATTGACTTACGTGAGTTTTATGAGCAGGCAGGTATACAGCTTCAAACATCCTGTACGGACACGCCTCAACAGAATGGCGTTGTGGAACGCAAGCACCGTCACATTCTTGAGACGGCTAGAGCGCTGCGGTTTCAGGCCTCACTGCCTATTCGATTTTGGGGTGAGTGTGTACTCACTGCAGCCTACTTAATCAATCGTCTGCCAACTACTGCTACAGGTCGGACTCCTTATGAAGTTATTTTTGGCAAGCCGGCCAGTTATTCTCACTTACGAGTCTTCGGCTGCCTCGTCTACTGTAAGGATACACACGGCCACCTTGGTAAGTTTGATGAGCGTGGTCGTGCTTGTCTTTTCCTTGGCTATGCTGCCAGTCAAAAGGGTTACCGAGCCTATGATATGGCCGCTCGGCGCATCATTACTAGTCGGGACGTCGTTTTCCATGAGGACGTTTTCCCATTTCAGTCTGATACAGCTTCACAATTCCACTGGATTCCCCGGGACGTTTTTTCCCACCCCACCGAAGCCCCTGATGATGAGCTTCTTCGACCTATTGGAGACCCATCTGGCTCTCCCAAATCAGCCGAAGCTGAGCCCTCTGAGGCCCAGGCGCAGCAGCCTTCTCGGCCGGCCACATCTGTTCAGCCCGCTTCCTCCAGGCCCGGCCCATCTGCCGCGTCTCCTGCCCCTTCCAGCCCTGAGTTTTCCAGCCCAGCCGAGAGCTCCGCCTCTCCGTCCTCCAGTCCTGCCTCACCAACCCAGCAGAGGCCCGGCCTCAAACCCTCGGCCCAGCAGCGGCCCGGCCTCACCCCCTCGGCCCAGACGCGGCCTCCTGTCCCGCGTCCTGCAGATACGGCCCAGTCTCGGCCTGCTGAGGAGCTGTCCGCAGGCCATCGGCCCTCTCCTGTTCAGGCCGCAGCACCTTCCTTGCGGCGAAGTGATCGTCAACGCCTCCCTCCCAAGAAGCTTGACATTTATTACACAGGGAATGACACACACCATGCTCAATATCCTTTGTCCGATCACTTAAGTTATGATAATTTTTCAGCTAACTATTGTGCCTTTCTTGCAGCGGTTGCCCATAATCCTGAACCTCGGACCTTTCATGAGGCGGTCAAGGACGAACGCTGGCGCAAGGCCATGATAGCTGAAGTTCACGCTCTTGAGCAGAATGGAACTTGGAGCCTTGTGGTTTTACCTCCCGGTAAACGTGTCATTGGGTCGAAATGGGTGTACAAGGTGAAATTTCTACCCGATGGTACAATTGAGCGCTTTAAAGCGCGCCTCGTGGCCAAAGGCTACACCCAGGTTGAGGGTGTGGATTTCCACGACACTTTTGCTCCGGTTGCCAAGCTTGTTACTGTTCGTTGCCTGCTTGCTATTGCTGTCAGTAAGGGGTGGCATATTCATCAGTTGGATGTCAACAACGCCTTCCTCCATGGTGATCTGGAAGAGGAGGTCTATATGCGTATTCCCCAAGGTTTCGCTGCGCCTGGGGATACTCGAGTCTGCAAACTTCATAAGTCCATTTATGGTCTTCGTCAGGCTTCGCGACAGTGGTATCATAAGTTCACAGCCGCCCTATGCGAGTTGGGTTTTCGGCCCTCCCCTGCGGATCACTCTCTGTTTATCTTTCGCCGGGGGAGCATTCATGTCACTGCTCTCATTTATGTTGATGATGTTGTCCTTGCCGGCACCAGTCTTGAGTTTATTTCTCATGTTAAGGCTTTTCTTCACTCCCGGTTCAGCATCAAAGACCTGGGAAATTTGCGCTACTTCCTTGGACTTGAGGCAGCGCGCACTTCAGATGGAATGGTCCTTAGTCAGCGCAAGTATCTCTTGGACATCCTACATGATTCGGGTGTTTTGGGATGCCGTCCTAGTGCATTCCCAGTGGAACAGAACCATCAGCTCACCCGCCCAGCGCCGGCTGATCATCCTGATCCTGCTGCCTATCGTCGGTTAGTAGGCCGCTTGTTATATTTGACAGTTACTCGACCCGACATTACTTATGGGGTCAACATTCTTAGTCAGTTTGTCCACGCTCCTACTCGAGCTCACATGGAGGCTGCTCAGAGGATACTTCGCTACCTCAAGGAGGCTCCGGGACAAGGTATTTTCTTTCCTGCGACAAGCTCGCTCGATTTGGTTGCCTATTGTGATGCCGACTGGGGTGGTTGTCAATCCACCCGCCGTTCCACTACTGGGTATGTGATCACTCTGGGTGGTGCTCCTGTCTCCTGGCGCACTAAGAAACAACAAGTTGTCGCTCGTTCTTCTGCTGAAGCTGAGTATAGAGCTATGGCGAGCACAGTCAGTGAAGTTCTCTGGTTACGTTGGCTCTTGAGTGAGCTTGGCGTTCCACAGTCTGGCGCTACTCCGCTTCATTGTGATAATCAGGCTGCTCTTCACATTGCGGCCAACCCTGTGTTTCATGAACGTACTAAACATGTTGAGATGGACTGTCACTTCGTTCGGGAAAGAGTCCAGTCAGGAGACATTGCCCCTTTGAAAATCCGCACTGATCACCAGCTTGCTGATATGTTCACTAAGGGTCTCGGCGCGGAGCGTTTTCATTTTCTGTTGTCCAAGCTGCACGTTCGTGATCTTCACGCCACAGCTTGCGGGGGAGTATTGGACATGGCCCAGTCTCGTGACAAGCCCAGCCGAGACATCTCCCATAAACTTGGAGCTGCGGCCCATTCATGTTGTTTAGTTGATTGCCCTTGTACTGTTACCCTAGAAACTTGTAGAAAAGGGTATAAAGCTGAATGTATGGCCATCGGCCAAACCTAAGAAAAACTAATAAGAATTCAGCTTGGAGAGCACCTGCTCTCCCGTGGACTAGTCCCGTCAATCGGGGATACCACGTAATCATCGTGTCGTCTTTATCGCTTTCTCCGAATTTATCATGGTATCAGAACTGGTTGTCCGTGAGGTCACGTGTTCAAGTCCTCACGGCCCCCAATATTAATCGTTGTCTTTCAAGCACATGGTATGGCGGGCCTGTGCAAACTTCAAGCCCATGAGTCGGCTTTCGTTTGAGGGGGCGTGTAAGGAAGTGGTTAAGCACCATACACGGGCCTGTATAAAATCCAGCATAACCTTCTCCCAACAACTCGAGTTATTGGGACCAACTGGTTTATGACAATTTAAACACATTATGATAAGAATTAAAAAATAATAATAAGGTAGGCTTGGGAAGGAGGGATGTTCAGTGTGCTCTCTCCACTGTTCCTGGCTGCTGCGCGAATTCAATTCAACAGCCCTCGTAAACCAGAAACGAAATTCAAACCCCAAATTGAAGCCAGCTAGCAAAAAAAGCAGAGCAATTGACAACTCTTGAAAAGACAAGTGAAGAAAGCCTGACAGTAGCCTAGAAAGGGAGGCAGAACAGCAGCAGCCCATTAATTAATAACACAAACAAAGAAAGCGCGCCCAAGCAAATCTTTTTTCCACAAAGATCCTCCTTTCTTCCTTCCTCATTTTCCACAAGGAAAGGAGGTCGACGACGCGATCGTGACAATTCGACGCTGAACAGTATCCTCCTTTCTTCCTCATATACATATTTTTTTTTTTTTTTAAGGAAGAAGTAATTTTGGCGAATTAAACTGCAAAAAGAAATCGAACGAGCATTGTCGCAATACCTGGAGGAAAGGGTGGGTGTGGTGCTCAGCAGGGAGGCAGTGAGGGCAGATGGCATGGCAGCAGAGCAAGCAGAATGCGTTCTTCTCATTCTTCCTCCGCTCCTCATGGACCACGCAGCTCCCGAAAAACCTCTCCCCCATCAGCCCCGACAGCCATGCAGGCACCTCCTGCTGCTTCTTCTTCTTCGTCGACATCTTACTCCTCCTCCGCGTCGTCACCACCGCCGCCGCCGCCGCTGACGACGATGAACTATAACAATTGTTGCTGTAGTAATTACTAAACCTGTCCTCTTTCCCCATCTCCCTCCGTGGAATTCAGATCGGAAATGACCAGATTTTCCCCCCCTTCTTTGGGCTCTTCGAACAAGCCGCTCTTGCTTGTTAATATTTTTTGATTTTTCTTGAAACGGCCAAAATCAGAGAATTGAGAGAGGAAATGGTAGCAAGAAAGGAGGCTGCGTACTGGCTGGCTCTGAGAGAAAGAGAAACCCTACTAGTACTACACTACAAAGCTCTCTGTAGGCTAAGCAAATTGCTTCGCGGCCACCCAAGATTTTTGGGGTTTTATATATACACACACATTCTGCCGCGTCTACAAGTTTTTTTTTTTTATTCTCCTTGATAAGAAAAATAAAAATTGAATTCAGGTTGTTTCCCGAATTATTTGTCGTGGACGGGGACAGGTAAAGACAAAGGCAAAGAGCGAAGAAGAAGAAGAAGAAGGAGGCAATTAATTGTAATGAAAAAAAAAAAAACAGATATTACATTACATAAGAGGATAATAACTAATAAGAGAGAGAAAGTGTGTGTGTGCTGGGCTGGCTAGGTGTACCTTTTACGCGGGATGAATGAATGAATTCGAGTTTTTCTTTCGTACCTTACCCTCTGAATTGAGACGATGACAAAGATTATCAATAGTTGTAGTCTACTCCAGCACCCATTGTTATGGGTGGCAATTTCGGTTTAACTCGTCCTACTTCTATTTGATTTCTCAAATTTATGCTGAGCGAACGATATTCATCTGGTAGCGAGGGCAGACAGTGATATACTTCTTTGACTTGATATATCACATTCTACATTTATTTTGTCTAAATTATATGTAATTTTACTTAAATTCTATATAATTTCACTTATATTTTATCATATTTTAGCTATAATAAAACAATCAATATTTCAAAAAAAAAAATTTACATAAAATTACATACACATATATCAATTTGTCCCGACCTCCCTGTTGTTTGACTTCTTCAGAAGGCTCTATTCTCTTAGATGTGTGATACTTGCACACCAGCCTCTAAGAACAACGTATATATCGAAACGATACATGGTGGTATTGCATCTGGAGTCAATATCCTACATGTCTCTCTATTCAATTTCGAACTATGGTTTGGCCGTTTGGTTACTTTTACAAAGCAGTTTCTAGTTGTAATTTTTTAAACAAGTGTTTAAATAAACGGTTAAATGTTTGACTGATAAGCTATGTTAACTATGGGTAGTAATTTTGTTCGTAACTTCAACAATGTTAAACTATGTTTCAGATATTCATGGTTATCCATGTATAGCAATTGTTACATGCTCCTAGACCCAAAAAGAGATGGATTTGGACATCAAATGCTCACTTTGGCCTAGATAAGCAGATTTGGTAGTGAGCAGGCTTACCATTGACGAAGGTCAAAGTGGGTCATAACCCATCAAGTCGCACCCAAATTCGGAGGAGAGGTTATTTGGCCCACAAGCAACCTAGCCCACGAAAAAAATCTACGGTGGCCCCGACCGCCGTTGGACCTCCGCTAGACCCAAGCCCAAGAAAGATTCTAAAAGATGCTTACTTAGGCCCCATGTTGAGAAATCCGTGTGCCACTCATTCGGGGATGCTTTTGGGCTTTGGCCAAATTTTAGGAGGAACCCTATACAACCCCTTTCATGATGTTCTATAAATAGGAGGTTAAACTCTAACTTTACAAAGAAGATATATACATTCACTTTGCCCTAGAGAGCACAAGTTAGCAATCCATAGGAGGAGGCTAAGTTCTACTAGAGTTCAGAGAGGATGCCTTCATCACCTATGGTGATGTCTTCCTTGTCTCTTATGGCGTGCTAGTTCGCCAATATGTAGGGATGTGCATTGTTTTACACTTTATGCATGTATGTTCTATGATTTAATGAGATGTTATTGTCATTAGAACCCTTTTCATTTGATGCTTTGTATCATCTTATGCTTTAGTACATTATCTAATGCTTTCATCATCTTATACTTTGATCATGTGTTGTATGCTACTATGGTCATTGTTTATATTATTATCATATAAGTTTCTTGGAAAACCAACTTACGTGGTAAGCAACTCTTTTAGGCGTGTATGGAGGAAATGTACACTCCTTTATGCATGAATGAGATACATGTTTGATAAACTAGATCATCGATGAGTCTCATAGAGTCCTTAAACAACAATGAGCTATCCTTAATTGATAAGTATAGTGGCATGAAACAACACGTAATAGCTATTCCTAATTCATATTGCATGTGGTAAAAGCTTGAGTAGGATGGCGTTAGTTGAAGGGATAGTGCATCACAATAGGTCGATGCATAGGTGCATCCTATTAATGAGAATGTATGCATGTTCGTCTAGATGACGCAACCTAAACAATGTGTTTTATCTTTCTTTTCTTGCTTTATAATTTCAAGTCTAGTCTAGATAGTATAGAGTCAACCATCTACCAGGAAACCTTAACCCATCATATTTATTTTCCTTAAATTACTATTCGAACATAGGTTGCTACCTTTGAGTAGTTAGTATCAAAAGACTATGTGGAATACGACTTAGACATACCTAGGATTGTTATTACTCGATTGCATCAATACTATATATTTCATATAAAGTTTTTGGGGACTTTTGATAGTATTTTGAAAAAGCTACTCATCTTATATTTGATTTTACTTCAAGATATTACGCTCTAGTTGGTTTTATTTTGCAGATCTCGAACTCACAAGGGAGAGGGGCATTGCAGAAGCTACAAGAAGGAGATACTATAAGAACTTGGAACTCGATTCATCGATCATTACACAAAGAGATATGGGTTTCCTATCTCTATTCGAGTACTTTAACCCAAAGGCATTAAATGTCGAAACAAACAACCTCCATCCAACATCAAGTGTCAAGACAAGTCCACCACTTGACATAAGAATGTATGCAATAGTGAAGTATCAATTCTCCTGGGCAAATGAAGATGATATTGGTGAGATGAAGCAAGTTATTGATACTAGTGATGACAAGAGCTAGGAGTAAGAATCTACCATGGAGTATGAAGCCATCTTGGACAAGAGCTAATCAATGATCCATCTAGAACCTCCTAAAGGCATCAAGGCTAGCATCGATGACGAAGGACTTAAGCAATTGCTAGAAGGTGTTCAAAACAATAAGGATTGTCAAGAAGCTGATGAAGGGCGTCTTAATGAGATGCATGAAGGATTTGGAGAAATCATAGACCATGGAGATCTCGTAGATGATAGAGAAGAAGACCATCTCCATATCACCCCATTTGACGAGGAAGAAGAAGAGCTTACAACTAAATCTTCAGAAGGAAAAAAAAGGTGCAAATGATGAAGAAGGTTGCAATCCTGAAGAATGTACACTAATCCAAACTTGTTTTTTGAATTCGTGGGAAGGGATTAAAGGAATCACACCACTTGAAGGCTTTCATCACTTCACTTCCTCTATGTCATCCTCTACATCTACAATGATGGAAGAAGAGCCCATGAGTAGGAATCCCATCAACGCTAGACAATGATGCTGTACATAAATTCGTAAATGAACCAAGCATTGGAATTGAAGGATTTCTTCATAACCCTGCTACATTCCCTTCTTAAAGTTTAATGAAGAAGTTTGGAGATTCTAACTTTGAACAAGAGGATGTGAGGGTGTAGATTGATGAATTCAACAATTCCAAGGAAGCTCTTCGTGGAGAAATGGAGGATGCCCTACCAAAAGTTAAAAACCATGAAAAAAATTGCAAAATCTTGGTGGAGATACATCATAGAGTCCGTCCAGATTTCTTTCGACTCCTTGAAGTGGATCCATTTGCAACATTTCTAGAGATACATAAGATCGTAGCTTCTTATCTACCCAATAAAGTGGAATATACAAGCTCTTCCTTGAATCATTATCTCTACAACAATGATAATGCCAAATCAAAGTGTGGGTTAAAAGGTGTAAGGAGTAGACTAAGATGGCATCTTCTTCATTGCCTATCACCAAACCGAAGCGAAAGAAGGATGAGATTCAGTTGGAATGTGCACGTTTGACAATGGATTTCAAAGAACCCCTTAGTTGGGAATCTTGATGAGCTTGAATTTGCCTAGATCAATGGTGTAAAAGAAAAAGCACTTCATGGGAGGAAACCCATGTCTGGCATCCAACTTAAGGATGTAAGAGGAAAGTGTTACTAATAAAAAAAATTCAAATTTCTAAACCATCATCATTTGCATAACAAGCTTTTCTCTTTAGAAATCCTCTTGATATGAAGGTCATTACCTACTACTCTTAGATATGAGATTTTTTCTTTCGGTTATCTTTCGATTATTAATACGATATACAAGGACCATCACTACAAATGGCACTGCATTCTTGATTGTTTGTTAAACCCGTGAATAGGATATAGGAACTATTGATTTCATTTTGAATCGATATTTCATATTTCTACTTTTGTCAAAAAGAATTCAAATGCATAAAGGTGGGGTAGACCCAATGCCTGAATTAATTTTTAGACCCAATGCCTTAATTAATATTTAAAGAGATTCCTTTGTATAAATAATTGTGAAAAGAATCAATGATTGTTTTTTTATTTTTAGTTTCATATTTATATTGAAGAGGAGCAATAGCTCCCCCTAAGTTTTGTTGCTTTTACAGTTTTTGTTTTATTTTCAAATCCATGAAAAACTAAAAGAAAGATGAAGAAATGGAGTATGACAACCGAATGGTGTCCATAACTTCTTTATTTGTTGTATCCTACAAGGAAAAGGAGAGAAAATACAAAAAAGAGAAGGAAGAAGCCACAACGGCCCCACGTCGGTCGACAACGTCATGCTTTTTCCAGCTCCAGTCATTTCAAAAGTCTGTTTCTTGCAATCAGAAGGAAAGAAGTCGCAGCGGTCGTATATGTCATGTCATTGTCGATGACCCATTCCCCCACTCGAAGAAAGAGACCATATGATTGAACTTGAACAAGGAAAAGGGTGGTGGTGGGCACCATCACGAGGACGCCGCTCTCCTATTAAAGGGATGCAACCCCTCTTAAAATGGTGAAGTGGTATCGTAGGAAGAATGTGTCAGCTAGATGTGCCCTTAAAAGATATATTATGAAGGCTTTCGACAGTGTTGACCGGGATTTCCTAAAGTATACTTTACTGGCAATGGGGTTCCCTGGTAAATTTGTCACTTGTATCAAAGGGTGTTTGGAGTCGGCTAGCTATACTGTGTGTATGAATGAGGGTTTAGTAGGCAATTTCAGGACAAAGAAGGGTTTAAGACAACGATGTCCCCTGTCTCCATATTTGTTTGTTGTGAGTATGGAGGTCCTCACTTGTATGTTCAATAGGACAACAAATAGATCTATTCTTCCTTACCATCCTCAGTGTGGAAGGATAGGGCTTACCCACTTGTTTTTTGCTTATAACCTATTAATATTCACTAAGGGGTCAGTCGAGGGAGTGAAAGTGGTGGCAGAGGTCTTGCAAAAGTTCTATCTCATTTCAGGGTTGAAATGTAACCCAAGTAAGAGTGAGATACATAGTGTAGGTGTTTCAGATGAATTAAAAGGGGAATTGGTCAGGCATTATGGGTTTAGAGAGGGTGTTCTTCCTATTAAATACCTCAGACTTCCCTTGACAGCAGGGAAACTCTCTTCAGACGACTGCAAATGTTTAATAGGTAAGATTACAAATAGAATCCAGGGGTGGCAACCAAAACTTCTTTCTTATGCAGGAAAATTGGAATTAGTGACTGCTGTTCTGGCCAACATGACACAATTCTGGATGAATGCCATTCTACTCCCAAAGAAGGTAATAAGAGAAATTGAGCAGCTTTGTTCCCAATTTCTTTGGGGGGATATGGAGAAGAAGAAAAGGGCAAAGGTTTCCTGGAAGACTGTTGCTCTTCCTCGGAGTGAGGGTGGTTTAGGCTTCAAAGATCTCTGCTCGTGGAATAGAGTCTATCTAGCAAGACATTTCTGGGGAGTGCTCTCTGACCAAATAGACTCTCTGGATTGCATGGCTGAAAGAATAAATACTATGTAATGTTAGCATATGGGAAGTGTAGAGATGTGGCTCGTGGGTATGGAATAAAATTTTTAATTTGCGAGGATTGTTTGAAAGGAAGATGGTTTTGTCAAATCAAGGAGTCGAATGGGAAGGAGCACTGATGAGCAAATTCAACACAAGTCGTGTATGGCAAAGTATCATACCAAGGCATGAAAGACTTGAGTGGGCCAAACTAGTCTGTAAGCTAGGATACCTGAGAACTAGCTGTTAAAATAGTTGGCCCTTATAGGCAGAATTTCCACCCTGAATAAAGTGGAAAAATGGTGCCATGAAGTGCAAAATATGTGTCCTCTCTGTGGTATGTTAGGGGAAAAGCGGGAGCATATCTATTTCTCGTGTACCTATGTGGAAGAGCTCTAGAAAATTGTGTTCCTAGCCAGCTGGCAGGTTCCTCTGCAAGGTGATCTGCACCAGACAGTGCCGAGTAGCAACTCGAAAGTTGGGGAAGTGTAGAGTGGGGCGAGTTCTTTGAGTAAGGTTTGGAGGGAGAGGTGTAAGCGGCTTTATGGGAACAAAACAATGTCAGTAAAAGCCTTAGCTGCGAAGAAGCAAGGGGCAATGCAGACCAAAGGACAAGGGGATCAACTGTTTGTAGTTGCTGCACTAGGAAGAGAATTGTGGTACAAAAGGCAGATTTAGTAGTCCTTGTTTTGTTACTGACCTGAGTTGTTTGACAGGTTGTCTTAGTAGTCTGGTTTGCTGGTTTTGTTGATTCTCGTTATTGGGAAGTTTGTTTCTTTTAGGCTAAGGCATGTACAGTTTGTTATATGTACAGATGTAAAGATTGTATTTGATGAATAAGAATACTACTCATTCATAAAAAAAAATTATATAAAATCTCATCTAACATATGAGTAATAACATTACACTAATATAACATGTCGTAATTGGATCCAACAAATAGTGAAAATTACACGCTTATACAACATCAATGTTCAAATGTTCAACTTAGAATTCCTAATATTGGGTTAAGCGAAAAGAAAAACAGTAAAGCAGGTGCATTTAACAAACCAAAGGAAAAATTATGTCGTTTGACCACTAATTCAATACCTTGCAGCGAATATGCAAGTAACACACCTCCTCTCTCAACAAGAAAACCTGAAAGCTCATCATTTTTATTGAAGTATTCGAATAGCCTCAAAACTACATCGAGAAAAAATTGCAGGCATGAACAAAACAGTAACTTTGTTCCGTGAAGGTTTTCCTCAAAATATACACTGAAAAATCACAGCACTCAAAAGCCAAAAAAACATATACGAATGTCCCAAACTTGTACACACACCGACCCGAGCATACATTTCCCCACTCATCATCTATGCAAATACAAAAGAGCGCGCGAATATGCAAGTAACACACCTCCTCTCTCGTTTCAATCATGACAAGTCGAGCGCAACTGCAAACTCAACATACAGCGAATTACCACTAGAACGAAATCTCGCAAGGTGCGTGAAATGTCCTTCCGCGGCAGATTGCTTCTAGATTTTCTCCGGCATAAGAACAAAGGGGCGATACCTCCACACCTGTTTCACATCAGCCAACGCTCACAAACATTAAGCAAGAGATAACAGAGAAGCATACCAACAACACTTAGAAGACCCAAGCTCGTAAGCAAGTTCATTAGAAAGGGTTCGAGTTGCTTATACCGTACCAAAGCTCAATGGTCGGTTTATTAAAAAGGGGCAAATCAAGCCATGTAAGCCCCCACTTTATCCAACTATGCCTCGGAAATTAATACAAGTGAATTAAATTAATTACCAGTAGCGTATAAGGGTACTGAATGCGTTAAAAAGCCCCCTGCAGCGACAACCCAACGAGTGTGAAGTCGAAGCACGAGAAGCCTGGCACTGTCTGGAGTATCGAAATTTGAGCCGTTCGCATTTTTCACTGGCGCAAACTCTTCTTCACGCAGCACCTGTAGGATACACAATGCAGCATCATGCAGATAAGTGGAGGAGGGACATCAGGCCACAAAAAACTAAGGTGAAGTGAAGTGATTTTGGCACCTCGAAAAGTGCAGTTGAAGGAGCATATGGAAATGCATCAAATATGAATTGCTCAAGTTTATATCCCATTGTGAATCCATGAATTGATGGGATCTTTTTCTCTGCAAGATGGTAACTGCACTAACAATGTGTAAGCTACAGTATACTATATGATCAGTGACTGGTACCTTGGAGAAACATTAATTGACCATATGACACAATCCAATTGGACCTAACATATAGCAAAGAAGGAAGCTAAAATTCTTACGTGCTATCTTTCTCGAGGCCATTAGCAACTTGATTAAGAAAATCCAAAGAGAACATGTGCAGACATAGCTGAAACCAGGAAAAAGGTAAAATTTTCAGGCGGTATCATTCCAGAAGATACAAAAACATCAACTCACAAATAGATATGTACTGGACGCATAGAGACACATTCATCAAATCAAACTTTCCAATATACATATATTTTAATTTCGTAGAGCAAGGTGAAAATGAACTCATACATTACTCCAACAAAAACGAAGGCGTCCAGTTTGCTGGTTCACTGCTGAAGCTAATGACTGATCCAACTCGCTGTACTCAACCACAGTAAGAGGTCCACCTTTCCCTCGCCTCACAAATACACCCACCTTTTCTTGGGGATAAGCCTGCGTGAAATGGTTATACGTACTAAAGGATCACATTTGCAGTAACTTCCCTCCATGGTACCTAATCCACATGCTTATGAAACAACAAATTATACCTTGCGAACAACTTTTGCGGCAGCAGAGACTCCTTTATCCATGAAATATCCGACAAAAGTTGGGTCAGCAACACGGACCTGTTCACAAGACCGTAGCCATCATGCTCAAAAAGAATTCTGAAGGTTCACCAAATGAAAATGAATGATAGGGCAAAGAGACCATATCTCACCAATGCATTATCAACTCCATAGCAGTCAACATATTTAATCCCTCTTGATGCCATATCTTCCAGCAATCTAGATGATTTAAGAGCTGAAGAAATAAAAGAAGGAAGCAAGTGATGATGCAAAACAGTAAAGGTGGAAAGGTATGGAGAGGTCTGCGTGGGGCTGCAAAATAAATACCTGAATATACCCCTCCATTCCCATCTGGGGCCTTGGACACCTAAATTCAGGACATAAAACCCATATCATTCCCAGTATGGGGAGGAACATAGAACTCAACAAAGTAAAGCCAAGAGCCTGAAACTGCAAATGGTGCTAGTATTGACAGAGAATTTCATTTCTTTATAGTGCACTCCTCTGTAAATTCATGAATATAAAAAAAGGGGCCAACCCTGGACCAAATGCTCTTCATTCTTCAATAGTAAAAAAGACAATGGCTAGTTCACGCCAACTATTTAAGCACCACGAGCACTTGATGCTCCTAGTACCATTTCCGACCACTAGGTGCATGGCGCGTGTTCATTTAAATCCTAATTTAAAGAAACATTCAGGTACAAAGGAGCTTTTGTTTTGGATAAGTGAAGACTAAACAAAATCTGTAACCCATTCTTCAATGATACTAATTGACTATAGCTGTATACGTTAGCAAACAGACCATAGAGCAGGCAGGACATACCTTGAATGGAGTCTCCATGATAAATCTACCATCAGTCGAAACAGAAGGTATGGTGCCTTGCTGGAAGAAGGTGACCTAGATTGGGGAGATGTGAATGTGAAAGGAGGCAACTCAAACACACTATTGCCAACATTTGTCAAAACAAATAAGCAAACCAATTCTCTTACTTGATCTGCTTCAAGGCCAAAGTACTTGTGGCTTTCAAAATATTTCCGAGTGGGCTCATCAGTGAATGGACTCGTCATTATGTACCAATGAATTTGTGCTGAACCTCCTGAACCTGTTTCAGAGTAGTACTAAGATGTTTCCCAAATGGTGTAGAATAATAGAAATCTAAATAATTTAAACTGACCTTCAGTAGCAGCTTGAGCAGCTAACCTTTGGACGCACAGAATTCTCTCAGCTTGAAGTTGAAAAAGAGACTTCCCAGATGGAAGTCCAATGTCTGAACAAATATCCCAAAGCAGAAAAGAATGCCTTCTTTATCATCAAATAAAACAAAACAACTAGCCGTAGTTCAGCAAAACGAAACAAGCAGCCTTATTTTCCCTTCAGTCATTTCTCTTCGACAAATAACAACACAGAAGGATCTGAGAATCAGTCATTGAGGTTTCTTGGTCCAAAGTTCAAGTAATAAATGGAGCAACAAAATTTCATTCCTAAGGTAAGTCATAGAATCTTCCTATAAGCTACAAAACATCTTCCTTGCTGCACTTACTGCAGTTTCAGTAGAGATGTATTATACATCGTAAGTCATTGAGATAGAAAAGTCTATGCAACTGTTAGAATTAGTTTCTTTGCGCTTGAATTAAGCGGGTCACTTGGGAAATCTCCATAAGCATCCTCCTTGGTTCAAAGTTGCCACTTACATAAAAATGCAATAGTAAGAAACACTGTTTAAAACTAGAAAGTTACTTACTGAAACATCCTTTTGGATCAGAACTTCCAAGCCGTGTTCCCTGGATTTACATTTAAACAGATACATAAAAAGATTAGTTGCACATCGACATAGTAGAATACATTATCACCAATTATTTACTCAAAACATATTGCATAACATTCTTAGTTTTCCTTAACCAATATGATGTGTATGCAATTTACCCAGATGAAGACAGTTGCAGGATCCTGATTACAGCAGGAGAAGAAATAAACTGTCTTCGATTACAAACGTGTACATACATACACCTGAATTACAGATAAACCCAACAAACAGCACCATCCAAAAAACAATCTTTCTGGCATCTACCAGCTAATCATGGAACTAATTCTGCTGCATTTGAATTAGTTAAACATATCCCATCGGCAGATTAGCGAAAGTTCAAAACCAGAAAAGAAACATCAACA
Organism: Linum tenue; assembly: GCA_946122785.1. NCBI lineage: Eukaryota > Viridiplantae > Streptophyta > Magnoliopsida > Malpighiales > Linaceae > Linum > Linum tenue. The sequence continues at coordinate 26,934,423 of CAMGYJ010000003.1, forward strand.
GAAGAGAAAGGGACCTGACTAAACAACTCAACAGCAACTTTATAATAAAGCAAAGAGAATGATTAATGATAGCAAAGCAATTTGTACTGTTAAGAGAAATGGATAGATATCAATCGCAGAATTGTCTTGGAGTGGCCATCAAGCCTAAAAGTGACATCATAACAAAATTATGCAAGCAAGCAAGCTCTAAAGATTCCCTGGGACAGCTACCAAACGCCATTATACAACCCCTCCCTCCTAATAAGTTATGATGCCTTTTCTCAAGTTTGTCAAACCGAAAAGTAGAGAAGCATTAAATTCAAAAGACCCAGCAGCAGCAGCGTCACTCCAGCTTATAAATCGACGTACTAATTACCCAGCAGAAAAAAGGTACCTGACCGCCGGATAAAAGCAGAACGGCCAACTTCCCGCCAGAGATTGCTTTTAACCCCATCTTCCACCACCGCTCTCTATCTTCCATCGACCTCTCCTCTACCGTAGACACGCTGCTCTCTGGCACCGGCTCAATGGCGGCTACTGGCAGAGCTGCATTCATTCCATTAATGTCAGAAAACCAGGACAAATCTAGTACAAAATTTCCGACTCAGTCCCACAAAAATTCCCACCCAAAATCCAGAATTGAGAAAGAAAGAGAGAGAGAGCAAACCCTGAGATCGAAGTGAACATCGGATTATCCGATCCAGCCTCGGAAGATCTAGACCCTGCAATCAATCAAGAAGCAGGTTTCAAACTAAGGGAACGTAACCCACCACCATATCCTAACTGAATTCCAGCCTCCATTTACGCGCTTTAAATGCAAAACAGAAAACGGGGAAATTGAACTGAAACAGAAATTTGAATGCCGGCGGGCAAGACAAATGATATTCAGAACTTCCGGAACATAAATTCAAGTCACTACACGAATTCGAATACCGACCAGATCAGCGATGGAGAAGTAACAAACAACCCTTGAAGATCCAAGACGAAGCAAATCGTTCAATTACTTGAGGAGCGAAGGAAACCAATGAACAAGCAAGCAACCGACAGTTTTTTTTTCTTTCTTTTGGTTTACCAACCTCGATGTCCTTGACGAGGAAGTCGCGTTCGTCGGCGGAGAGCTCTTCCCAGAGCGCGAAGACATCTTCCTGGCCGTAGTCCTTGAGGCGCTCGAGCAAAGCCTGCGGTGGAGGCGGTAATGGCGAGGAGGAGGCATTGCTGTTGCCGTCGATCATTGTCGGTTCCCTCATTTCTCGACCGGAGACAAGAGAGAGAATTCAAGTTCCCGTTAGATCTCTGTGGCGGGTTGCCGTGTGGGTATTGAATTTGTCGTGTTGCTCTCTCGCTCTCTCTCTTCTCTTTCTGTTTCTTGCTTCACGAGTTTCTGTTAACAGTTAAAAGAGAGGGAAGCAGCCACAGGCAAAAAGAGTGGGGGGAGAGTGCAGGGAGTTGGGCGAAACAGTAGCGAGGAAGACAAGAATCAATAGATGGGCAGAGGGTCGAGTTAATTAGCAGCTGTCAGAAACCAGTTGCTAACTAACCGGTCTGATCTGCTCATTTACCCGTTTGGGTTGCGATCTTTTCAGAAATAGCACTGTTAAAAAAACAATCCCAAAAATAATATACAATCCCAAAAAATTCCAAAACAGCACCATTTCTCAAAAATCGCTACCCGACCCAGCAATTTACACGAAAACCACAGGGTGGGGCGCGGTTTTCAATAGGTAGGGCGATTTTCATGACCACCTAGGGTCGGACGAGTTTGGTCCAAAACTGCTGCCCCACCCAGCGGTTTGGTTGATATAATTTTTTTTTTTTTTTGAAAAACCCTAATCTATGTGGAAACTTCAAACAAACGTATCTTTTGTGTTAGACTATCCGATCGTAGCTTTTATTTTTTTTATTTCGCATAACTTTTCGAGATGTTGTGCCTTCGTCCCGAAAAAATGTCGTTTGCTACCTCGAACGAGTTTTTTTCCGATTTCGTCAAACTTTGGACGACCATAACTTTGTGCTCCAAAATCCGATTTTTTTTTTCATTTCGCATAGCTTTTTAAGGACTACAACTTCTATCATAGACAGAATTTCGGAATGTACGTGGATTTGTGAAAAGGGAAGGTAAGTTATTCCCAAAACCATGTATATCCAAAAATAATTCATGTTTTGAAAATTCATTCCTAATAAAAATTGTAGTCCATAAAAGTTATGCGAAATGAAAAAAAATCATGACATTCGGATTTTGGAGCACAAAGTTATGGTTGTTCAAAGTTATTGAGGATTTTTAGCGTTCAAAAAATAAAACGTTGTCAATATATTATGGGATGGGATACGGTGACAACCCCTAAGTTGGTTGTCAGATTGACAACCAAGGGTATTTTGGGTATGAAAAAAGAAATATATTAATTATCTTTTTTGTATTAATCGGATTGGGAATTAAAAACTCATATTAAATACAATTTTTTTGAAATTTAAATCCTATACATTAATATATCTCTCTCTCTTCCTTTCTCCTGCGGCCACTCTGCTACGATGGACAGACTTTTTCTCCGGCGAATTCTCTCCGGCAGACTCCCTCCGGCAACCTGAAAAAATGTACCAATGCGTTAAAAAGTGTACCAATCTATTAGTCTACTGGTAATTAATATACCAGTGTTAGTGGTACGCTACCAGTGCTAGTGGTACGGTACCATTACCACTTGTAGCGGTACCATTAGCAGTACCAGTACCACTGGTAGCGGTACCATTAGCAGTACTAGTACCACTAATAGCGGTACCAGTACCACTAGTAGCGGTACCAGTACCAGTACCACTGGTAGGGGTACCATTGCCACTGGTAGCGTACCACTAGAGACTAGCACAAAAAAATCAGATCTGGAATATGAAAAATCACAGATCTGGAAAAAAAAAAATAGGGATGACGAAAGGGGAAGGCAGAGGAGAGGCGGTGACCTCGTGGCGACGGTGGTGGTGGAAGACAGAGGGCGGCGGGAGGGTTGCGACGACGGTGGTGGTGGGAGGCCATTGCGGCGGTGGTGGGAGGAGGAGGCCGCGACGGCGTGGCGGGTCGGCTGCGACGACGGTGGTGGCAGCCGATAGAGAGAGAGGGAAAAGATGGGAGGAAGAAGAAAAAGAATAGGAAGAAGAAAGATGGCGTGAGAGAGAGAGGAAAGAGAGAGTGTAGGGTTTTAGGTATTAATAGGGGTAATAATCTAGTGTGGTCAATTTTTTCGTCCAAAAATACCCTTAATCCAATCTGTACCATTGATTTGAAAAAAGAAGAAAGAGACAAGAGAGAGAATGGATCCTATGGTTATAAAATGGGTTGTCAATCTCACAACCTCTAATGGGGTTGTCACCGTATCTCATCCCATATATTATTTGTTTCAAGAGAAGAATTGTAGTTTGGTGGTGTAGATGTTGTGTCAAATTTAGTTAACTTATTTATTATCTAGGTTTGAACCACCACCCCCCAACATGTTACTTTGTTTAATCTCTACTAAATAAAAAGATTTAATATGAGATAATGGTGTTTTGAACCTAGGACTTCTTGCACACAATAAACAGCTAAACCAGTTGTGCCAAGACCACTTAAGACATTTATGCGGAAATATATATATATATATATATATATATATATATATATATTATGGGTTAATACCTTAGTTTGGCCCGAACTATACACATACTTTCTACCTTGGCCCGTGGTATTGAAAATTGCTACTATGGCCTGAACTATGTAGCAAACTTCCTCATTAGGCCTGGAGGCGGGTTTGACCGTCAAAACAGACGGTCAACCAAGTTGACCGTTAGTCAATATACACATCACCTGCCACGTAGACATTAAAAATTATTTTTTTTCTTTTTACAAAAAATAAAAAAAAATTAATAACTCTAAAAAAAAGGAACGAAAAATAAAAGACAAAAAGCCACAGCCACCCATCCCTATCTTCCCGCATCGATTTTTATCGGGAAATAACCTCCCCCTTTCAGACCCATCATCTTCCCCCAACTCCCTTCCCCGACGAATTCTCTTCGATTCTCTGGCAAATGCAGCGGTGGCCGGTCGGTGAAAGACGCCGCCGTCGCTGATTGTTGGAATCCTCCTTCCCCGACTCCTCCTTCTCCCTTCCCCTTCGATTCGCCTTTTTTTCTTCTGTCGAGTCTTTATGAAGACTTTCTCCAAAAGCGATTCAGTTGAGAGCAACATATGTGAATCCTTCAACAATTGGATATTGCGGTTCAGGTCACTGAGAGTTATTGCAATGCTGGAGGGGATTCGTGTCTCAGTTATGACTCAGCTGGTGAAAAACAAAAAGAAGATGAGTCGGTGGAAGGATAGCTTCCCTCCAGTTGTGCGAGGAAAGTTAGAGAAGGCCAAAGACGATGCCAGAATGTGCACTTCCCGTCCTTCTTCAGAAACCATGTTCGAGGTAGCTCACAATGGGAAGGGATTCGTGGTGGACTTGAAGGAGCATACATGCAGCTGCAGGTGGTGGGCTCTCAATGGTATTCCATGTTGTCATGCTTATTCCGCCATCACATATATGAGAGGTAAACCTGCTAGTTTCGTCCATAAGTTCTTCAAGATCGAATTTGTTCGGGAGGCATACAAGTTTCCGATTCCTCCATCTGAAGGGCGACAAGCATGGCTTCCTGTGCTTGGAAACAAAGTTTATCCACCTAGGATTAGACGAATGCCTGGTCGTCCTAAGACAAAAAGGAGAAGGGAGCATTGGGAGGTTAAGAGCAGACCTGGCAAAAACGGAGTCGGAGAGGTTACTTCGAGAGAGAACTTAACTGTCCACTATGGCAAATGTGGTGGCGAAGGGCACAATGCCAGGACATGCAAGAACCCGCCACTTCCGCCGAGAACTGCAGCACCCCGCAAAAGGAAGCAACCACCACAAGTTCCAACCACACAAATTCCACCCACCACACAAGTTCCAGCCAGCACACGAGTTAATGACCAAGCTGGAAATGACCATGAGGTAACGAGCTAAAAATGTCACTTTCATTGTGTTTGCAACGTGAAAATTGACAATGTTTGGTGATAATAGGCACCAAGAAGAAGGAAGAAAGAGCGTTGCTCTAAGTGTGGATCCGAGCACCATAATGCAAGGACTTGTCCGATGAATTTTGGAATTCAGGTACATGTTTCTCACCTCAGTGAACAATTACACTAATTATGTTGAATGGTTGTGGAGAGTAATGAATTATGCTGTCAATTATGGATGGATGGATGTGTAGGTTCGATCAGTAGACGTGTGACTGATCGAGAAATGCGAAGGGCTATGCAAGGGATAGGAATATATGTTGATGAGAATACAGGGAACATGTACGCTAGGGTATGTCCTGCTCATTCGTGGTTGACATGTTTTTAAGTTAAATTTTTATGATTTCTGAACTAATTATGCTGTAATTCTTGTTTTGCAGCTTAGCACCCGCGTTCCAGGTCCTCGTGGTGCACAACAAACTGAACCGGATCAGCCTCCTTTCAATAGCACACAGCCTCCGACGACTCAATCGGAGACACCTTAATGTGTAGTAGTTTCGTAGTGTAGTTTCATAGTGTAGTTTCGTAGTGTGTTTCGTAGTGTGTTTCGTAGTGTGTAGAACACTTCTTTTTGGCTTGACTCCTTATGTTTCGGATCATAGTACTGAGGTCCGAGTTGGAGTCATAGGAATTAAATTAGCTCTCCCTTTTGTACATGCTCTCGATAGAAGGAGCTAATGTGACTGTAAAACATCATTTTGCAACATTCGTATTAATGTCACTATGAAGGAGCTAATGTTAATGTTTAACTTCTTTGCGGATTATGGGTACACACTTGTTCTGCACAAAGTTTTACTAACAGGAGGTTGCTTATTCTTCAACAAACACACACAAAGTAAGCTTACAATCACAAACAGGAATTTGCTTGCAAATGAACCCACAATCCTCACTCGCAATTGAACTAACACCATTACAATAAGGCCTATGGCTACAAAGACAGCACACACAATCATTCGACTTTGTAGTGCACATATTGCCTTTCTCATACTTTGCAATTCCATAAAACTAGCTGCACTAATCTCAGTAACCTTCTTCAAATCCTCTAGCATCGCCAATTTCTCTTGTTTCCTCCTATTTGCCTTCTCTTCTGCCTTACGAAGCCGCCCTTCAAGTGCCTCCATTTTCAATTTCATATGCTCATTCTCCTCCATTATTCCATACTTAGATGTACCATCGACCCAACAAAAAAAACGGCAATCTTCCTTTACATCTTTCCAAAACGGGCAGGAATAGAACTTCCTTCCCGGATTATCCTCTATGCGAGAGGTATTCACAACGCATGGAGCATTGTGGCCTTGACATCTTACCTTCGCTGTGTTCGACGAACCGGAAGCGGAAGAGGCAGAAGCTTGGTTGCTGACTCTACCAGCTCGCCTCGACATTGTTGCTGGAGGCCGCGATAGAAAGAAAGAAGAGCGTTGGTGAGATGGAAGAAAGGAGGCGAGGGAACTGGGTGGAAGAAATGAGGGCGCGATTTTAATTCTCGACGGCGGTGGCTCGTCGGAGAAGGGATATGGTTTCCCGATTTTGGGTGAGAGGGGGAGAGGGGAGGGTATAAATGGTGGTTGTGGTTTTTTTTTTCTTTTATTTTTCGTTCCTTTTTTTTAGAGTTATTAAATTTTTTATTTTTTATTTTTTGTAAAAAGAAATTAATTTTTTTATTTTTTATTTTTTGTAAAAAAAAATAATTTTTAATGTCTACGTGGCAGGTGATGTGTATATTGACTAACGGTCAACTTGGTTGATCGTCTGTTTTGACGGTCAACTTGGTTGATCGTCTGTTTTGACGGTCAAACCCGCCTCCAGGCCAAATGAGGAAGTTTGCTACATAGTTCAGGCCATAGTAGCAATTTTTAATACCACGAGCCAAAGTAGAAAGTATATGTATAGTTCGGGCCAAACTAAGGTATTAACCCATATATTATAAACCGGAAAAATTGTTACAAATATGTATATTACAAACCGCTGGGTGGGGGTGCGGTTTGCAACCAAACTGCCTCGACCCCATGCGGTCAGCGAAACTGCCCCCTACCCGTGCGATTTTCGTCGAAAACCGCGTGCTATTTTTGGAATTTTTCGGGGTTGGGTGCTATTTTTGTTAATTTTTTTAAAACAGTGCTAGTTGTGGAAAAAATCCCTTGTGTTGACTTGAGTTCGTTAGCGGGTTGGGAAACTAACCGGTTGAACCATTAGGTCGGTTTCCTTCTTTGCCGCTCCTTAAGAAGGTTCTTTTGCTTGTTAGATTTTGAAAATGAGGGTTTTAAATTTTTTAAATCGTTGGAGTTATTATGGATTTGTTGCATAATGGATTTGGAAGAGTCCATTGTTTGTTTAGATATCATGGATTTATGATGGATTTGTCTAACTTTTTGTCTTTTCATTATCAAATTCCAAATGAAATGCGAGATTTGGAAATTCTTGGGGTCCACATATTTGGATATAAAAATATGTGGACTCCACAGATTTGTGTCTTGTTAGAAACCCGGTTACTAGCTATTTTGGGAGTTTGGACTCATTTGTCGGTTTATTGTTGTTTTGAGGACCTTGGGTGTTATTTGTGGGTACTTTCAGATTATTGGGGTATTATCAGTTATTAGGAGACTATCGGGTAGTTATTGGGAATTTATCGGGCTATATATTCTGTAATCGTGGGATTAGTAGGGTAAGCAATTACAGAACAAGAATTCCCTTAACCTAATATCTCTCTCTCTCTCTCTCTCTCTCTCTCCCTACTCGGCAACTCTCTCCCTCTTTCCTCCCTAGCTGCTGTCGACCCCTACCCTAGGGAAGCCGACCCTCTTCTTCTTCTCACCAAATCACCCCCTAAATCCCAATTCTCACACTCCTAATCCCCAAATCCCATACAGCCTGTGATTATCTTTCGATCTCTGGATTAGTGAACCCTTGACATGCACGGCTAGATCAAGGTTTCCAACAGTGTTATCAGAGCCTGGCTCGCGCGCGGCTTCAGACGAGATCAAACGAGATGTCTTCCACAGTAGACAAGATGCAGAAGACGCAGAAGGAGACCGTGATCGTGAAAGATCACACCAAGCATAAGACATTACTGGGTTTCATGAATAAGATCGCGGACAACCAGATGGAGGCTTGCGAACAGCTGCAGACGATTGGAGCGCACATCGAGCATTCCACCCAACATATTGGAGCGGAGCTGGTGAAGTTTCGCGCCATGATGGAGAAGATGGTGGAGCAACAGAGCGAGGAGCCGCAGCCGCACGAGCTAGCAGAGGAGGCGACGGCGACCAAGGGAACCGCCAGGATAGTGGAGGCAGGCGGCTTGACATCCGCGCCGATGCTAAGCGGCGAGGAAGGTTGTGGGGCCGTTGTGGGAAACCATAGTCATGCAGGCCAAGACAACACCCGGTCCATCCCAGGAGCGGGTCTGCCGCTCTAGCCCACTACCCAGGAAATCGTGGCAGCCCGCGAAAAGGGGAAGGCGGCGGGTTACGAGGAGGCAGCATAAGGGTACGGGCCGGAGCCCTGGGGTTCAGATGGGGCGGCCATTGACTAGGAGGGTGGATGGGCCATCTGGGTCCAAATCGCGATCACCAGGAAGGGGAGATGAGTCTGGCAAGCTACGACAGGAACTGGGCCAATCCTGGGCCGCCAGGAGTTGGGCTGGATTGGATTGCGATCATGAACCATGATGGGTTGCTGGGTTGAGCTCTAACCGATCCAACCGGACTTGTTCGACTGGAACCGAAACGATTTATATCATTTTGAACCAAACCGGACTTCGACAGCAGCAGTAGTGGAGGAGGTCACCAGAGGGGTTCCGAATCCCCATACCCACCTCTCGTGACTTTCGGGACAAGACAGGGTGGGATTGGGCGACCCCTGGAGACGGGGCAAGGATCGGAGGTCAAATCTGGAGGGCATGACGACTACATAGAGGGGAACGATGGATGGTCGTTTCTGCAACCTCCATGGGGGGACTCAGGACGCGGCAGACGACAGTAGCGGTGGTTGGGGATTCCCTCACTATGGCATGGGAAGTTACGGAGGGTATAACCCATGCATGAAGGTAATGATGATTTGCTCTTTCAAGTTAAACCGTTTGTGATTGAGTTTCCTAAGTTTGATGGTCATGGAGACGTGGGCTTATGGATGTATGCGGCTGAGAGGTGGTTTTGAAACCACTCAACACGGGAGGAGTGCAAGGCCACTTTGGCATCCTTTTATCTGGAAGGGGATGCACTATAGTGGTGAAAATGGATGGAGCGGTCTTATGCTCCAGTAAGGACTACGATTACATGGGCCAGGTTTTAGGAGGAGCTCATATACCAGTTCGGCAAGGTCAAAGGGTGGCACCAGAGTAGTTGGCTAAGCTAAAGCAGAAATGCACGGTGCGGAGTATCGGTCGGAGTTCCTGAAGTTAGGTAACCAGTGCAAGGAAATGGGGGAAGCGGCGTTAGTGGGATTGTGCATGGCAGGGCTGTGACCAGAGCTGGCAGCAACGATCATGGTTTTTGAACCTGACTATTTGCGAGTTGGTTTCAGGCTTGCAGGTCATTAGGAGGAGGAGCTAGCCAGCAAGAAGGGAGGCCTCTGGGTCGTGACGCGAATGAAGGGAGGATCGGGCAGAGGAACGAGTAGAGGCACGAGTTTCGGAGCTGTGACTGCTCCAACATCGAGAACGGCAAACCCGGTGAACACATGATTCCCACTTGGAGGTCGAATCTCGGCTCGCTTGCCGCCCAAGGGATTCGTGAAGCTGACGCCAACAGAGATGGAGCAAAAACACAGGGAGGGGCGTTGTTTCAACTACGATGGGAGGTACATAGCGGGTCACCAGTGTGCTAAGGGGCGTCTGAAGTTGCTAAAGGGGAATTGGGAGGATGAGTCAGAGGAGCTGACGGCTAGAGGTACCCAGGAAGAGAAGGACGCCGAGAAGAGCGAAGGCCAATCTTGAGGAAAATATTGGTCTTAAGGGGATGGATTGTTAGAAACCCGGTTTCTAGCTATTTTGAGGGGTTTGGACTCATTTGCCGGTTTATGATTGTTTTGAGAACCTTGGGTGTTATTTGTGGGTATTTTCATATTATTGGGGTATTACCGCTTATTAGGAGACTATCGGGTAGTTATAGGAAATTTATCGGACTATATATTCTGTAATCGTGGGATTAGTAGGGTAAGCACTTACAGAACAAGAATTCCCTTTACCTAATCTCTCTCTCTCTCTCTCTCCCTACTCGGCAACTCTCTCCCTCTTTCCTCCCTTGCTGACGTCGACCCCTACCCTAGGGAAGTCGACCCTCTTCTTTTTCTCACCAAATCACCCCTTCCCAAACCCTAATTCTCACACTCCTAATTCCTAAATCCCATATAGCCCGTGATTATCTATCGATCTCTAGATTAGTGAATCCTTGATGTGCACGCCTAGATCAAGGTTTCTAACATGTCCATTAGCAAACAATAGATTTGTGTCAAGTCCTTGATGTTTGAAATTTGGGTGACATATCCATCACCCAAATCCCACATGCAAACGATACCAAAGTTTTGTATTTAAAATACAACACTTGACATAAAATTCCTTTGAGATGCCTTAATACTCTAAATGCTACCTGAAAATGTGGTTCTCGTGGCCGTATTTGATATTGACTCAAAATTTGAACAAAATATGCAATATCAGATCTAGTAATTGTTAGGTGGTGAAGTATCCAATAATCTCTTGTAGCAACCAGGATCCTTCAGCCAAGCACCTTCAATTGGATTAAGTTTGACCTTACAATCAATGTGACTCTTGCCACTCCTGGATTCCAAGAAACCGTTTCTTCTAACTAAATTTGGGTCTCCTCTCAAGATGGCAAATTTATTAGCATGCGTGATGAATCTATGGTTGGGAATCCATACCAAACTGTATGGAAAAATCACGATCTATACCATATCGTACGGTTTGGTCTGGACCGTGAGACAAGAACATGGTCTGATTTGGTTTGGGGTTTTCCCCTTTAGTGTACAGTCTGAACGGTCTGGATAGTGAAAACCAACATTTAACCATGACAGACCGTGATCCACTACCCACTACTCCAAATCAAAATAACAGTAAATTTCCATTTCTCAATGTCGTCGTAGTGGGGAATGAATGTGAAAATTTTTCAAACCACCCGGGAGAGGGAGAGAAGAGATAACACAAAGAAGAAGAGGGAGACAAAGTTATTTGTTGTGCATTTCATTTTAAGTGGTTACTGGAGTGGAAGTAAGAGATCGAGAAAGTAAACTTCTCCCCTCATATTTCTTTGTGGGTGGATTACGCTCACTAAATTTTTGTTTCACTAGTATATTGGGCACTGAACTTTTTATTGATATCGAGGAGGATCAGAGGGTTGAAGAAGAGTAAAGTTTTGTTGAACATGTTCTGCTTGGTCTAGATTGTACTGGGGAAGAAGAGTAAAGTTTTGTTGAACATGTTCTGCTTGGTCTAGATTGTACTGGACCGCACCGTACATGCTTAATAAGGTCTGGACCGTATAGTATATGGTTTGGTCCATGATATGTGTTCTAACATGTCGGTCTAGACCGCACCTTTTCCCATCCCTAGATGAATCGATTCACTAGTTTCCCCTTCCGTTCTCCCTGGGTGGTATGTTCTGCCTCTTGGTCGGCATAGATGGATGGATGGCAGTGTCTGATCCGGTTGGCCGCAAAAACAACTCTTCGCTCTTGGGGTTTGGGTTCTTCTGATAGCCTTGACCAAGACTTAGCGCCAAAGCTCCCCCAGCCTTTTCAGCTCAGAGCAATTCGATCCTCAATCCTAACCACTCCATGTAATCCACACTTGAGATTCTCTGAGTTGAGCGTCTTCTAGCGACTCACAGAAGGCGTCTTATGGCATTGTATTCAATCAACATAGTCTTAGTCGATCGGATGAACTAATGGAGCTTGGTGATATTCCGATTGGTTGATTGCAAGAGAGCTTTTGTTGTTTTCTGTTTTTTGTTCAAGTATTCCATATCCATTGATGGATTGACTCTTTTTGTGTTTTGTGTTGTACTTATTGTACTTCGGAAGCATGGATTGATTAACTGTTTGTTTGACTTTGTCTGACCTTGTTTTAATCTATCATGCAACATGTAATACAAATTAATTTCTTTGTAAAAAAAAATAAATTCTATTTCCCTTCACGAGAAACGAAGCGGCAAGCACTACAAACTAGTGGCATAAGGAAATGCAATGAGTTCTTATGCAACAACGACGGTACCAACCTCAGCTTTTTTTTATATATATAATAATATCTGTGACTTTTATTAATGGGCTAAAGCATCAGAATCCAAATCAGCAAGAAGGAAAATGGGCGGTCTACCAACCCATTCTTTCTAAGAGTCCCACTTACAATTTATGTGGGCTGCCATCAGCTTGTAGATGGCCGTTTGGCAGTCCGATTCGATTATTGCTTGGCTCTTCCCCGATTTTTCCATCAACCGCAAGCCTAGTTCAATAGCACGGAGCTCCGCCATTTCTGCTGGCCATTGGATTCGCTCTCGTCTGACTGAAGCTCCAAGGAAGCAACCCGACGCATCTCGAGCCATGCTCCAAATCCACTCCCACTGCCAGCGAAAGACCCCGCATCGACATTGATTTTGATCCAGCCCTCTGGTGGCCTTGTCCAGGTAACTACTGCTTCTGTACCTTTTGTGGAGGTTGCCAACTCTGGGAAACGTAGTTTTGGAGAATACCCATTACCCAACAACTTGTGGACCTCCAAACGGCTCCTCAGCTGCATCTTCAACTGACCAAGATGATTGTTTGTACTGAATATTGATTTCGCCTTGGTCAATAATGGGGAAAAAAATACCAAAATACATATGTTTTAAAAAAAATTCTCAAAATACACACGTTATGAATAAAATTCCCAATCTACGCATGTTTGGGCATTCACCGCGGCAAAGAAAGACGGTGATTGCATCATCGTAGCAGAGGAAGACAGTGATTGCATCACCGCTGTAGAGGAAGGCGATGAATGCTTCACAGCGTTACCCGACCGCGGTGAAGGCCTGTCCTGCGTCCAAACTTTAAACAAACGTAACTTTGTGCTCGGTTATCCGATCGTAGCAAAAAAAATTTATTCCGCATAACTTTTCGAGATCTTGCAAGCCGCAAACAGCCATAGGTCCCCGCCTTCGTCCCGAAAAAACGTAGTTTGCTATCCCAAACGAGCCTTTTTTCGATTTCGTCAAACTTTGAACGCCCATAACTTTGTGCTCCACAATCCGAAAGTCATGAAATTTTTTTTGATTTCACATAAATTTTTATGGACTACAATTTTTATCATAGATATAATTTCGGAATGTACCCGAATTCCTGAAAAGGGAAGGTAAAGTTATTCCCAAAACCCTGTATATCCAAAAATAATTCATTTTTTCAAAATTCTCTCCATCAAAAAATTGTAGTCCTTAAAAAGTTATGTGAAATCAAAAAAAATTTCATGACTTTCGGATTGCGGAGCACAAAGTTATGATCGTTCAAAGTTTCGACGCAGGTCATGCCTTCACCGCGACTATGTAACGCGGTGAAGCATTCACCGTCTTTCTCTACAGCGGTGATGCAAGCACTGGCCAATCACCGCCCTCCTCTCCTGCGGTGATGCAATCACCGCCTTTCTCTGCCGCGGTGAATGCCCAAACATGCGTAGATTGGGAATTTTTTTTCATAACGTGTGTATTTTGAGAATTTTTTTTAAAACATGTGTATTTTGGGATTTTTCCCCAAAACAAGTTAAGTTGCTAGTGAGCCTGAAATTGTTGTGCATCCAACCACATTAATTAAAGAATTGTGTCTGCTAATGGCGTCAATTTACAATCACGAAATTTTCTTCTCCTTCAATCTTGCTTTTGTTGCTACATTAATTTACACCAGTTCTTGATGAATTGGCTTGGGGTTGTGGATACGTCTCGAGATCCTTTACTAACTGTATAGCTGAAGGTGTTAAGCTTTCAACTTTGTGATGTTAATTGAATGGAGTGAATAGAGAAATGCTGAATTTCTTGTTTGTGTATGACAGTAGTCATTAGCTGTTCAGGTTTCAATGGTATTTCCTTTTCTATCGTTGGCTTGTTGCTCAAGTATATGCATAGAGAGATCTTTTTTCGACGGCATAGAGAGATTCACAGAGGAGGCTTGGAGGGTTTGCTGGCATGTTGCATCTTCTGTGTAAATAATCAAATTTATCATAGGAAGCCATGATGATGCTTCTTTCTAGCAGTAACAGGGTTTCATCAGTTCCTTTGTTTCCTTCTGCAGTAATTCAGAGCCAAACCTGTAAGCTTTATCACTTGTATGGAGCTTGAGACCTTCTACTACAGTCTGTTGCTTTTATATACAGTCGGTCATTATTGTCTTCTGGGTTCTTGAATGCAGCAATGTGTGGTATATGACGTGGTTGTGATATGATGGAATCATTGGCGACATTCTGAACCCCTACCTGCCGGAGAGTCTGGAGATGGAGGCAGTGGCATTTGATGAGGGGGAACCCGTTGAGCCGGACGTTTCCGGGAGGAATTTGGGATTGGATTCAATTAGCGCAGGCCTTGCTAGCGGCTGACGCAGTTGTACCGATCCCTCGCTTTTCAGTAACACTACTACTTCCGACATTGTTGGTCTCATCAAAGGTGATGGTTGCGTGCACATCAGAGCTATTTCCACCACTTTCTTTGCTTCTTCTTCCGTGTACTCATCCTGACATATGGTTTCATCTACCAGTTCTGAATGCATTCCACTTTCGTACAATTTCCATGCCTGTTTCAATCGTCGGACCATTACTAGTTAAAAAAACGAAAGATGGATGGTGTAAGTATCAAGCCTGAATTCACTGCTCAAAGGGGACTTAAGTACCTTCTTCAGCAGATACTCAGCTAGTTGATCTTGCCTTACTTCACTGCTCTTTTGGCCACTGATTATTTCAAGAACTACAACACCATAGCTGTAAGTGTCAGCCTTCTCTGATAACTGACCATACAATGCATATTCAGGCGATGTGTATCCCCTGCAAAAAAAAAAAAAAAACAGATGAATCAAAATTGTTGACATATTGCAAGACCGAAAATTCTTCAATAATGAAAAGGAACAGGTCCTCCAACTTACAATGTCCCAGCAAATTTGGTGTCAAGATGAGTCTGACTCTCTGGTAGAAGCCTTGCCAGCCCGAAATCTGCAATCTTGGGTTGAAAATCATCATCCAGAAGAATATTGCTGGTCTTGATGTCTCTGTGTATAATGCACAGATGGAAATCTTCATGTAAATATGCCAGACCCCTCGCTGTACCCAGTATTATGTCAATCCTTTGCTTCCAGCTGAGACTACCTTTTTTATCACCTGCCACAATGAAATCAAACCTATTACTTCTCTACCCAAATAAACCGATACCCTGATGCGCCTATACATGAGTAACTCCGTACCAAATAAGAACTTGTCGAGACTGCTGTTGGCCATGTACTCATACACAAGGAGAGGCTCCGGTCCACTGCTGCAGCAGCCGAGAAGGCGGACTAGATTCCTATGATGAACATTGCTTATGATCTTCACTTCACTTTGAAATTCCTCCTTTGCTCTGCGACTTTGGCCGAGAGCAAGTTTCTTGACTGCCACCACTTTGCCATTCTTCAAAACCCCCTAGTTAAGTAATCAACAATGTTTACATGAAAGAAAAAGAAACTTATCAGCTTCTCCAGGTTGGCAGCTTAACTGCTGCTTAGTAAAATCAGTGTCAAGTCACGCAAAAGCAAATTCCTGACCTTGAAAACTTCACCAAATCCTCCTTCTCCCAGCTTATGCTCCTCATTGAAGTTCTTAGTTGCTAATTTCAGGTCCTTGTAACCGTAACTAACTGGACCTTGCAACTCAGTTGCTCCCAATATGTCACCTTTCGGCAAGGCCTTCTGTCTCCTAGACAGCTTATACCACAGAACTATGGCAGCTGCAAGTAATAGGATACCACCTCCTAGCCCTCCGACCACTCCGGCAATTATAATCTTCTTGCTCGAACCTCCTGCTAACCATTTTACGAAACAAAAAGGCTTTCATATTCCTGTCTGAAACAGCCGACAATCAGTAGGAAAGGAGAGTAAAATCCACCCACCATTTCGTAAGAAGGGCAAAAGATCAGTAGTTTGATTATCCCGGAAGAAAGGGGAGTTGGAGAACCTAAGAAAACACCCCACGTTGATGGACCTGGCAGCAGTGTTTGAAAAACATCTCTGGACATCAGTGAATCCCAGTTTCAAGCAATCTTGGCAACCCTTCTGGCTGATGGTTTCAACGCATTGTGCAACACCATATACCGTCACATTTCCATCTCCACCACCAGGCACCAGTTCTCTCTTGCTTGCTGCATAGAAGCCATTGATCTTCGGCGTGGCGGTTGTAAGATCTGACAGCAGATGTTCCACACCTTTAGTGTAAGCATTGTTATCCTTTTTCTCTGTGGTCTGGTTCCCGCATACCCCGCTGTGCCCATCCTGAGTGCTCTGGTCATAGAAGCTGTTGCTCTCGTACCTTAACAAAGCCCCAGAGATAGAATTCAATAACCCAGAATAAAAGAAAATATACCCAATTCCTAAAAAGAAAACTACGCATCAATTGGAGTTGGGTAACAGCAAAAGTGGAGAATTTTGTCTCTCTGGAGCTCTAACTTTCGGAATCTGATTGCTCATATCAACTATGGACTTGTGTTAAATTGGGAATATTGTACCCACCTTAGGAAGCAACCGTCAAGGATGACGCGGGCACCATTAGCAGCAGAGCAATTGAGGATTCTGGTAACAGCATCATTGAAGCAGGCAAGGCAATCAGCTGAGGATAAGTAATTCCGGCACTGAACCATGGTGTAGACTGGCTCTTGACCAGCAGGCTGCTGGGCTGTTGCGAAATGCTTCCTCCCGCCATTCTTGAGCTGATCTCTGAGCTGAGAGAAGCTGGAATTGCGGTTGGCAGCAAACAAGGGGAAGGTGCCAACTTTATACTGGCTACATCCGATGCTCAGCAAATTGATTCCTGAGTCACTAGACACCTTCTGGATCATGAATCCCCATAAGAGAGAGAATATACAGAAAACCCAGAAAGCTGTTTCTGTGGCTGCCATTGTTCTTTGTCCTTCTCACTCAGTCATCGTCTTCTCATGTTGTTAAGTCTGGGATTTGGGACAAACCATGGTGGTACGTTATGAGTTTTCAACGGTGCGAATTTCCAGATATGACCTGCCTACCATTCTTGATTTGGATTTGTTTACTTGGAAGGAGTGATGGAATTGGGTTACTCATTCTGCTGATGTTGTACTTTATTGCTCCAAGTTGACCATGGAGGAACATATAGAAACATACTGCATTCGCCATTCAGCGATCGAGCAGGTAGGGGCGGAATCGGCAGATATGAATTCTTAGTAAAAGTAAACGTTGTCCGCGTCATTCTTCTTTTAATGTTCGCCGTATTCGATTGGATAGAAAACAGAGTGACAGAGATAGTTCAAACAAATACAGCAGGAAACAGATATGCATGTATCATTCACACCATATCATGGAGAATCGGTCATGGTATCTTGTTAATGACCAATATCTTATACTTGTTAATGACCAATATGATCATTATATTCCAAAATGTCAATGTTCAAGAAGACGCTAGGCGCTATCTAGGCGAGGAGGCACCGCCCAGCGCCCAGGCCGATTAATCGTTGCTTAGGCGAGATTAAACGTTGCAAAAAAATACGATAGATAAGCCATATTTCACAAAAATCCAAGTTGTCATATCATTATTCATCCATTCATATTCACATACAACCCTTTTCCACAATCCAAAACATCCCAAGTTGCCAACAATGAGGAGGGATCTCACTGCTGGTCGATGAGGGGGAGCGGTTGGTCGAATGGAAATGGGAAATAGAATAGGGTTTGGGATTTTCAAAAAAAGCTACACTTTACCCCTTTATTAGTTGTTATGGGCGTCGCCCACCAGAGTGAAAACGCGCCTCCGAGTGCCTAGGTGCCTAGATCAATCGCCCAGGGCTAGACGGGGCGATTTCGTCCTGCCCAGCTATCAATCGCGCCTAGGTGAGAGATTAATCGCGTCTTCTTGAACACTGCCAAAATTTAAGGATGTCCCACTATCACTTAAACATTTTTTTTCTTATCGTAAACTATTATTGGAGGTTGAATAATCATATTTTCAAAAAATTTACATGCATGTATCCGCCGCTGGCGGTAACAAAATTCACCAAAATGGTTCGACTTATTTACCTCCACGATCACTATCACAGGCAAACTTAGAAAAGCAAAGAGCTTATAGGGAGAGAGTGAGAAGGCATAGGAGGTTGCCTTGGATGATGATGTCTGGGATGCTGGGTTGGCCATGCTCGCACTTCTCGAAACTCATGTAATTTGTAAACAAGAAACTTGTGTACAGAGTAACAAGGAAAGAAATTGTAGAGTAACTCTGGTTTCAAACCGCTATTTGTCAGTTTGTCATTTCAGTGCAACTATAAGCCAGTGATTGGTACCACATTATAACCAAGGTCGAGCCAACTCCTTTCTTCAACATTTTGACCAACATTGTAAACACCTCAAGACCAGACTACTGAGTAACTGATAAATGGGAAGTTAAAAGGCTGCAACTCATTCATTCCATCTCAGTGGATGCTAAAACTCTGACCATGTATTGGCAGCCGGAACTTGGAAGCCTAATTCGAGGTTCCTAATAAGATACAAGTCAACAACTAGTTTAGAGTAGGATGTAGATGCACTTACTCCTCGACCCAAAATGGGACAGGTCTGTCTACCGTTGTTATAAGTCCAAGCTCTGCGGCACAACTGAAACTTACTTTTAAACAGAGGATTGATGGCCTAACTGCTGTAGCTGGTGAACAACATGAGACATTCTAGGCCGCATGGATGGTACATGTTGCGTACAAGCATACACGAGGTCCACAACCTTCTGAATGGTACCGGCTTCTGGAACCTCCGAAGAAGAAGATAGAAACACATGGGGATCCAGGAGCTCAGGGTAGTGGTTTGCTTGTACTAAAGGCGTGGCCCACTCAAATATGCTTTGCCAACCCACCGAATCAACTGCCTGTGCAGGTCGACGCCCTGTGACTATTTCCAGCAGTAGCACCCCAAAACTGTAGACGTCGCTCTTCGTTGTAAGCTCGTTCTGGTAGACAAATTCTGGAGCAAGATATCCATATGTGCCACCAGCCATCACTGTTCTCTCCTGCATTCCTTCCCATGGAACAAACTTTGACAGACCAACTCCCATTAGGTGGGCACCAAACTCCTCGTCAAGCAGCACGTTACTGGCTCGGATGTCTCTATGCACAACATGTGGCTTCACCTTGTCGTGCAAAAACCTAGTTGATACAAAAGCAGAATGAAAGGTTAAATTTGTCAATAAAACATGGAAGGACAATGCCTGGAAACCTACGGAAGAACCAATTAGATAGGTGCAAGTTAATAGCAAGCTTCTAGCAATTTCTGCGGGTGGTGCCTAGTACCTCTAGTTGATCAAATGACAAATTTCTAAATCGAATACTCCAATTTCTAACTTCACACTTTTAGAATTCAATTTTGAATTGACATGGTGTTTTCTCTACTTCCAATTCTACCACTTATTCTCCATAAGACTACAAAGGTTGTGAGACCATATTAGTCATTTCACACTTAACTCGCATATTTTAGTGACAGCATCAATTGTAAAAGTCAAGAAATCCACCTAATCATTTCACGATCATTTACTTACTCGAAGTAATTGTTTCACAAATACGGACTCCGATTGCTACTATTTACTTCAGCTTATAACTTCTCCTATTGGCTTGGGTATTCAAGAAATAAAGTCCAAATGGTCGAACTTACGCAATTCCTTGAGCAAGAGTTGTAGCAATTTTCATCCTCATATTCCAATCCAAGCATCTGCCTCCCCTCGGCATGTGGTGTAACCACCTATCCAGGGGGCCATTAACAATGAACTCATAAACAATGAAGCGATCCCCATGGTCATAGCAGCAACCTTTGATTGACACCAGGTTTGGATGATGAAGTCTTGCAGCCCTTCCAATTTCAGAATAGAACTCCTTCTTCCTCTGGAAACTAGACCTCTTCAACCTCTTGACTGCCAACTTGGATCCATCCGGCAAAAGGCCGCTATATGTTCCACCAGTTTTCGCATCACCATGAAGACGATTCCCCTCACTAAAATTCTTAGTTAGAGACCGAAGTTCCTCTTTAGTGTAGACTTTCCATGATGGAGGAACTAGTGCGGAGGCAGCTGGATTAGAAACTTTGCGTGACTTTCTACTTTTCTTGCTGCGCCGATATACAAGGAGCCAAATCACAACAGCCAGTGTGGCAGTGAGGATTAGTCCACTGACAACTGCAAGAATGATGAGATACTCCCTGTGGCAGTGCATGTGGTAACATTTCTTCTCTGCGAAGCAGTACAGATGAACACAAAAAGAGAAGCATATCAATGATTTGTTTTTGGATGCATTGAATCTAGAGTTCAAAAATTGATTTGGTGTTTTGAGTGTAAGCTTATTAAGACCACGAGATAACAAACATTGTGAAGAATGCTAGTGGTGATAACAGGAGAAATGTGATTGAGAATAGTTCAGTAAGTGTCGAGTAAAAACATACCAGAGTCCACCATACAAATAGAAGCACGAGATGCATCGCATCTCTCTCCCATAACAGGAGTACTTCCATTCGTCAGCAGGGTACATGAATCAATAGCAGGATCTTTGTGGCATGATGCATTGCTACAGTGTGAAGGGAGTATCACTGCACCAAATAATGAACGGTTCCAATGGGTTGTATTATCTGACCACTTCCATGTAAATCCAAAACTAGAATTTCTTCCTTTTCCACCAACCCAACAGCCATCGGTACTTTGGCCACACAACCCTAGAGCAAACTCAAGATCTCGATATGACGCCAGCGCTGCTAAGTTTCCTCCATGGCCTTCGCACCAACTTTCTGATTCCTCCCATGACTTTAAATCCCGGATGTACTTGAAGCACTTAGTTCTATTCATGTTGGTGTTCCAGCCAGATGGACACCAACCTGCCAACAAGAAAATATTACCAATCATATCACTTTAAAGAAAGTAGCTAGAGGGGGGTTTTCCCTAACAGGCCAGTCTTCCCTATTTCAGCAAAATCAGACTGGGAAGGGGGATGCAAACCTACTCTATGTACATTGTAATCATTACCATCAGTGTTAAGCCAGAATTCCTAGTTTGACAATTTCCACTATCCATTTCTGAGATGCATTTGCTAATTGATGAAGAGAAGCAACAGATAATTAATATTTCCTAATGTAAGACTTGAGCAGTCTATCCCCTGAACAAAACACAATCTTTGATACTTACTACACAAGTAATGGAGAACACATGAAGGAATACTCGGAGGAAGAGAACATTGGTGTTCCCTGCCTTAAACCCTAGATTAGAGGAGTTAGAATAATCGGAGTACGTTTTGCTTCTAGGATTGAGGAGCTGCCATAAAATTATCAAAAAGGCTTGGCGCATACCTCTGCCTACTTTAGTGCCTCCATTAGATGAATCCAATGGTTGACCTCCAACTGTCTGGTTATGTATCTGGACCTCCACAATCAAACATTTCCATATCAAGATATGCTAAAGACAACAAACAGATTGCGGATCGAAGCGAAGAACAATAGAAAGAAGCAGCCATGCGGCAAATCTCTCACCCCTTGGGATGCCGCAGCTACGAAAACAGCACAGAGAGCGAAAATAGCCGAGAAATGCAGACCCCGAAGACCCATCTCCATCAGCAGCACTTCAAACACTAGCCGCCATGCACCCGAAACCACAAGCTAGTACCTCACTTACAGCTAGCAAGAAAATTGGCAAGTCGAACGCTTCGGCACAAGAGCAAGGAAATGCAAAAGCTTAGCCCTCCTCTAGTTCTCTTTCATTGAAGGGAACTTCGAATTTCAGCAGTATGCAGAGGATGAAAAGATTCTAAACTTGGAAAATTTCAGCAGTGTATGGACCATCGAAAGTGGCCTATGCAACTGAACGGAGAGATAGATAGAGCTATGCCGCGCTTGAAATTTCCATGGAGAGCCTCACATTTCTCTCGTCGTTGCCATTTTCTTCGTCCTCGTCTTCTTCTTCTTCCCCAGGCAGGAGCAAGTAGAAGCGCGAGTCAGTCAATTAATGACTTCTGCGGATGTTAGGTAGTGTGAGCGGTGTTGGACCGTAAAGTTATAATTGCGGGCCCAGCTTAGCCCGGCCCATCTTTATTTTCTCCGATGCAATTTATTAGATATGATTTTCATCTTATAGTCTATTCAAACCCAAATAAATCAATAATTCATTTCAATTCACAATGAACTACGATGCAAAATTCATTCGAAAAAGAATTCGTATATATGGAATGTTATATTCAAATCTGTACAGATCAATTGAATTGAACTAAAAATCATGTTGAAAACCTTCCGAAATGTACCCTTAATTTAATAACTAAATTACATAAAACATGCTATGTATTCAAATTCATCATTGAAAGCATGCATCAACTACATGGCATTGAGCTCGAAAAATAATAATGTTACCATTAGTCAAGTTATTCAAAATTTACCATTGATAACTAATTCATTTTTATTTTCTCTGTATGTCTGATTTTATAACAACTGACTTTGCGGGAAAAAAAACTAATTCATTTTTATTTCAAACAAAATGATTTCATAAATATTTAAAAAAAATCATAATTTATAGTAATCGATATGTTAGATTTGATTACGAAAAGGCACTATAAAATTTATATCTATATGGTTTCTTCTCTAATAAAATAAAATTTCCTTCTTCTTTTCAGATTTAATAATTTTTCTTTATCATTTTTAATAGTTAGATCATTAAACTCTTTCTTACTTGATTTCAAACAATCTACCATCATTAAGGTTTCAGTTAAAGAATTCAGCAAAAGTTTCAGCTAAATAGGTTTCCATGTTGAGGTTTTCAGGTTTTGTTTCTTAGGAACGGTAGCTTCGTTCCCATCAGGTTCTGTTTGATGTTGCTACAATAATAGGAAACAGAGATGAAAATAAACAAGCTCTAATTGAATGTGTCCATCTAGGATAATGTCCCCTAGCAAACACTTAACCAACCTAGCTATACCCAAGTTTTGATGGAAAGCTTAACTCGTGAGCTAGCTCGTTTTGATCTATGAGCGGGCTCGACATTATGGCCAAGCCACCTCAAATAGCAAATTATTATCTAATTATTTAATAGCTTATGATGACACTTTATTTGTAGTGTTCGTCACTCTCATTCTTGATACATTTTTCTCTTCTATCAATACATCTTTAATCCTTTCTCTAGTATTTCTTATCCAAATCGCAATTATTTCATCAATGAGCCTTTAAAAGACCTAGGTTAGGTTTTTGTACTCTTTGATACCTTCTTGGTATGTTTTTGTTTATGGTTATAAAGGTACAAAGCAGCTTAAGGAAGTTTAGATCAAGCATTGAAGAACTCTGGAGGACCAAAGGAGCTATAAAGAGAAGAACATGGAGCTTTTGTGATAAAGATGAGGTCCAATGACAGAGAAGTCTACTAGAAGTGCTATATGGCTCGCCGCGGATACACCGCGAATTAATCCCGACTAGAGCTCAAGTATAAACTCGAGTCGAGTGTAGTATAGGGCAAGTATGTTGTAATTGTCAAACCAGGGTCGGTCCATGTACCCCTACTTCAATCGCTTAGGTTTTTATCTAGGAAAACGATTTTTGGTTATTTAAAGCTAAAAACTACAAATAAAAACAAGCAAGGAAAGTAAAACGAGGAGAATTCTATATGAGAGGACCTCACCCGAATATTGCTCCCCCTAGTCTCGTGTGTACGTGGGCACCGGGCCGTGTCGCCCATGGGCTAGCACGGCACGACACGGTTAGAGCACGGGCACGAAATAAATGGGCCAGCCCGGCACGAGCACGAATAATTTATGGGCCGTGCCGGGCCTAAAATTCATGAGCACGGGCATGAGCACGGGCACGAGCACGGTATATAAGTGGGTCGTATCGGGCCTAATATTTTCGAGACTTTATTGAGTATAAGAATGGATATGGCACGAAAATAATATTTATTTGATAGAAAATAAGTATAAAAAGAATTATAGGTTCAAATATTACAAAACACAAGTAGAAAAATAATTATTTGTTGTTGTTAGAAGTGTCATAAAGATATATACGTAATTACTAACATAAGTAAAAATGGACAAATAAATAAACAAAGTCAAATCACACTCGCTATACTTCCAATTTTCTTTTCCTCCCTATTTGTTACTTTTCTCAAACATTATCGATTAATACTATCTTCCCCCGTCCAATTTTCACCTTCTTTTTCATTCTCTCTTTTGTTTTCGTCCTTTTCATTAAACACGAATACGAGCATGGCACGAGCACGAATGGGCACGACACGATTCGAACCGTGCCCAGGCCTGGGCCGGGCCTAGCAAAGTTGACAAATGGGCTTGCATGGCACGACACGAAAACTGACGGGCCGTGCCAAGCACGACACGAAATAAATGGGCCCGAAGCGTGCCCGTGCCGTGCCGGCCCAAGCACGGCCCAGCGCCCATGTACAGTCTCGTGCTAAGAATCAATGAACGAAACCCTATTCTGAAGGATGAGTTTATATACCGTGAGGCGAGTGCAACAAGCTAGGAACAAACCCTCCTAGTCGATCAATCAAGGATTGCTACAATAAGCTAGCGAACCTAGCTCTCGTAATCGAACAACCCAAGGAAATCCTAACTCTCTTAGTTAACCAATTAAGGATTGTTGCATTAAGTTAGTAGACTAACTCTCTTAACCTTTCGGATAAGGACGACAACAATAGGCTAGACATGATGGGATCATGGTACTACTCCGATACTTGAGATTTTGGCCCTAGATCGGCCCAAAAGGGGTTACTCAAGTGGCTAGGAAATCAAGCTCCCTATGGGCCAAAAGGGGATTTCCACCTTCTAGGTTAATTTGACCAATAATGAGATAATGCAAGCAACACTCAATCATTCATGATTAATACCTCAAATATTATATAAAACACACAATCAACACAATATAGTCATGTTTTTACAACCTAACACACATCTAGACTAGGATTCACAATACCAAAGTGAGTAGGTAGGCTATTCCATAGGTAGGCAAGGGAAAACAACAAAAAGGAGAGAAAGAACCATGAAAAGATGACTATCTTCCTTTCTTGTTGCTTGAATCTCCCTTGAGAAGAAGAAACCTTCAATCCTCTAACTTAGGGCAAGCCCAATTCTCCTTCTTCCTCCTTTGAATGATACTTTCTCTCTCTAGAATAGGAAGAGGAAATCATAATCTCTCACTAGAAACCCTCCTTTATTCTAAAAACTAAAACTCTCCGAAAATCCCTCTTTCTCTCTCCCGGCAGCCTTCTATACAGCCCGACAGTCGCTTTTCACGGTTACTGTTTACGACAGTGATGTTTAACCACAAACTGTGATATCGGACCAAAATGCAGGTCACTGACGCCATTTTGGTCCAACATCATGGCTTGGGGATGATTTTCACGGTCATTCGACCGTGCAACACTCGGGGTCCAGTGAGGTGCGCCAAGCGTTCTAGAACTTGTCAATGTCACGATCAAGCCTCATTTGACTATTCTTCACTTTACTTCAATTTTTGACCTTTGACTATTCTTCACTTTACTTCAATTTTTGGCGCTTTATCGACTCCAATCATCCTGAAACTCGTACTCAACCTTCCCACACATGCCAGGACCTAAAATGTATAAAAAATAGCACAACCTAGCGCAACATAAGTCGAGAGACGACGAAATGCAAAGTCAAACTATCAAGAAATGAGTGGTAGAATGTGTACTATTAGACCCGAATCAGTATATGAGCCCAATAGAGGAAGACTTGATCAAGCCGAAAAAGAAACCAGCGGGAGCCCAACATCGTGTCCAACCGCCGCTGGAAGAAACATGGACAAGACTCATCCAAAATTCCAAATCACGAGGAGATATAGTCCATGGGCTAAGGAGTTCAGCCCATGAAGAAAATAAGCGGCGGCCCCAACCGCCGATATATCCCCGCTCAAACCCTAATCCTCCAAGAAGCTTCCTTGGCAAGCTACTTCGTCCACAAGTTGAATGAAACTGACTTCAAGTCGGATGAGGAAGGATTTGACCGACTTTAAAAGGAAAAAGACTAGAAACCCCTCGCTCATGTACTATAAATACATCCTCGACTTCAGTTAGAAAGAAAACTTTTTACCCTAAAACCAATTGAAGCTCTGTAAGATTAAGGAGAGAATGACTCCATCGATGCTCCTCCCTCAATCTCACATGGCTAGCTAAATCCGTCATTGTTTGGGGTGTTGATTCTATTATGTGTATTCTATTGCTTTCAATGAATGAATGAGATGCTCAAGAGCATCGATGATCCTTCTTAGAGCATCTACAGTCTAGTTCTTTATATGCTTGTTATCTTTTATGATGCATTACTGTGTGTGTTGATTATACTACTCCCATGGGAGTCTAGGAAACTACTCTTGTGTAGTAGGCATCATTGTTAGGCGTGTATGGACGGGAAGTATAACCCTCTGGTAGTCGAATGATGATGATGGTTGATGTTTTAAGATCCCCAATACCCTCTATCCTTACTTCCTTACACTCCATTAATTAGTTGATAGCATGAAGCAAAAGCATGCATTAGCTAGTTAAATCTCTATCACAAGAGGCACATTTATGGATAGGGAATGGACGTAGTGGAAGGGATAGAATGCTATCTTAACATCGATGCATATAGCCATCTTATCAAAGAGAAAGCATGCATACTCATCTAGATGATACTTCCTAAACAACTGTTTCTTACTTGCTTTACTTTCACCTTTTGCCTCACTTACTTTGCTCTTTTTTATTGTGTTATTTGAATTCATTAGGGAACCTCAACCCATTGTTTTTACTTTATGTTATTTCTTCTAATCACTTGGGCATTTAGTTTTGAGTAGCTACCATCAAAAACTCTTTTGGAATATGAACTTAGACATCTCTAGGGTTATCACTTGTTTTCTACATCACTTTATCATTGGCTTGCTTATGTTTCATAGGTTTGTTAGATTTTATATCTCACCATTCACCACATATGATGTTTAAGAATTTGAGCATATGAAACCTATTATTTTAATTGTATTATACTTGAAATGCTCTCGACCTCTCCTTCTGTTCTCCTTGCTCCGGCGACGGACATGTCCATGACGGGACGGCCGCCGGACCTACTCTCTTCTCCCCTAGCGTCTGAAACCATCGCAGGGCAAGCGGTTGATACAACAGCGACGCCACTGAATTTCAAATCGGCACTCATAGGCAAAGATCAGGGGCCTGTGGAGATAGCGAGCCAGTGGACCTTCGTGGGGGAACAAGATCTCATTCCCGGTTCCTTTGGGGGAGAGCCATTCCTGCGAATCTCAGACCAGCTCAGAGATAAACTTTGCATCCCATGGAAGAAAACGCTGGTTATCAGGATGCTGGGCCACTCCATCTCCTACGCCTACTTGTGTAGCCGGATCAGATGGATGTGGAGACCAACGGGTCACCTAGACATCATGGACCTCAACAACGACACCTTCTTAGTGACTTTCTCTAATGAGCAAGACTACCTGACAGCGTTAACCGACGGGTCTTGGGTAATTCTGGATCACTACCTAGTGGTGCATCAATGGTCGTCGTCTTTCCGCACTGGTCAGAAGCCCTACCGTTCAGTTGTTGCCTGGATCCAACTCCCAGAACTGCCTGTCCATTTTTATAACAGAGAAGTCCTATTTGCTATTGGCAATCTAATCATTCGGACGGTGATATTCGATTATCACACTGAACATAGCAAAAGAGGAAAATTCGCCGGGATAGCAGTGGAGCTGGACATGTCCAAGCCGGTGCCATCTCGCATCCACCTTGACGGCTTCTGGCAAGCGGTGCGGTATGAGAATCTCCCCTTAATTTGCTTTGAATGTGGATGTGTGGGGCATTCTGACGATTCATGCCCATCACGGAAACCACAATCGGACATGGAAATAGTGGTGGCCCAAACCAGTGATCGGAGAACGGCGCCGGACGAATCGACGCCGGAGCCACCACCGGGATATGGCCCCTGGATGCAAGTAACGAGGAAATCACGGAAGCAATCTGGGAAAGTTACTCTTTCTGGCGAGCAAAATCAGAAATATCGACACAATGGCCAAACGGAGCCGGGGCGTCCATCAAGCAAAGTCATTAGTAAGGGAAACTCGCAAAATCCAATGGTCGCTAGCTTGAGGGATGGATATGGAAAGGTATTAGCCAAAACAGAGCAGCGGCAGGGTCCCTCGACCAGCCAAAAGGGGAAGGTGATCAAGGAGTCGAATACTCTGAAAACCTCCCACAAAAATACAGTAAGTCAGGTCTGGCGCCCGATTGGATCTAGCGAGGCCTCCTCATCCAAAGATGGCAGAGACATAGTCAAGCCCATGGAAAAGCCCAACGCCACCAAGAATGCTGATCGATCTACTTCGGTACCATATGGACCAATAACCCAAATTCTGGGCCCCAATAACACTAAAATTCAAGTAGTTGTTGTCCCCTCCTTACAACTCCCGACGAAGGAAAATGTTGACCCAAATCAAGCCCCATCGTCGATCAGACAGCACTACAAGAAAAAATCGAAGGAAAATTCGCCGCCGCAAGGAAAGACGAAAGGTCTCAGCCTCAAGTCGAACAAGAAGGCGGTGACAGTTCCAACCAATGCCAAAAGGGAGCTAAAAAAGGAACTCAACCGAAACGTAAAGAATGCAGCCTTCCCGATCACCATTCAAGCTATTGAAGCTTTCTTCGCCAGCAACCCCAGCTTAGCCGCGCTCGCAAATAAGCAAGGGATTGAAGGCAGTGATGATCATATGGAAGAGCGGATAGTGGAGCGGGAAGCCTCGGAGAGTCGGGAGCTGATCGTCGTTCAGCAGCCCACCGATTCCAGCACTACACTGGCTAATTGATCCTTCTCCTCGCCTCCTCCTCTCTTTGTTTTTTTTTCGCCTGCTCCTTTCCCTTTACTCTATGTCCATGTCTACTTCAAGCTATCCTAATTTCAAAGTCTTGTCTGGGAATGTATGGGGTGCAGGTAGCAAAGCTTTTCAACGAGCTATGAGGCTCCTGACCAAAGTGTATTCCCCGGATTTTCTTCTGATCATCGAGCCCCAAATCAGTGGGGATAGAGCCACTACAGTTTGCATCAATTTGGGGTATGGAGATGTCATTCGTGTGGATGCGGAAGGTCGTAGTGGGGGCATTTGGTTGGCATGGAGGTCCAATGACTTCCAATTCCAGCTCATTGACGCTAGCCAGCAACATTTAACTGTCAAGGTCTCCAACAACACGCAGTGTGAATGGCTCCTCGTTGGGGTTTATAGGAGCCCCAATTACAGATTCCATCATATACTGTGGAATCACCTCATCAAATTCGGTCTCAATTTGGAAATTCCCTAGCTGGTGACAGGAGATTTCAATGCTTACTGCTCTCCTTCGGAGAAGGCTGGCACCGCTTCGACCGCCTCCCTCCGTAAATGCCAGCAATTCACAAATTGATTAATGAAGTGAACCTTTTTCACTTGGGGTTTTCAGGGGCTCGGTATACGTGGTGTAGGAGGGACTCCAACAGCACTTTTAAAGCTAGCCGCATCGACCGGAGTCTCTGCAACTCTGCGTGGAATGTCGCCTTTGCCAACACCTCGACCCGACACCTTCCCAAGATGCACTCGGATCATCTTCCTATACTTACCTCTTACTCTGGTCTCTATTATAATGATGGGGGAGCCAAGCCCTTTCGCTTTGAAGCTGCGTGGCTGCTCCATAACAATTTCTCGGAGTTTTTTGCAGAAAACTGGAATGTGGACGGGGATTTCAATCAAGGGCTGAAAGACATCTCTATCAAGCTCCAAGAGTGGAATAGACTCACATTCGGCATCATTGGGCATCGTAAGAAGAGACTATTGGAGAGGATTCAAGGAGTTCAAACCAGAATCACCACCTCACCATCCCCCGGTCTTTTCAAGCTGCAAACGAAGCTTGAGAAAGAGCTTGATGACCTTCTTGCGCAAGAGGAAATCATTTGGTTTCAAAGAGCCAAAGAAACTTGGGTTAAGCTAGGGGAGATGAACACCTCCTACTTCCACCAACAAGCCAATCGTCGTAGAAGAAGGAACAAGATCATCTCCTAGAGGAATCATAGTGGAGAGTGGGTAGAGGACCCTGCGCAGCTTCGAGACTTGATGGTCTCCTTTTTCAGACTTCTCTACACACAGGATGAGCTCGTCTACATCGATCTGATGCCGAAGGATTGTTTTCCGAGGATAAAAAATGAGGATCTACTCACTCTCTTGCGACCTTTCCAAATTAATGACTTTCACAGGGCGATTTTCGACATGAAACCATACGCGGCTCCTGGTCCTGATGGCTTCCAGGAAATCTTCTACCAAAAGGTGTGGTCACTAGTTGGAAAAAGTTTAACTAACATGGCTGTTAAGTTTTTTGAGACAATTGAAATAGAAGAGGAGGCGTTGGAGTCAACAGTGGTCTTGATTCCCAAGACTGAGAGCCCGGAGAGCCCAGCACAGTTTCGACCTATCTGCCTCAACAATGTTCGCCTCAAAGTCATCACCAAGGCGATTACCAACCGCCTGAAGCCTCTGATGAAGAAATATGGCTCCAACCCAAAGCAGTTTCATCCCCGGCCGTCAAACTACTGATAACATCCTGATTCTGCAGGAAGTCATTCTCTCTTTTAGGAAGAAGAAGGGGGTAAAGGGAGGTCTGGTGATCAAAATAGATTTGGAAAAAGCCAATGACAGGCTCAGATGGGATTTCATCAGAGACACCTTAGCGCAACTTGGACTTCCCAGCACCTGGATTAGCCGGATCATGTTCTGTGTGTAGAGGAACAAGATGCGAATTAACTAGAATGGGGATCTGATCGAGAAAAATATTCCCACTAGAGGGGTCTGTCAGGGGGACCATCTCTCCCCTTATATTTTTTTGTCTCTGTATGGAACGGCTTTCTCACAGGATTCAGCAGGCAGTAAGCGAGAAACTGTGGAAACCTCTACAGTTGTCAAAAAATGGCCCTAAAATTTCACACTTGTTTTTTTGTTGATGATTTGGTTTTGTTTGCAGAAGCTAAAGGTCGACAGATTGACATTATTCGGAAATTCTTAGACGATTTTTGTTCTAGCTCAGGCCAAAAAGTCAATCTCAGCAAGTCTGCGATGATGATCTCTCCTAATGTGCCCCGGGACAGGAGATAAAGACTGGAGAGCCGAGATGGCATCCCTACCACGACTGACCTGGGAAAATACTTAAGAATTCATACAATCAATGGAAGGGTCTCCAAAGCTAGATACAAGGACCTCACAGTTAGTATTCAGAAGCGCCTGGCCAATTGGAAAACCCGACACCTTTCCATCGCGGCTCGAATGACCTTGGTGAAATCTATATCCTCCTCCATGTCGGTTTACCCTATGTTTACCTAGCAACTTCCTGCGTCTGTGTGTTCCTCTCTTGACAGGATCAACATGCAATTCATCTGGGGGAATGAAGAAGGGAAGTCTAGTTTCCACCCCATCGCCTGGGACCAAATGGTGGTGCCACAAAGCCAAGGAGGAGCTGGTATACGACCCACTCGACTGGCTAATCAAGCTATGCTAGCGAAAGGAGCTTGGAAGCTGACGACCAATGATCAGGCTCTCTGGGTGCGGATCATGAAAGGGAAATATGGTCAATCAAGGGAGGGTTTAGACATTCTCAAAAACATAACGGGAAGTTCCTTTGCCTGGCGTAGCTTTAGTCACTCGACTAATTTTCTACGTAAGGGTTGCGCTTATAATATTAAAAATGGGAAGAAAGCTAAATTCTGGACCGATGTGTGGTTGATGAAGGTTCCCTTGAGTTTGGTGGCAACACAAACGATCCCGGACGAGTTCCTCCAACGTCGGGTGGCCCACTACTGGCACGAAGATCATGGCTGGAAAATTGATGAGTTGGTCGATTACCTTGGAGCTGAAATTTTGGAAACTATTCAGGCCTTTCACTTTGATCCAATGACAAGGGAGGAAGATAAGCTGCGGTGGAACCTTACAACTAATGGCTCCTTCACGACAAGAATAGCCTACCGAGCTCTCTCCCCGCCTCTGGTCCCTTCCGAATCGGCTAACTTCTGGAAAAGCATTTCGAAATTACACGTCCCAAAAATAGTAAGGGTCTTTATTTGGATGGCGGTTAAAAACAAGCTCACCACCAACAGTATAAGGAAATTCCGACACCTCACCACCGATGATAGTTGTCCCTACTGCGAGAACACGGAGGAGACAATCATCCACTGTCTTCGTGATTGTTCTAGAGAAAGAGCCGTTTGGTTCAAGCTCATTGCCCCTGAGAACATAGATAGCTTCATGTCGACCGATAGGTATTGATGGATGAGGAATAATCTGGCGGACAACAGGTCAGGTTCTTGGTCGGGGGAGTAGGGGAGTTATTTCAGCTTACTCCTGTGGTTCATTTGGAAACAACGGAATGAAACAGTATTCAGGGGGAAGACCCTTAGCCTGTCTTCACTATGAAACTATGTGGTGACCAAAGCTAAAGACTGGGCTCACGCTTGGGAGTCGGCCAGCAGATCCCTTGATAGAAGCAATAAGCCAGATCGGGTCGAGAAACTGATTGGTTGGTCCAAACCGGCGGCGGGCTGGTTTAAACTAAACACGGATGGTGCTGCTCAAGGCCATAGAGGGGACATTGTAGCAGGGGAGATCATTCGGGACAGTGATGGGGATTAGATTGCAGGGTTCGTCCACAGAATTGGTACAAGCACAACTATTATGGCGGAGCTCTGGGGCATTCTTCAGGGCCTTAAACTTGCTTGGAGAAGGGGCATTCAGTTCCTACTTTTGGAATCTGATTCCGCCTTAGCCATGGACCTGATCAGACAACCAAATGACCCTTTGCATCTTCATGCCAGTATTCTTGGTGAGATTAGGCGTCTTCTTTCTCAAAATTGGGTGGTTCAACTAGGACATACTTACCGAGAAGGGAATAGAGCTGCGGACTGGCTCTCGAAGCACAGTCTCGTCTACCCCTTTGGTATTTATGAACTAGAGGATCCACCTCAAGAGCTTGCCCGGATCATTAGAGAAGACATCGTCGGAGTTAGCTTTCCCCGATGGGCTGTTAGGGAGGAGTAACTTTTGGCCTACTGGTTCCGTCTTTCTTTCGGCGGTCGAGTTGTTTTTGTCTTCTGCCTGCGTGCGGATGTTGAGGTTTAGCTGGTAGCTGGGCGTTTGCCCGTTGTTGTTCCCGGTAGAACAGTTCCTTGGTTCTTACCTCCCCTTTATCAAATAAAAAAAAAAAAATTTGAGCATATATGCCTCATTTATAATTTAAAGAGAAATTATGCATCATAGATTACTCATATACTACTATTAAATAACATGATATGAACACTTATAAATTATTAACTAAATTATATGATACCTCAGTTTGAGCCGATCTCGCAAGTTAATTGATGAACCGACTTCGAGTATAGTTTGTGAGCTCATTAACGAGCCAAACTCAAGTCAAACAAAAACAATAATTTTTTAAACAAACCGGACACGAGTTCGAGCTCGTTTATAAACAAGTTGAGACCAATTTAAATCAAAACTCAACTTGGCTTACCACGGATTTAAATACGTGGGCCTTCTGAATCTTTAAATGAGAAACATTAAAGGACTAAAATAAAAGGATTAAAAAATAATGGTGAGTAATGTCATTCAAATAATTTAGCTTACTGATAAGAAAAAGAAAGTTTTTCGTTGAAAATATGAGAAAACAGACGTTGTAAACTGGTGGAAACAACAGAAAGCTACCACTTTCCAAGTTGAGACCAATTTAAATCAAAACTCAACTTGGCTTACCACGGATTTAAATACGTGGGCCTTCTGAATCTTTAAATGAGAAACATTAAAGGACTAAAATAAAAGGATTAAAAAATAATGGTGAGTAACGTCATTCAAATAATTTAGCTTACTGATAAGAAGAAGAAAGTTTTTCATTGAAAATATGAGAAAACAGACGTTGTAAACTGGTGGAAACAACAGAAAGCTACCACTTTCCATTTCCAGACTTGCGAACGAACATAAAGCAAAATGAAAATTAAACAATTTTTTTCGTTTCCATTGCCAGATTTATAAAATGGAAACAAGAAATATGAAAAGAAAACAGAAATGAAAGTGAAGCTTAGCTGTGATACCAAGTAAATATGGTGGTGACTATATCGTTCATAGTTGTCACACGAGTTCATAGAAATGAACGTAAAGAATAACTTCAGTACATGTGACTATTGAATAGTTAAATGGGATAGAGTTCTACATATAAATGTAAGTGAGAGAGGTAGGTATGGATTTAATAACTATATTAGGTGAAATTCGAGTTTGTTTAATTTTGTGGTGAGAGTTAGAGTTGACAAATTATTTTTTGTACCAATGTTTCATATAGTCATTTATTGAAGCTCTTTGAAGGTCTCAACAACCAAATTTTTCGACAAGTTGCCTGCATCGCAAATGCAACTGGGCTCAACTTTGGAGTGATTCTCCAATTATGCTGCAATATTTTCGTCTGATCTAGAATTCATCATCGGCCGGTTCTCTTTGCTTTTGATATTTGTGTCGCCGCCATCCTCAAGTGTTGACGACACTGCTCCAACCCTGAATTCTTCCACGCCAACTTCAATAGCTCCAGTGGTTCCTGTGCTTAGAGTTTTGTCGTAACTTAATAGTTTTAGAAAATAAAGTTGCCCATAATTGCACTTTATACCGAAACATTAAATCAATGTTGTTGTTCAATATATATAGTTAAACATAATAAAATTAGTTATTTATCTGCTACCATCTCTAGTATTACTGCTAAACTAGTACTATAGCAACGAATGCAAACATTAAATAACAATCCTATGACAATGATTTGGACATTGTTTGAATAAAGAGCTAAATTCATTTCACTAATTTCCATTGAAAATGGTAACTTATTCAAAAATATATGTCAATGTTCCTATGTCATATGTCCATATATAATTCATGTCATGATGAACAAAGAAGATAACAATTGAAAAAAAAAATCATAGATACATTGAACTCCATTAAAGTACAATCATTTGCTTTTATGGTGAAGATTGATTATGTATGTATAATAGGAAGTGATTCGCTATGACACAACTCCTAACAATGGCCAAGTGTAACCAATGAAAGGGACTGCAGTATAGTGGCTCAAGTAATAAATATTGAATCCACAGGTCTCTAGAGTTACTATTACTTAGCTTCAGTTCATTATCTAGCAAACCAGATTAAGATGGAAGAACTAAAACTACTCTAACAAACTACAGTTAAAGTTAATCTAATTACAGGTTGGGAACTCACTTAGGTATGATTCCCCCTAACCACTAGCCAGATTAATGATTGATGATCTCTAACCCGTTTCACTTTCATTCACAATGCGGAGAATCCTTAACTAGACCTTGAATCTCGACTAAAGGATCAAGGCCCTCTTGAGTCAATTGCCTAGAGGGATGTATCCTTATCTAGAACAACCGATCAAGGCGTTCTGAACTCGATTCCCTCTATCGAATGAGGTTCTCAATCGATACAAAGCATTGAATCAACCCTCGACTAAAGCAATCGATCCAATACTATCAATCTATGGTGCTCTATTGACCTAATTAGGTATTCTCTCTCATAGGATCAAAGCAGAATCAATAATCTTGACTAAAGCAGAATCAATAATCTCGACTAAAGCAGAATTGAATCATGAAAACATGCATAGATTGAATATGAACTCAAGATTATCAAGTAGGAGTACTCATACAATCATCCAATCAAACAAACATAGCTAGGGTTCCTCAAAACCTAAGTGAAGGGAAGTTACTCCATAGAGAAGAGAGAGACTGCAGTAAGAATCTTCATATGATCAGTCTTCAAGTCTGGGCTTGTTCCTCGAGCTTCCAAGGCGAAGAAATCCTCCAACTCCACTCCAAGATTGCCCTCAAATCGCCCTCTCTCTTTGGTTCGTCCCTTGGGTGTTTGGGATCCAAAACCCAGCTCCCTCTCTCCTTTGGCTCGAATTTGGGTTAAAACCCAGAATTTCCCGACTCACATGGCCAGGCCACACGGTCGTGTGACTCTCCCAGGCTACCCGTGTGAGTGTCAAAACCCGGTGTTTCGATAAGTGGTTTCAGACTTCCTACACGGCCACGACCCACACGGCCGTGTGGACTTCCAGGGTGCCCGTGTGAGTTCTCTGGAATTTCCACACGACCACAAGGGGTCCCTTACACGGCCGTGTGACTTTTAGGCAATGCAGTTAAAAGCGCGATTCTACCTAGAAGCGGGAAATGGGTAAAATCGTAAAACGTAGAATCAAAGCGTAAAAGAGTAAGTTTTTGACGCACCCTCTAAAATAGCTAAAATATGTTAAGTACAACATATAGTATGTAAAATGTGAGTGTGTAGATTTTAGATAAGTGAATAACTACATGAAATTCATAATTAAAATGTAATATCTAACATATAAACTAATTTGTGTTGACTCAAAAGTAAGAAAGCTCATAACATCTTAATAATAAGCTCATAAACGTAGATCGTAAACCGTAAACGAGCTTGAGAATCCAAATTCTCATAAACTGGTTTGAGTTTACATAATTACATACGATCAATTACCCATAAACTTTTATCGTAACCTAGGTAAGAGCCTCAGGTGAAGATTAAGGGAGAAGACTGATAGAAGGTCAGCGACTGTTGAGAATATCATTAGGTGTCTTTTCAACCTAATGTGAAGCCCCTATCCCGACACTAGTTGTAGAACGAGTGATGAATCATGTTTTCCTTTTTTTATTATTCTTTGCTTATATTATATGTCTCCAAAATTACATCATTTTGGGCCAATTAGCACATATTTATGAGATGATCAAAATCGTATAAAAACGCTTCAGAATCGCGATTTTATCGATTTTAAGCGATTTTACCGATTTTACCCATGTTATTATCAGTTTTTGTGACTAAGCGACTTTAGGTAGAAACTGAAATGTTTTGGTGGCCTGGATACGTAAAAACGTAAGTTTTTACGTTTTAATGCGCGATTTTGACTGCACTGCTTTTAGGCATGCCCGTGTGACTTCCTCAGCTTCTCGCCAAACGTCTGATCTCCGTCCAATCGACCCCGAACTCGTTCCTAAACCTTCATTCACGTACTAAGACCTGAAATATCACAAAAAAGAACAACCTAGTGTGAAATTGGCCTAAAACACGAGAATCGACATCTCAAACAGCTCAAGAATAGGGGTAACATGTGTTATACATGGTCTATCAGGAAGCAAATCTGATGTTGTCACTACTCTTTATAGGCTAATTTATACATTTGGTCACTCAAATTACATAAATCTTTCATATTTGCCACTTGAATTATTTTCTTCTTCTTCTTATTAGTCACTAACTTAACGAATTGTTTCATCGTTAGTCACCGACTGTCAGTCTCCATCAGACTCCTTTAATTCGGTCAGTTTTTTGATGACATGGCAAACATAACTGCTAACTAGATCGTTAACTTAATGACTTTTCCATTTAAAAAAATTAAAAAACAATTAATTAACCACTGCCAGCAAACTCCTCCCTGCTTCACAGCCGCCGCCGACCGCCCCTAAAAGCCAAGAGCTTTATCATCACCCTCTAACACACTACCGACACTCACCGCCTCGTTTCTCTGTCACGCGCTGCCTAATAAGCAAGGACTAAATTCAATATTTAAATTGATACCAATTTCGCGGTTTATGCAAGACAGATCCGTTTGCGATTCAACATCGGGTCGCGCCGACGAGATGACAGCCGTGGGGATTTGAGAACCGAATCTCCTCCGCCGCTCTCGCTTTCCCTCGCTTCTGCTTCTTCGGTACCACGGTTTGAGGTGAGATAGTCCGTCTTCTTCGACAACGACCAAGTGATTACGATTACGGTTCCCTAGATAGATTTGTCTCTGCATATTGTGTTGTGATTGTTGTGAGTATCTATTCTATATGTCGTCAACGGGGAAGAGCAACCACATATGACCCGAGACAATGGAGAAGACTAACAATCGCAATATCCGGCTAACGTACCGCGCGATGTCGTTCCGCGACGGGAAAATAACTGAGCAGATGGCGCCGCCTGCCGACCGAGGTGAGGATGCAGAGGCCAAAGACCTTGCCGAACTTGCTCAGTGGACGAAACATGATGTCATCGAGTGTGGAGATCCGACCGCTCAAGCTGACGAAGGTGCTGCTCAACGTGGAGGTCCAAACATGAAAATTTGTGTAATTGGGTGATTAACGGTGAAATAATTCATAAAGTTAGTGACCAATAAGAAGAAAAAAAATAATTCGGGTAGCAAACACGAAAGATTTATGTAATTTGAGTGATCAAACGTGTCATTTAGCCACTCTTTATGTAAGCAACACTTTATTTGTATACATATATGTCACTGTTAGTTGCATTTCTTTGTTAGTCATTTTGACTTTCTCATGTTTTCAATACATTCTAATTCTAAGCATACTCCAAGTAATTTGAGTATTTTTCTACATAGTTCAAAGCCAAATACCAAATAAAGCACACATCAATAGTAAATTATATGTACAAATTATACAAACATCTAACTCTGTGTGTGAAGAGCATTTTACTAATATAAATGACCATTAATTTTTGTTTCAAGCATAGTTAGTCCCCAGCCCCTACTCACATTAATCCAGTCAAAATCACGCTTTAAAACTTAAAAGTTTACGCTTTTACCTTTTTAGGTCACCAAAACGCTTCTATGTGGAATCGTGATTTTCCCTGACAAATGTAGTTAAAATCTACGCTTTAAAACTTAAAAGCTTACGATTTTACCTTTTTAGGTCACCCAATCACTTTTAGGTAGAATCACACTTTTGACTGCATTACTCGTGGCCTCGTGGGAATTGAACAAACCATAATTAACGGGTCGTTTGCTTCATGGATTTGAAAAATGAGGGTTTTGGTAAAACTTGGGTTTTGGAAAACCATGGATATATGATGGATTTGGTGGCATTATGGATTTGACCAAGTCTATTGTTTGCTTGTTGGATTTGATTATAGATTTTGTTTGAATAGATTTGTGGATATGAAATTCAAATTACCTTGTTACCCTTATCTTATCTAATTATATTTCTATATTATAATCCATAAATTTCATAAAAAAACAACAACGCATACAATAAAATTTTAAACTCTTTACCACTATGTGGACTTATAATTCAACTACAAATATAGAAATGTATTATAGTTTGGCACTAATTAACAACTCATCTAATAATGTACGCAATATTATGTATCAATTGCAACCAATTGCTCGCTTTATTGCTACAACTCATCAACTTCTTGCTAACTCACCGATTTTGGAATCCGACAATCAATCAAATAATAATGCACAAGATGAGCATAAGATGTTTATAGTTGAATCTAACAAATCACATATACATTCATATTTAAATAAACTATGATATCGCAAAACGAAATGAAAAATTCTCATATATATAAAATACGACATTATAAAAGTTTATAATTGCATGACCATTGAATTAAAGTAGGACAACTTTGTAATTAAAGTAATAAGTAAGGGTAGAAAGGTAATTTACCATCATGGATTTTAATCCATCACCCAAATCCCACCTCAAGAGGTGGAACTTCCAAGTCTGTGGGGTCCACGAATTTGGAACCCCAAAAGTGGCGGGACCCACAAATTCCATCTCCCTAATTCGCTAAGGCAAACGATGGATTTTCGTTAAAGTCCATAATGGATAGATTTCCATGACCAAATCCATGACCAAAACCCTCAAGCAAACGACCCGTTAAGTGATAGATCACTTGTTCAATAGAATTAAGCGGCCAAACATGGCGAGTTTATAAAACGTTGCCCAACCCCTTCTCTTTCCCTACCAATCAAACCATTAAATTAGTCCGCCCCAAGTCGTTTTTCATTTTCTTTTCCACTTCACCACAAGCCCACCAATCCTTACCATCTCAGCCATTCATTCCTCTTAATTCCCAGATCCCAATCCCATCATGTCACCCAACCATCCCCTCCTCCTCACAACCCTCCTCCTTCTCCTCTCCACAGCCGCCGCCGCAAAGTCCCCACCGCCGACGCCGCTGGTCCAGCGCATCTGCAAGACAACCACCGATTACCCCTTGTGCGTGGAGGCGCTGTACGCCGACGACCGGACCCCAGAAGCCGACCGCTACGTGATGGCGTTCATCTCCGTGGGCCTGGCCTACACCAACGCCACAGGGACCCGGTCCTACATCTCGGGCCTCGCCAAGGACCACACGGGCCGGGTCGACCGGATGCGGCTGGACCGGTGCGGATCCGACTACGACGCCGCCATCTCCCGCCTCGAGATCGCCTACAACGACTTGAACTCCGAGACGTACTTCGGCCTCGCCAACCTGTCCGGGGAGGCGGCGCGGAACGCCACCGACTGCCAGGCTGTCTTCTCCAAGTCCACGTGGCGGCCCTTGGGGAACCGGAACCGGGTCTTGCTAGTTTTGTGCCAGGTTATTGCTTACATTGGCAAGTCCTTCACCGGCGGGGGAGATTAGCGGTGGGGGGTGGAGAAATTCATGTACGTAATTACGATGAGGAGGCTTAATTAAGTTGAGTCATCTAATTAATTCTTAATCAATAAATGCTCTGGGGTTACGTTACGATATGAGTTGGATGGATGAGGACGGGGAGTGGCATATACATCCCACCCGATGCCCGTGATTAATGTGAATGCCAAAGTCGTTTGACTGTCTTTTAGCGACAATGGAAAGAATTAAATGATGAATGAAGACAAAATTATGGCATTTTGTTGTGTGAACTGATTCTCTAATCTTACTCAATTTACCATTTCCTTGTTGTTATTACTAACTAATATTACCCATAGATAGTTCTACACGGTTATATAACAAGCCCAATATCACGATTTTCAGTCTCGTAAGATGTCACCTTTACGTCTTTGTTTGTGTACGTAAGACCACTAATTTTTATAAATGTTTACTACTTTTTTATTTATGAATATGTTTACTACATTTTAGTTTTATGTATTGATTATTGTAAATCTTTTTAGTAAGACCATCAATCCCTACACTACAAATACTATGAATATTTCAGTTTCATAGTATTGATCTCCTAATACTACTACAACGTACATACCATTTTTTAATAAGACAGACTATTATACACATGGTTAGGTGCCAAATCATTTTAATATATACAATAGATTGTGCTTTTGCACCCAAATTCTTAAAATTTAGAGTTTTAAACTGAAAAAACCCCTTCTTGCTATTTTAGGTTAAAACATTAGGAAAAATAAATTAAACTTACCTTATGAATGTGACACCCCAAATATATTAACGAAGAAGAAACATATAGAAAGGAATATATAATGGAAGATGAACATAACATGTGATGTGGGAGAGATAACATGCGATGCTATTCTAATTTTGAAAGACAGAAAGTGTGATGTTAGTTCGTGGCTGGAAGAGCAATTTTGTATTTAATCAAATTCTTCGGGTGTCCTTTATTGCTATTATTGAATTGCTGTGTGTTTACCCCTAAAGAATAATTTTGTACCACATTATTATTCATAAGAAATTTATTGTCTTTTTAAGGTAAGATCAACTATAACGATTAATGTTAATTAAACTGGGCCTTATGGTACTAGATTTTTAAGCTCAAACGGCCAAGTCTCTGAGAGGGCACGATTTTCATCGCAAGGAGGCTAAGTCTGCAAGACCACGTTCGTCGCGAGTCTGGTAGATCGCATTCGCCGTGAGTCCGCTAGAAGGACTTCGTCGCGACCATGGTAGACCATGATGGTCGCAAGATCTAGAAGACCTTGGCCTCGAAATCATATCACGAGGAGGCATTGTCACGTGGAGTTTGCCAGATCGCGTTTGTCGCGAGATCTAGACCGCGTTTGTCGAGAGTCTGCTTGACCACGTTCGTCGTGAGTCCGCTAGATGGCCTACGTCACGAGTCCAGTAGATCACGGTGGTCACGAGATCTAGATGGCCTTTGTCGTGAGATCTAGACCACATCCGAGATCTAAATCAACGACTTGGACGTGAGAAGGAAAACTACATGGTGAGAAGGAAGCCACATAATATACTAAGTCCGAGAGCTCGAGCACGTTGGTCACGAGGGAGTTAAGTCTTGCGTTGGTTGTGGAATCTAGACATCTCCCGTCTCGAGTGAGCTGGACCTTGGTGGTCGTGAGATCTAGATCTAGACCATGTCAAGCACCAAGATGAAAGTTTCAAGAGACGCACATAGGAGGTTGAAGGAGCAACCACCGCTCCGGAGAAGAGGGAGCGGTTCTTTTTAGCAGTTATCAAGAAGACGGTTCTCCAAGGCAGTTACCAACACATGCCTATAAATAGAAGAGGAGGTCGATAGATACAAGGTGTAACACCCCGAGTTCTGGTTAGGTTCGGTCGGCCAAGGATCGACCGCAAAGCTAGAAGACGATTAGAAGGGATAAAGCGATGAAAAAGTGGCAACATGCTAGAACACGGGCCATCACACGGCCATGTTGCTAGACCGTGCTTGGTTTAATGGGGTGTTTGGATGAAACTGCAAATGAAGCATAGCGCGCTGGAACACGGGTTGAAAACGACCGTGTGGGTGAATCGTGTTCCATTTAATTGTTCATAAGACCGTAATAAATGGGACGAGCCATTTTCGAGAGACCAGTAACGCAATGGAACACAGGTCAGAACATGCCCATATTCGTTGGTCGTGTTGCTTGGAGCGTCGTTGTACGCTGAAGGAAGATTTGAACGGGGCAACGCTTGAGGACAACACAGGTCAAAACACGGCTGTGTCTTGTGCCCCTGTTGTATCTGAAGTAAGATTTGGCCTCCGATGTGTGGGCCGAGAAGAGAGGGCGGAGCTCGCAGCGGTGCCGGACCTCCGGCAAAGTCGACCGTCGGGCTGCTGCTGTCCGAGGAAGAGGAAGAGGAACCGAAGGAGTGGATCGACAATGAGCTTCAAGGAGGAGGCAGCGACAACAGTGTAAAGGTAACCCCCCCCTTCCCCCGTTTGTTTGGAACACAATGGCAGTATTTTATACATTGATGAATATTGAAGGCTAATTGGGTCTTTTAGCGTGTTAGGACAGTTTTGGAACAATGGGAAAGTTTGGGCGTCAATCAGTAATTTACCATGCCAAGTATTAGTTATTAATTAGCAAAGGTTTGGGTATCAAATCGAAATAAGCCTTTTTGGACCGAATTGTTAAGATTTGAAAGTGGGTAGGGGCTGCTGGACATAATTCAACAATTCTGAAAATTTGGGGCCGAATTGATAGGAACCAGAAAATTCGGATACTATGTTGTAATTTGCCATTTTGGGACAAAAAGGTAATTTTCCAGAATTTTGCAGGGGAACTTATGGGAAATTAAAAGGAGTTTGAAATTGGAATCAATCAAATTGGAGATCGTTTAGTTAGTAACGCTAGTAAAAAGAAGTATTAAGTTTTTGCCTAAATACTTACTAGGAGAAAGTGCAAAAGGAAGTTAACCACTAGGGGTTTGGGCAAG
The DNA here is from genome assembly GCA_946122785.1 of Linum tenue. Lineage (NCBI taxonomy): Eukaryota > Viridiplantae > Streptophyta > Magnoliopsida > Malpighiales > Linaceae > Linum > Linum tenue. Next base: position 26,978,131 of record CAMGYJ010000003.1, read on the forward strand.
GAGTCTCGGACGATAACATGGGTCAACCGACGATGAAGAAGGGGTAAAGGGGGTAAAATTTCCGTCGAGGTCTTTTAGTTTGTATCTTTTATTTCAAGTTATGCTAGTTAATTTTTGAGTTATACGTGATTATGTGTATGATGCATCTCACCGCCTACTTAAGGTTTGTGCTTTGCGTATGAATGTGTTTTTTTATGTATGGTTATTGGTAATTGAGCCCCCGGGCGGTTGGACCACTACTGGATGCGGTAGATGGTCGGGTGACTACTGTACGACGATACGTAACGCAGTAGTTGACCGGGCATGGACTGGATGACGATACATAATGCAGTACCATTGCCTTGAGGATAGGGACACCGAACGATGATACGTAACATGGTGGATCCTAGTAATGAGCAGGAGTTAAGATAGAAGTAGAGAACTTCTATAAGCTAGTAAGGACTAAATTATTAAGGATGAAAGCGAGAACGACTTTCATGTAAGAGGAAAGTAACTGCTAATGACGTATCAGTAAGAGTTTCCTTAGGCAAAGACCTTAGGAAGTAACGACGAGACTGGCCCCTTCTCACTCACCAGGTTGAGGAAGGGTTAGCATATATGGATCACGAGAAGAGGCTGGGCGAGGCGAGCGACAACACGAGCATTGGCGAGGTCTCCGAGAGCTCAGTTAAGACTCCTAGTTAGATTTACTTAAGCTGTTGCACTTTGTGATTTGAGTATGTACTGGAGATAAGGTTGAGACCTTCAAATTTGAGTTTGCCCACATGTTTAGGGCATTGCATTTGATGTATTTTGTTTGAAAGGTTTCAGTTGTGTTTGTTTAATAAAAATTTTGAGATTGTTCTTAATCGGCTCCAGAGCCATGTCTATTTCAGTCTGTTAAAAGGATCGGAGTGTTTCACAAGGGTTCCGCAACCAACCATTTGAGACCCAATGTCAAACTTTATCATTTTCTCTGCAATGTAGCCTTAGTCGTAGTTGGAGCTCTCGTTGAACCTCCATAGGAGTAGGAGTAAATCAACTTAGAATTTGTAGTTTCCTTTCACCATCAATCAAACACCCTCGTTCGAACTTTGTTTAAAGAGGTGTGACTCATGTCTTAGTAATTATTGTCTAAAGAAGTCAAGGTGCAATTAATCTCAATTCAACGCAAGTTTTCTTGCTAGAAATTGGCACACCCGGTGGGACCTTGTGTTTGGTTTGATGGCTCCGTGACATAAACAACAAGATGACGATCTTCTACAAGTCTTTATGGAAGAGGATCAAGTGACCAACTTCAAAGTTGGTCGAATGGATTTTGTTGGTGGAAACAATGGTAGGATGGGGGCTCTGCCGGCTCCGACGACAAATTTGGATGAAGCAGTTTCCATCACTTCACTTCATCGATCTATTGAGAAGGGTGTGGTTGACCCCCAACAGGTAAACCAATGTTTAACTTCTCATATTAAACGTCATGTTTCTCTTATTGAACGTATGATTCTCTCATTCAACGTCATGATTCTCTCATTGAACATCATGATTCCCTCATTTATTGGATGGATACATGTCTATATAATGATTTGGCAACTTGAGCAAGACTCAGAGCCTGGTTTAGCAACAACCTTTAGGCCCGTGAGACTTAGAAACCTTTCTTGAAATTTTCAATGTCACGGTCTCGCCTCATTTGTCAGGGCCTGGAGACCATGCCATTTGACTGTTCTTCACTTTTTGGCGCTTTTCAACTTCCAATCGTCCCGAAACTCATCCTCAACCTTCCCACATGTGCTAGGACCTTAAATGTAGCAAAAAAAAAAAAAAAGACAACCTAACGTAAACTAGGTTGAGGGACAATCATTTACCAAGTCAAACGATAAACAAATGAGAGATAAAATATGTGTAATGGAGCCCAAATCAAATAGTGATTAAGAAACTAAGCTAACTACACTAACCTAACCATTACCCTAGCTAATTACAAGTGATGGAGCTATCTTAGCTTGAATCCCCCTAGTTCTATCATTTGAAGCGATGTTGCGTACCATCCTAACTCAATCGACTCAATTCATCTCCCAATAGGAGATAGACTCCCTCGGGAGTTCACTCGGAACTACATAGCAATGAATGGGTAGTGCTCTATTCAACCTAGGGATTCATATACTGCAAGAAATCGACTTGATCGGGTCTACTTGTACACTTTTTAACCCCGTTTTCCCTATATGTTTATGCACTTTTACTCCGTGAGTTTCAGTTTTGCGTTAGGTTGTGATTATTTTTAGTATGTTTCAGATCCTAGCAGGTGAAATCAACCCATGGAACGAAAGTTGGACGAAAAGGGGGCGAAAACCGGTCAAAAGGGAGCAACAACAGCAGTTCATGGTGGAGGCCAGAGGTTCACGGTCATCCAGACCATGAAGAAGAGGCGTGGGCCGTGAAAAGCGAGGAGTCCATAATTTTTTTTTCCGTCTCACAGGCATAAAGCGGTTCACGGTCGCTCAACCGTGAAGACCAGCTCTAGACCCTGAAGCACCTTAATGGAACGACGCATTTTTGCTCGACATCACGGTCCAGGCCAATGTTCACTGCCGTGAACTGGGACTGTGAAACACCGTCGATCTGGGTATATAAAGGGGGTTGAGCTGAAAGAGAAAAGGGAGAGGAACCTAGTGAGAGATACTTCTTCTTCTTCAGATTACTAGAGTGAGAAAGTGACGAACAAGAGAAGAGGAGAAGTTAGGGTTTCATCCAAGAGCAAAGTTTTGGGAATTTTTTCCTCCAAGGTTGATCTCCACACCACAAGGAAGAAGGCAAACATCTCCAAGATGGTTTTCTCTCTTCTCCCTTGTATTCCCTCTACTTAGTATGGAGTAGACCCTTCTTTCACTTGGGTGTTTATAAACCCTTGCTAGAATTATGTGTATGTTTGTATGGATTGTGTAACATCCCGTTTCGGCTAAACTCGTATTACGGTCGCTAGAAAATTTTACGATTTAAAAACGAGTGTTTCGATGGTATTTCGACGAAAATCGGAATATCGATCGATCGGATAAGTATACGTATTAATTTTATATATATATATATATAATATATATATATATATATATATATATATATATATATATATATTATATATATATATATATATAAACCAGGCGGTAGCAGAATTATATATATAATTATAATTCCCCTGGTCCATTACTTTCCCCATCAGAAACCATTTCCTCCTTTTCCTTATCACTGAGCGCCGAGAGAAACCGAGAAGCAGAGGGCGCGCAGGGGAGGGAACAGAAAAATTCTCCGAGCTCAATTCTTGAGCTCTAGTTATCCAAAAATCCCGTAAGTAATGTCTAATCCATCCATTCATCGTGATTTATCGATTTAGAGCTTTAAAACGAGTTTTTGGTTCAGGAATTTCTTGAATTCCCGATAAGCCAAATTAGGGTTTTGGAGTATCCGGAAGCCGGATTGAGCCCAAATTTCATATACGAGCTTCCTGCAGCGAGGTAATCAATCCTCTAGTTCTAATCCCTGAATTTCGAAAATTATTTAGGTCGGAGCCGGGATCGCTGAATTTAGCTCCGGCCAGGGTTTGATGTGTTTTTATCAAGAATTTGACCCGGAGCCTAGAGCTAATATTGACCGGGATACTGCAGGGGATATTAGGACGGTCTCGGATTTTAATTCGGGGTTCGTTCGTGAAATTGACGTTTTAGTACAGAAAGGTTAAACCGGTGTTTGAACGACCAGAACCGGTGAGGGATTAGCACGGCATACCGGGTTTGTCGTATCACGATAATTATATTGATGCTTAGAATTGACCTAGGTGAATTAGAATGGCATGATAAGGGGTGTATGAACCTTTGTGCTATATGATGAATCATGGACTACTGTATGATATTATTGACTTGCCCTAATTGATATGGACCTTGTTTATGCTGATGATTGCATACATGTTGCGATTTATGGCTTAACTGTTGATATGACTTCATGGTTGTTCGATCAGGTGTTTTGACATGATGTGATATTATGGTTGTATTTGGATCCATAAGTGGGAAAATATATATTCCCTGGTGATATTATGATGTTTAAGGAGGATGACTTGCACGAGGGTTTATCCCGAGGAAGTGCAATTATACGACTCCTGATTTACCTATGTTGAGCCAATTGTGGCCGGGTCAAGTACATGTGTAAGTAACGAATTATGATTAAGCAAGATGAGATATGGATCATGTATAAGGATATCAGTAA